>CM038669.1:353507963-354196713 GCA_021605145.1 Aegilops bicornis | reverse complement strand
ATATTTGATATGATTCTAGATAAAAGTTTAATATTGACATAAAAATAATAATACTTCAAGCATACTAATTAAGCAATTATGTCTTATCAAAATAACATAGCCAAAGCAAGTTATCCCTACAAAATCGTATAGTCTGGCTATGCTCCATCTTCCCACACAAAATATTCATATCATGTACGACCCCGGTTTTGGCCAAGCAATTGGTTCATACTTTTAATGCGCTTCAGCCTTTTCAATTCTTATGCAATACATGAGCGTGAGCCATGGATATAATACTATGGTGGAATAAGGTGTAATGGTAGGGGTTATGTGGGAAGACAAAAAAGGAGAAAGTCTCACATCAACGAGGCTAATCAATGGGTTATGGAGATGCCCATCAATTGATGTTAATGCTAGGAGTAGGGATTGCCATGCAACGGATGCACTAGAGCTATAAGTGTATGAAATCTGAAAAAGAAACTAAGTGGTTGTGCATCCAACTTGCTTGCTCACGAAGACCTCGGGCATTTTGAGGATGCCCATCATTGGAATATACAAGCCAAGTTCTATAATGAAATTTCCCACTAGTATATGAAAGTGACAAAATGAGAGACTCTCTATTATGAAGAGCACAGTGCTACTTTGAAGCACAAGTGTGGTAAAAGGATAGTAACATTGTCCCTTCTCTCTTTTTCTCTCATTTTTTATTTTTTTTATTTGGGCCTTTTCTCTTTTTTAGGGCCTCTTTTTTTATTTAGTCCGGAGTCTCATCCCGACTTGTGGGGGAATCATAGTCTCCATCATCCTTTTCTCACTTGGGACAATGCTCTAATAATGATGATCATCACACTTTTATTTAATTACAACTCATGAATTACAACTCAATACTTAGAACAAAATATGACTATATAAATGCCTCCGGCGGTGAACCGGGATATGCGATGAATCAAGAGCGACATGTATGAAAGAATTATGAACGGTGGCTTTGCCACAAATACGATGTCAACTACATGATCATGCAAAGCAATATGACAATGGTGGAGCATGTCATGATAAATGAAGCGGTGGAAAGTTGCATGGCAATATATCTCGGAATGGCTGTGGAAATGCCATGATAGGTAGGAATGGTGGCTGTTTTGAGGAAGATATAAGGAGGTTTATGTGTGACAGATCGTATCATATCACGGGGTTTGGATGCACCGGCAAAGTTTGCACCAACTCTCAAGGTGAGAAAGGGCAATGCGCGGTACCGAAGAGGCTAGAAAATTGCGGAAAGGTAGGTGTGCATATAATCCATGGACTCACATTAGTCATAAAGAACTCATATACTTATTGTAAAACTTTATTAGGCCTCGAAGCAAAGTACTACTACGCATGCTCCTAGGGGAAGGGTTGGTAGGAGTTAACCATCGCGCGATCCCGACTGCCACACAAAGGAAGACAATCAACAAATACTTCATTCTCCGATTTCGTTACATAACGGTTCACCATACGTGCATGCTACCACTAGTAGAAAAAGGGTCAAACGTGAAGCACATTAGTGCCGGTTTGAATTTGAGCCGGCACTAATGTGTACATTAGTGCCGGTTCGTGGCGGCAATCAATAGTACCGGTTCATGGAGAACCTTTAGTACCGGTTCATGCCACGAACCGGTACTAAAGAGGCTGTGTCGGCCTGCGGTCAGGCTATGGCCCCACCATCACCATTTAGTGCCGGTTCGTACCACGAACTGGTAGTAAAGAGGTTGTGGCAGGATGTTTTTAGTCCCACCTCGCTCCCCTAGCAAGATTTTTACCACCTTAAATATGTTACTTCTCAAACTATGACAAGCACTTGGTCTTCATTGAACTCTATGTGTAGAATTTGTGGCCGCAATATGAGTCTTCATCGGTTTATAAATCGTTGACGACTCATATTGACAATTCAGATTGTACACACAAAGATCATTGATGATCAAAGTATTTTTTATGTATAAGATCATATTGACAATTCAGACTGTAAAGAAATATAAGATCATGATCGAAATGCTCTTATATTTTTTGCGTTCAGTACGCACCATTCAAAGCGACGCCATCAACTTTCAACCGTTTATGCCTTCATTTGCTATTTTTCATGCATTTAATGATTTGTTTTGAGAACTAAATGACTTGGAAATTGAAATGCACTACAAATGAACTCTAAAAAAGTTGAAACTTGGCATGGTATCATCATTGCACCCAAATATCATGTTAAAAAAAGTAGAGAGGGTTACGGCAAAAACTGGATGCACTTCGTTTACAAACTGGACAATCTCTTTCGAAGTATTCGGGTTTCATTTAAATTAAACTCATCTGTTACAAAGGCATTTCATTTTTTTTAAACTTATTACAACTCCAGACTTTTTGTGCATTCAGTATGCACCATTCAACTGTTAGGCGGGAGGAGCTCTTTAGTACCGGTTCCAACTGCTAGGCGGGAGGAGCTCTTTAATTAGTACCGGTTCGTGGCGAACCTTTAGCACCGGTTCGTGCCACGAACTGGTACTAATGAGGTTGTGTCAGGTAAGGCTGGGGCCCCACGAGCACCTTTTGTACCGGTTCATGGCATGAACCAGTACTACAGTTTCTTAGTAAGCTGTTTTTAGTCCCACCTCGCGAAGAGAGAGGGACTAGGAGCGGTTTATAAGCCCTGAGTGCAGAGACGATGAAGAAGATGCTCAATGCTCACGTTGCTTAGCTTCAAGCCTTGAGGAATATGGTAGACTGTATGGAGCTATGTGCAGTGCAGTTTACACTATTCCGAAAGGCTTGAAGCTAATTAACGAGCATTGCACCTCTTTTTTATTTTTAATAACTTATTACAACTCCGGACTTCTTCTGTTATGAAAAAAATAAATAAAGCAGAAAAGAAAAAAACTATAGCAGAAAAGAAAAAAACTATATAAAAAACTACTCAGAAATAAATAGAAGAAAATAAATATAGCAGAAAAGAAAAAAACTACTAAGAAATAAATAGAAGAAAAAATAAAGCAGAAAAGAAAAAAAAATATTTGCTATTTTTCATTCGTTTACAAAATGACCGTGAAATTGAAAATCACTACAAAATGAACTCTGAAAATGTTGAATTATGGCAAACTAGATGAAAAATACTCACAAATAAATAGAAGAAAATAAATAGAATAAAAAAGAAAAAACTATACAAAAAACTACGCAGAAATAAATAGAAGAAAATAAAGCAGAAAAGAAAAAACTATAAAAAAATTGGGGCGCTGCCCTGTGGGCCTGCTAGGCCACGGGCATGCAATTACAGGCCCTAAAGGCCCAACAGACTCACAGGACAGCGCGCATAAGTTAGGCCCACAAGCCTGCTATATAGAGGAGTTCAAAGAGGCAGCCGCGGCTGGGTTTATAAACCAGTGCGGCTGCCCTTCGCCCGGCGAGGTGGGACTAAACTTTGCGCACTGAGGTGTGGCAGCGCAAGGCCTTTAGTACCGGTTGGTGGCTCTAATCGGTACTAAAGACCACCCTTTAGTACCAGTTGGAGCCACCAACCGATACTAAAGGCCTGCTCTTCCCGCCTCTTGGCCTGGCCAAAGTTGGCCTTTAGTACCGGTTGGTGGCTCCAACCTGTACTAAAGGCCTATCCTATATATACAACACTTACGAAAACTTCAGTTACATCTCCCCACTTCGTCTGCAACCTCTCGCGAGACATCGCCATGGCCGCTCGATCCGTTGCCGCCGCTTCGTCGTCGTCGCCGCTGTCCCCCGCCGCCGTCGTTGTCTCGCCTCGCCGCCGCCTGAACGTCGCCGCCGTCCATCGTCGCCGCCATGTCCCAGACGTCTCGCTCTCACAGACCACAAGCACACAAGACCCGACGTGCGCCGCTGCCCCCAGACGCCGGCGCCCGCTTATACGTGACGGGCGGCGTATGACACACACATACACATATATATACACACATATATACACGCACATATACACACACACATACACACACATACACACACACACACATACACACACACACATTTTTTTACTTATTTTCTGTTTTCTGTTTTTAGATAAGTTAATTAGATGATCGAATGTTAGACTAATGTCGAATGTTAGATGAATTAGCTAGATAGAAAAGTTAAATATATATTAATGTCAATTGTTAGAGATGAATATAGCTAGATATTAGTTAATTAGCTAGGTATATGAGATTTGAACTAGTTGAATAATTAATATAACTAGTTCATTTTTAGTAAGAAAACTGTCGAACTAGTTTATTTAGGTATATATATGAGATTTGAACTAGTTGAATAATTAATATAACTATAGTTTATTTTTAGTAATAAAATTGTCGAACTAGTTTATTTAGGTATATGAGATTTGAACTAGTTGAATAATTAATATAACTAGTTTATTTTTAGTAAGAAAATTTAGGTATCTGAGATTTGATGATCTAATTAAAATATTATTAGTTTATATAAATGTTAGATTAATGTCGAATGTTAGATGAATTAAATAGAAAAGTTAAATATATAGTAATTTCAATTGTTAGAGATGAATATAGTTAGATATATTAATGTCAAATGTTAGATGAATATATATTTGAATTAGCTAGATATTAATTAATGTTAGACAGTTATAAGTGTTTAATGCATGTTTCACCTATATGAACACAGGAAATGTCATCTGATGACGAAAAGGATTTCATTATCTGTGAACACTGTGAAGACCAGCGCGGCCTGTGCGACAGAAATTTCCTTGTTGATGGTAGGCGCTTCAGCATCAAGCTGGATGAGACATTCGAAGTGGATACAGTAAGTCACAACGACAATTATTATTTAAATGCAAAATTATGCTTTATTTGCTTCAACTTATAATTTTAAAGCATGACTTATGCTTCATTCTTCAACTTATAATTTTAAATTTTCACTATTCTACTAGTGCATCCCCTGCCATGCAAGAATTTTTGTCTTGGATAAGATAGGTTTTAGTGCTATTGATGATATGGAGGTAAAGAGAGTTTACTTGAAGACCGAGCATGGGTATACTTTCAACGTCAAATTATATAATGGAGACACATACACCCATTTTGAATGCAAAACTTGGCAAGCACTATGCAAGGCTTATGCATTTGAGCCTGATATGGTTATCACCTTTGATATTCGTCCGGAAGATGATATTCAAGGTAATAGAGACATCTGGGTCGATGTGCAAACGCCTCCAGTTCTACCATTATGTGAGTTTTTCTCAACCATGCATGCATATGTTTATGTCTTTGATACAGTTTATTAAAAAATAAGTTGACAACTAATTTGTATTGTTAGCTTATTTCGGTTCAAGCAAACATGTCCGGTGCTTGGTAGACAGGACCTACTACTGCCCCGGGGCTCAACTAAACTGCGAGGAGATAAGTCATTATGTTTCATGGCTTGAGGATCTTCATACTGTCAAGACAAATTTTCTTCCTCAACTTAGAAATGTTAGTACTCAAAACGTGCGACCAATAGTGATCGTATTGAACTACGGTCACATCTATAATCAAAAGATGGTAAGATTTTTACTACTTGTCCTTAGTGCATCTTTTGCATACATTATTTTTGAAGCTAAACTTTCATTGCTAAGTATATTAATTACTATACGATGTTCTTCAACAGGGACTCCCGATGATAGTTGTGCCTCAGTGGATCTAGACAAAAGTTCGCATGTCAATGGTTAGCTTACGACCAAGGTTTACTACATTGCACATGAGTGCATTCAGGATTTCTGAAAGCGAAGAATGCTTAATAGTGAAAGATTGGAGCAAAATTGTTAACGATCGTAGAGAAGTACTAGGGGGCAGCAAGGAGAAGCGCAACCCAAGATTAGGAGACAGATTCATCTGCATACTCCAGTATGATGAATCAGCAGAGCTATACATGTTCTATGCTATTCTACCTGAGAGGGAGCAGCAGGAGTGATTTAGCTAGTTCATGCTCGTATTGTCCTGAACTTAATTAATCTCAAATAGTGATTTGCTTGTGAACGCTTATAATATCATGACCATGTTGAACTCGATGATATCTTTGCTTCTGTTACAAGTGAATGTTTCTTCTTTAAGTTAGTACGTGTTGGTGGTGATTAGATATATATATATATATAGCGGTAATGACTATGATGATTAAAAAGTGGTAATTAATGACGACTACGATGATTTTTAGCTAGCTAGTATATATATATACTGTTGTTGGTGATGATATGATGCAAGAGTTTATTTATTTATTAATATGTGATGATGATGATGATGAGTTATTATATCATTTATGCATGAAAGAAACCGCAAATTAGTTTGAACTGGATATATGGATCCTAGCTAAGTGATCAAGTATATATATATGCCATATCCATATCCATATCAAGTATAACAACTCATTATAACGTAAAACAATCCTAAATTAAATTGATAACACAAATTTAAAGGAAAAATAAAAAATAAAACAAAACCCACAAACATTTAGTACAGGTTGGTGTTACCAACCGGCACTAAAGGGCTCCCTGCCCCCGGAGCTGGCTCGTGCCACGTGGTTGGCCTTTAGCACCGGTTCGTGCTGAACCGGTACTAAAGGGGGGGGGGGGCTTTAGTGACCACACTTTAGTGCCGGTTGTGGAACCGGCACTAAAGGGCCTAACGAACCGGTGCTATTGCCCGGTTCTGCAATAGTGTACGGGAATCACAAACTCCAACACATGTATTTTTCAATTCCACAATTACGCAACTAGCACAATGATGATATTACCACATTTATATCTCAAAACAATTATGAAGCATCAAATTTTCTCATGATATTAATTAGAGCAAATTTCCATGCTATTTTAAGACTCTCAAAATAATCTAAGTGAAGCATGAGAGACCAATAGTTTCTATAAAACAAATCCACCACCGTGCTCTTAAATATTTAAGTGAAGCACTAGAGCAAAACTATATAGCTCAAAAGATATAAGTGAAGCACATAGAGTATTCTAATAATTTTTGAATCATGTGTGACTCTCTCAAAAGGTGTGTACAACAAGGATGATTGTGGTAAACTAACAAATAAAGACTCAAATAATACAAGACGCTCCAAGCAAAACACATATCATGTGGTGAATAAAAATATAGCTCCAAGTAAAGTTACCGATGGAAGTAGACGAAAAAGAGGGGATGCCCCGGGCTTTGGCTTTATGGTGTCCTTAGATTATCTTTGGGGTGCCATGGGCATCCCCAAGCTTAAGCTCTTGCCACTCCTTGTTCCATAATCCGTCAAAATCTTTCACCCAAAACTTGAAAACTTCACAACACAAAACTCCACAAAAATTTTGGTGCAGGTGTCTGGCTCAGGGCCCGGTTTGCCGATCTTGCCAATGAAAACGTGAATGCCGCCGAAGGGGACCCGGTACCCATACTCAATTGAGCCGGCCTCAGGGCCCCAGCCTGCCTCGTCGATGTAGAGCTTGCCGCAACAACTCTTAGTCATCCGGCCCACAGCGTATCCCTTGAGCCCTTCGAAGCTGCCCTCTAAGAACTCGAAACCATCATGCGATAGCCCCATGGTGGGCGCCAACTGTCATGGTTTTGCCATGGCAGATGTCCTAGAGAAAGGACTTAGTCATGGAGCCATCACGACGGGTTAGCTTAAAGGGGTTAAAGCGGACAAAGGACGTAGGGAGTTTATACTGGTTCGGCCCCTTGCGGTGAAGGTAAAAGCCTACGATCCAGTTGTTGCGGAATTGCTAGGGTTTCGATGACCAGGGAGTGAATCCGCTATGCCTGGTTCTCGAGTTGTTGTTTGTTGTCCCTAAACCTCCGTCGGGTCATCCCCATATATACATGGGCTGACGCCCGTCGGTTCACAGGATCCCGAGGCCGGATCATAAACGTGTCCGGCCTGGTCTCTACTCTTCCTATCTTACAACACAAGTTACATATAAATATCGCTTTATGTCTACAGTCCTTATTCCGCCTTTGGGCCCTGGGCCTTCATAAAGCGCCACCGTCTTTGTCTTCATGGGCTTCAAAGATAATAACTCATCATGGGGATATCCCAGCCTCTCCTGGTCGGTTTACACCCAGTAGTAATATCCCCAACAGGAGGGGTCTGGCATACCGCAAAACGGTCGAAACAGGGTCATGTTGATCGGGAGGGGTGTAGCGTACCGCAAAACAGAGGAAACGGACTTGTGTTGGAGCGCCACAGTCGAAACGGGGGTCCTGTTCATCGGGAGGGGTGTGGCGTACCGCAAAACGGGACTCCACGGAATACTGTTCATCTCCACCGTCGACTGCCTCCGCGGGCTACTATTCATCCACCGTCGACTGCCTCCACGGGCTCCTGTTCATCTACCGTCGACCTCCTCCAGCCTCCACCTGTGACTGTTCATCCACGGGCTCCTGTTCATCCAGCCTCCACCGCGCGCTCCTCCACCGGCTACTGTTCAACCAGCCCTCTCCACGGGGGTCATGTTCAACCAGTCCACCACGGGCTATTGTTGATCCAGCCCTCCACCGGCTACTGTTCAACCAGCCCTCCACCGGCTACTGTCCAACCAGCCCTCCATGGGGTCCTGTTCATCCAGCCCTCCATGCGGTCCTGTTCATCCACCGGCTCGATCGATCCGGGTCATGTTCATCCAGCGGCAACGGCCTCTACTACCACGGGGTCCTGTTCATCCAACCCCCCACCGGGAACTGTTCATCCAAACCCCCCAAAAACGCTCACTGTTCATCCAGAGGCAGCATTGATCGGCTTGAGTTAGCAGCAGTAGCGAAGGAATCACTCGGGTTCAGTTAACAGCAAGGGATCGATCGATCGCTCGGGTTTAGTAACGCGTAGCCTGCAGTGCAATCGCTCGGGTTCAGTTAGAGCCCAACGCCTCGCTCGGGTTCAGTTAGAGCGCAACACCTACACACGCTGCAGCAGACGTCGTCTGAGAAACGCGCACCGCTTGGCCCCCGACCACCCACCATAACCGGGAACTCCCCGATATTTTCCTCGCCCTCGCTTCTACCACGCTTTTTTCCGTCATGGACGACCCAAAGAATGTCATGCAACTGCGTGTCCGGCCCTCCCAGGACGGAAAGCCCATTTTCTGTCATGATTTTTTGTCACAGAAGTAGGACCCCACCACATCTATGATGATACCAGGTTTTGTCACAATTATCGTCATAGAAGTGTCATAAGTATGACAAAAAAAATTGTTCGGCCCAAAATGTCACGGATGTGTCATTTTTTGTAGTGTAAGGCCTCTGATTGGGCCATGGTGACTACCGAGGATCTGGAAGAACCCATCCAAGCTTTTCCGATAGCCATGGCAGAGCTCGTGGGCGTCGAGGAGGTCGACAGGGGTGAGGAGCCATAGGGGGCGCCACCGTCGGGAAAGGGCGGTTGTCCTCGCACCATATTTGATTGGGAGGAGGGATATGATGACTCTCAACATATCATTAGGGAGGTTCCTGATGAAGTCTAGGCCTGCTGGAGTCGCTTGCGGTTCTTTCTTGACCCGCCTCCGCTTGTTGGCAGCCTCGTTCTCCACCTCGTCGGCGGCGATGGAAACCTCTGTCACCATATTCATGCCGTGCTCCGGTGCACTCTGAGAACTGAGAGCGGCATCGAGGATGCGTGCGGAGAGAGAGGATTGTGTGTTTGGCTGGATGGGGGGTGCGGCCGCTCAGGCGCGCCATTAATACAGACCAGTGGGAGCGAGGCGGGCGGCGGTCAAAGGCTGTCTCGCTTCCCGGTGAGCCTGCATGTCGGACTTCTACATTCCTATACAATCATTTCACAGAGCGAGGCGGACACGCCATTAATATGGAGGAGTGGGAGAAAGGTGGGCGGCGGTCAAAGGGCTGGCTCGCCTCCCGGTGAGCCTACGCGGCGGACTGCTGGCACACCTACCATCATTTCACACAGCTACTAGCACGCCCCATACGGTGAGTGCGTAGCAAACACGCGCATGAATTAGATAGTGTTAGTGATTTTAGTTGCAAAAATTAGATAGTGCTAGTGATTTGTAGCTGCATATTTTGACAACTCACAGTGTCTCTTGGCTTAGCACCAAAGTCTGGCTTTAATTTGCATACCGCATTCAATCTAAACCGTTTGCATTGAAGAGATGCACAAATCCTGCGTTGAACAACTCGCACGCTTCCCGGCGAGCCTCTCGGTGAGCCTGCGCACCAGACTGCACTCGCACACCTCCCGTTCAGTCAAGCAGTTGTCCACACGACACCTCCTATAGCCATTAATACCAAGACACGTGGCGTCATGTAAATGGTTAATAGAATGCGCATGATTTGAATTATACAAACGTTTGAGATATTAAAGTGGCAGCTATTTTTTTCAAAATGCCTTTGTTGGCACTTATTCGAGTGCGCCTTCTCTCAAAATGGACATGAAAAATACCACAGCATGTCGGGTGCCATTCCATGATAGCAGGCCAAGTTTCATGAATTTCAGACAAGTTTTGGATTTACTAGAATTTAAAAACAAAGTATATCAACGTTTTGCCGGCAATCAACGGTGCCCTGGTGTTTGAAATTCATTCTCATTTCTTGCATGGGACCTAAGCATGCACCCAAGGACATAGATTTGATTTTCCAACCAATTTATATGCACTGGAGCATGTGTGTCGGCGTTCTGGGAACGGGGGTCCCCAGACTTGCCTGCCTGCGGCCCACAACGTGGCTAAGCAGCAGGCCGTACGACCCATCTTCATCGACAAGGCATCCAAGAGCCTCGCGAGGGTCCAAGCCTCGCGAGGCGGATGACGCAAGACCTCCTCTGGAGTGGCCTAGCCAGGCAGGCTCATGAGGAGCGGAGATATCAAGGCGGGGCAAACCTCACGAGACTCTCGTAAAGTGAGCCATGACGGACGGTGCCAGGCGGGCGCCAGTGCGCGCAGCGTCCCCATTTCCTCTTTGGTGCTAAGGAGGCAAGCGCAGGCGAAGAGTACTGAGGCTTCAGGCAAAGGTTGCCATATTGGTGCAACAAGACCAAGACCAGGAGGATGGCAAGGCAGAGATCATCATGGAGCCCAAGACGGCGTCAGCCCAGGGCTTTTCGCACGCGAAGACCGCTTTTGTCAGGATAGCTTGTACTAGTTGTCCCCCTTCAAATTTGCCCGCCATTGTTGGCTCCCTTCCCGCTCGATATTTGAGAAGAGGACCAGGGCCTATATTAGTAGGACTAGCCACCACAGTAGAGGGGACGGAGCCTAAGCCATCTCATCTTAGCTCGATCCAATCCGATCGAGAGCGAAGCCACAAGAACACCTCAACCTCATGAGGTTGTTCTTCTCTTGTACTATTCATCATCAGCCCAAGAGGCAATCCACCACCACCACACTGGAGTAGTTTATTACACCACAACGGTGGCCCGAACCAGTATAAACCCCGTGTCTCTTTCTGTGTTGTGAGTTCGTCGAGTTCGTCCACAAGATCTTAGCGAGCTAGAGCGTAGATCGATAGGAGGGAAGAACTTCGTGCGCACCCCAATGTTCGAACCCTAAAGGCTTTGTCGGAACCCCACATTCGTCATTTGGCGCGCCAGGTAGGGGTGCGCCGTAGTTTCCCTTCCGTCGGCTCATTGCTCCATTGCTTTGTCGCTTCCATGGCGGATGCTCGCCGTGCTCGAGCTGAGCGTCGGCCTGCCCTCTCTGCCCGCGTCGCTCAGACGGCCCCCGTAGGCGGGCCACCCTGTCGCTCTCTGTCTCCCACCACCAACGCTGCCACTGGCCCGGCGGGGAAAGAGCAGCAGGCGTCCTCGCTGCACCCTTTGGTGCCGCAGGACGGCCGCACTGCCACTCCGTCGCTCACCCCTGCTGGCTCTTCGTCTCACGCGCACCGCGCTCCCATGGAGGCACCGGTCGCGCTCCTCGCGGCGAATGAGCTCCTGCGCTACCACCCCATCGATGATCTCTACGAGGAGTGGATCGATCGCGTCGTCAAGCTAGTCCGCGCTGCAGGGGGCTCTCCGGCGCCGTCCCACTCTCTGCCTCCCCCTCAACCAGCCGCGGGCGACGGGGCTCATGGCATGCCTCCACCACCTCAACCCCAAGACGGTGCCTTGGCACCAAGGCGCGCGCCTCCGCGGCGTGATCCACCGCGCCCGGCGCCCGCGCGTGAAGAAAGAAGCTGCCAAGAAATCCCGCGGCCGCGAGAAGCTGCGCCGGCGCTCCCCGCGCTACCTCGACAATCCTGCGCACCGCCTGCAGCGGCACAGCGCGAACCCCGTCAAGACCAAGCTCCACCCCCGAAGCGGGCCCCGGCAACCACGGCCGGCTGCCGCGCCTTCACCCCTGAGCTGCGTAGCGTTGCCTGGCCAGGCAAGTTCAAGACCGATCTGCATCCTCGCTACGACGACACCGCCGACCCCGTGGAGTTCTTGCAGCTCTATGAGCTGAGCATCGAAGCGGCCAACGGCGATGAAAAAGTCATGGCGAATTGGTTTCCCATGGCTCTCAAGGATGGGCCCGTTCCTGGCTCGTGAACCTGTAGCACGGCTCGATCTCCTCCTGGGACGAGATGCGCGACCGCTTCGTTGCCAACTTGCAGGGCACTCGCGACCACCCACCGGCCGCGGGCTATCTACGCCGCATCAAGCAACAGCTGGGAGAAACTCTCCAAAAGTACATCCAGCGCTTCAACAACACCCGCCTCAAGATCCCAAAGGTCACGGACGAGGCCATCATCTCCGCGTTCTCTGAGGCATCCGTGACGTCAAGATGAAGGAAGAGCTGGCTATCCACGAGGAGCTCTGCACTTCTCAGGAGCTGTTCAACCTGGCGACTAAGTGCGCAAGAGCTGAGGAGGGGCCCCTCACTCTCCTTGAGCTGCCAGCCGCAGGAGCGGAAGAAAAGAAGACCAAGGCCAAGGACGTGAAGCGCAAAGAGGCAGTTGTGCTCACAGCGGAGCCCGACACCAAGCGAGGAAGAGATCAGCCTGAGTCGTCCAAGAATGCTCGACCGTTCTGCGCCTTCCACAACCTGAACACCCACAACACCAGCGACTGCTAAGAGCTCAGAGCCATACGAGAAGGACGCTATGGTCGACGGCCCGAGCGCAACGACCGGGGCTACGGCCGCGGAGGAGGACGCGGCGGCGGACGCTGGGACGACCGTGGCCCGCGCCAGGAGTGGCACGACTGGCCTCGCAAGGACCGTTGGCAGGATCAACCTTGCGAGGGCGCCTGGAGGGACCCGCCTCGTGAGGATCGCCCCCCAGGGCAACGCCGGTCTTCCCCCACTGCCGCCACCACGAAGGAACGATGACCACCACCAGGACAAGGGGGCTGGGGGCTTCCAGGAACCGCGTGCGATCGCTTGCATCTTGTGCGGTGCTCAAGCCCCAGCCTCTCAGCGTGTCTTCAAACTGTTTGCTCGCGAGGTGAACGCGGTGCTCCCCAAGCTCGAGCCCACACGCCCGCTCAGGTGGTCCCAATGCGCCATCACCTTCAACTCGGCAGACCAGCTTAAGTGTGCGGCCACCGCAGGCGCACTCCCTATGTTGTGCTCCCCAGTCATCAGCAATGTGCAAGTCACCAAGACTCTCATCGACCGCGGCTCAGGGATCAACGTCCTATCCGTCGACACGTTCGACAATCTCCAAGTGCCCTATGAGCAGCTCCAGCCAACCAAGCCTTTCTTAGGAGTGACTGACGGTTCCACCACACCGATAGGTCAAGTCCGCCTGCCTGTCACCTTCGGGGAGCGCAAGAACTACCGCACCGAACTCATCGACTTCGACGTTGCGCACATCCGCCTGCCGTACAATGCCATCCTCGGGTACCGATCCCTGGCCAAATTCATGGCAGTCACTCACCACGGGTACAACGTTCTCAAGATGCCAAGAAGCGGAGGAA
Organism: Aegilops bicornis; assembly: GCA_021605145.1. Taxonomy (NCBI): domain Eukaryota; kingdom Viridiplantae; phylum Streptophyta; class Magnoliopsida; order Poales; family Poaceae; genus Aegilops; species Aegilops bicornis. The sequence goes on along the minus strand of CM038669.1, from coordinate 354,182,889 downwards.
TCATCACGGTCCCATGTGAAGACAGGGATGCGGTGTGCTCCCTTGAGCGCGCCTTCCAAGCAGCAGCAATCGACAACCCCAACAGTAGAAGTGAAGGCCCTCCTGAGACAATCCCCAAGAAGAAGTTGTCGCGTCGTGCAGGACCCCAAGGAGATGGTGACGCAGCAGGAGCCTCGTCAGGATCAGCGCCCGCTCCAGGGGCGCCTCCCTCCATCGCATAGGAAGGCGCGCCCGACGCCATCCTCGGGCAGGGCTCGGGGGCTCTCTTCTAGAGGGCCTCAGACTTTGCCAACCTCACGAGGGAGGCGCTTGGGCATCACTTGGAGGCGTGCTTCACGACACGTTTCCCCCAGGAGAACACAGGCAAAGGGTGCCCACCACCCAAGAGTTCATCACCAAGACCACCCAGGAACTGCAAGAAGCAAGAGCCGTGCGCGCCTACAACCACTCACAAGGCGCAGCTCCCCATTCAGGCGAGGATGCCGGACTGCGTGTTTGCATCGACGTCCCAGGGCTCAACAGGGCCGCATCTCAGGAGCGCTTCTGGCCATCGCGTGTGGGCCACTATGAGGGCCCACCACACAGCTATGTTTGCATGCCCTTTTGGCTTGCCAAGCGTGGTGTCGGCCTATCAGCGCAACATGCGGCAAGTCCTGGCAGCTCAGGAGGCCAGGTTCCACGCCGTCCTAGAGGAGATGGAGACGGTCTTCACGGATCCTCCTGAGCCCCCAGAGCCTCTCGAGGCTCAAGGTTCAGGTGGATCATGAGGAACCATTCCTTCAACGCGTGGTTTCGGCTACACCAACTCTACCTCTTCTACAGAACCAGGTGACATCTTTCAAGTTCGCTTAAGCTGGGAGCGCCCCTCGGGTTGCATTATTCCCAGGCCGCATGGGTCCGTCCCTGTGGCATGTATCCCTTTTGCTTAAGTCTTTAGCTTACCTTGTTGGGGCGCCCCTCGGGCTGCATCATCCCCAAGCCGCTCGGGCCAGGCCCAGTGGCATGTATCTTCCTGCATTTATCCAAGTCGGTCTGATCTTTATGTTTAACCTGCCAACGGCTATCGCCTGCTCGATCATCGCCTCCACCGGGGCCTTCACACAGGCACGGCGCTGGTGCATGGGTCCGTCCCTGCCACGACCGACAAATCTGAGTGGTCGAGCTCTGGCTCGCGGCACGTGCCGTGTACGTCACCTCACCAGGCCCTCGGTGTCTTCGCGTCACCCAGAGCAACCAGCGGCAGGCTAACAGCTGTAACAGACAACCATGTTCCTTGTTATGCCTGTTCACAGGGGTCCCAAGGAAAGGATAGCAGGTGGCACTGCGAGTCTCTCTTCCCTTTGTGCGATTCGCTTGCACATTAAAAGGGGGGCTCCTGAGCATCGCGACTCAGGAGCTCTTACTGGCTCTCCAGCCCTCACCCCCTGGCCTTGACCACGGCATCGTGACCTGGCATACCAGCGGCGGCTGAGCTCGCTCGAGGGCCGAGACCTAAGGACGTAGAGCAATAAGGAGAGCATGAGGGTAGGGAAACTCGTACGGTCTGGCCTTTTTATGCCGCACAAGTTGCGCACAACCCTAGCGTGACGTCATGAGTCGTCACGAAATCAACAAGATAAGTCTTGCACACGGATAGGCTCAATGTTTGGGCCTAATGATCACTCACGCCCTGCCGCAACCCCATTGCGGCCACGTCAACTCCCTTTCTCGCCTTACCAGGGCTGCTTGAGCGCTAAGGGGGACCTCCTGAGCATCGCGCCTCAGGAGCTCTTACTGGACCTCGGGCCGCGCACCTCCTAGCGTTGACCACGGCACGCGACCTGGCACCAGCGACGGCTGTAACCGCCTTGGGACCGGGACCTGTCAGCGTAGAGCAACAAGCCATCGCGAGGAAAGAAAGGGTGGACCGAGCCTTAACGGGATGTACGTTCACTGAATTTTTACAACGAGGACGATAAGCATGAAAGACATTACAGACCCTTACACGCCCCCACGGGGTGATTCATGGCCCATTGCAGGAAACAAGAGCTGACACTAAGGGGAATCCTATCTACACCCTCCCGTGGCGGATGCCATCATCAACGGTGGGCCACGGGAGGCTGGCGCCAACCCCATCCAGATCAGCGGCGACAGACGCCGCAGCCCTGCTCCGAGCGCGGCGAGAGCTCGGAGGGACGTAGCTGTCGTCGCTCGTCTCTGGAGTCTCGTAAAGCTCAGGAGAGCTGCCGGACTCCCAAGAATGCTGCTGCTATTGGAGCGGCCGCGATCGGAGTGCACAACGGCCTGGCACTCCTCCCCAGAGCAGCACTCCAAGCGGCAGTCCTCGGCGTCGAAGACCTTGAAGAAGAGCGTGGAGGCGCCATCGTACTTGAATTGGATCGCGAGGGCTCCCCTCGCACGGCAAACCCGCGTGATCTCGCCCCAGCCGCGAGTCATGAAGATCTTGCCGATGGGGACCGCTTGGATCTCCGCTCCGGTCGCCGGGGCACTGCAGTCGGCGTGCTGCAGCTAGAGCTCAAGCGGCCCCCTCGACGGCATCGCGTCGGAGAAGAACCATGGGAAGCGGATCCAGGAGCTTGGTGGTATCGGCACCCACAGCACCAACTCGCGCGAGGAGTCGGCGGCGTGGACCCTAGGGGCGACAGCGCGTGGCGCCGTGGCGCGGCGACCCCCGACACGGCGCAGGCGGCGCTGCTCGTCTCTCCGTCCTCCCGAGCCCTCGGCTCGGGCGTACAAGGGTAGCGGGTACCCCGGTGGAGGCCGCTCGCACCAAGGCCTCGTCACCACTTGCATCGCCGCTTTGCCACGGTGATGGATCGACCTCTTCTTCGGCGGAAGTGGATCCAGATCGTCACGGGGAGCTTTTCCTTTCTCTTCGGCGGAAAACCTTCTAATGGGTGCCATTGTTGTCAGCAGAGGAGCAAGGAGGGCGAAGCAAGCGAGCGAGGAAGAGATGGGAAACGGGGGCTCAGCCCCCTCCCTATTTATAGCCAGAGAAGGCCAACCGCAGGTAATGATGGTTTTCCTTGCATGTCGCAGGGACTTGTCAAATCGTGCAGTTGCCGAGGTAGCGTGGAGAAGCGGAGACGCCCACGACCAATCAACCGCCACGCGTCGACTGATGCCACAAACTTTTGGGGCCCGTGGTGCTCCGAACTTGACCCTTGGCTTCGCCGCGAAGCCAAGCCCGATCGCACCTTGGGCCCGGGAGCTACTGTCGGTGTTCTGGGAACGGGGGTCCCCAGACTTGCCTGCCTGCGGCCCACAGCGTGGCTAAGTGATACGTCTCCAACGTATCTATAATTTTTGATTGCTCCATGCTACATTATCTACTGTTTTGGACTATATTTGGCTTTATTTTCCACTTTTATATTATTTTTGGGACTAACCTATTAACCGGAGGCCCAGCCCAGAATTGCTGTTTTTTGCCTATTTCAGTGTTTCGGAGAAATAGAATATCAAACAGAATGAAACCTTCGGGAACGTGATTTTCTCATCAGATAAGACCCAGGAGACTTGGACCCTCCGCAAGAAATCCACGAGGCGGTCACAAGGGTGGAGGGTGCCCCCCCCTAGGGCGCGCCCCCTGCCTCGTGGGCCCCTCAAAGCTCCACCGACGTACTCCTTCCTCCTATATATACCTACGTACCCCCAAACGAACAGATACGGAGCTAAAAACCTAATTCCACTGCCGCAACTTTCTGTATCCACGAGATCCCATCTTGGGGCCTGTTAGGAGCTCACCGAGAGGGCCATCATCACGGAGGGCTTCTACATCATCCTAGCCCCTCCAATGAAGTGTGAGTAGTTTACCTCAGACCTTCGGTCCATAGTTAGTAGCTAGATGGCTTCTTCTCTCTTTTGGATCTCAATACAAAGTTCTCCCCTCTCTCGTGGAGATCTATTCGATGTAATCTTCTTTTTGCGGTGTGTTTGTTGAGACCGATGAATTGTGGGTTTATGATCAAGTCTATCTATGAATAATATTTGAATCTTCTCTGAATTCTTTTATGTATGATTGGTTATCTTTGCAAGTCTCTTCGAATTATCAATTTGGTTTGGCCTACTAGATTAGTTTTTCTTGCAATGGGAGAAGTGCTTAGCTTTGGGTTCAACCTTGCAGTGTCCTTTGCCGGATGTGAGGGGGCAGCAAGGCACGTATTGTATTGTTGCCATCGAGGATAACAAGATGGGGTTTTTATCATATTGCATGAAACTATCCCTCTACATTGTGTCATCTTGTTTAAGGCGTTACTCTGTTTTTAACTTAATACTCTAGATGCATGCTGGATAGCGGTCGATGAGTGGAGTAATAGTAGTAGATGCAGGCAGGAGTCAGTCTACTTGTCTCGACTTGATGCCTATATACATGATCATACCTAGATATTCTCATAACTATGCTCAATTCTGTCAATTGCTCAACCGTTATTTGTTCACCCATCGTAGAATACTTATGCTCTTGAGAGAAGCCACTAGTGAAAACAATGGCCCCCGGGTCTATTCTCATCATGTCAATCTCCATCACTTTATTATTGCTTTGCTTTTTTACTTTGCCTTTTACTTTTCACTTTGCATCTCTATACCAAAAATACCAAAAATATTATCTATCATCTCTATCCGATCTCACTCACGTAAGTGACCGTGAAGGGATTGACAACCCCTAATCGCGTTGGTTGTGTTGAGCTATTGTTTTGTGTAGGTACGAGGGACTCGCGCGTAGCCTCCTACTGGATTGATACCTTGGTTCTCAAAAACTGAGGGAAATACTTACGCTACTTTGCCGCATCATCCTCTCCTCTTCGGGGAAATCCAACGCAAGCTCAAGAGGTAGCAAGAAGAATTTCTGGCGCCGTCTCCGGGGAGTCTACGCAAAAGTCAACATACCAAGTACCCATCACAATTCCTTATCTCTCGCACTACATTATTTGCCATTTGCCTCTCGTTTTCCTCTCCCCCACTTCACCCTTGCCGCTTTATTCACCTTTTTCTTCGCCTTCTTTCGTATGTCCTTTTTGTGTTTCCATGTGCCTTCTCTTTGCTTGCATCTTTGCTTGCTAAAAATCTATTGATATGGATCCACTTAAGGTGTTCTACTTGGATCATCTTCGATCCTTATGCGCTCGTGCTGAAACCCCAACTAGCCTAGTTGATGGGAAATCTTTAGATGAGCATGCTCATTTTGTGTGTCACCGTTTATTTAAAAAAGGGAAACTCTTATGGAGTCAAATAAACAGATTGCTATGTTATGCTTGGAATCTTTGTGAAATTTTGATTTTGCTTGTTGCTCTAAGAACCCTAAAAACCACCTTCCCTACCTATGTGAGTTTAATGATAATGAAATCTTATCTTCGTATGCAAAGGGTGTTTATAGTTACTATGATATTAAACAAATTGAAGAATTTGTTGCTTTTAAGGGTGCTTATGAAGTTGCTTCTTTTATTGAAAAGTATGATATTACTCTCTACGAATCTGAAATTTTTGACATACTTAAATATTGCTATGAAAACTATGCTTATAATGTCTATGTCAAAGAATTTATTGAGAGAATGACTGTTGCTTTGGAAGAAAATAATGATATGCATGAATCTATAGATAATGATGATTCCGGTGATTTGATTGAAATATCCCTTGATGAACATGATGCTTGCTATTCTTATGGCCATGATGCCAATATTTATGAAGTTGAAGTTGCTATAGTTCCTTATGTTAAACATGAGATCGTTGCTATTGCACCCATACTTGGTAGTTCCTTGAATAAAAAGCATGATTGCAATGATTTTACTATCAATTATATTGATGTCAATTGTGCTAATAATATGCAAAACCCTAAGCTTGGGGATGCTAGTTTTGCTATATCCACTATTTGTTGCAATGATCATGATTGGGGTGATTTTTCTTATGATCTTGAAAATTTATTTAATCCCCATGATGAATATGAGATTGATAATATTGTTTGCAATAATATTGAAAGTGGGTTTGAAAGAGTGTCAACTTTAGATCCCATATATTTGGAGAATATTCAATCTTATGAAATTTTTGATAAAAGTGGGTTTGGAGAGGTCATGACTTTAGTTAATGTTAATCCCACTATTTTGGAAGAGTGTCAACTTTGCATGCATGTGGATCGTGTTGAAAATATTTATGTAATAGCTATTCTGTTGAATTTCCTTATGATCCTAAATGTAATTATTATGAGAGAGGAAAATATGGTTGTAGAAACTTTCATGCTACTAAATTACCTCTCGTTATGTTGAGATTGTTATTGTCTCTTTCCGCTTCCTTGCATATGCTAGTTTTTGCTTGCCTTGATTTGTTTGCCTATAAGATGCCTATGCATAGGAAGTATGTTAGACTTAGATGTGGTTGTCACATGTTTTATGATGCTCTCTTTGTGCTTCAATTCTTGTCCTTTATGAGAGCATCATTGAAATCTCAATGCCTAGCTAAAACGGCTTTAAAGAAAAGCGCCTGTTGGGAGGCAACCCAATTTTATTTTTAGTTTTTTTATTTTGCTTCTGTTTAGGAATAGATAATCCATATAGCTTCTGTTTAGATGTGGTTTTATGTTTTAATTAGTGTTTGTTCCAAGTTAAATATATAGGATCTTCTTGGATGATAGTTATTTGATCTTGCTGTAATTTCCAAAAACTTTGCGCTCAATGCCCGAATTGTTAAAAATCACCAGTACGTGATAAAATACTGATTCCAATTTCTGATGATCAATAAACAAATTGTCTAGATCGTCCTATTTTTGCTGATGTTTTTGAGTTCCATAAGTTTGCGTTAGTTACAGATTACTACAGACTGTTCTGTTTTTGACAGATTCTGTTTTTCGTGTGTTGTTTGCTTATTTTGATGAATCTATGGTTAGTAAAATAGTTTATAATCCATAGAGAAGTTGGAATACAGTAGGTTTAACACCAATATAAATAAATAATGAGTTCATTACAGTACCTTGAAGTGGTCTTTTGTTTTCTTTCGCTAACGGAGCTTACGAGATTTCTGTTGAGTTTTGTGTTGTGAAGTTTTCAAGTTTTGGGTGAAATCTTTTGATGGATTATGGAACTAGGAGTGGCAAGAGCCTAAGCTTGGGGATGACCATGGCACCCCCAAGATAATCCAAGGACACCAAAAAGTCAAAGCTTGGGGATGCCCCGGAAGGCATCCCCTCTTTCGTCTACTTCCATCGATAATTTTACTTGGAGCTATATTTTTATTCACCACATATATGTGTTTTGCTTGGAGCGTCTTGTGTTATTTGTGTCTTTGTTTGTTAGTGTTCCACAATCATCCTTCCTGTACACACCTTTTGGGAGAGCCATACATAATTTGTAATTTGATAGAATACTCTATGTGCTTCACTTATATCTTTTGTAGTTTTGCTCTAGTGCTTCACTTATATCTTTTAGAGCACGGTGGTGGATTTGTTTCATAGAAACTATTGATCTCTCATGCTTCACTTAGATTATTTTGAGAGTATTTAATAGCATGGTAATTTTCTTAATAATAACATGCTCGGTATTCAAGATTTGTAAAACTTTCTTTTGAGTGCGTTGAATACTAAGAAAAGATTGATGTTTGATAATTGTTTTGAGATATGAAGATGGTGATATTAGAGTCATGCTAGATGAGTAGTTGTGAATTTGAGAAATACTTGTGTTAAAGTTTGTGATTCCCGTAGCATGTACGTATGGTGAACCGTTATGTGATGAAGTCGAAGCATGATTTATTTATTGATTGTCTTCCTTATGAGTGGCGGTCGGGGACGAGCGATGGTCTTTTCCTACCAATCTATCCCCTAGGAGCATGCGCATAATACTTTGCTTTGATAACTTATAGATTTTTGCAATAAGTATATGAGTTCTTTATGACTAATGTTGAGTCCATGGATTATACGCACTTCCATTCCTTCCACCATTGCTAGCCTCTCTAATACTGCGCATCTTTCGCCGGTATCATACACTCACCATATACCTTCCTCAAAACAGCCACCATACCTACCTATCATGGCATTTCCATAGCCATTCCGAGATATATTGCCATCTAACTTTCCACCGTTCCGTTTATTATGACATGCTCCATCATTGTCATATTGCTAGCATGATCATGTAGTGGACATCGTATTTGCGGCAAAGCCAGCATTCATAATTCTTTCATACATGTCACTCTTGATTCATTGCGTATCCCGGTACATCGACGGAGGCATTCACATAGAGTCATATTTTGTTCTAAGTATTGAGTTGTAATTGTTGAGTTGTAAGAAAAATAAAAAGTGTGATGATCATCATTTTTAGAGCATTGTCCCAAGTGAGGAAAGGATGATGGAGACTATGATTCCCCCACAAGTCGGGATGAGACTCCGGACAAAAAATTAAAAAAAAAGAAAAAGAAAAGAAAAAAAGAGACCATAAAAAAAGGCCCAAATAAAAAAATGAGAGAAAAAGAGAGAAGGGACAATGTTACTATCCGTTTACCACACTTGTGCTTCAAAGTAGCACCATGATCTTCATGATAGAGAGTCTCTCATTTTGTCACTTTCATATAATAGTGGGAATTTTTCATTATAGAACTTGGCTTGTATATTCCAATGATGGGCTTCCTCAAAATGGGCTAGGTCTTCGTGAGCAAGCGAGTTAGATGCACACCCACTTAGTTTCTTTTGTTGAGCTTTCATATACTTTTAGCTCTAGTGCATCCGTTGCATGGCAATCCCTACTCACTCACATTGATATCTATTGATGGGCATCTCCATAGCCCGTTGATACGCCTAGTTGATGTGAGACTATCTTGCCCTCTTTTTGTCTTCTCCACAACCACCATTGAGGGGCACATATATATAGGTAGAGGGAGCCGAAAATCGCAGTCTAACCCTAGCCCTCTCCCTCCTCGCGCCGCCGGACATGTCCACCCGGCGGCCGGACACGCCCAACCGCGCCCGCAGCCACTCCGCAGCCGCCATGTGGCACCCCGGAGATCTCCACCGCCGCCCGGCCCGCCAGGCCAGCGTGGGGCCCTCCCCTGCCAGCGCGCCGCGCCGTCCGCGCCCGCACCCGGCCGCCGGATCCAGCGCCCCATGCCGCGCCCTCGCCTCCCTCCTCGCGTCACCGCCCGCTGCGCCAGCCGACTGCCTCCGCCGCCGCCACGCTCCGCCCGCCCGCTCCTCCCGCGCCCGCCCGCGCCGCCCAGCGCCCCGTCGCCGGCGAGCCACCGCCGCTGCCTCCTGCCTCCCCGATCCAGGCGGGATCGGGAGCAAGGACGACCCCCGTGGCCCAGATCCAGGCCCAGCTGGCCCGCTCCTTCCGGCCCGTTGATTTTTTTTCGCGGGGTAAAATTTCTGCAGTCATTTTTTTCAGCATTCTGGTGCCCACTTTGACCTGCTGTAACTTTCTGCATTCTGCTTCGTTTTGCTCTTCATTTTATTCCATTGTGACATGTTCATTTGAGTCCATCTTGATACCCTAAACATCGTTGCAAGAGTGCTATATAATGTTGTCTGCTGTAGTTTATCAGAACTTGCTCATTTGTCATTTTTGCATCTTTTTTGTGATTTTCTTTTGAGGATGAAGTCTTCATGTGTTATGAGCTACAATATGCTATATTTGATGTGGTGCAATCCATTCTTCATGATATGCCACGTATTGATTGTTTCAAGCTTGCAAAGAAGCCTCCGTGATGTTGCTGATTTCAGTGACTTAGGATTTTACCAAGTCTTTGTTCTGCTGTTATTTCCATGCCATGTATTCATGTTGTTACAATGAGGTTCATGCCTCTTTTGAGTATGTTCAGTAAGGATGTTTTGGACATATGGTTATGCTCTATCCATCCATGCCCCTTTTTGTATTTATAAAGTGCTCTAGTATGTCTTAATCTTGCTCTACTTTTGCTATAAAATGTTCCTCGCAGATTGTTTACATGTTAATCAATTTTGCCAAGGTTGTTATAGTTGATCCTTGCATGCTATGAACTTTATATTGCCATACTTACCTTCTTGAACATGTCATCTTGCTGTAGGTATACTTGTTTTGTCGTTCAATTCTTTTTGATGAGTGATTTGAGCTCGCAAAGATGCCTTCATAATTCTGTTTATGCCATGCTCTGTTTTTCACCAAGTCTGAATCTGTTTATAAAACTTGCTATGTTTACATGGGAGCCATCATATCTTCTGTGCCTTTTTGAATCTGTTTATAAAATTAAGTGTTCATGTTTTGTTATGCTTTACCTGTGCATCATGCCCAAATCTTTTTTTTTCATGTTGAGATCCTGTAGCATGTTGTTTTGATGCTTGCAATATGCCTAGTTGTTGTTTTGGACAGCTTGTCCTTTGAACTTGTATGGTGTGTATGTGTTAAACCGTCGTTCCGTTTTGAGTGTGCTCTATATGAAACTTTTTTAGTTTTGCTTGTAGTTTCATGATACCTTGTTGCATCCATGTTTTGAGGTGTGTGCTTGATGTTTGAATGCATTTTGCATCAATGCCATGCTTATCTTGCTTTGCTCATATCTTCTAGGCCGTAGCTCCAAATTAAATGAACTTTATATGTAACTTGACTAGAATTTCGTGTAGATCATCGCTGTGCATTTTAACTTGCTGTTTAACAACTTGAACATAAGGTTTATTCATATCTGAACCAATTTCGAAATTTGCATATGAGGACTTACCGGAATTGTTATAGGTTGTTTCCGGCCTCGTTTAAACTTTCTTTGTTGTGTTGCTCTTGTATGCATCATCTCTTGCCATGCGTAGACTCATGTAGTATTGTCATGCATCATACTTGGTTGAGCATCATGCCTTGTTCATGTGTGGTGTGTTTACCATGTTGTGTGCTACTTCTCGATAGTTCCCGTTTCGTTGCGATCGTGAGGATTCGTTCGTCTACGTGTGGTTCGTCTACGTGGCTTCATCTTCTTCATGAACTCGTTCTTATTCCTTGTGGGATTTCACGCAAGATGACCGTCACCTTGGATCTCATTACTATCATTGCTATGCTAGTTGCTTCGTTCTATCGATTTGCTGCGTTACCTACCACTTGCTTATCAAGCCTCCCAAATTGCCATGAATCTCTAACCTTTGTCACCCTTCCTAGCAAACCGTTGTTTGGCTATGTTATCGCTTTTACTCAGCCCCTCTTATAGCGTTGCTAGTTGCAGGTGAAGATGAAGATTGCTCCATGTTAGATTATGATTATGTTGGGATATCACAATATCTCTTATATTATTAATGCATCTATATACTTGGTAAAGGGTGGAAGGCTAGGCCTTATGCCTGGTGTTTTGTTCCACTCTTGCCACCCTAGTTTCCGTCATATCGGTGTTATGTTCCTGGATTTTGTGTCCCTAACGCGGTTGGGTGGTTTACAGGACCCCCTTGACAGTTCGCTTTGAATAAAACTCTTCCATCAAGGCCCAACATTGGTTTTACATTTGCCTCAGCCTATTTTCCTTTTCCCTTGGGAGTCGCGCATCCCGAGGGTCATCTTTATTTACCCCCCCCCCCCCGCCCCGGCCAATGCTTGTCTAAGTGTTGGTCCAAACTAGAGCACCGTGCGGGACCGTCCCTTGGCAACTTGGGTTATGTTGGTACCTGTACGCTTAGCTTATCCGGTCGTGGCCTGAGACGAGATACGCACGGCTACTATTAGGGTGTCGGCATGCCGGGAGGTCTTGCTGGACTTGTTTTACCGTTGTCGAAATGTCTTGTAAACGGGATTCCGAGACTGATCGGGTCTTCCCAGGAGAAGGAATATCCTTCATTGATCGCGAGAGCTTATCATGGGCTAAGTTGGGACACCCCTGCAGGGTATAAACTTTCGAGAGCCGTGCCCGCGGTTATGTGGCAGATGGGAATCTGTTAATATCCGGTTGTAGTAAACTTGAAGTAAACTCTTCTAAAATACACCAACCGTGTGTGTAACCGTGAGTGTCTCTTTTCGGGGTTGATCGAGAGGAGAACACGGTTTCTGGGTTATGTTTGACGTAAGTAGGAGTTCAGGATCATTTCTTGATCATTACTAGTTAAAGACCGCTTCTTTGCTTTTCTCCTCGCTCTTATTTGCGTAACTTAGCCAGCATACATTGCTTAGCCGTTGCTGCAACCTCACCACTTTACCCCTTCCTTACCCATTAAGCTTTGCTAGTCTTGATACCCATGGTAATAGGATTGCTGAGTCCTCGTGGCTCACAGATTACTACACCAATAGTTGCAGGTACAGGTTATGCGATGATCTTGACGCGAGAGCGATGTTACTTGTGTTGGAGTTGTTCTTCTTCTTCGTCGATCTTGGGTTAGGTTCCTGGTCGGCAGCCTGGGCTAGCAGGGTGGATGTTGTTTGAGTTTCCGTTTGTGTATCATCCGTAGTCGGATGTTATTCTCACGTAGGTTGATGTATTCTTGCGGCATTTGTATGCCTTGTATGTATCCCCGTCTATTATGCAATGTTGATGTAATGATATCCACCTTGCAAAAGCGTCTTCAAGATGCGCTTCTATCCTTGGTGGGACCCTCGAGTTCCTTTAGGATAGGGTCGCATCTTGGGCGTGATAAGTTGGTATCAGAGCCTCGACCGACCCTAGGAGCCCCCTTGATTGATCGTGTAGTGTGGCTGATATCGAGTCTAGAAGAAAACCTTTTCAGGGTCTAGTTATATCGGAGAGTAGGATTTCTTTTTACTCCTCTGCCCCTTCGTCGCTCTGGTGAGAAATATTGATGTAGGTGTTTTGAACTAGTCCTCTTCCTGTTCAAATTTTTCTTTAGGATCACGCGGTTAGTTTTTGTTCGTTGCCCATCCTCTGTTGTCTGATGCATTTGTCGTCAAGTTGCTTCGATCCTCGTCATCTTTTGCAAGATCAATCCTCAGTTCTTTTCAATCGATGTTGTTTTCCTACCCGAAGTTGTCCTTGTTTTTTTCCCACCCGCCGACCCTTCTTCTTCTCGGAACCGGAGTCTGTAATCGAGTATCCATTCTACTCGTGTGAAGTCTTTGCATTCTTCTCTAAATCATTTCAACCCCTTTCATTCCCGGAGTCCGAGCCTTTATTCGAGCAATCAATTTCAGTCGTGCGGAGTATCTTCTGTCTTTCTTCAATTGTCTCAACCGGTGAAGTCTCGTCTAGTTCATCATTGTTCGTCGCATTTTCTTTCCGGTGGATCCAAATTCAAGTTTTCATTGTCGATCGTATTCTTTCCCTCAGCTCAAATATTTCCCTTTGCTCGTTCACCTCTCGCCATTCTATCATTCTGGAGTGATGAAGACATCTCAGAAGATTCTTGTTTGCATTCTATTATTTCGAGGTTATCACCTCATCCAAATCTTTCAATCGTTCCAGTGCATTTTTTTCTCATTCAAACAATTCCCTTCCAATGGTGTTTCTTTTCAGTGGGCCCTAACCCACAGGTCTTTTCCCAGGATCTTACCTGACTCTTCTAAGTTTCTCGGAGGTATTCCCAAGTTCTTTTGAAATTTTACGTAAGTATGAATTTCATCAGTCAGATGCTTTTCCAAGATCGATTTCAAATCATTTTCATTGTTGGCTCTACCTCTTCGTTTTTTATTCTCCCGGAGTATCTCAACAATTTAGATGTTGTTTCTCGTCGTCATTTGAAGAACAAAGTAGAGTTTTCCCTAAATCTTGTTCGTTCTCCCGGAGATTCATGGTGCTAGCTTGATGTTATCCTATCAAATTGTTTCCAGTCGTGCATTTTTTCATCCATCCGGAGTATTTCAGGAGTTGCGTTCTCTCTCGATTATCCGGAGGCCATCTTTTCGGAATATTTCTTCGTTCTAAGTTTTTTTTTCAAATCCGTTCTCCAATTATTCTATATCCGTGCCCCTTTGTCCGTCTCAATATTCTTCCGGTGCTTCGTTCAAGTATTCTTCAATCAATTCGGATCTCTTCGTTCTCTTGCATTTTAATTCCCTCAAGCATCTTTGTGCTTTTCTAATTCTTCCCGGTGATTCATTCTCTTTCGTCATTCAATTTTGAATTCTTACGGTGGTTCGTTCAAGATTCCTTTTCCGTTCTCATCATATCATTTCATTCGTTCTTTTCAATCCAACTGGTGGCTCATGAAGACCTTCCCAAATTTGGTGCTATATCTTCCTTAATCTTTTCCCAATGTGAATAAGTGGTATGCAATCCATGGCTTCTCATCAATTTAATTGATGAAGGATAAGCATAACACAATTCTTATTCTCATTTCATCGTGGTAAAGTCGATGAATTCTTTTCTTCGGAGATTGTTCTTGATGAATAATCTCACGATTACAAATTGTTCATCTTTTCTTTTCCGGAGTTCCAAGCTTCTCGCTTGTTCTCACGTAGCCCCATCTAAATCATCGCAAGGCTTTAATCTTACCCCTTTCATCCTTCAATTTTATCTCGTCATCCTTTTGTTACCGGAGTTCTTATGGTGGTTCGTAAGGATTTAATTCATTCTTCAAGTGTTCATCCAGATTCTTTTGGAGGAGCTCAAGTATCTTTTCTTCTTGCATCTCGAAGTGCAATTAATTATCCGTAGCCTTTTGAAATGGAGTTTTGCATTTCTTCTTTCTTCCCAGCTATTTAATCTTTTCCATTTGTTGGGGATATAACTCATTGTGTAAGCCGCCCAGGAGGGGCCGAGTTATACAATGAGTATTCATAAGAAGAAGCCCAAGACCAAGCATGAAGATGGCGGTTCAATAAAGGGTCTAAAGCCCATAGGCGACTTAAGGCCCATAGAGATAAACCGCCATGATGGCATGACTTGTATTTTAAGGTAGAATTAACTAGTCACTGAGCCGGACATTGTCTATGAGCCGGCCAGGACTCTGTAAGCCGCAGGGCGTCAACCCGTGTATATAAGGGGACGACCCGCTGGCGGCTTAGGGCAAGAAACAACCAATAGAGAACCGGGCATAGCGTATCTTGCTCCCTGGTCATCGAAACCTCAAGCAATACCAACCCAACTAGACGTAGGCCTTACCTTCACCGTAAGGGGCCGAACTAGTATAAACCTCTCGTGTCCCTTGTCCCGATTAACCCCTTTAAGCTTCCTAGCGGCGATGGCTCCATGACTAAGTCCTTGCAAGAGGACATCTGCCGTGACAATTCCATGACAATTGGCGCCCACCATGGGGCCAGCGCATGGTGGATTTGAGTTCTTGAAGGGCAGCTTCGAAGGGCTCAAGGGATACGCGGTCGGCCGAATGACCAAGAGTCGTTGCGGCAAGATCTACATCGACGACGAAGGCTGGGGCCCTGACGCCGGCTCAATTGAGTACGGGTACCGGGTCCCCTTCGGCGGAATCCACGTCTTCATCGGCCGGATTAGTGAGCCGGGCCCTGAGCCGGACAACTGCACCAACCTCATCGAGACGGCTCAGCGCGCGAGACCCGCCTGGGCTCAACCCATCGTGAAGCGTGCCTTCGTGCGCTGCGTCCACGGAGGGGAACTTTCTGAAGGATCTGAGGGTGTTGGTGAGACGGCCGTCCTCTCCGATGGTGACTCGTCCGCCGGTTCAACAGATTCGCTATATCCAGTGCAAGATGGCGGGCTTGGGGGCTGTTCCGATGGCAGCACTATTCCGGACCCCTCTGAGTCACCAAACTAGGCAGGAGTCTTCATGGCTGGTACTCAACTCGGCCAAAATTCTACGGCCTCAGCAGCGATAACGTCCGGGTTAGGAGCAGCCGGGGCAGGAGGCCCTGTGCGCCCGCCGGCTCAGGTGCTGATGGATCTCATGGATAAACTTACAGCCCTGTTAACCGCCACAGTTATCCCTACGAATCAAGGTGAGCATAATGCAGAGGTGGCGCAGGTTCGTGAGGAGATTGCTCGGGCCAAGGAGGCCTTAGCAGCTGAGGACACCAGATTGGCCATAGAACGAGCGGCTTTGGACGCACGGGCGCAGCAACTCGGTCGAGGCTTTCCAGCTTTCAATGAGCCTGGACGCATCTAATGAGGTGATGAGGAGAAGGCATCAGAAAACTCAATCTCGTTTACCTCCGATTTACGATCCACGGAACCTCTTTGCTACACCCGGGGCCGGTCCAAGTAACCCGCCAGGGGTCAATCAGCTCATGACAGCCGGGGGACCGGTTCAGCCTCAGGTGACGGAACCTTCTCGTTGGAATATGGCACCGCCCCGTTATGTGCCGATACCGCCGGGTCACTTCTCCAACCGCATGGAGAACTTAATCGCAGCATCAGCGTGTTTGGAGGCTCTCCCAGTGGACGGTGATGATCCGACAGCGGTGGAGACCCGGAGGATCAGAGAACTTGTCCAGACAGCTCTGGCTCAGCAAGAAACTTATTCTTATAGCCGGGACAGAATTCTTTCAACTCCTCCGCCTTGGTTGGCTCCGTCTCGTCCAAACCGGAGCCCGAGTTACAGCAGGCACATGGAGTCAGAGGCTTTGTCAAGCAATGCTCAACGTCGTAACCAGCCCGACGGATATAACCCGGTGCAGGACCGGATACATCAGGAGGACGAGCGGGTGGCTCAGCTAGCGACTCAGCAGAGGGCTCACCCAGCCGTTCCGGATTATCCAACGACCTCTGTTGAGGCGGGAGTAGGTACTAGAACCGGCGGCGTACCGTGTCTGGTGCCGACTTTACGTAATGTGCGCCTCCCTAAGGACTTCAAGGGGCCTCGAAAGGTGCCAAACTATACGGCCGACTTACGATGCAGGACATGGATTGAAAGCTATGAGATGGCCATGGAGCTGTTGGAGGTCAGTGACGCAGCGATGGCTAAGTACTTCACCATGATGTTGGATGGAACGGCCCGGTCTTGGTTAAAGGGCTTACCACCCAATTCCGTTGGTTCATGGGCAGAGTTAAAGGCCCGGTTCATCCAGAACTTCAAGGATACTTGCAAGCAGTCTATGTCGATTGTGGACTTAACAAATTGTAAACAAGAGGAGGGTGAATCTACGACTCATTGGGTGCGCCGGGTCAAGGAGATAATACATTCGTCTGACAAGATGGATGCCGGCTCAGCAGTTCTCATGTTGGAGAATAATTGCCATTTTGAGCCGCTGAGACAGAACTGGGGCGCCTTAAGCGTGATTGCAATGATATGAGTACGTTGATGGCAGCTTTAGTCAAGTACGCCGACTCTGATAGAACCAAGGATCCCGCATCTGATGAGGAAAAGACAGGGAAGGGAAAGAAGAACGGCAATGGAAAGGGTCAGCAGCATAACCTGATGAATCAAGGAGGCAATAAGCGTAAGGCGGAGGGTAACCCAGAGTTTGTGGCCAACGCCAATGCGCAGGGTAACAATCAGAGACGTAAGGGAAAACTGCCCCCTCGATCTGGCGGGTCAGGTCCATCTCTTGAGCAGTTACTCAATGAGCCCTGCCCGAGACACGACACCCGGGAGCGACCAGCCACCCACTTATGGAAGGATTGCTCAATCATGAAGGCTTTCAAGAATTCCAACATGTTTGATGGCATTCATGGGTCAGGCGGCGGCTCAGGTGCCGGCGGCTTTCATGGCCCGGGTGGCGGCTCAAGTTCCGGATTTCAGGGAAATCAAGGCGTCTATAATCAACAGCATTCTGGTCAAGGAGGACAACATTAGCAGTAGTCGGGTTATCAAAGCCATCCAAAGCAGCTGAATAGTGGGCAGTATCATGTGTTCACCACTAGCTTGTGCAAACGTGACCAGAAAATTCATAAGAGGGTTGTGAACTCTGTTGAGCCGGCAGTTCCTTGTTATCTGAGGTGGTCAGAACAACCCATTGTCTGGAGTAGGGAAGATCACCCTCCCCGGGTTGATAATCTGGGTCAGTTAGCTTTGGTGGTAGCGCATCAGGTTGGTGGATATAAATTCACCAAAGTACTCATGGACGGAGGTAGCAGCATCAACATCCTCTATTACGAGACCTTTCGGCGCATGGGTTTGACTGAAAAAAGTTTAAAGACATCCAACACCATTTTCCATAGAGTGGTGCCTGGTAAGTCGGCGTACCCCGTCGGTAAGATTGAGCTGGAGGTGGCCTTTGGAGATGAGTATGATTCTAGGGCTGAGAAGTTAACCTTTGAGGTGGTCAAAATCAAGAGTCCATATCATGCTCTATTTGGGCGGCCGGCTTATGCCAAATTCATGGCACGGCCGTGTTATGTTTATTTGCAGCTCCAGATGCCGGGTTATAAGGGCACCATCACTGTACATGGGAATCGAAAGGTAGCCCTGGAATGCGATGAAGGCGATGCGGCTTATGCCGAGTCTGTTTGTGCAGCAGAAGAGCTAAAGTTTTGTCAAGACAATGTTGACCCGGCAGATATGACCTCTCTGAAGAAGCCAACTACAGAGTATGACCCGACGTTGAAGTTTGAATCAGCAGCTGAATCTAAACTTGTGGATTTCACTCCAGGCGATTCATCTAAGCAGTTCAGCATCAGTGCCAACTTGGATTCTAAATAGGAAAGCGCGCTCATCGAGTTCATCCGCGAGAACCGGGACATCTTTGCATGGAAACCTTCTGACATGCCCGGTGTACCGAGAGGACTCGCTGAGCACACTCTTAATATTGATCCGAAGTATAAGCCGGTCAGGCAGTTTCTTCGGCGATTCAACAAAGAAATACAAAAAGCTATTGGAGAGGAGGTTGCCTGTCTCTTGGCGGCTGGGTTTATTGTCGAAGTTTTTCACCCGGAGTGGCTGGCTAACCCGGTGCTCGTACTTAAGAAGAACGGCACCTGGCGGAGTGTGTGGATTACACGGACTTAAATAAAGCTTGTCCGGCTGATCCTTTTGCTCTCCCCCGTATTGATCAAATCATTGATGCTACGACGGGTTGTGAGCGTTTGAGTTTTTTGGATGCTTATTCTGGATATCATCAGATCAAGATGGCAGTTAAGGACCAGGAGAATACGGCTTTCATCACTCCGTTTAGAGCCTTCTGCTATGTATCTATGCCTTTTGGGCTTAAGAGTGCCCAGGCGACTTATCAGCGGTGTGTACAGAACTGTCTCCACAATCAGATTGGGCGCAATGTTCATGCTTATGTGGATGACATAGTGGTGAAGTCCAGAGAGAAGGAAACCTTGATATATGATTTAAAGGAGACCTTTGATAATCTCCGGGTTTACAAGACAATGCTTAACCCGGACAAGTGTTGTTCGGTGTACCCCGCAGGCAAGCTTTTGGGATTTCTGGTCTCAAACAGGGGCATTGAAGCTAATCCGGAGAAGATCAAGGCAATTACCTCTCTGGCTAAGCCGGCGTGCATCAATGATGCTTTCGGCTGGCGGGTCGTCTTGCTTCTTTAAGCCGGTTCATAAGTCGGTTAGGTCGTAAGGCCCTACCATGTCGATGATGAAGAAAACAGACACTTTTGTCTAGAGCGATGCTGCTAATACTGCCTTTGAGGATTTAAAGAGACAGTTATCTGAGCCGCCGGTCCTAGCAGCTCCCATTGATAGAGAGCCATTGTTGATATATGTGGCCGCTAACTCACGAGCTATCAGTGTTGCGATCGTGGTGGAGCGCAAGGAGGCTGGCAAGGAGTATCCGGTTCAACGACCGGTTTACTACGTCAGTGAGGTGCTCACTGAGTCTAAACAAATATATCCACATTGGCAGAAGCTTGTTTACGGAGTGTTCATGGCAAGCCGGAAGCTGAAGCAATACTTCCAAGGTCACCCTATCACTGTGGTGAGTTCTGCCCCCTTGGGAGACATAATCCAGAACAGAGAGGCCACAGGACGAGTCACCAAGTGGGCCATTGAGCTTGGGCCTCACGATCTCAAGTACATGCCACGTACTGCTATTAAGTCTCAAGTCTTGGTAGATTTTATCAATGATTGGACAGAGTTGCAGGCACCTGAGGAGAAGCCGGATAACACATATTGGACTATTCACTTTGATGGGTCCAGGCAGTTAGAAGGCTCGGGGGCTGGAGTAGTTTTAACTTCCCCTCGAGGTGACAAATTCTATTATGTGCTCCGACTTATGTTTCCTTGTACTAACAATGCAGCTGAGTATGAGGCCTTACTCCATGGTCTCCAGATGGCCAAAGAGATGAATTTGAGCCAGGTAAGGTGCTTGGGCGACTCAGACCTTGTGGCTCAATAGGTGTCAGGCAAGTGGGATTCCAAGGATCCCCTTATGGTGGCTTACCGTCGTGAAGTTGATGTTGTAGCTGGGCACTTCAAGGGTTATCAGGTGGAACACATTGATGGAAGGAAGAATGAGGCGGCTGATGCCTTAAGCCGACTGGGATCTCAACGTAAGCCGGTGCCGCCTAACACCTTTCTCGATGTTTTGCATAATCCTTCTGTCAAGTTACCTACAGAAGAAGATCTAGCAGTACCAGACCCGGAGGCGCAGCTGGTAGCGGCTCTCCACATCATCCCGGGTTGGACAGTGCCTTATTTGGATTATATGACCTGGGGAGAGTTTCCTGAGGATGAGACCTTGGCGAGACAAATCATCCGGCGGTCCAAGTCCATGACAATCGTTAATGGCGAGTTACATCACTGCAGCGTCACTGGAGCGTTTCAACGTTGCGTGTCACCTGCGGAGGGTCAGGAGATACTTCGTGAGATCCATGAAGGGGATTGCGGTTATCATGCTGGCTCAAAATCCCTTGTGGCCAAGGCTTTCCGTCATGGGTTTTATTGGCTGACGGCTCATGCTGATGCAGAAGATCTGGTCAGTAAATGTGACGGATGTCAGAAATTCTCACGACGAGCTCATGTGCTGGCTCAAGAATTGAGAATGATTCCAATTACTTGGCCGTTCGCAGTCTGGGGGCTTGACATGGTTGGACCTTTCAAAAGGTCTAAAGACAAAAAGACACACCTCCTGGTTGCAGTGGATAAGTTCACAAAGTGGGTCGAGGCAGAGCCGGTCAGTAAGTGTGATGCAGCCACAGCGGTTCAGTTCATGAAAAAGGTGATCTTTCGTTTTTGGTTTTCCAACCAGCATCATAACTGATAATGGCACTAATCTCTTCAAGGGTGCCATGGAAGAGTTTTGTCAAAGAGAACATATCCGGCTTGATGTTTCGGATGTTGCTCATCCTCAATCCAATGGTCAAGCAGAAAGAGCAAATCAGAAGATCTTGAAGGGCATCAAACCCCGGCTCTTGGTCCCCTTACAGCGAACACCGGTTTGTTGGTGGAGGAGTTACCCTCTGTACTTTGGAGTATCAACACTACACCTAACAGATCTATGGGTTACACACCTTTCTTCATGGTGTACGGAGCAGAGGCGGTCCTACCAAGTGACATCCGTCATGACTCGCCCCGCATGGTGGCTTACGTTGAAGCTGACAAGAAAAGGCTCGTCAGGATGCACTTGACTTGTTGGATGAGGAGCAAAACTTGGCAATAGCCCGCTCGGCGATTTACTAGCAAGGCCTGCGCCGCTATCATAGCCGCCGGGTTAGAAGCAGAACCTTTCAGGAAGGCGACCTAGTGCTCCGGCTCATTCAGGATCAGTCTGATATGCACAAGCTATCCCCTCCTTGGGAAGGACCCTTTGTGGTCAGCAAGAATCTGAACAACGGGTCATACTACCTTATCGATGTTCGAGAGCATAAAGACTCTCATAAGTCGGAGGAAGAGACCCGCAGGCCATGGAATATCGCTCATCTTTGGCCGTACTATACCTGAGCCACCGGCTCTCAGGATGTATATATTTCAATAATGTGTATATTATATAAAGCAATAAAGCAGGACCTCTGTCCTTTTCACCCTCAAAGATTTACATGTCTTCTTTTTTCATATGGTGGAAACAACCAACAGGGAGCGGGTCATATCTGAATCCGGCTTTCCCTTTGGTCCGGCTTAAGATCATATCTGAATCTAGCCATGGTCATTTGGGGGCTTCCTATTCAAACATAGGTTGTCGTGGTTCTGTCACGACAGATGTCCTAGAGAAAGGACTTAGTCGTGGATCCATCGCGACTGGTTAGCTTGAAGGGGTTAAAGCGGACACAGGGACGCAGAGAGTTTATACTAGTTCGGCCCCTTCGATGAAGGTAAAAGCCTACGTCTAGTTGTGATGGAATTGATGGGGTTTCTATGACTAGGGAGCAAACAAGCTTCGCCTAAGTCTCGAGTTGTTGTCTCTTCTCCAGATCCGCCGCCGGGTCGTCCCCTTATATACACGGGTGACGCCCGTTGGTTCACAGAGTCCCACCACCAGTTCATATTCGTATCCGTGTTGGTCTCTCCTTATTCCTATCTTACTATACAAGTTTACACATAGACGCCGGTTTACGGCTACAAGTCTTAAACCGACTACGGGCCTCAGGCCCTCATCTATCTTCTTGGGTTTTAATACTCTTGAGCTACTGATGAAGTTAACCCGGCCCAAATAGTCCGGTTTACGCCCAGTAGTAATATCCCCAACATTAGGCCCCAGATTGATTTGAACAGGTTCATGTCAATCCTTAGAAAAAAATCTCCATCTTCAACATCTTCTTGTAGTTGTTGAACCGCCGTGATGTCATCTTCTCCAATCACTGTGAACCGGAGTGACGTCATCCATCCTAAAGAAAACATCCACAACAACCGAGGCGACAGCTCCGCTTCCGAAATTCGCGGTTCCTTGATTCACGCGCCTGACACATGTCTTTTTGACTTATAAATAGGACCGAAGGGTCATTTCTTTTCTCCCCTTCGTGCCCTTCCTCTTCGTCTTCCTCGCGTCGCCAGTCCCAGAGCTCCGCCGCCGTCGTCGTCTTCTGCATCACCTTGGCCGTTGCATCAACCTGAGTGCACCAGAAAACCGCGACACCCTTCCGCGTCTTCCTCAACTCTGGTAGGTCTTCTGCTCTTCTCAACATAGATCTGTTTTTAGGGTTTCGTGTTCTTGCAGTGTTCATCACCTGCTCGTATTCATATACCAGCTCCTGGATGCATCTATGAACCCCTGCTCCGTGTAGTGGCAGCTTCTATTATCCGTCTTTAGTTTCATGCCCGAAACCATAGATCTCACATATATTTCTGCCCATTGATTCAATACCGTTCTGCTTTGAGCTTTTTGAATATTTTCCTTCTTTTCTGAACTTGCTTCAGATCCAATGTTGTAGATAAATCTTGTGAAATCTGTTTCTTCATACTTATCCATCCGCAATCTCAGCTGCCTCAATGTTTAGATCAGGCGGTTTAACTTGGTGTAAAAAATTAACAAACCGGTATATACCATTAGTCCCCTTGTTGAACCGCCAGAACTCTTTAGCCAGACGTTGTCGCTTCATAAAACTCCGGTTTAGGTATAGCTGTCCCCGGTTTAACATTGTCCATGCCAGTGTATATTTAATCAATACATTCTTGAACCGGAATCACTTATTTTGTAGATTTCACCATGGCCAAACAAGTATATGAGTGCAACTGGGCTCCTTCCCGTGTCACGGAAACTCAGCTGAATAATTTAGTCTTAACCGGCGCTTTAAGCAGCAAAAACACTATCCATTGGAGGGTCCCCGGTACCGAATGTCCTCCCACACCTCAAGAGGGAGAGGTCGTTGTTTTCGCAGATCACTTAGCCCACGGCTTTAATCCGCCTGGTTCAAAATTCTACCGGGATGTCTTGGCCAATTTTCAACTCCGTCCGCAAGATATTGGCCCCAATTCTGTTACCAACATATGCCATTTTCAAGTACTCTGTGAGGTGTTCTTTCAAGAGGAATCCATAGTCGAGTTGTTCAGAGACTGCTTTCATCTAAACCGCTGCACAGAGTTTACTGATGGTTCCAATATGGAATTGGGTGGTGTGGCGATTCAGAAAAGAAAAGAGGTCACTTACCCTCATGCGAAACTGCACAGCCATCCCCAAGAGTGGAATCAATCATGGTTCTATTGCAAAGACACCTCCCCTGCTGATGAAAATCCCTTGCCTGGCTTTCGTCCGGAGCGGCTTAGCAATACACACCCTTTTCCACAAAGGTTGACTGCCAAGGAAAGAAGTAAATACGCTCCTCGACTGTCCAAGCTCAGAGCCTTCATGGCCAACGGTTTAACAGGAGTTGATCTCGCTCGCTGTTGGATATCGTGGAGCATACCGCCCCTTAGTCAGCGCTCCGGTTTGATGTGCGAGTATACTGGCAGTGTTGATGACCCACTGCGACACATGAACATCCAGCTCACCGACGAAGAAGTCATGGAAGCTGTGAAGAAAATGTTGAACGAACCGGAACACATCTGTGCCCGAACCGGCCTGCTTCCCTTCTGCGCCACCAACAAACCGCCAGCCGTAAGCTTTTAATTTTACCTTTCACTTATCCTGTCATTGCTATATCTGCCCATTATTTAACACCAATATCTGTTGAAACAGGGCAATGATCCGTTTTGGAGCAAGAAGCTTCCGCAGGAGAAACCAGAAAAACCAGACAAACCGAAAAGACCAATCCGACCAAAGACTGGAGTCGTGAAGAAAACCGCCCACAGGAAGAAAACCACTGCATCTTCAGATCCAGCAGCTGATGATGATGTGGGTAATCCGGACTTTGAGGTAGAGCTTGATTCACTAGGCTTACTTTTCACATGCCTTATTGATGATGATATTTGTCAGGATGATGCTGAAGCCAGCCATGCTGATGCTGCAGAGGTAATTATTCTCTCTTCCGATTCAGACCCTTTGCTTTTGCCAAAAATCCGTCAGGCAAACCGGAAGGTTAAATTTTCTCATCCTCTTGCTTACTTGGATCCCAAATTTCTTATGAAGACCCAACAGCACGAAGCTCACCGCACAACCCGTCATAGCGTCCAGGTAGTTACCTCCACCAGTTTACCGAACAGTCCGGTTTGGAAGCGCCGTTCAGAGGTCTCTAATTTGGTTGTCAGTGCTTGTCCTAAAGCGGGCCATTTTTGTCAACCTCTTAATCCTTCTGACTCCGATTATCAGGTTACTTCCCATTCATCATCTGGCGAGTCATCAGCTACTCAGCTGCCACCGCTCAAAACCGTGCCTGGGTAAGCTATACTTATCATAATATTTCTGGTGTATTACTTTGTAACATATGCTGTTTTTGACTTTTATTACTCCTTTCAGGGCCAAGCCTAGACCGAGCAAGAAGGCCCGCCTGGATAAAGCGGCCGAGGAGGACGTCGTCCCTGAACCGGATAAAACGCCAGATCCTGAAGCGGCTATTCATGAAGATGCGCCAAATGACCCGCCACCACAAGATGATGACTGTATTGCTGAAGGGAGACATGTTGATACCTCCAGTCCTGTTGACCAGCCCAGAAGTCCCATTCGGATTGAGAAATCCACCAGTCCATCCAAGTCCACTGATAAACCGCCGGCCCCAATGCAATCCGATGATGAAGTTGTTATTACTGGAGTTGGCCATACAGAGCCAAGCAATCCTGTCGCTTTGTCTAAACATACTGCCAAGGAAGAATTTGCTGCAATTGGCAAGGGCAAATGGAATGCCGACTTGTCAACTTATACTGCTTTGTCTCCTCAAGACCTTCACTCCGGCTTTCTAAACCGGTTATATACCAGCCGTGACTATGAACCCGGCCTGGTTAATATGATGAAGGATAAATATGAGGTAATTGCCATATGCTCCTGCTTGTAATTCATCAACTCCAATAGCCTCCAAGTGCCGGTTTAAGATATCATTTTAAACCGGGACTTGTCATTTAGACTTCAATATGCCTGAATTTTGCCGATGTAGCCCCCAAGGGCCGGGTCAACTTAGTATAGTTAAACCGGGACTTTAGGTAATTGACATCACAGCTTCAGAATTTATTCGAGCAAATAGCCATTAGCCCCCAAGTGCCAAGTTGAATACTTGTATTGATCTTGGGACTTTTATAATCAATTGAAAGATGAAGATCAAATGTGCATTAGCCCCCAAGTACCGAGTGCATAACTTGTTTTGTGGTTGGCACTTCAATGTTTGCACTGCTTTCTGAATCATATAATTGTCTGTATGCAGGCTGAGCTGAAGACAAAAGAAAACCAAGTCACGGACCTCCAAGAAAATCTGAAGTCTCAACAAGCTGAAACCTCAAAAGCAAAAGAGGAGTTGACCAGTGCTTTAAGCGTCATGGAACGGCTTAAAGAGGACTTCAAAAAGGAGCGGGCGGACTGGGCCACCGAGAATTCCACTTTAATCAAGCAAGCAGAAGACGCCAAGGCTGCGCTTAAACCAGTGGTGGACGAACTGACCGGCATAAAGCGGCAAGTGCACTCCATGACCGCTGCTATCTTTGGTGAGCCAATTTAACTTATGGAATTACTCAGTCTTCTTAAGTAACTTTCAATGTGCTGATTCTTTGTAACCCTTCAGGAACACGCATTGGTCACTTGGGGTCAGATGTACGGATGAAATTGAAAGCCGTCTATACATTGATCGAGCAGCTGCATTCTGGAGCACAGCGGATCATCTCTACTGCATCGCATAACAATCCGGCGCCCACTTTAATTTAAGATACTTTGAAGAGGTTGTCGATGCTTCCTGCCCGGTTTGAAGAGCTAAAGGGATCTGCCGCTCGAACCGGTGCCATCACTGCCTTAATCCGGGCAAAAGCATGGGTGCCGGATTTTGACCCTGTTGAGGCAGCTCAGGGCTATCCCAGTTAGAAGGAAGACGGAACAACATTTAGTGAAGCGGATCTGCAAGCAATAAACCGGGAGGTGCATCCTCTAGCTTGCCAATTGGCTGAAGATGCAGACTTGTCGCATTATCAGGCACAGTACAATGATCAAAACCAGCGAGTAGCCGCACCGATTCCTGAAGCGGAAAATCTTATCCCTCCAATCCGTAAGCACACTTATGCTCCTAATATTGATCCGTCACTGCTGATTCATGATGAAGCTGTCTTTCAAGCATTAATGGGAATCGACTGGACAACTGTTGACTTCCAGCCGCTGGGTGGAGAAGCAGAAGCGGCGCGGGATGACCCACAACCATCAAGCCATGCTGGTGACCAAGCTTGAACCGGAAATCGGTTTATAAACTGCTCCACCTTTGAAAAACAATAATCTTATTTGGGCACCGTGTTGCCTTGTAATAGGCTAGCCGACACTCTTGATTTTGTTATGCCTTCGTGCATACATACTGCAACATGTGCTTCCTTTGGTTGATAAAATTTCCAAAGTACTTTCTGCAATCAAAAAATCTTAAAATACCGCCGCGGCTATACCGTCAGGCGGATTGTTATGAAATCACAATATCTGAAATTTGAAGTATATGATCGACTCTTTGTGATACATAATACCTGCCATCATTGGGCATGAAGCTGGCTTAGCCAATCTTGAAGCGGAGGTTTTATAAACCCTACACCGTTAGAGGAGATAACAGCTCCTGTATATATATAATGCTGGTTTATCTTGTAAACCGTGCCGGGCTTTATAATAAACACCATGTTACTCCTTAATAGGATGTTTAACAAAGAAAATCAAACCGGGCAAATAAACTCCGGATTAAAAATGGACTGTGTTCTGTCCATTGACAGTTTGAACCGGTTTAAAACTTTGTCGGTTTAAAAACGCAACAATCATAAAGAAACATGTATGAAAGAAAATATTGAAGCAAAGGCAATGATAAAACCGTTTGCAAAAAGAGGCTTATTTGAGCCGATCAGATGGTGTTACCGTGGTCGGACACGACCAAGCTCCCGATAGATGTAGCTACGGTTCAAGTCAGCCAGGTCCCCAAATGAAACCGTGGCATTTATGCCGATCAAGAGGCGTGGCAATGGTTCGGGTTCGACCAAGCCCCCAAGTGATTCTGTGGCCTTAGGCTGATCAAGAGGCGTGACTGGTTTAGACTTGACCATGTCCCCAAGTGATCTGGTGGCTTTCGCCTATCAAAAGGTGTTGCATTGGTTCGGATGCGACCAAGCCCCCAAGTGATGTTATACAGCTTTTAAAGAGCAATTTCAAGGGGTAAACCGGAGGCCGCTTTAAGACAGAACCACCCCGTGTAACCACGCATGATGTAAAAGAACAAATACCCCGCTTTAGCTGAGGTTCCGGTTTATTATATTAATCATAATATATACATAGTCATAATATGTACAGAAGTAGAGCCAATGGCTCAGGTATAGTAAGGCCGAAGATGAGCTATGTTCCACGGCCTGTTGGTCTCCTCCTCTGATGTACGTGACTCTTTATGCTCTCGAATATCGATCAGATAGTATGACCCGTTGTGCAGATTCTTGCTGACCACGAAAGGTCCCTCCAAGGTGGGGATAACTTATGCATATCGATCGATCTTGGATGAGCGAAGCACCAAATCTCCTTCTTGAAAGGTTACGGTTCTAACTTCGGTATTGTGATAACGATGAAGATCCTGTTGGTAAATCGCCGAGCGGGCAGCTGCTATGTCACGCTCTTCATCCAACCGGTCCAAAGCGTCTTGCCGTGCTATCTCGTTGTCCGCTTCAACATAAGCCGCCACACGAGGTGAATCATGACGGATATCACTGGGGAGAACCGCCTCCGCTCCATAGACCATGAAGAATAGTGTGTATCCTATTGATCTGTTGGGTGTGGTATTGATGCTCCATAGCACAGATGGTAACTCTTCTACCCAACAACCCGGTGTTCTCTGCAAAGGAACCATAAGACGGGGCTTGATGCCTCTCAAGATCTCCTGATTAGCTCTTTCTGCTTGACCATTGGACTGTGGGTGCGCCACTAATGAAACATCAAGTCGGATGTGCTCACATTTGCAGAACTCCTTCATGGCACCTTTGGACAAATTTGTACCATTATCTGTGATGATACTGTGTGGAAAGCCAAACCGGAAAATCACTTTTTTGATGAACTGAACCGCCGTGGCCGCATCTCACTTGCTAACAAGTTCTGCCTCCACCCACTTTGTAAACTTGTCAACCGCCACCAGGAGGTGGGTCTTCTTGTCTTTGGACCTTTTGAAAGGCCCAACCATATCTATCCCCCAAGTCGCAAACTGCCAAGTGATTGGAATCATTCTCAATTCTTGAGCCGGCACGTGAGCACGTCTTGAAAACTTTAGGCAACCGTCACATCGTCTGACCAGATCCTCCGCATCAGCATGAGCAGTTAACCAATAGAAGCCATGGCGGAACGTTTTAGCCACCAATGATTTTGAACCGGCGTGGTGACCACAATCTCCTTCGTGGATCTCACGCAAAATTTCACAGCCTTCTTCAGGGGACACACAGCGTTGAAACGCCCCTGATACACTACAATGATGCAACACGCCATTAACAATAGTCATGGACTTGGACCGCCGGATTATCTGCCGGGCCAGAGTCTCATCCTCTGGTAACTCGCCCCGGTTCATGTACGCCAGGTAAGGAAGCGTCCAATCCGGAATTACATGAAGAGCTGCCACCAATTGAGCCTCCAGATCAGGAATAGCCAAATCCGCTTCACCAGGGAGCTTGACCGACGGGTTGTGCAGAACATCCAGAAAAACATTGGGCGGGACCGGTTTGCGCTGAGAGCCCAGCCGGCTTAAAGCGTTCGCCGCTTCATTCTTCCGTCGGTCCACGTGGTCCACCTGATAGCCTTTAAAGTGACCTGCAACGATATCCACCTCACGACGATATGCTGCCATGAGTGGGTCCTTGGAATCCCAAGTGCCAGACACTTGTTGAGCCACGAGGTCCGAGTCACCTAAGCACTTAACTCGACTTAGATTCATCTCCTTAGCCATTCGGAGACCATGGAGCAAGGCTTCATACTCAGCTACATTGTTAGTACAAGGGAACATTAAGCGGAGAACATAACAAAACTTATCACCTCATGGGGAAGTTAACACGACTCCAGCCCCCGAGCCTTCCAATTGCCTGGATCCATCAAAATGGATGGTCCAATATGTGTGATCCGGCTTTTCTTCAGGTGCTTGCAGTTCCGTCCAATCATTGATGAAATCAACAAGTGCTTGAGACTTAACCGTCGTCCGAGGCACGTACTTCAACCCGTGCGGCCCAAGCTCTATAGCCCACTTGGCAATCCGGCCAGTCGCTTCCCGGTTCTTGATGATATCGCCCAAGGGAGCAGAACTGACCACCGTAATGGGGTGCCCTTGAAAGTATTTCTTAAGCTTCTGGCTTGCCATAAAAACTCCATATACCAGCTTCTGCCAATGCGGATACCTTTGCTTGGACTCAATAAGTACCTCGCTAATATAATAGACCAGACGTTGAACCGGATGCTCCTTGCCTGCCTCTTTTCGCTCCACCACAATAGCCACACTGACCGCATGAGCATTAGCAGCAACATATAGCAGCAATGGCTCCTTGTCAATGGGAGCGGCGAGCACGGGCGGATTGGCCAGTTTCCGCTCTAAGTCCTCAAATGCCTTATCAGCAGCAGAACTCCAGACAAATTGATTCGTCTTCTTCAACATTTGATACAAAGGGATTGCCTTCTCACCAAGGCGGCTGATGAACCGACTCAACGCGGCAATCCGGCCTGCCAGGCGTTGAACATCATTGATACACTTCGGTTTAGCCAGGGAGGTGATGGCTGTGATTTTCTCCGGATTAGCCTCGATTCCCCTGTTGGACACCAGAAAACCCAATAACTTGCCTGCCGGTACACCAAAGACACACTCGGCCGGATTAAGCATCATCTTGTACGTCCTCAGGTTACCAAAGGTTTCTTTCAAGTCATCAACCAGAGTCTCCTTCTCCCTTGACTTAACCACGATATCATCCACGTAAGCATGTACATTACGGCCAATTTGCTTGTGAAGACAATTTTGTACATACCGTTGATAGGTTGCCTGGGCACTCTTGAGCCCAAAGGGCATAGACACATAGCAGAAGGCTCCAAAGGGAGTTATGAATCCCGTCTTCTCCTAGTCCTTAACTGCCATTTTGATCTGATGATAGCCGGAATATGCATCCAGAAAACTCAAACGCTCACAACCCGCCGTAGCATCAATAATTTGATCAATACGGGGGAGGGAAAAAGGGTCTGCTGGACAAGCCTTATTAAGATCTGTGTAATCCACACATATGCGCCAGGTGCCATTTTTCTTAAGGACCAGCACCGGATTAGCAAGCCACTCAGGGTGGAAAACTTCAATAATAAAGCCAGCTGCTAAGAGCCTGGCTACCTCTTCTCCAATAGCTTTGTGTCTTTCTTCGTTAAACCGGCGGAGGAACTGTTTCACCGGTTTGTATTTAGGATCCACATTAAGAGTGTGCTCAGCGAGTTGCCTCGGTACACCTGGCATGTCAGAGGGCTTCCATGCAAAAAAGTCCCAATTCCCACGGATGAACTCGATGAGCGCGCTTTCCTATTTCGGATCCAAGTTGGCACTGATGCTGAACTGCTTGGACGAATCGCCAGGCACGAAGTCAACAAGCTTAGTTTCAGCTGCCGATTTGAATTTCAGGGCCGTATCATGCTCCGTAGTTGGCTTCTTCAACGGAGTCATGTCTGCCGGATCAACATTGTCCTTATAAAATTTCAGCTCCTCGGTTCCACAAACCGATTCTGCGTAGGCCGCATCTCCTTCCTCACACTTCAAAGCGACCCTACGGCTTCCGTGAACCATTATTGTCCCCTTGTGACCCAGCATCTTGAGCTGCAAATACACATAACAGGGCCGTGCCATGAACTTGGCGTAGGCCGGTCGCCCAAACAGGGCGTGATATGGACTTTGGATTTTTACCACTTCAAACGTCAATGTCTCCGACCTGGAATCATGATCATCTCCAAAGGCCACTTCCAGAGCTATCTTGCCAACAGGATATGCTGACTTGCCAGGTACCACACCATGGAACACCGTATTGGACGGTTTGAGATTTTTATCTGTTAGTCCCATATGACGGAAGGTCTCATAGTACAAGATATTGATGCTGCTCCCTCCATCCATGAGCACCTTGGTGAACTTGCAACCTCCCACCTGAGGAGCCACTACTAAAGCCAACTGAGCCGGATTGTCAACCCGGGGAGGATGATCCTCTCTGCTCCATATGATTGGCTGTTCAGACCAACGTAGATAACGGGGCACGGCCGGTTCAACAGAGTTGACTGCCCGCTTCTGAACCTTCCGGTCTCGCTTGTCCAAGCTAGTGGTGAAGACATGGCACTGCCCACTATTCAACTGCTTTGGGTTGCTCTGGTAACCCGATTGTTGCTGCTGCTGGTTGTAACCACCCTGGTTATTCTGATTATTTTGATTGTTATGTCCACCCGGATTACCATTAAATCCTGAACCGGAATTTCCTCCACCGTAACCCGGCCCGGATCCTGAGCCACCGCCGGAGCCGTGATCATACCGGAAAGCATTAGAATTCTTGAACTCCTACATAATGTAGCAATCCTTCCAAAGGTGGTTTGCTGGCACCTCCTTCGTCCCATGCTTTGGACAGGGCTGGTTCAATAGATAATTTAGGCGGCCCGGGTTAGAGTTAGGTGCTCCGCTGCGATTCAGCGGTTTACCCTTGCGTTGCTGGCCCTTGTCCTGCGCGTTGGTATTAGCCACAAAGTCCATGTTGCCATCCGCTTTACGCTTGCCTCCGCTACTATTGCCTGTCGAGTGATGCTGCTGACCTTTGGAGTTGCTGTTCTTCTTTCCCTTCCCTGCCTCTTCATCATCAGACTCGGGATCCTTGGTACTATCAGAATCAGCATACTTTACCAAAGCAGCCATGAGGGTCCCCATGTCAGTGCAATGGCACTTCATCCGTCCCAGCTTCAGCTTTAGGGGCCCAAACCGGCAGTTGCCTTCTAGGGTTATGACTGCGGTGTCAGAGTTGATGCGGTCTGATGAATGCAACACTTGTGAGACCCGGCGCACCCAATGAGTCGTCGATTCTCCTTCCTCCTGGACATAGGCAGCTAAGTCCACTATCGACATAGGCTGCTTACATGTATCCTTGAAATTACTGACAAACCGGGCTCGTAATTGGGCCCATGAACTGATAGAATTGGCCGGTAAGCTTTTTAACCAAGTACGGGCCGTTCCTTCGAGCATCATGGTGAAGTACTTCGCACATGCCGCATCATCCACATCAAGCATCTCCATGGCCATCTCATAGCTCTCCACCCATGTCTCTAGAGGTTGATCCGCCGTGTAATTTGGTACCTTGCGCGGGCCTTTGAAATCCTTGGGCAGGCGCACATTGCGTAAAGCAGGGACAAGGCAAGGCACCCCAAAAGAACTAGAAGTAACACCAGGCTCGACCGAGGTAGTTGGACGAACCGGCGTAAGCTGCCGAGCCTGATACTGTGCGGCTAACTCGGCCTCCCTGCGCGCTCGGGCCCGGTCCACCACTTCCTGAGTGTTATCAGCACCACCCGCTGGGTTGTTGCCGCGGGGTGCCCCACGTCGTTCATTACTTGATACGGCCGGTTCATCCATATGCCTGCTATAGCTCCGGCTTGGACGAGGGGTTGAGTGGATCCGGTCGCGGCTGTACGAGTATGCTTCCTGTTGGACCAAACTGTCCTAAGAAGCTCCTTGACCCAGCGCGTTTCTACCGCCTGTGGCGAGTCACCTTCAATTGGAATGGCCTCCAGTCGTGCAGCAGCTGCAACAAGATTGTCCATCGGGTTGGAGTAGTGACCCGGAGGTGTTGGAACAGCCTGAGGTACAACAATGTTATGACGAGGCAGATCCATCAAACGGGGCTGAACCGGCATGCCGGTCCCAGGAGCTTCTGCCCGGTTCACCGCCGGCGGAATACTGGTTCCTGCTCCTGGGGTGTTGAAAAGGTCTCTGGCCTCGAAAACCGAAGGTAAACGGGATCGGTACTTCCTCTTCATGACTTCATGTGACGCGTTCTGGTCCAACATGAGCCTGTAGGCTTGTGCATCTAAAGCGGCCCGTTCCGCAGCCATCCTCGTATTTTTAGCTGCCAGGTCTGCCTTGGCCTGAGTGATCTGTTCCCTCACTTTTGCGATCTCCGCGTTGTGGACGTCCTGATCCGCCGGGTTAGCCTCTGCCATAAGCGCGGCCAACGCATCAAACAGATCCGATAAAACTTGAGCCGGCGGGCGCACAGAGCCTCCTACCCGGCAGCCGTCGCCGCTACTGAACCGGAGGTCATTGCCGCAGCGGTCGAAGAATGAAGCGCTGCTTGTGTACCGGCCATGAATATTCCAACCCGGTTGGGCAGATCAGAGGGGTTCGGAATACTGTCGCCATCGGAACAGCCCCCAATCCGGCCATCTTGTAGTTGATACAGAGATTCGGTTTCTCCGGTTGATGACTCGTCACCAGAGTAAACGACGGTCTCGCCACCAGATTCCGATCCGTCCTCATAACTTCCTCCATGGATGACTCCCACGAAGGCACGCTTCACGGCCGGTTTAACCTGGGCGGATCGCGCACGCTGAGCCGTCTCGATGAGGTCGGTGCAGATGTCTGGCTCAGGGCCCGGTTCACCGATCTTGCCGATGAAAACGTGTATGCCACCAAAGGGGACCCGGTATCCATACTCAATTGAGCCGGCCTCGGGGCCCCAGCCTGCATCGTCGATGTAGAGCTTGCCGCGACGACTCTTAGTCATCCGGCCCACAGCGTAGCCCTCGAGTCCTTCGAAGCGGCCCTCCAAGAACTTGAAACCATCGTGCGATAGCCCCACGGTGGGCGCCAACTGTCGTGGTTTTGTCACAGCAGATGTCCTAGAGAAAGGACTTAGTCGTGTAGCCATCGCGATGGGTTAGCTTGAAGGGGTTAAAGCGGACACAGGGACGTAGAGAGTTTATACTAGTTCGGCCCCTTCGATGAAGGTAAAAGCCTATGTCTAGTTGTGATGGAATTGATGGGTTTCGATGACTAGGGAGCAAACAAGCTTCGCCCAAGTCTCGAGTTGTTGTCTCTTCTCCTGAACCGCCGCCGGGTCGTCCCCTTATATACACGGGTGACGCCCATTGGTTCACAGAGTCCCACCACCGGTTCATATTCGTATCCGGGTTGTGAAAGTGCGTTATATCGACTAGAGGGGGGGTGAATAGGCGATTTTTATGAAATTCTTCACAGAGGAATTTGCTAGTGAGGAAATTCCTTAGAGAAGAACTACTAGCAGCGTAATAAGTACTCAGAAGTAAACATAATAGAATACACGCATGGTCATCATGATGAAATGAAGACAAACACAGAGTACAGAAAGCGTAAACACAGGATAGCACTAGATGAAGACAAACAGACTGAAGAAATTGAACTGAGGAAATTGAGAAAGTGTTCAGTCAAAGTCTTCAAACACAGATATGAACAAACACACAACAAAGTGATGAGGAAATGAAAGTGTTGAGGAAATAGAACCAGTAAGCTTGGTGAAGACAATGATTTGGTAGACCAGTTCCAACTGCTGTCTCAGTTGTACATCTGGTTGGAGCGGCTGAGTATTTAAACTCGAGGACACCTAGTCCCGGACACACAGTCCTCACCGTATTCTCCTTGAGCTAAGGACACACAGTCCTTGCCCAATCACTCGTGGTAAGTCTTTAGGTGACTTCCAAACCTTCACAAACTTGGTCACTCGGCGATTCACAATTCCTCTTGGATGCTCTAGACCTTGACGCCTAACCGTCTGGAAGAAGCACAGTCTTCAAAGGTAACAAGTGTCGGACCCACACAGGATCAATCTCTTCAGTGATGCTCAATCACTTTGGGCTTGTAGGTGTTTGGGTTTGGGTTTGGATTTTCCTCACTTGATGATTTTCGCTCAAAGTCCTCGGAGGATGGGTTGCTCTCAAATGACAAGTGTCAGTTTCTCTCGGAGCAGCCAACCAGCTAGTGGTTGTAGGGGCGGCTATTTATAGCCTAGGGAGCAGCCCGACATGATAAGACATAAATGCCCTTCAATGATATGACCGTTAGGTGGATAAGATATTTTGGGACAGGTGGCCAAGAAGACAAGAATCGGTCGGAAATTTGAGGTTCAAATTCCTCGGGGCTATCATGTTCCTCACGGTGTAGGCAATTCGCCTTTGGCGAATTCCTAACTCCTCAGTCAGAGCAAAGTCCTCAGTGACCAGAAGAACTGCGTCTCTGTCACTGAAGAAATTGACTGAACTGTATGAGATTTCCAATGGCTTCACTCGAAGGGATTGGTAGGTGTAGGATTTGAGTTGAGCATCACATGGAAATTTTCTCCTTAGTATTTCCTCGACCCCCTTTAACGATGCACGGTGTTTCCTATGACTCAACAAAGAGAAAATGAAACTACGAAAACAAAAGTCTTCACGCTTCATGTTCCTCGAATGAATACCAAGTCTTCAAGGTCACACCAATTTCTTTACTTTCAAAGTCTTCAGAAAGTCTTCAGAATATCAAAGTCTTCACTCGAAGAACTTCATTTTTAGGGGTCGACTTTCTTTGTAAATATTAAACTCCTCATAGACTTATAGACCTGTGTACACTCATAAACACATTAGATACTTAACCTATACGTCTTCAATACACCAAAATCACTAAGGGGCACTAGATGCACTTACAATCTCCCCCTTTTTGGTGATTGATGACAACATAGGTTAAGTTTTCAACGGGGATAAATATGTGATGTGTAAAAACTGATATTGAGGAATTTGATTGCAAGATATAGAAGAACTCCCCCTGAAGATGTGCATAGTGAGGAATTTGGTTTTGAAGCAATGCACACTTGAAGAGATGAATCATGGAGATCTCCCCCTATATCTTGTAATTCATACACGCATTTGATATATAATATGAAGAATTTGAAATGCATGATGAAATATGGTGCCTGATGTAATTCAGCATGCGTGCAATAATATTAGCGAGGAATAAGCATGCAGAATAGTGTATCAAATCAGAGCATAGTGCATCAAAAGTATCAGAGCACCATCGGGTTTAAGATTACAACTCGATCCAATAAAAGTTTCAGAAGAACGAGAGTTGTAACTTAGTAGAAAAAATGCCCTTTATTATAGACCCGCTTGAAGACTAACTCAGATTTATCCCCCTTTGTCATCGAATGACCAAAAGGATCAAAACTGAGGACTAACGCCCCTGAAGATAATCAAGTTGATGAAGGAGCGCCATCGTTTTTGGGGTCGGTTGTTGAAGTAGGGCCTGCCGCAGTGTCGTCCAAGTCTTCATGTTCATCAGTGTCGCACGATGAAGAATAGGAGCTGGCCACCAAAGAAGGAACTGGGACCTTCTTGTATTTCTTCGGAGGAGGTGCAGACCAGGCAAACTCTTCTTTGAGACCCATTTTCTTCAGATCATCAGCGTTGTAGACTTGAGATAGAACAGCCCAGGTGCGGTTGAGGGTTTCATGAAGGTAGTAGTGGTTTTTCTTCACTGCATTGTGTGTTCAAGTCATGTTGTGAAGAATTGAACCAAACTGACGCTTGACCCATTTGTGATTGCGATCAACCTTCTGATGAAGACTCAGGAGTAAATCACGATCAGTCATCACCCTGGGTGCTGTGGCTTGAGGATTTGGCTTGGCATTGTTGGCGGCAGAGTCATGGGTGGCAGAGTCATCATTGGTGGAATAAGATGCAGCCTTGCGAAATTGACCATCCAATGGACGAATGCATTCATCTATCACAGCAGTAGCCTTGCCCTTTTCTTCAGCTGAGGAAAATGTCCTTTTGAGGACTTCAACAGGGGGCAAGAAGCTGCAGTGGTTCAGAGTTTCAGCTTCGTAATTGAGTGAAGACCTTGTCCTGATGAATCTCATAATCCATGGCGCGTAAGGCTTCAGCTCAAATGGCGACATAGCAATGTTGGCCAGAGTCCTCATGAAGAAATCATGGAAGTTGACGGGAACGCCATGAATGATGTTGAAAAGCATGTTCTTCATGATGCCAATGACTTCTTCATCATTAGAATCGTGGCCTTTGATAGGACTCATTGTCTTCGTCAGAATGCGATAGACAGTCCGAAGCACATACAACAATTCCTTGACGAGGAATTGGTTCGAGGAGCCTGCCCTGGCTTCAAAGGCTTCATCAGCACTTGCATATAGTGATTTGAAAGCTCAGGTTCGTTGTAAACACAACGTGCATCTTCAAGGGGAGGACTGAGTGGGAGGGCACGAAGCAATTCAGATGCTGGTGCCTTGTAGTGAGTGTTCTCTGTCATCCAGTCCAGAACCCATGAAGTCACATCTTCAGAGTTGCCAGTGATGTGAAGCGTTGCGTAGAATTGAAGAATGAGTTCTTCATTCCAATCGCATATGTTAGTGCAGAAATTGAGCAGCCCAGCGTCGTAAAGAACACTGAGGACTGGTGTGAAGCACGGCATGGACTCCATATCCACGTGAGGAATATGTGCATGGTCGAAGACTTTGTCTTTGTTGAAAAGCACTAAGGAATAGAAGTTGGCTTGACTTGCAGTCCAGAAACGCCTCTTCCTTATGCGAGCAGAGTCATGTGGATTATACTCGGTGAAGAACACGTGCTCGCCAAAGAAGTCTTCAGCCTTGAACTTTTGCTTTCTTGAGAACGGATCCTTTGGCTTGGGCAGAGGAGTGTCAGTGAGTTGCATCACTACCTCAGGAATCATGATCTCATGTTCTTCAGGCTGAGGAATTTCAAGTTCTTCCTCAGGTGCAGTCACCTTTTCAGCAGCAGCAGCTTCTTCAGCACTAGGGGCTGGAATTTCTTCATGCACAGATGTAGTGGGACGAGTTTCTTCAGAGCCCAATTGAACTGTTGGTGCAGGAGAGTGAGGGATTTGCTGCAGTGGGGTGAAGAGTGGAGAATTGGGATGCTGACTTTCCCAAAAGTCGTCATTCATCACTGGAGTTGTGCTTCCAATGTCCACATCTTCATCATCAATTTCTTCAACACCCGCCTCTTCAGCAGTAAACTGAGGCATTGGTGATGAGACCACTGGAGTTGAAGGGATTGCATCCACTTCAATTTCTTCATCAATCTGCTCTGACGAAGCAGCAGATTGAGTTTCTTCATCAGATCCGCTTGGGATCACATATTCTTCATCAAAAGGAACAAGGTCCTTTGATGGCATGGTTGAGATCGGAAAAACATCAATATGATTGTCAAACGAGCTGGTCATCGGCTTCATCTTCTTTGGAGCTGAAGATTCTGAAGCTTTTGATGCTTTCCTTTTCTTCACTGCGGCTCGCTCTGCAGCCTTGGTCTTCTTCACATCTGATGCAGATGGAAGGATAGGAGTTGGTGTAGACGCAGGTGGAGCTGAGGAATCTGGTTGAATTTCTTCAGGCGCAACTGATGTAGTTGCCCTGACTTCTTCAGTTTCTTTAGGCGCACCACTAGTGGATGCCCTGGCAATTTCTTCAGTAGCTGGAATTGAGTCATCATCCCTGGAACTAGCATTTCCTTCAGTAGCCTAAAAGTCATCAGCGGTGCTGGCGTGTTCTTCAGTGGGCTGTGCTGAAGGTTCTGCTTGAGGAATTTCTTGTTGCGATGGGGCTGCAACATTTGTGAAATTTTCAGTCAGTTTCACAAACCTGACTTTGGCTCCCTTCCAGTCAGCATAGTAGGAGTCAAATTTGTCGCCGAGGGCTTTGATTTCAGCCTGCATCTTGATAAGTTCTTCAGTTGTCATCTTGACAATGTTTTTCTTCAGCAGTTTCTCCTTTCTGTACTGTGATTTCTTGATCTCTCTGGCCCTGTCATATTTCCACTTCTCCTCTTGGATGAAGTGAGTCAGCATGTGACTTTGGCCAGGTGTCAGCTTGAAGTCAGGCATAGGTGTGTTGGGATCCTTATGCCAGAGATCAATGTAATCGAGGATTGCCCTTGGATCCAGCAGCAGCGGCACAGGTGTGCCTTTGGCTCTAGCGGCCCTTTCTTGTCGGTCCCTAATGATTTCTGCAAGTTCTTCTTCATCAGCTTCATCTTCGTCAGATGGTACATTGAAGACTACCTCCTTCTTCTGAGGACTTGGGCGAGTACCGCGTCCAACAGTAGCCTTTTTATTCAGCAAAGAGGGTCCAGCTGAGGAACTTGCTGAGACACCAGAGGAATAGAGACGCCTACAGTCCTTTGACACGTGGCAAGATGCGCAGGTGCTGAGGACTTTGGAGGAGGTGCTGAGGATTTTGTAGGAGCAGGAGCAGCTTGAGGAATTTGCCTTGAGGATTTTGAAGTTTCTGGCCGTGAGGGCGCAGCTGAGGAACTTTGCCGTGAGGGCATTGTTGGTGAAGCACTTGGCTTGCGAGCGGGCTTCTTGAGCATTGATTTCCTCGGCTTGACAGAGGCCTTAGTGGCAGCAGCAGCAGAATCTTTATTGAATTTCCTCACTGCTTCTTTGGCTTGTCTTGCCTATTTGGCTTGGCAAGTGGGATCAGCCACTTGGCCAGGTGCCAGTGGAAGTCTTGGGCATGGAGGGTTGAGAGCAAATTTCTTCATGTACTTTGGAGTGACGTACATGTACTCCCTCCATTCACGTGCCCATCTCCGTTCAATCCTCTGAATGCGCACCTTGCGCTAATTTTTATCTTCTTTGCCAAACTTGGCTTCATCAGGCGTGCAGTAATCTTTATAGATGTCCTCAGGGATTTCAAAAGCAGTCATGACCTGAGGCTTCTTTCCTCCTTTCTGCGGCCTTTTACCGTCAGCCATTTTCTTAAGTTGAGGAATCTGAACAATTGAATTCTCTGAAGAAGTGTGCAACTTTTCTTCGAGGAACGCTGCAAACGAGTTAAGTTGATGAGAACCTAATGATTCAGCAGCGGACATGTGTACCTGTGAACAGAGTATAGTTGCGAGGAATTTGGAGAGGTCATATGCATTCTCAGAGGGTTTTTCAAAATGAACAAGTTTGAGGAATTTGACCAGATGTGTCTTAAAAAATTTCACTAAGCGCACTATATCTTAGGTTCCAGAGTTGTATAGATCAAAGATCCACACAATTGAGGAATCTTTAAAGAAAATGATGCTTAGGGAAATGAATCAAGAATACATAACATGTGAGGTGTTTTGTGTGTGAGGATTTGAAGAATAAAACACCTTTGAAGATTTTGTAGAAAATTTTCGAATCAAAGAGAGCAGTAAAAGTAACTTTTAATTACCCTGAACGAAGAACACGATGAACAGTGAGATGAAATAGTGAGGTTCGTCGATGTAGATCTTCCACGCCCTAACTCGGCGGAGGAAGACGTCTACGGCAGCGGCGGAGGTGAAGATTTCCGCGGTCGGCGTGAGTACGACTGCGACGAGGTCGAGGCAGTGAAGCTCTTCCTCACCGGCAACGATGGAGTAGCGGCGCCGCTAGGGTCTGAGAAGCTCGAGCGGGAGAGAGAGATCGAGCGGAGTAAAAGAAGTGAGGAAGGGGAGAGGGGTATTTATAGAGGCAGTGAAAAACTATTCGCACGAAGATTTAGGACGAACGTGCCCCTGACCATTCTCCTTCTCACGACATGTGTCACCCACGTACTGTGTAGTGGAGATCGTGTAAGATCGTGGGTGAGTAAAATAATGCATCGTGGGATGAGGAACGGTTTGAGCGGCAAAACCGAAAGTTTGGATAACATCTGTTTTAACGTTCCGTTCGCAATTTCTTCAGCTGACAAGGACATAGTGAAGATTTTGAACGAGTTTCAAATAGAACGCACATGAAGAATTTGTGAACAGATTAGATTGAGTATAGCATAGAGGGGGGAGGGTCCGATCACATTCACTTAGCAGAAAAATCAACTTGAAGAAATAGCTATAAGCGAATGCTGTAGAGGACATAAACTCATATATATATATATATATATATATATATATATATATATATATATATATATATATATATATATATATCAAATGAAGAAAAACGACGGCACAAGTGAAGATTTTGCAAGTTGAAGAATTTGAACAACTGAGGAAT
Source organism: Aegilops bicornis (assembly GCA_021605145.1). Classification (NCBI taxonomy): domain Eukaryota; kingdom Viridiplantae; phylum Streptophyta; class Magnoliopsida; order Poales; family Poaceae; genus Aegilops; species Aegilops bicornis. Next base: position 354,141,205 of record CM038669.1, on the reverse strand, counting down.
CTCAAAAGTTGAGGAAAAACTCAAATTGAAGATTTTCAACTTTTTGTGGTGGCGTGACCCAATCAGATAAGAATGACGATTTCGCATAATCAGCGTAAAATTGTCGTAGGGTTCTGAGAATCAAATTCTTCATTAATTTCTTCACACTTAGAGAGTTATTCTTCATTGATTGAAGAAAAACGTTTCTTCATGTGTTGCACATCTAAGTCATCAGTTTTGCATAAGTGTTAGGATGAGTGCCTTTTCATAGTACATTCGAAGACTCTAAGATATTTAGCTCACACCGCAACTTGCTAAATCTCTTCTCATCCAAGGGCTTAGTGAAGATATCAGCTAGCTGTTCTTCAGTCTTCACATGCTCAATAGAAATGTCGCCCTTCAACACATGATCATGAAGAAAATGATCACGAATCTGAATGTGCTTTGTCTTCGAGTGCTGAACTGGGTTGTGAGCAATCTTGATGGCACTCTCATTGTCACAGAGGAGAGGCAAATTCTTCATGTTGATGCCATAGTCCTTGAGTGTTTGCTTCATCCATAGCAGTTGAGCACAGCAAGAACCAGCAGCAATGTACTCGGCTTTCAAAGAAGCGGTGATACGATTCTGCTTTCTTCGAGGACCAATGCACCAAGGATCGTCCGAGGAAATGACAAGTACCAGATGTTGACTTGCGGTCCACACGGTCACCAGCATAGTCAGAGTCAGAATATCCAATGAGATCAAAATCCGAGCCCTTGGGATACCATAATCCAAGTGTTGGTGTGAGAGCTAGATATCGAAGAATATGCTTCACAGCCTTATGGTGTGATTCCTTCGGTGCAGCTTGAAATCATGCACACATGCAAACACTAAGCATTATATCTGGCCTAGATGCACATAAGTACAATAAAGATCCAATCATGGAGCGGTATACCTTATGATCGAAGTCAGTACCATTTTCATCAGTGCACAAATGACCATTTGTGGGCATAGGAATTTTGATGCCTTTGCAATCTTGCATGCCGAATTTCTTCAGGACATCCTTGAGGTATTTCTCCTGAGATATGAATATGCCATTGCGTTGTTGACGAATTTGAAGACCTAAGAAGAATTTTAACTCTCCCATCATAGACATTTGATATTCTTCACTCATCATATAGGCAAATTCATCACTATAACGTTGGTCAGTACAGCCAAAGATGATATCATCAACATATATTTGGCACACAAACAGTTCACCATCATAAGATTTAGTAAAGAGAGTGGGATCGAGTGAACCGGGTGTGAAGCCTTTCTCCATGAAGAATTCCTTCAATGTATCATACCACGCCTGTGGGGCCTGCTTGAGGCCATAGAGGGCCTTATTAAGTCTGAAGGCTTTGTCAGGATGTTTTGGATCTTCAAAACCTGGGGGTTGAGCAACATATACTTCTTCCTCAAGCTTACCATTGAGGAATGCACTTTTTACATCCATTTGATATAAGATGATATCATGATGGTTAGCATAAGCAAGTAATATGCGGATAGCCTCAAGTCTAGCAACATGTGCAAAAGTTTCATCGAAATCAACTCCTTCAACCTGTGTGTAGCCTTGAGCTACTAGTCGTGCCTTATTCCTCACCACAACACCATTTTCATCTTGCTTGTTGCGGTAGATCCACTTTGTGCCAATGATGTTATGCTTGCGAGGATCAGGACGATTGACCAGCCCCAGACGTTGTTGAGCTTGAACTGATGTAATTCTTCTTGCATGGCCTGAATCCACTCGGGGCTCCGTAAATGCTTCATCTACCTTAGCGGGCTCTGTGATAGAGACAAAAGCAAAGTGCCCACAAAAGTTAGATAGATGTGAAGCTTTTGAGCGTGTGAGAGGACCTGGTGCTCTAATGTCATCGATGATCTTCTCCACTTGCACTTCTTTTGCAACGTGAGGATGAGCTGGTTGTCATTGAGGAATTTGATCAGCATTTTCGTCAGCATCAATTTCCTCAGCATTTTCTTCAGGTGCATCAGCTTGACATTCTTCACGTTCTGGAATGAATTCTTCAGCAGATTCTTCAGTAGGAATGACATCTTCAGTACCCTTGAGCTTGATAGAATCCTCAGGTGCTGGTTCATCTAACACAGAAGGTAGCTGCTCTCTTTGTGAGCCATTAGTTTCATCGAACCGCACATCTATAGTTTCAACAATCTTGTGAAGAACATTGTTGAAGACTCTGTAGGTGTCTTGAGTCCTTTCCGTAACCAAGCATAAAACCTTCATGTGCTTTCGGTGCAAATTTAGAGTTGTGATGAGGATCTCTAATCCAGCATTTAGCACGAAGACTTTGAAATAACTCACATTGGGTTTCTTGTCGTTGAGGAGTTCATAGGCAGTCTTTTGAAGAATTTGTGAAGATATACTGTTGATGATGTGGCACGCTTGATGTCGATTAAATCAACCCGAAACGCAATATGCGTTTTGTACTCATCGAGCATAGTGCGAGCCATCTCAGCAAGAGTCCTGTTCTTGCGCTCCACGACGCCATTCTGTTGAGGAGTATAAGGAGCAGATAACTCATGAGTAATATCAAGTTCATCAAGATATTCATTTAGACCCGAATTCTTGAACTCAGTGCCATTGTCACTTGTGATGTGCTTGATCTTCACACCAAAGTTGGTTGAAGCCCTCGAGGAAAATCGTTTGAAGACTTCCTACACTTCATGTTTGTAAGAGACAAGGCGTACCCATGTGTAACGAGAGTAATCATCAATGATAACAAAGCCATATTGAGATGCTTCATTTGAAACAGAAGAATAATGATTAGGACCGAAGAGATCCATGTGAAGCAATTCAAATGGACAAGTGGTGGTCATGATGGTCTTTGCTGGATGCTTGGCCTTTGTCATCTTTCCAGCTTCACAGGCACCGCATAAGTGATCCTTGAGGAATTTGACATTCTCAATGCCAATGACATGCTTCTTCTTTGCAAGCGTGTGCAAATTCCTCATGCCTGCATGACCAAGTTGTCGATGCCATAGCCATCCTTCTGAAGCTTTTGCACGTAGGCACACGGCTGGTTGTGAATCTGCAGAGAAATCAACAATATACAAGTCTCCTCTCCAAAAGCCTTCGAAGACTTTGGAATTGTTAGCTTCCATAATCACAACACAACGATACTTGCCAAAGACAACAACCATATCAAGATCACAAAGCATTGAGACAGACATAAGGTTGTATCCTAAGGACTCAACAAGCATGACTTTGTCCATGTGTCGATCCTTTGTGATAGCAACTTTACCTAGACCCAATACCTGACTTTTGTTTTTATCAGCGAAGATGATATGCTTCATATGTGACGATGATAAGGGAGCATCCATCAAAAGATTCTTGTCCAGTCATGTGATTTGTACATCCACTATCGAGTACCCACTCAGTGGCTTTGGGTTGATCATCCTGCAGATGAATTAGTGCAACTTACGACCTCATATACTTAGCAGTGAAGAATATGATATCACAATTCATCAGATCAATTTCATCAATCAGTAGGACAAATAAAGCAGTAGGAGGACGTGTGAAATGAAAGTTCATTTCATTATAATTAGCCTGCGTCCTTTTAGGAAATTTGTCAGGTCCCCAGCAAATTCTTCAGACGTTACAGTACGTCTGGAGACCTGACCCTGCATAAGAGATTAGTTCTTTTTCTTCACCACCCACATCTGAAGGGATGGCAAAGAGTTCATCATTCTGCGAGCTCCATATAAGAATGGTGGCATAGCGGCCAAACCATTTCGTTTCACATAAGAGGAGTTAGGGTAAGCATATGAATAAGCAGAGAAATTCTTCGAGGACTTATGAACAAAATAATTTGAAGTATAATGCTCATATTCATAGCCCTTGGCTCTTCCCTGCGAAATAGAGTTGTTAGCACGATGATGTTCATATGAGGACTTTGATCCATGTGAGGAATTTGATCCCCTTGAGGAATTTGGTCCGTATGAGGACTTGGATCCATATGAAGAATTTGATCTGGGGTTCCTATTCTTCACAGGTGGTGTCATGAGGACATTCACCTGAATACTTTCAAGGCACTTTTTGGGAACCCAGATTTTCTTCATAGGGGAACCGTTCCCGCAGTTAGTGCCAACATATCTAGCAAATACTTCACCATTCTGATTTTTGAACAGTTTATAGTTGGAGTCAAATGACTCATCAGAAGAATGAGAAGGTTCACATGTATAGCCGTGATAACTTAGATGGATCAACGGAGGTCCCTTTGCAGCAACCCATGAGGTTTTGGGGTACTGCTCGGGGCTTCCAATATGTACCATCGGCATTGAGTTTCCTCTCAAATGCAATACCCTCTTTCCTAGGGTTCTGTTGGGGATCTGCTTTTTAAGCACATCACAAAGAGTCGATGCCCTTTGAGGCTTTTGTACATGCCTGTTATGTACAATTCCTTCAAATTGCATCGTCAGTGATACTAGCAATGTCCTCAGATGAGGAATTAGTGATAGCAGAGACAGGTGAAGAATTTGTAACATTAGAAGCATTTGAACATTCAGGTGAGGAATTAGCAGATTGTCGTTCAATGCATTTTAAACATGGAGGAATAAATTCTTCCTGAGAAGCGCTGATTTGTTGAGCAAGCAATGAATCGCGCTCCTTCTGAAGATCTTCATAACCCACTCTTATCTTCTCAAGATCTGACAAGAGAGAGCTATGCTGATCTTGAAGGGAGTCATACTTAGAATGAAGTCTTTGAAGACTTTCAGCCAAAGCTGTTGACTGATCCATTTCTTCACCCAACATATCATTGCTCTTACTGAGCATGTCATTAGCCTTTTCCAAAGCTCTTTGTTGTTTAGCAGCAAGTGAGGCAAGTTTGACATAACTAGGTCCAAATTCATCACCAGATTCATCATCACTGGATTCAGACAAATAGCATTCAGTTACCTTTTCACCATCTGCAATAAGACATGGTGAGGAAGATGATGATTCTGGTTCAAATGTCATTGACTTGAAAGATTCCTTGAAGTCCTCAAACCAAGGATCATGACGGGTTCGATGACCTTCATAGACATCAGAGATACGGTCCCAGATAAGCTTCGCCTGATCGAGATGCTTGACGTTCCTGAACTGATTTCAAGACAGACTGGAGCAGATGACGGCCTTCGCTATGAGATTGAGATGGGTGTACTTGCGAATGTCATCAGCTTCCGCCATCTTGCACAGATCGGTCAGACCAATCTCAGTGATGGTCCACAGCTCGCTGTTCATCGCCATGAGACGCCTTTTCATCATGGCCTTCCATTTGCGATACTCGTGACCGTCAAAGATGGGGCATGTCACTTTCTTCATATCTGTGGTCGACATAACTAAAACTCCAGGCGGTTAAAACAAAATCACACAGAACAAGGGAGTACCTTGCTCCGATACCAATTGAAAGTGTGTTATATCGACTAGAGGGGGGGGGGGTGAATAGGCGATTTTTATGAAATTCTTCACTGAGGAATTTGCTAGTGAGGAAATTCCTTAGCGAAGAACTACTAGTGGCGGAATAAGTACTCGGAAGTAAACATAACAGAATACACACATGGTCATCATGATGAAATGAAGACAAACACAGAGTACAGAAAGTGTAAACACAGGATAGCACAAGATCAAGACAAACAGACTGAAGAAATTGAACTGAGGAAATTGAGAAAGTCTTCAGTCAAAGTCTTCAAACACAGATATGAACAAACACACAACACAGTGATGAGGAAATGAAAGTGTTGAGGAAATAGAACCAGTAAGCTTGGTGAAGACAATGATTTGGTAGACCAGTTCCAACTGCTGTCTCAATTGTACATCTGGTTGGAGCGGCTGAGTATTTAAACTCGAGGACACCTAGTCCCGGACACACAGTCCTCACCGTATTCTCCTTGAGGTAAGGACACACAGTCCTCGCCCAATCACTCGTGGTAAGTCTTCAGGTGACTTCCAAACCTTCACAAACTTGGTCACTTGGCGATCCACAATTCCTCTTGGATGCTCTAGACCTTGACGCCTAACCGTCTGGAAGAAGCATAGTCTTCAAAGGTAACAAGCGTCGGATCCACATAGGATCAATCTCTTCAGTGATGCTCAATCACTTTGGGTTTGTAGGTGTTTGGGTTTGGGTTTGGATTTTCCTCACTTGATGATTTTCGCTCAAAGTCCTCGGAGGATGGGTTGCTCTCAAATGACAAGCGTCAGTTTCTCTCGGAGCAGCCAACCAGCTAGTGGTTGTAGGGGGCGGCTATTTATAGCCTAGGGAGCAGCCCGATGTGATAAGACATAAATTCCCTTCAATGATATGACCGTTAGGTGGATAAGATATTTTGGGACAGCTGGCGCGCAACATAGAACGGTCGGAAATTTGAGGTTCAAATTCCTCAGGGCTATCATGTTCCTCACAGTGTAGGCAATTCGCACTGGCGAATTCCTAACCCTCAGTCAGAGCAAAGTCCTCAGTGACCAGAAGAACTGCGTCTCTGTCACTGAAGAAATTGACTGAACTGTATGAGATTTCCAATGGCTTCACTCGAAGGGATTGGTAGGTGTAGGATTTGAGTTGAGCATCACATGGAAATTTTCTCCTTAGTATTTCCTCGACCCCCTTTAACAGTACGGTGTTTCCTATGACTCAAGAAAGAGAAAATGAAACTACGAAAACAAAAGTCTTCACGCTTCATGTTCCTCGAATGAATACCAAGTCTTCAAGGTCACACCAATTTCTTCACTTTCAAAGTCTTCAGAAAGTCTTCAAAATATCAAAGTCTTCACTCGAAGAACTTAATCTTTAGGGGTCGACTTTCTTTGTAAATATTAAACTCCTCATAGACTTATAGACCTGTGTACACTCATAAACACATTAGATACTTAACCTATAAGTCTTCAATACACCAAAATCACTAAGGGGCACTAGATGCACTTACAGGTTGGTCTCTCCTTATTCCTATCTTACAATACAAGTTTACACACAGACGCCGGTTTACGGCTACAAGTCTTAAACCGACTACGGGCCTCAGGCCCTCATCTATCTTCTTGGGTTTTAATACTCTTGAGTTACTGATGAAGTTAACCCGGCCCAAATAGTCCGGTTTACGCCCAGTAGTAATATCCCCAACATAGGTCGTATTCGAACCAAAGAGAACATAGTTGTCGATACCCTCTTGATCGGCATACTTCGAAACCCACTTGGGGGCTTCTTTATCATATTTGAATCATAGCTTAACCCCTTTGGGTCTGACGTGGATCGTATTCGAATCAGCTTCATTAGACAACTCTTAAGGTCACTTGGGGGCTTCCTGTTCAAACATAGGTCGTATTCGAACCAAAGAGAACATAGCTGTCGATACCCACTTGATCGGCATCGCCAAAGCCACTGGGAGCTATATGATCGTATCTGAATCTTAGCTTAACCCCTTTGGAACGGTTCACTGATCGTATTCAAATCAGAGGCCTTTGAATTTTGTTTATTATTTATCATACTTTGCAAGGGTAAATATTTGACTACCTTGAGACCCTCTTGAAAGTATTATGGAGTGGATTTCGTTCCGCCGGTTTAATATTGGTTGCCTCAGGTTGATAAGAGCCAGGTGAACTTTATATATGCCAACTTTCAGGAGTTAAACTTACCCTCATGGGTTGGGTCATATAAGTCGGTGGGATAACTGCAAGAATCACAGATATGATGTTATGATTATGTCTAATAGGTTTAATCGTAAGTCGGCCTTCCTAAGATTGTTTGGTATACACTCCGGGTTATCAATACCTTATGTGACCCCCGATGCGATAAGTCGTAGCAGGATTTCTGTTTGTCTCATATGCAGGATAAGGCAAGCAACTTTTTTGTTTAAACATAAAGAACTGGAAGATCAATAAAAGCCGGAAGTATATAGCGATGGCAGCTTAAGGAAGTATTGAGCGCCATAAGCATGCACGAAGGCAAGAAAAAATCGAGAGTTTTTCTACCCTATTACAAGACTCCCCGAGTCTGGATAGTGAGGCATTGTTTTCACAAAGACATAAATATATGACGCCCGACGTCTTTACTCCTTTGGTTGGCTTCGGGATTCTGGGTTATCCTTCTCTGCCTCTCCGTTGGCTGCCCTGTCCTGGAAGGTTGATGAGGCCCAGTCAATGCCACTCAAGGCTTCAAACTCAGCTTCATCATCTATTAAACCGGTTGGGTTGACTTCAGGGGCAAAGGTATGCTTACGAGTTGGAGGGATCAGGCTGACATCATCATAATGAGGTGTTGGAATCCTCCGGTTCTCGCTGTCATAACCCGGCTGATACTTGGTAAGATCAGTGTCATTCCCAATGGGAGTAGCCACAGGGCGTATGTCTTTCACACAGGCGGTGAAGTCTGCCTCATCAAACAAGGTTCCATCCTCCTTCAAACTCTGGTATCCAAGAGTGAGGTCGGCCGGGTCTAGCTCTGGAATCCACGCCTTGGCCCGGCTCAAGGAAGCTATAGCTCCGGCTCTTGTAGATGCCCGTCTTAGCTCTTGGACCCGCTGAGGCAGCACATCAAGCCGTTTTAGCACATCTTGCAGGAGATGGGGGACATCATTTGATAAAGCCACAACAGCCAAAGCACGTTGTGACCCGGTGTACAGTTGCTCCACCCGAGTGTAGACTGCCTTCAGCTTGACAACCATGTTCTGCTTGAGGTTTGTGCTCCTGGGGCCTGTGTTATTAAACAAAAGGTGAGCCGGAGGTAATAATTAACATAGTCATCAAAGGAAGGATTGCAATATTTTAGGTTTATATATAGTAACTTACCGAAGATTGCTGAGACCATTTGAGATATCTGGCGCTTTAAGCCGGACAGCTCAGTTGTTGCTTCTGCAAGTGAGGTTTCTGCTGTCTCGACCCGGGTTACTAGTGAGGCCTTCTCATCAGCCCAGATTTTCTTCTCTGATTCAAAGTTCTTCTTCAACTTCTCTTGTTCAGAGACGCTGAATTCGAACTTGGAGTTGGCCTTTTGAATTTCAAGTTCCTGGGCTGCCAGGCGGCTCTTCAGGTCAGCAATCTCCGACTCAAATTGACTTATGGTGGCCTGCATTGATGCCGGGTCATAGCCAGGATCATGATAAAATAATGTTAAGTCCCAAGCACTTTGCAAGCAAAGATACTTGACACTTGGGGGCTAATGTATGCTGAAGAACTCTACATTACTACGCCGGCTTAGACAGATTAAGTCCCAAGTACTTTGCAAGCAAAGGTACGTGGCACTTGGGGGCTAATGTGTATCGCAAGTTCAACATTTCTTGCTACAACCGGGTTAATTGTCTTCTTTCTAAGCCGGACAAACGGTTCTAGACAGTTTTGTAAGTCTACAGCATATTTACTTATAAGCAATAGACTTGGTGGTTGGTACAGTAAGTATGGTTAAGGGAAGGTAGCATAAGTCATACCTCAGATTTTTGCTGTATTTGCTTCACCATGTCAATTTCCGGGTCACGGCTGCTATGCACTTGATTGATATAGCCCGAGACGATCTCTCCAATACTCAAATGAGTATAGTCAGTGATGTCCATCTTGGCCTTTCGGCGTTCTAACATCTCCTCCTTAGCAGAACACTTGGCAAGTACGGTGGGCCGTGCCGGCTCAACAAACGGAGTCTTGAGAATTTCCACTTCTGGATCAGTCGTCTTGGCCGGGCTAGGTGCTTCCGGGTTATCAGACCATCAAGATTATCTTCAGCAGGCGGGTCAGAAGTTGGTGCTGGAATATCATGAGCCGGCTCAGGCGGCGGCTGATGTGTGGAAGAGTCGGGGGCAGCCGTGCCCAGTTCCGGCTCAGTCACTACAGAGTCTTGGGTCGGTTTATCCTTCTTTGCTTTCTTCCTGGGCTTCACTTGCACACTGTGGACAAGGCAGAAGAGTGAGTACAAAAACATGAGTAAGATAAAGCATAAGGTAAACAAATCAACATTTCCCAGGGGCAGTTTTAAAAGCCGGCATGTTTGACTGCATAGACTCGCCGGAGGAAGGAGAGGTATCCTGATAATTGGAGTCAGATGAATTGAGAGGTTGACGGATTAAACCCGCCAAAGGTAAAACAGGATGTAAGTTGGAGATAACCTCAGTCCGACGCTTCCTGGTTGGGTCAGGCAAGCCGGAGGAGAGCTCTGCATCCTTGCTGGTCTGGGTCTGCCTCCGGCTTTCAAATTGTTGTTGCTTCAAAAGAAATTGAGGATGTTGGTAAGCCAAAGGATGTGAAAATCTTACTTTCCGGGTCACTCTTCGAGTTTTCTATCGCGGCAAAGGCTCGGAGTTGGAGGAGATTATAGTTACCTCTTCTTCGACGGGTTGGCTGTTTCCCGTGTCTTCCTGAAAGGGGAATAAGGTCAGCAAGGTGGTGATAAAAGAGAAAGGGAAGTTAAAAGTTACCTCTTCTTCATTGTCATCAGAATCATCAAGTTGGAACATCTCTGAGGCGCTTGGCTTCCTTTTCTTCAAAGTCCCAGTATTGACGGCTTTTCTTTTGGCCCTTTTGGCCGCCCTAGCTTGTTTGGCCGCCTCATGGTCATACTGGACCTTCCAGAAGTTGTCATTTTCCTGTGAATGATGGTAAAGGGTTATGAGTAAAAATAAGGTATAACATAGTAAAGAGTAATCATTGAGGCTGATGACTTACTGCAGAGGTCGGGTTCTTCTTGTAGAAGGGCAGTAAGCCGAAGGCATTACTGGTCACTGTGCCCTCTTTCAACAAGGACTGGGTTGTAGCCTCCACCACATCATCTGGTAAGTCGTCAGGACTATGACGCTGAGGATCATCCTTCTCGCTTGAGTAAGTACACATTAAGCCGGGACGGCGGCTTAACAGAATCAATCTCCAAGCAACCCAGACTCGGACCAGGTCGATGCCATCTAAGCCGTTCCCCAAAAGAGCTTTGATTTTCTTGATAGTGGGGGTGAGTGGCAAACGTTCAACAGCAGTCAACTTGTCCGGCAGCGGGTGGTTGGATTCAAGGCGGAAGGCACGAAAGCCGGGCAGTGGATTTTCGCCAGCCGGAGAAGTGTCCTGACAGTAGAATCACGTCTGGTTCCAATCTTTGGGATGACTCGGCAGTTCAGTGTAAGGAAAAAGGCAATCTCTTCGCCGCTGAATTGAGATACCACCGAGCTCTAGACTGGGCCCGTTGGCACGCTCGTTCTGCCGGTTTAAGTAAAACAGCTCTCTGAATAAAAGTAAGTTGGGTTCTTCTCCAAGGTACACCTCGCAGAATACTTGGAAGTTGCATATATTTGACACGGAATTGGGTCCGATGTCTTGAGGCCTTAGATCAAAGAATTTTAGAACATCCCTAAAGAATTTTGAACCGGGTGGAGCAAATCCCCGGCTCATATGATCAGTAAAAATGATCACCTCCCCCTCTTTGGGTTGAGGTTTTTCTTCAGATGGCTCAGGAGCACGATAGAACATAACCTCCTTCTTGGGCAGATAGCCAGACTTCATAAATTCGGACAATTTGCTTTCTATGACAATGGACGGGACCTAATTGCAGGTCACCGGAGGTTTGGGAGCTTTGGGTGCCATTGCGTAAATCGAAGCCTACGACAAGATAAAAGAATTTTTCCGGCTCAATTCATAACCCGGAGGAGAGCATTATTGATTTATTCAAGGTGGCGGCTTAAGAAGGGGCCTAATGACATATGGGTAACTATGCAATGGTATTTAAGTTGCTACAGGTATCAAAGGTAATTAAAATTTTCTTAAGTCGCCGGAAGCAAGTGGTGCCAACAGCCGGTGTTGTCATAAACCGGTCACATGGACTACTATGGCTAAAACAGATTCAACAGATGCAATTTTTGGCTAAGTGTGGAACAAACATGTTTCACAAGTTGCAATTATTATTTTGGATCAAACGGTCGCTCTGGAAAGAAAATTTTCTAGACCTAAAAACAGTGCAGAGAAGTTCATACACTCGAAGAGGGCTACCAAACAAGGGAAATGAGATCTGTTTCTATGCAAGACAAGCACAAACAATTACCCAGTTCTACGTTGTTTTTACAATCTAAACAGGGCATTGGAGGTGAAAACTAGCGAGGGTTTGCATCGGGCGGCGATGAACGCCGACGAACTTAAAAAAGTTCCAATGCAGATCTAAGAAAGAGAAGGAGAAAAACTCACGGATGTAGATGAGCTGCGGAGGTTCGCCGTCAATTTTTGGTCAGAGTCAGGTTGATGCAGCGGCCTGAGTCGGTGAAGACGAGGGGTTCGACGGCGGCGGCGGTGGAGCTCGAGCAGCAGAGAAGGGAGTGCGAGGAGGAAGCCGACTGAAGGAAATGGGAAAGACCTAGGTCGCACCTATTTATAAGGAGGGGCCAACCGAGACGGCGCAAGAAATGAGGAGACTGAGTATCACTATCCAGCGATCCCGACGCCTCGGTTTTCAGGATGGTCAGTAAAGGCAAAGATCCGTTGAAGATATGATGGAATAAAATAGGGATTTAATTAAAAGATGATGTCACGGTGGGTTAACACGGATCCAGAAGATGACGTCATGGCGGGTTATGACCTTTTCACGGAAAGACTGGTTGTTAAGGTATTTTAAGATTGACGTGAACCGGTTCAAATCAATCTGGGGCCTAATGTTGGGGATATAACTAATTGTGTAAGCCGTCCAGGAGGGCCGGGTTATACAATGAGTATTCATCAGAAGAAGCCCAAGACCAAGCATGAAGATGGCGGTTCAATAAAGGGTCTAAAGCCCACAGGCAACTTAAGGCCCATAGAGATAAACCGCCATGATGGCATGACTTGTATTGTAAGGTAGAATTAACTAGTCACCGAGCCGGACATTGTCTATGAGCCGGCCGGGACTCTGTAAGCCGCAGGGCGTCAACCCGTGTATATAAGGGGACGACCCGCTGGCGGCTTAGGGCAAGAAACAACCAATCGAGAACCGGGCATAGCGTATCTCGCTCCCTGGTCATCTAAACCTCAAGCAATACCAACCCAACTAGACGTAGGCCTTACCTTCACCGTAAGGGGCCGAACTAGTATAAACCTCTCGTGTCCCTTGTCCCGATTAACCCCTTTAAGCTTCCTAGTGGCGATGGCTCCACGACTAAGTCCTTGCAAGAGGACATCTACCGTGACAATTCCACGACAATTTGCACCCACCGTGGGGCTAGCGCACGGTGGATTTGAGTTCTTGAAGGGCAGCTTCGAAGGGCTAAAGGGATACGCGGTCGGCCAGATGACCAAGAGTCGTCGTGGCAAGATCTACATCGACGGCGAAATTTGGGGCCACAGCCCGGCTCAATTGAGTCTGGTGCGGGTCCCCTTCGGCGGAATCCACGTCTTCATCAGCCGGATTAGTGAGTCGGGCCCTGAGCCGGACAACTGCACCAACCTCATCGAGACGGCTCAGAGCGCGAGACCCGCCCGGGCTCAACCCATCGTGAAGCGTGCCTTCATGGGCTGCATCCACGGAGGGGAACTTTCTGAAGGATCTGAAGGTGCTGGTGAGACGGCCGTCCTCTCTGATGGTGACTCGTCCGCCGGTTCAACGGATTCGCTATATCCAGTGCAAGATGGCGGGCTTGGGGGCTGTTCCGATGGCAGCACTATTCCGGACCCCTCTGAGTCACCAAAGTGGGCAGGAGTCTTCATGGCTGGTACTCAACTCGGCCAAAATTCTACGGCCTCAGCAGCGATAACGTTCGGGTTAGGAGCAGCCGGGGCAGAGGCCTGTCTTGCCCGCCGCTCAGTCTTGATGGATCTCATGGATAAACTTACAGCCCTGTTAACCGCCACAGTTATCCCTGTGAATCAAGGTGAGCATAATGCAGAGGTGGCGCAGGTTCGTGAGGAGATTGCTCGGGCCAAGGAGGCCTTAGCAGCTGAGGACACCAGATTGGCCATAGAACGGGCGGCTTTGGACGCACGGGCGCAGCAGCTCCAGTCAGAGGCTTTCCAGCTTTCAATGAGCCTGGACGCATCTAATGAGGTGATGAGGAGAAGGCATCAGAAAACTCAATCTCGTTTACCTCCGATTTACGATCCACGGAACCTCTTTGCTACACCCGGGGCCGGTCCAAGTAACCCGCCAGGGGTCAATCAGCTCATGACAGCCGGGGGACCGGTTCAGCCTCAGGTGACGGAACCTTCTCATTGGAATATGGCACCGCCCCGTTATGTGCCGATACTGCCGGGTCACTTCTCCAACCCCATGGAGAACTTAATTGCAGCATCAACGCGTTTGGCGGCTCTCCCGGTGGACGGTGATGATCCGACAGCGGTGGAGACCCGGAGGATCAGAGAACTTGTCTCATGTAGTATTGTCATGAATCATACTTGGTTGAGCATCATGCCTTGTTCATGTGTGGTGTGTTTACCATGTTGTGTGCTACTTCTCGATAGTTCCCGTTTCGTTGAGATCGTGAGGATTCGTTCGTCTACGTGTGGTTCGTCTACGTGGCTTCATCTTCTTCATGGACTCGTTCTTCTTCCTTGTGGGATTTCATGCAAGATGACCGTCACCTTGGATCTCATTACTATCATTGCTATGCTAGTTGCTTCGTTCTATCGCTTTGTTGCATTACCTACCACTTGCTTATCAAGCCTCCCAAATTGCCATGAACCTCTAACCTTTGTCACCCTTCCTAGCAAACCGTTGTTTGGCTATGTTACCGCTTTTACTCAGCCCCTCTTATAGCGTTGCTAGTTGCAGGTGAAGATGAAGATTGCTCCATGTTAGATTATGATTATGTTGGGATATCACAATATCTCTTATATTATTAATGCATCTATATACTTGGTGAAGGGTGGAAGGCTCGGCCTTATGCCTGGTGTTTTGTTCCACTCTTGCCGCCCTAGTTTCCGTCACATCGGTGTTATGTTCCCGGATTTTGCGTCCCTAATGCGGTTGGGTGATTTATGGGACCCCCTTGACAGTTCGCTTTGAATAAAACTCTTCCATCAAGGCCCAACATTGGTTTTACATTTGCCTCAGCCTATTTTCCTTTTCCCTTGGGAGTCGCGCATCCCGAGGGTCATCTTTATTTACCCCCCGGGCCAATGCTTGTCTAAGTGTTGGTCCAAACTAGAGCATCGTGCGGGACCGTCCCTTGGCAACTTGGGTTATGTTGGTACCTGTACGCTTAGCTTATCCGGTCGTGGCCTGAGACGAGATACGCGCGGCTACTATCAGGGTGTCGGCACGCCGGGAGGTCTTGCTGGACTTGTTTTACCATTGTCGAAATGTCTTGTAAACGGGATTCCAAGAGTGATCGGGTCTTCCCAGGAGAAGGAATATCCTTCGTCGATCGCGAGAGATTATCATGGGCTAAGTTGGGACACCCCTGCAGGGTATAAACTTTCGAGAGCCGTGCCCGCGGTTATGTGGCTGATGGGAATCTGTTAATATCCGGTTGTAGTAAACTTGAAGTAAACTCTTCTAAAATACACCAACCGTGTGTGTAACCGTGAGTGTCTCTTTTTGGGGTTGATCGAGAGGAGAACACGGTTTCTAGGTTATGTTTGACGTAAGTAGGAGTTCAGAATCATTTCTTGATCATTACTAGTTGACGACCGCTTGCTTTGCTTCTCTCCTCACTCTTATTTGCGTAAGTTAGCCACCATACATTGCTTAGCCGCTGCTGCAACCTCACCACTTTACCCCTTCCTTACCCATTAAGCTTTTCTAGTCTTGATACCCATGGTAATGGGATTCTTTGAGTCCTCGTGGCTCACTGATTACTACACCAATAGTTGCGTGTACAGGTTGTCACGATGATCTTGTCGCGAGAGCGATGTTACTTGTGTTGGAGTTGTTCTTCTTCTTCGTCGATCTTGGGTTAGGTTCTTGGTCAGCAGCGGGCTAGCGAGGTGGATGTTGTTTGAGTTTACATTTATGTATCATCCGTAGTCGGATGTTATTCTCACGTAGGTTGATGTATTCTTGCGGCATTTGTATGCCTTGTATGTATCCCCGTCTAGTATGCAATGTTGATGTAATGATATCCACCTTGCAAAAGCGTCTTCAAGATGCGCTTCTATCCTTGGTGGGACCCTCGAGTTCCTTTAGGATAGGGTCGCATCTTGGGCGTGATAACTTGGTATTAGAGCCTCGACCGACCCTAGGAGCCCCCTTGATTGATCGTGTAGTGTGGCCGATATCGAGTCTAGAAGAAAACCTTTTCAGAGTCTAATTATATCGGAGAGTAGGATTTCTTTTTACTCCTCTGCCCCTTCGTCGCTCTGGTGAGAAATATTGATGTAGGTGTTTTCAACTACTCCTCTTCCCGTTCAAATTTTTCTTTAGGATCACGTGGTTAGTTTTCGTTCGTTGCCTATCCTCTGTTGTCAGATGCATTTATCGTCAAGTTGCTTCGATCCTCGTCATCTTTTGCAAGATCAATCCTCAGTTCTTTTCAATCGATGTTGTTTTCCTACCCGAAGTTGTCCTTGTTTTTTTCCCACCCGCCGACCCTTCTTTTTCTCGGAACGAGATGCATGTCGAGTATCCATTCTACTCGTGTGAAGTCTTTGCATTCTTCTCTAAATCATTTCAACTGATGCTTTTCTCTTCAAGTTACTCATCGATTCCTCGTTCCAGTTGCCTGTGTTTTTCCCGCCCTCCCACCCGTTTTATTCCCGGAGTCCGAGCCTTTATTCGAGCAAACAATTTCAGTCGTGCGGAGTATCTTCTGTCTTTCTTCAATTGTCTCAACCGGTGAAGTCTCGTCTAGTTCATCATTGTTCGTCGCATTTTCTTTCCGGTGGATCCAAATTCAAGTTTTCATTGTCGATCGTATTCTTTCCCTCAGCTCAAATATTTCCCTTTGCTCGTTCACCTCTCGCCATTCTATCATTCTGGAGTGATGAAGACATCTCAGAAGATTCTTGTTTGCATTCTATTATTTCGAGGTTATCACCTCATCCAAATCTTTCAATCGTTCCAGTGCATTTTTTTTCTCATTCAAACAATCCCTTCCAACGGTGTTTCTTTTCAGTGGGCCCTAACCCACAGGTCTTTTCCCAAGATCTTACCTGACTCTTCTAAGTTTCTCGGAGGTATTCCCAAGTTCTTTTGAAATTTGACGTAAGTATGAATTTCATCGATCGAATCTTTTCCAAGATCGATTTCAAATCATTTTCATTGTTGGCTCTACCTCTTTGTTTTTTATTCTCCCGGAGTATCTCAACAATTTAGATGTTGTTTCTCGTCGTCATTTGAAGAACAAAGTAGAGTTTTCCCTAAATCTTGTTCGTTCTCCCGGAGATTCATGGTGCTAGCTTGATGTTATCTTATCAAATTGTTTCCAGTCGTGCATTTTTTTCATCCATCCGGAGTATTTCAGGAGTTGCGTTCTCTCTCGATTATTCGGAGGCCATCTTTTCGGAATATTTCTTCGTTCTAAGTTTTTTTCAAATCCGTTCTCCAATTATTCTATATCCGTGCCCCTTTGTCCGTCTCAATATTCTTCCGGTGCTTCGTTCAAGTATTCTTCAATCAGTTCGCGATCTCTTCGTTCTCTTGCATTTTAATTCTCTCAAGCATCTTTGTGCTTTTCTAATTCTTCCCGGTGATTCATTCTCTTTTGTCATTCAATTTTGAATTCTTATGGTGGTTCGTTCAAGATTCCTTTTCCGTTCTCATCATATCATTTCATTCGTGCTTTTCAATCCAACTGGTGGCTCATGAAGGCCTTCCCAAATTTGGCGCTATATCTTCCTTAATCTTTTCCCAATGTGAATAAGTGGTATGCAATCCATGGCTTCTCATCAATTTAATTGATGAAGGATAAGCATAACACAATTCTTATTCTCATTTCATCGTGGTCAAGTCGGTGAATTCTTTTCTTCGGAGATTGTTCTTGATGAATAATCTCACGATTACAAATTGTTCATCTTTTCTTTTCCGGAGTTCCAAGCTTCTCGCTTGTTCTCACGAAGCCCCATCTAAATCATCGCAAGGCTTTAATCTTACCCCTTTCATCCTTCAATCTTATCTCGTCATCCTTTTGTTACCGGAGTTCTTATGGTGGTTCGTAAGGATTTAATTCATTCTTCAAGTGTTCATCCAGATTCTTTTGGAGGAGCTCAAATATCTTTTCTTCTTGCATCTCGAAGTGCAATTAATTATCCATAGCCTTTTGAAATGGAGTTTTGCATTTCTTCTTTCTTCCCAGCTATTTAATCTTTTCCATTTGTTGGGGATATAACTAATTGTGTAAGCCGCCCAGGAGGGGCCGGGTTATACAATGAGTATTCATAAGAAGAAGCCCAAGACCAAGCATGAAGATGGCGGTTCAATAAAGGGTCTAAAGGCCATAGGCGACTTAAGGCCCATAGAGATAAATCGCCATGATGGCATGACTTGTATTGTAAGGTAGAATTAACTAGTCACCGAGCCGGACATTGTCTATGAGCCGGCCGGGACTCTGTAAGCATGAGCGTCAACCCGTGTATATAAGGGGCGACCTGCTGGCGGCTTAGGGCAAGAAACAACCAATCGAGAACCGGGCATAGCGTATCTCGCTCCCTGGTCATCGAAACCTCAAGCAATACCAACCCAACTAGACGTAGGCTTTACCTTCACCGTAAGGGGTCGAACTAGTATAAACCTCTCGTGTCCCTTGTCCCGATTAACCCCTTTAAGCTTCCTAGTGGCGATGGCTCCACGACTAAGTCCTTGCAAGAGGACATCTGCCGTGACAATTCCACGACACCATTTGTGGTCGGTTATCACCTCAAAATTTTGAGATGTTATCCATAAGTCCACAACAAGCTTATTTTTTTCGTTGTTGATTTTCTCAACAACTCCGTTCAATCCTTTCTCTATTTCTTTCGTGGTAGAAGATGTCGTCTTCTTCTCCGTTCTTTTCTTTCAACTCTTTCAATTCTTCCGGAGGCATTGTGTTGTTCCTCTCGTCAAGTATCATTACATCTTCTCAAGTTCATGTTCTATTTTTTTCCCTTGTTCAGCCAGAGTTCTGCCTAAATTCTTTCGTTCTTATTCCATTCTTATTTTGTTCTAACCGGAGTGGTTTCAGAGTCTATCTCGTTCCTCGAGCTTTTGGTTCTCGTCATAATCGTCATTCCTCTTTTCTACCTGACTGCTCTCAACTTTGTTCATTTTCCCTCTTGTGTTCTTGTTTCACCTCATCCTCGTTCCCCCATTCTCGTTCCTAAGATCTCGGGACGAGATCTCTTGTTACTAGAGGAGAGTTGTAACGCCCCGGATCTGATGCGCCAGGTGTCCGCCAGCCATTTGTCGTCGTTGCCATGTCATTTTCTTGCGTGTTGCATTTTGTCATGTCATCATGTGCATTGCATTGCATACGTGTTCGTCTCATGCATCCGAGCATTTTCCCCGTTGTCCGTTTTGCAATCTGACACTCCTATGACCTCCGGCGCCCCCTTCTACCTCTTTTCGTGTGCGGCTGTTAAACATTCTCGGAATGGACCGAGGTTTGCCAAGCAGGCTTGTTACACCACCGGTAGACCGCCTGTCAAGTTTCGTGCCATTTGGAGGTCGTTTGATACTCCAACGGTTAACCGGGTAGCCGCAAAGGCCTCTTTTGTGTTGCAGCCCAACACCCCTCCAAAACAGCCCAATAACCCATCTAAGTCACCTTCATGCTCTCGGTCGTTCGATCACGATTGTGTGGGTGAAAACCGCACTCCATTTGGACTCTCCTAGCTCCCTCTACCTATATATATGTGCCCCTCCCCGAAAATCGCAGTCTAACCCTAGCCCTCTCCCCTCCTCGCGCCCCCGGACATGTCCGCCCGGCGGCCGGACACGCCCAACCGCGCCCGCAGCCACTCCGCAGCCGCCATGTGGCACCCCGGAGATCTCCACCGCCGGCCAGCCAGGCCAGCGTGGGGCCCTCCCGGCCAGCGCGCCCGCCGCCGTCCGCGCCGCGCCTGCCGCCGGATCCGCGCCCAGCGCCCGCGCTTGCCGCCTCCCTCTCGCTTCGCCGCCGCCGCCTCGCCCGCCTACGCTGCCTTGACCGACCAGCCTCCCGCTCCGCCGCACCATGCTCACGCCGCCGGGCTCCTCCCGCGCCGCTGGCGCCGCCGCCATGGCCATCCAGCGCCCGTCGCCCGGCGAACCACCGCCGCCGCCTCCTGCCTCCCGATCAGGCGGGATCGAGGAGCAGGGCGACCTCCGGCCCAGTTCGAGGTATTGGCCCGCTCCTTCCGGCCCGTTGATTTTTTTTCGCGGGGTAAAATTTCTGCAGTCATTTTTTCAGCATTCTAGTGCCCACTTTGACCTGCTATAACTCTCTGCCTACTGCTCCGTATTGCATGCCTGATATGCCAAAATGTTCATCTCGTTGTGTTCTTCATTTTATTCTATTGTGACATGTTCATTTGTGTCTATCTTGATTCCCTAAACATCGTTGCAAGAGTGCTATATAATGTTGTCTGCTGTAGTTTATCAGAACTTGCTCATTTGTCATTTTTGCATCTTTTTTGTGATTTTCTTTTGAGGATGAAGTCCTCATGTGTTATGAGCTACAATATGCTATATTTGCTGTGGTGCAATCCATTCTTCATGATATGCCACGTATTTATTGTTTCAAGCTTGCAAAGAAGCCTCCGTGATGTTGCTGATTTCAGTGACTTAGGATTTTACCAAGTCTTTGTTCTGCTGTTATTTCCATGCCATGTATTCATGTTGTTACAGCGAGGTTCATGCCTCTTTTGAGTATGTTCAGTAAGGATGTTTTGGACATATGGTTATGCTCTATCCATCCATGCCCCTTTTTGTATTTATAAAGTGCTCTAGTATGTCTTAATCTTGCTCTACTTTTGCTATAAAATGTTCCTCATGATTGTTTACATGTTAATCAATTTTGCCAAGGTTGTTATAGTTGATCCTTGCATGCTATGAACTTTCTATTGCCATACTTACCTTCTTGAACATGTCATCTTGTTGTAAGTATACTTGTTTTGTCATTCAATTCTTTTTGATGAGTGATTTGAGCTCGCAAAGATGCCTTCATAATTCTGTTTATGCCATGCTCTGTTTTTCACCAAGTCTGAATCTGTTTATAGAACTTGCTATGTTTACATAGGAGCCATCATATCTTCTGTGCCTTTTTGACTCCTGGTCATTAAGGGACTTTTGTTACATGCAATTAGTAGATTCATGCCATACCTTTTTGTGCTATGATAATTTCTTATAGCATGTTTTTTGATAGCTCTAAACATTGCAACCTGATGTTATTTGTGCCATGCCCTGAGAATTCTGCAAAGTCTGTGAAGCTGATATTATTTGCAAATTTAGCATGTCCTTTTGAGCATGTTCTTGTAGTTTCTGGAGTTAGCTCAGTGTTCATGTTTTGTTATTCTTTACCTGTACATCGTGCCCATTTCTTTTATTTTCATTTTGAGATCCTGTAGTGTGTTCTTTTGATGCTCGTAATATGCCTAGTTGCTGTTTTGGACAGCTTGTCCTTTGAACTTGTATGGTGTGTATGTGTTGAACCGTTGCTCCGTTTTGAGTGTGCTCTATATGAAACTTGCTTAGTTTTGCTTGTAGTTTCATGATACCTTGTTGCATCCATGTTTTGAGGTGTGTGCTTGATGTTTGAATGCATTTTGCATCAATGCCATGCTTATCTTGCTTTGCTCATATCTTCTAGGCCGTAGCTCCAAATTAAATGAACTTTATATGTAACTTGACTAGAATTTCGTGTAGATCATCATGGTGCATTTTAACTTGCTGTTTAACAACTTGAACATAAGTTTTATTCAGATCTGAACCAATTTCGAAATTTGCATATGAGGACTTACCGGAATTGTTATAGGTTGTTTCCGGCCTCATTTAAACTTGCTTTGTTGTGATTCTCTAGTATGCATCATCTCTTGCCATGCGTAGCCTCATGTAGTATTTTCATGCATCATACTTGGTTGAGCATCATGCCTTGTTCATGTGTGGTGTGTTTACCATTTGTGTGCTTCTTCTCGATAGTTCCCGTTTCGTTGCGATCGTGAGGATTCGTTCGTCTACGTGTGGTTCGTCTACGTGGCTTCATCTTCTTCATGGAATCGTTCTTCTTCCTTGCAGGATTTTAGGCAAGATGACCGTCACCTTGGATCTCATTACTATCATTGCTATGCTAGTTGCTTCGTTCTATCGCTTTGCTCCGTTACCTACCACTTGCTTATCAAGCCTCCTAAATTGCCATGAACCTCTAACCTTTGTCACACTTCCTAGCAAACCGTTGTTTGGCTATGTTACCGCTTTTGCTCAGCCCCTCTTATAGCGTTGCTAGTTGCAGGTGAAGATGAAGATTGCTCCATGTTGGATTATGTTTATGTTGGGATATCACAATATCTCTTATATTATTAATGCATCTATATACTTGGTAAAGGTTGGAAGGCTCGGCCTTATGCTAGTGTTTTGTTCCACTCTTGCCGCCCTAGTTTCCATCATATCGGTGTTATGTTCCCGGATTTTGCGTCCCTAACGTGGTTGGGTGATTTATGGGACCCCCTTGACAGTTCGCTTTGAATAAAACTCTTCCAGCAAGGCCCAACATTGGTTTTACATTTGCCTCAGCCTATTTTCCTTTTCCCTTGGGAGTGGCGCATCCCGAGGGTCATCTTTATTTTTTCCCCGGGCCAATGCTTGTCTAAGTGTTGGTCCAAACTAGAGCACCATGCGGGACCGTCCCTTGGCAACTTGGGTTATGTTGGTACCTGTATGCTTAGCTTATCCGGTCGTGGCCTGAGACGAGATACGCTGTGGCTACTATCGAGGTGTTTCGGACGCCGGAGGTCTTACTGGACTTGTTTTACCATTTTTTAAATGTCTTGTAAACGGGATTCCGAGACTGATCGGGTCTTCCCGGGAGAAGGAATATCCTTCGTTGACCGCGAGAGCTTATCATGGGCTAAGTTGGGACACCCCTGCAGGGTATAAACTTTCGAGAGCCGTGCCCGCGGTTATGTGGCAGATGGGAATTTGTTAATATCCGGTTGTAGTAAACTTGAAGTAAACTCTTCTAAAATACACCAACCGTGTGCGTAACCGTGAGTGTCTCTTTTCGGGGTTGATCGAGAGGAGAACACGGTTTTTGGGTTATGTTTGACGTAAGTAGGAGTTCAGGATCAATTCTTGATCATTACTGGTTGATGACCGCTTGCTTGGCTTCTCTGCTCGCTCTTATTTGCGTAAGTTAGCCACCATACATTGCTTAGCCGCTGCTGCAACCTCACCACTTTACCCCTTCCTTACCCATTAAGCTTTGCTAGTCTTGATACCCATGGTAATGGGATTGCTGAGTCCTCGTGGCTCACAGATTACTACACCAACAGTTGCAGGTACAAGTTATGCGATGATCTTGATGCGAGAGCGATGTTACTTGTGTTGGAGTTCTTCTTCTTCGTCGTCGATCTTGGGTTATGTTCCTGGTCGGCAGCCTGGGCTAGTAGGGTGGATGTTGTTTGAGTTTCTGTTTATGTATCATCCGTAGTCGGATGGTGTTCTCATGTAGGTTGATGTATTCTTGCGGCATTTGTATGCCTTGTATGTATCCCCATCTATTATGTAATGTTGATGTAATGATATCCACCTTGCAAAAGCGTCTTCAAGATGCGCTTCTATCCTTGGTGGGACCCTCGAGTTCCTTTAGGATAGGGTCGCATCTTGGGCGTGACACTCACGCTCATGTATTGCGTGAAGATCGAAAAAGTTTTGAAAATGTCAAAAGTTTGAAACAATTGCTTGGCTTGTCATCGAGGTTGTGCATGATTTAAATACTTTGTGTGGTGAAGATAGAGCATAGCCAGACTATATGATTTTGTAGGGATAGCTTTCTTTGGCCATGTTATTTCGAGAAGACATAATTGCTCTGTTAGTATGCTTGAAGTATTATTATTTTTATGTAACATGAACTTTTGGCTTGAATCTTTTGGATCTGAATATTCATACCACAATTAAGAAGATTTACATTGACATTATGCCAAGTAGCACTCCGCATAAAAAATTCTCTTTTTATCATTTACCTACTCGAGGACGAGTAGGAATTAAGTTTGGGGATGCCTGATACGTCTCCAACGTATCTATAATTTTTGATTGCTCCATGCTATGTTATCTACTGTATTGGACCATATTGAGCTTTATTTTCCAATTTTATATTATTTTTGGGACTAACCTATTAACCGGAGGCCCAACCCAGAATTGTTGTTTTTTGCCTATTTCAGTGTTTCGAAGAAACGGAATATCAAACGGAGTCCAAACGGAATGAAACCTTCGGAAACGTGATTTTCTCATCAAATAAGACCCAGGAGACTTGGACCCTCCGTCAAGAAAGCCACGAGGCGGTCACGAGGGTGGAGGGCGGCCCCCTAGGGCGCGCCCCCCTGCCTCGTGGGCCCCACGAAGCTCCACCGACGTACTCCTTCCTCCTATATATACCTACGTACCCCCAAATGAATAGATACGGAGCCAAAAACCTAATTCCACCGCCGCAACTTTCTGTATCCACGAGATCCTATCTTGGGGCCTGTTCCGGAGCTCCGGCGGAGAGGGCCATCATCACGGAGGGCTTCTACATCATCCTAGCCCCTCCGATGAAGTGTGAGAGTTTACCTCAGACCTTCGGGTCCATAGTTAGTAGCTAGATGGCTTCTTCTCTCTTTTTGGATCTCAATACAAAGTTCTCCCCCTCTCTCGTGGAGATCTATTCGATGTAATCTTCTTTTTGCGGTGTGTTTGTTGAGATCGATGAATTGTGGGTTTATGATTAAGTCTATCTATGAATAATATTTGAATCTTCTCTGAATTCTTTTATGTATGATTGGTTATCTTTGCAAGTCTCTTCGAATTATCAATTTGGTTTGGTCTACTAGATTGGTTTTTCTTGCAATGGGAGAAGTGCTTAGCTTTGGGTTCAATCTTGCGGTGTCCTTTCCCGATGTGATGAGGGACAGCAAGGCACGTATTGTATTGTTGCCATCGAGGATAACAAGATGGGGTTTTATCATATTGCATGAAACTATCCCTCTACATCATGTCATCTTGCTTAAGGCGTTACTCTATTTTAACTTAATACTCTAGATGCATCTTTGGATAGCGGTCGATGAGTTGAGTAATAGTAGTAGATGCAGGCAGGAGTCGGTATACTTGTCTAGGACGTGATGCCTATATACATGATCATACCTAGATATTCTCATAACTATGCTCAATTACATCAATTGCTCAACAGTAATTTGTTCACCCAATCGTAGAATACTTATGCTCTTGAGAGAAGCCACTAGTGAAACCTATGGCCCCCGGGTCTATTCTCATCATATCAATCTCCATCACTTTATTATTTCTTTGCTTTTTAACTTTGCCTTTTACTTTTCACTTTGCATCTCTATACCAAAAATACCAAAAATATTATCTATCATCTCTATCAGATCTCACTCACGTAAGTGACCGTGAAGGGATTGACAACCTCTAATCGCGTTGGTTGCGTTGAGCTATTGTTTTGTGTAGGTACGAGGGACTCGCACGTAGCCTCCTACTAGATTGATAACTTGGTTCTCAAAAACTGAGGGAAATACTAACGCTACTTTGCTGCATCATCCTCTCCGCTTCGGGGAAATCCAACGTAAGCTCAAGAGGTAGCACTAAGCAGCAGGCCGTACGGCCCATCTTCATCGACAAGGCATCCAAGACCCTCGCGAGGGTCCAAGCCTCGCGAGGCGGACGACGCAAGACCTCCTCTGGAGTGGCCTAGCCAGGAAGGCTCACGAGGAGAGAACATATCAAGGCGGGGCAAACCTCACGAGACTCTCGTGATGTGAGCCATGACGGACGGTGCCAGGCGGGAGCTAGTGCGCGTAGCGTCCCCATTTCCTCTTTGGTGCTAAGGAGGCAAGCGCGGGTGAAGAGTACCGATGCATCACGCAAAGGTTGCCATATTGGTGCAACAAGACCAAGACCAGGAGGACGGCAAGGCGGAGGTCATCGTGGAGCCCAAGACGACGTCACCCGAGGGATTTTCGCACGCGAAGACCGCTTTTGTCAGGATAGCTTGTACTAGCTGTCCCCCTTCAAATTTGCCCGCCGTTGTTGGCTCCCTTCCCGCTCGATATTTGGGAAGAGGACCAGGGCCTATATAAGTAGGACTAACCACCACAGTAGAGGGGATGGAGCCTGAGCCATCTCATCTTAGCTCGATCCAATCCGATCGAGAGCGAAGCCATAAGAACACCTCAACCTCAGGAGGCTGTTCTTCTCTTATACTGTTCATCATCAGCCCAAGAGGCAATCCACCACCACCACACTGGAGTAGGGTATTGCACCACAACGGTGGCCCGAACCAGTATAAACCTCGTGTCTCTTTCTGTGTTGTGAGTTCGTCGAGTTTGTTCGCAAGATCTTAGCGAGCTAGAGCGTAGACCGATAGGAGGGAAGAACTTCGCGTGCACCCTAGTGTTCGAACCCTAAAGGGTTTGCCGGAACCCCACAGCCGACAATGTGCGTGTAGTTCAAATCTGAATTATGCACATGAAATGCCTAGAAACCCAGTTAATGTATAAAAATGTCCAAACAAACCCCGAAAAATTTCAAAATTTAACACAACACTCCTGTTGTTCTATGTTGACGCTAGAAAAAATTTGAAAGCAATAAGAGGCAGTGGAATCGTTTTGTCCCCAAAGGTGGGACGTTCCCTACCGAAACCATCAGGCTTCTTGTGAGAAGCTTTAGTTTGTGGGAAACTTATACCCAAACCTGCCCCAAATGGGACAAAAAATTTACCACGGCATGTTGATGCCACTCCATGATAGCATACCAAGTTTCATGAATTTTAGACGAGTTTTGGATTTGCTAGAATTTAAAAACCAGGTATCTCAATGTTGGCGGTCGAGTGACGGTGGCAGGTTGTTTGACATTCATTCCCATTTCTTGCATTGGACCTAAGCATGCAACCAAGGACACAGATTTGAATTTTTAACCAATTTATATGCATTAGAGCATGTGCATGTAGTTCAAATTTGAATTATGCACATAAATGCATTGAAAACTCAATTAATGCATAAAAATGTCCAAACGAGCCCCGAAAAATCCCAAAAATTGACACACTCATGTTGTTCTATGTTGACACGAGAATTTTTTTGAAAGCAATAAGAGGCAATGGATATCGTTTCGTCCCCAAAGGTGGGATGTTCCCTACCGAAACCATCAGGCTTGTTGTGAGAAGCTCTCGTTTGTGAGAATCATATCCCCAGACCTTCCCCAAATGGGACAAAAATAATTACCACGGCATGTTGATGCCGCTCCATGATAGCATGCCAATTTTCATGAATTTCCGATGAGCTTTGGATTTACTAGAATTTATAAATCAGGTATCTCAATGTTTGCGGCCGAGTGACGGTGGCAGGGTGTTTGACATTCATTCCCATTTCTTGTATGGGACCTAAGCATGCAATCAAGGACACAGATTTGAATTTTCAACTAATTTATATGCATTAGAGCATGTGCATGTAGTTCAAATTTGAATTATGCACATGAATGCATAGAAAACTCAGTTAATCTCTAAAAATGTCCAAGCGAACCCCGAAAAATCCCAAAAATTGACACAACACTCATGTTGTTCTATGTTGACACGAGAAACATTTTGAAAGTAAGAAGAGGCAACAGTTATCGTTTCGTCCCCCAAGGTGGCACGTACCCTACCGAAACCATCAGGCTTGTTGTGAGAGAAGCTCTGGTTTGCGAGAAGCTTATACTCACACCTGCCCCAAATGGAACAATATTTTTACCACGGCATGTCACTACCGTTCCATGATATCATGTCAAGTTTCATGAATTTCATACGAGTTTTTGATTACTAGAATTTTAAAAACATGTATCTCAATGTTAGCGGCCGAACGACAGTGTCAAGGTGTTTGACATTCGTTCTCATTTCTTGCATGTGACCTAATCTTGCAAACCAAGGACAAACATTTGATTTTGCAACCCGTTTTTATGGACTGCAACATGTGCATGTAGTTCAGTTCTGAATTATGCACATAAATGCCTAGAAAACTCAATTAACATATAAAAATGTCCAACGATCCCCGAAAAAATCCAAAATTTAACACGACACTCCTGTTGTTCTATGTTGACACCAGGAAAAAAATGAAAGGAAGAAGAGGCGACGAATATCATTTTGTCCACAAAGGTGACATGTTTCCCTAACAGAACCATGAGGCTTTCTTGTGAGAAGCTCTGGTTTGTGAGAAGCTTATACCACAACCTGCCCCAAATGGGATAATATTTTTTACCCGAGCATGTTGATGCCATTCTGTGATAGCATGCCAAGGTTCATGAATTTCAGACGGGTTTTGTATTTACTAGAATTACAAAAGCAAGTACCTCTATATTTTCCGGAGAGCCACGGTGTCGTGGTGTTCAAAAGTCATTCCCATTTCTTGCATGGGACATAAGCATAAACCCATGGACACATATATGATTTTGCAACCCATGTTGGTGCACCGGAGCATGTGCATGTGCTTTAATTTTGAATTGTGCACCAGAAATGGCTAGAAAACCAATTTAATGTATGAAATTTCCAAACGAACCCTGAATAATTCCAATTTTTTATGACACGCATGTAGTTGCATGTTCACTGCAGATAAAAGGTCTAGCAATTCAAACACCGTCCATTGCCGTTGTGACCCCATTATGTAATTCAAATCAAGAAGAAAAATCAAGTAGATTCCACAAAGTTTATTATCACCAACCATGTGAGATGCAACACAAAATATCTTGGAGCACCGTTTGAGTATAGTACACATACGGCTTACGCGAGAAGGTGCAATGGCTACAGTCCACAGCCCACTCTGAATAAGGGATCGTGTCTGATGACACTTTGCGCGCCAGTTTTTTCGCTGAAGCGGTTCCAAATTTTCGGCTTCCACGTAAATATCTACCTCTCCCTCCCCCTTACCAAAAGCCACATTTCCCCTGTTTCTGCCTTCCTTTCCAAGTTGAAACCTTCACTCCATGCTTGCAACGCCGCCTCCTCACCGGCGACCCTCCTTCACGCTGCTCGGCCTCGTCAATCCAGGCAGGTAATCCACACCCGACCCCCATCCTCCTCCTCCTCCTTCCACATCCTACATGCCCCTACCGCTGGCGCGACACCTTCCAACCAAATCACTGACCCCTCCACCAAATAAGCGCCGCCCTAAGACATGGTGCACACAGTATAACCAGGATCTCAAGGAGCATTTAGCAGCGGAGAAGCAAATCATGGCCGCACGCGTGGATGAGGTCATGATGGCTGCCATTCGTGCCGACCCCCAGATCTTGGGGGCGCACCTCGCCGTCGATGACGCGACGCGGTTGGCTGCTTTAAACGATAGTTCGTGGAGTTTTCTCGAGCCCACCCTTTTAACTGTTTGGTTAATTAGTTGTCGTGTTCAGTTAACTGTTTGGTTCAATTATGCAAATGTGATGTTCAATTCTTCAGGGTAAAAATTTGTATTGTCTTCCATGTGAGAAATAAATTGAATTTTTCTTTACAAAATGCATGAGAAACAAAGACAATTGCTATATTTCCAAGTTGTCAAGCATGCTTGGTTTGGTTAACTGTCTGATCTTCTAGTATGTTATACATTGTGCAATGTGGTGCTCAGTTAACATTTGGTTCATTTGTTGTGGTGTTTAGTTAAGTATTTGGTTCAATTCTGCAATGTGATGTTCAATTGTTGTGGGTGCATTCTGTTATCGTATACCATGTGATAAATAAATCGAATTTGGATGTACTAAAAACATAAGAAACAAATACAATTGCTATATTTCCAAGTTGTTAAGCATGCTTGGTTTGTTTAACTCTCTAATCTTCTATTAGGAGTATGTTATATTGTGCAATGTGGTGCTTAGTTAACATTTGGTTCATTTGTTGTGGTGTTTAGTTAAATGCTTGGTTCAATTCTGCAATGTGATGTTCAATTGTTGTGGTTGCATTCTGTTATTGTATACCATACGAGAAATAAATCAAATTTGGCTATACTAAATACATGAGAAACATATACAAGTGCTATATTTCCTAGTTCTTAATCATGCTTGGTTTGGATAAATGGGTTTTCCATGTGGCTTGAATTAATCTGATGAATCTGCAATGTGCTTATTTTTTATCAACATATTTTACTGATAGCATGCGAACCCTTACTTAACCCGATGACTAACTACCTTATATGTGTTGCAGCGAAACAACGGGAAGCACTAAGGTTTACAATCGAGGTTGGCACGTGCATGGTCCGTTGTCTAATAACACATTATGGTGCAATTGCAGGAACCATTCTAATATTAGGGTTTTAACAATTTGGTCTTGCACATGTAGGTTCTACTGCCAGAGGTTTTGACCCACTGTTAGACCCTTTTGCATATGGGGAAATGAGTTGTCCATGAATTTCAATCAAGTCAAGAAACTCAGAAAGATTGTTAGGATAAAGAAATTAGCGGCAAAAAACAACAAAATCTTAGTCTGCACAATGAAGAAGACATCAATTCACTACAAGATGGTACTAACTATTGTACCTTGTCTTTTTTTATTCCTTTTCCCCATTTCCAATATAGAGAAGGTATTTATGCACATCCTTGTTTTCAGGCCTTTCCAAAGCATTTCACTGATGATTACCTCTCAAACCACCTCTATGGTCAGGAGGCGAGGAAAGTTTTCATACAACACCCACAGTTCAATATCGAAGTGTTCCTGAAGAGGACGAAGGATGGACGGTCAATCATCCACATGCACTGGCCTAAAGTTGCTAAGACCTTCAACATGAATGAAGGCTCAATATTCGCCTTCCGCTTCAGCAGTTTTCCAGATGAGATGCATCTGTCTATGTATCGTCTATGATGCTCATTTCGAAAGGTTCTAGATGTTGCATGTAAAACTTGGTGTTGGTGCAGTTGTGTAATGGGGTAGCTGAGTGCTAAAGCTATATCATGTTGTACTCGGATGTATTTCAATTATGAAATCATGCTTCCCTAATATGGAAATGAAATATATTATGTGCTTAATATGAATGTCAATTAGATTAATTAATGGATTATTAATAATAGGGCAATTAGCCTGCTAATTGGATTTTCCTATTGCAAACGCTTAATGAGAAAACACCGTGGCCGATGACCTCAGGCAACGCACACTGTTTCTAGGAATAAACCATGTTGGATCATTGAACAAACACACATGACATTCTATTGAAAACTGTTTGCGTTAGGCCACCTTGCGCAAACGTTTTCCTTGGAGCGACTATGTGGGATGTATACGAACAGAAAGGTTTAGCAGGGACTGACAGTATGGGATGTACTTATGACCGAAAATGATTTCGCCTGTATAATTGTATTTTTTATCACTACTGTACGTATAACCATATTTTGTTGCTCGTCGGTCGCACACGACCTCATTTTGCCGAGCGTGTGTTCCAGGAGGGCATATCCCCCACGGTTTCTGGGTCGTGTGGAAAGGACCCCCCCCCCCCTATCGCATTCACTCACTAGGTGAAGGTTCCAAACGCCGTCGCGGAAAGGGGTTAAAAACCGTTTGTATAGCACCTCGCTGTACCAGTGATCTTGTTGTGATGAATTGAGTTTTTCCCTTTGAGATTTCGTTGTTATCAGATTGAATACTTTTATGGATTTGAGAGCACTTGATATGTATCTTGCAAATGAATACTCGTGGT
This sequence comes from Aegilops bicornis, assembly GCA_021605145.1. NCBI lineage: Eukaryota > Viridiplantae > Streptophyta > Magnoliopsida > Poales > Poaceae > Aegilops > Aegilops bicornis. The sequence continues at coordinate 354,109,562 of CM038669.1, read as the reverse complement.
GACAATGGGGTATTATTTTGATTCACTTGATATATGTTTGGCACTCAGCTCGCGGATTCCTGAGGTGACATTGTGGTAATCTACGCAGAGGGGTTGATGCACGTTCTTGTCTTTGTTTCTTCGGTAGAAATCTTGGGGCACTCTTTGAAGTTCTTTGTGTTGGATTGAGTATTGTGAGTCTGAAATTATTTGCTGTTATTTTAGTATGAACTCTTAGATAGATCGATCGGAAAGAATAGCTTCGAGGTGGTTTCGTACCCTAGAAACGATTTCTTCTTATGTTCTCCGCTAGATAGGAACTTTGGAGTGATTCTTCATCGCACTTTGAGGGTTGGTTATGTGATCCAAATATATTAGCATTATTAAGAGATTGCACTAGCGAAAGTGCGGACCCTAGGCCTCATTTTCAAGCATTGCAATACCGTTTGTGTGCCCATTTACTATTTGCTACCTTGCTGTTTTTATTTATTCAGATTATAAAAATATATTTCTACCATCCATATTACACTTTTATCACCATCTCTTCGCCGAACTAGTGCACCTATACAATTTGCCATTGTATTGGGTTTGTTGGGGACACGAGAGACTTTTTAATATTTGGTTGCAGGGTCATTTGAGAGAGACCATCTCCATCCTACACCTCCCACGGATTGATAAATCTTAGGTCATCCACTCGAGGGAAAATTGCTACTGTCCTACAAAACTCTGCGCTTGGAGGCCCAACACGTGTCTACAAGAATAAAGTTGCGTAGTAGACATCAAGCTCTTTTCTGGCACCGTTGCCGGGGAGGTTAGGTAAGCGGCACTCACACCCTGTAAACGAAGCTCTTTTCTGGTGCCGTTACCGGGGAGGTGAGTTTTTGAAGGTATATCTTTAGATCTTGCAATCGAATCTTTTAGTTTCTTGTTTTATCACTAGTTTGGTTTATAATGGAAACCTACATAAAATTGGAATTGAGGTTGCATCATATTATTGATCATATTTATAATATCTTTCTTGGAAATGATGGATCGGAAAATTGTGCTCAATTGTTAGAAGAAGAAGTCAATAAAATGTTTGGCACAAAATATATGAATGATGAACATGATTGCAATGTTGCTAGTATGAATTCTTTGAATATCCATGATGCTAATGATATGAAAAGCCATAAGCTTGGGGATTTTGATGAAGATGATATTTTTAGTCCCCCAAGATTTGTTGTGCAAATTTGTTATAATGATTGCATGCCTCCTATTTATGATAACTATATTGATGAAAGTGGATTTGAAGAGGTCATGCCTTTATTTAATGATGAATCCACTATTTTGGAAGAGGTTTCAATTCATTATAAAAAAAGTTGCTATGTATAATGCTTATGGTGATGCCATGTATGCTATAAATAATAATGATAACCATGAAACTTGTCATCATGATTTTAATTTTCAATCACATGATAGTTATTTTGTTGAATTTTCTCCCACTACTATTCATGAGAATAAATTTTCTTATGTGGAGAGTAACAAAATTTCTATGCTTATGCCTCATGAAAAGAATGCTTTATGTGATAGTTATATTGTTGAATTCATTCATGATGCTACTAAAACTTATTATTAGAGAGGAACATATGCTTTTACATATCTCAATAATATAAAGTTTCCTCTCTATGTGTTGAGAATTTTGAAGTTATACTTGTTTTGCCTTCCTATGCTAGTTGATTCTTGTTCACATAAGTTGTTTGCTCACAAAATCCCTATGTATAGGAAGTGGTTTAGACTTAAATGTGCTTGCCATGTGTTTCATGATGCTCTTGCTATGTTTCAATTCTTATCTTTTATGTGAGCATCATTGAAATCAGCATGCCTAGCTAAAAGGTATTAAAGAAAAGCGTTTGTTGGGAGACAACCCAACACTTTTACCTACTGTTTTTGTGTGTTCACATGATTATGCTACTGTAGTAATCATGTTTTATTTCTTTTGTTTCAATAAAAGTGAAAAGTAAAGCCTTTGGGATAGTGTGGATGATAGTTGACTTGATTCTGTCCAAAAACAGAACCTTTTGCGCTCAGTCCAGGAATTTTGAAAATTCACTGGAATGTTCTTTTGATCTGAATTTTTTACACGTGATAGATATACAAATTATCGATGTTTAACTAATTCTTCAGAATTTTTGGAGTAGTAGAAATACGGTTTTAGTACAGATTACTACAGGTTGTTCTGTTTTTGACAGATTCTGTTTTCAATGCATAGTTTGCTTGTTTTCTAGTTTCTATGGCCTATATTTCTCAATATAAATTGTAGAAATGATATGCTAAGGTAGGAATTGTGTGTAAACAATTATAAATCTTGTCTTTGGCAGTACCAAAGTGAAATGGTTTGCTCTTTATCATACTAACTTATCTCACGAAGTTCCGTTGAGTTTTGTGTGATTGAAGTTTTCAAGTTTTGGGTGAGATATCGATATGAGGAGAATAAGGAGTGACAAGACCCTAAGCTTGGGGAATCCCAAGGCACCCCAATGTAATATTCAAGGAAGATCCAAGCAACTAAGCTTAGGGATGCCCCGGAAGGCATCCCCTCTTTCGTCTCCAACATTATCTGTAAGGGGCATCCCCTCTTTCGTCTCCAACATTATCGGTAACCTCACTTGGAGCCATTTTTCATTCGTCACATGATATGTGTTTTACTTCGATCGTCAATTTATTTTTTAGGATTTTATTGGTGTTATTTATAATAATTTTTTCGTCTTTTATTTCAATAAAAGTGGCATTGATAGCCTTTACTATGCTTATTTTGCAAGTCTATATGTTGCTGTTTCAGAACAGAAAATTTATCGATGTTGCAAAAATTCCCTAGAAAAGTCAGAATGTGATAAAATATTGGAACTTTTTGCAAAATAAGCTATGATAAATTTTCTACAGTGTAGTAAAATTTCATAATGTTTGTATTTGAATAAGTATTGATACTCTTGCATTCTTTACAGGTTGTACTGTTTTGGCAGATTGCTATTATGTTTGCATATGTTTGCTTGTTTAATGATTCTATTTGAGGATAGGAGTATTAAATATGCAGAGGCATTTAGTATGCAATGTTTAATAATAATTTTAGTGATTTGCTACAGTAGAGAATGACAAGGTTTTTGCATTGGTTTATACTAATTTATCTCATGAGTTCTTGTTGAGTTTTATGTGGATGAAGCTTTTGAGATTTAGGAAAACCGTGATATGAGAGGAATTAAGGTGGCATAAAAGCTCAAGATTGGGGATGCCCAAGGCACCCCAAGATAATATTTCAAGAAGTCTCAAGCATCTAAGCTTGGGGATGCCCCGGTAGGCATCCCACCTTTCTTCATCAACAATTATCGGTTAGTATCGGTTGAGCCTAAGTTTTTGCTTCTTCAAACGATGTGTGCTATTCTTAGAATGTCATTTTATTTTATTTTTGCTTTCTGTTTCAATAAAATTCTTAGATATGAAAATTTTAAATAAGAGAGAGTCCTCAAATAGCTACCCATTTACATAACTACTCACCTGATCTTCACTCATATCTTTTTGGCGTAGCTTGTCATTTACTCTTGTGCTCCACTTATATCCTATGAGTAAATTGTTGAATGAGTTGAATATCATGAATTTTAAATTATATCATGCCTAGTGGTAGCTTCACATTGGGTTTAGAAAGTGAAACCTTTTGAAGCTTGACAATCACAATATTGGTCATACAAGCAATTCATGAATGATTAGTAGAAGGAAGAGAACCTTCACATGCAAATACACTATCTTGGAAATCTTTTGTGATTGTGAGCCCCCATCAAAATATTATATGCCAAAATTGTTGACGTTGGACAAGGAAGACAACGTAATGGTTTATGTTTGTTCATATTCACATAGAAGTTATATTGCCATAGATCCTTCAACATGTGGTGCCTGCCCCCCATCTTTGCTAGCCAAAAATTCCGCACCAAGTAGAGATACTACTTGTGCATCCAAAAACCCTTAAACCCAAATCTTATTTTCAAGAGTCCACCATACCTACCTAGGGATTGAATAAGATCCCTCAAATAAGTTTTCATTGGTGCAATAAGGCAATAAAAATTGCTTCTAAAAGTGTTAGATCATTTACTGAAAGAGAAAATTTGAGTGTTGTACGAACTTGTGATGGCAAAGAATAAAAGCGACAGACTACATAATAAAGGTTGCTATCATAAGGGGCAATATAACTTGACGTTCTTTCGCACTAAGGGGTTGATCATACAAACAAATAAGTGCATGGCAACCTCTGCTTCCCTCTGCGAAGGGCCTATCTTTTACTTTTCAGTATTTACTTTCATGCAAGAGTCAAAGTTTTTCTCTCTATTCCTTTTTATTTTTCTCTTTTGGCAAGCATCATGTGGTGAGGAAAGATCTAGGCACATATATCCAGTTGGATATGGGTATCATGAGTTATTATTGTTGACATCACCCTTGAGGTGAATATGTTGGGAGGCGAAATTATAAGCCCATATCTTTCTAGGAATAAACCGTGCTGGATAAATGAACAATCACACACGACATTCTCTTGAAAACTGTTTGCGTTAGGCCACCTTGCGCAAATGTTTTCCTTAGAGCGACTGTGTGGGATGTATATACCAACGGAAACGTTTAGCAGGGACTGACTGTGTGGGATGTACTTACGACCGGAAATGATTTCGCCTGTATAATTGTATTTTTTAGCACTACTTTACATATAACCATATTTGATCGCTCGCTGGTCGCGCACGACCTCATTTCACCGAGCATGTGTGCCAGGAGGGCATATTCCCGATGGTTTCTAGGTCGTGTGGAAAGGACCCCCCTATCGCAGTCACTCACTAGGTGACGGTTCCAAACGCCGTCGCGGAAAGGGGTTAAAAACCGTTTGTATAGCACCTCGTTGTACCAGTGATCTTGTTGTGATGAATTGACTTTTTCCCTTTGATATTTCGTTGTTATCAGATTGAATACTTTTATGGATTTGAGAGCACTTGATATATGTCTTGCAAATGAATACTCATGGTGACAATGGGGTATTATTTTGATTCACTTCATATATGTTTTGGCACTCAACTCGCGGAGTCCTGAGGTGACATTGGGCATTGGGGTAATCTACGCATAGGGGTTGATGCATGTTCTTGTCTTTGTTTCTCCGGTAGAAATCTTGGGGCACTCTTTGAAGTTCTTTGTGTCGGATTGAGTATTATGAATCTGAAATTATTTGGTGCTATTTTAGTACGAACTCTTGGATAGATCGATCGGAAAGAATAGCTTCGAGGTGGTTTCGTACCATACAAACGATTTCTTCCAATGTTCTCCGCTAGATAGGAACTTTGGAGTGATTCTTCATCACACTTTGAGGGGTGGTTATATGATCCTATTATATTAGCACTGTTAAGAGATTGCACTAGCGAAAGTACGGACCCTAGGCCTCATTTTCAAGCATTGCAATACTGTTTTTGTGTCCGTTTACTATTTTCTGCCTTGCTGTTTTTATTTATTCAGATTATAAAAATATATTTCTACCATCCATATTACACTTTTACCACCATCTCTTCGCCGAACTAGTGCACCTATACAATTTGCCATTGTATTGGGTGTGTTGGGGACACAAGAGACTTTTTATTATTTGGCTGCAGGGTCGTTTGAGAGAGACCATCTTCATCCTACACCTCCCACGGATTGATAAACCTTAGGTCATCCACTTGACGGAAAATTGCTATTGTCCTACAGAACTCTGCGCTTGGAGGCCCAACACGTGTCTACAAGAATAAAGTTGCATAGTAGACATCACAGTGGATCCTGAAGCAGTTTACTCAAAATTACCTCTCAAACTAAATGATTGGTGGGCGGCCATCACAAGGGGTTGGACTAGAGTCGTGCGTGCCTTCTGCATCCATGAGAGCACAATAGGGCCATCCCGCTTCACCTTGTTCAGCAACCAGAATGCAAGTCGCCTCTTTCTTTACCATCTGCAATTGTACAAGTATAGAACCCTGGTTCATCATTCTTTATTTTGTGCTTATGTAATTCTTAAACATATGTACTTGTGAATTGAAAAATGCATTGGTTGTTTGAACCTGATGGATATGAATAAAGCTATAGCCTACTTTCAAGTTTAAATTAGGTATAATTTTAAATAGCAGCAATTGAATTAGGGCAAAATTACGGTGTGCAGGTCATTACAGCGCACACGGTTAATAAAGCATAGCGTGTGCGATACACATCATAATCCGACATGGTTCACGGAGAGGAAACGTGTGTAACAATGCAAACAGTTGCCGTTTGCAAAGCATGTGTGATGGCACTATCACATACGGTGCGGGAAAAGTGATTGTCTACCTATCGTACATGGTTTACAATCATGAACTTTTTGTGATGTGCCAGGTATCGTAAACGTAGAGCCAGTTTGGTACGTGCTTGGAAGACTTCTGTGCCTGGAATCTGCCTGGTTTTAGGTAAAACCACAAAACTCTGACTGTGATGGCAATGCGAGCACAAACGAGTAGCAAGGATGAAGCGTTTGGAATATTCAAGATATCAGAAACGGTTATATAGGGACAACTGTATGCACCAAGGCCCCCCTATCCCCGACGATTTCTGGGTCGTGTGGGAAGGACCCCCCTATCACCCACACTCACTTGGCGACGGTTCCAAATGTCATTGCGGAAAGGGGTTAAAAACCGTTTGTATAGCACCGACGCGCACCAGTGCTTGTTGATATCATGCCATGCTTAGTTTTTGTTATGAGGTGGATTGTTGCATGTGCTTGGTTCTTTCTTTGCCATCTGCTTGTTTGGATGCTATGTATTTGGTTGTCTTGCTAGTACATTCAAAGTACTCACCTGGCCTTGCATGTGGCCAGATTGCAGGAGGAGATTCGTTACGCTAGGCCGTAACCTTTCCAGTCCTGTGAGTTGTGGAGCCCAGCAGAGTTGATGTGCTGCCAAATCAAGACTTCCGCCGCCATTTAGATAGCCTTAGAGCTATGCCAGATGATTGTATTCATCAATGATGTAATCCTCCATACATGTATTTGATGAATATTCTTGTACCTCGAATGTTCTATCATGTACCTGTTGTGCATCAGGTATTATCCTGGGCTAACATGCGAAGGCCCCCTGCTCCATGCGGATTGGGGTGCCACAGGAAATGGTATCAGAGCAGCCAGGCTGGCATAGGTTATCCTAGCATTAGATCACCGATGTCATCAACCTGTAATTACCCTAAGGGATCTGACCCATCCCTGCCACCGGCATGACCACTGTTGAGCAATAGGTGGTGCAGCCGGGAATGACACATCCCTACCCCGCTGTCCCTGCCTAGTTTTCCATGGATAGAATAGCAACCCTATCCTTTCTGGTCAGCCACACAGTGTACCCTTCGCCATTAAGGGAAAGGGGCCACGCCATGCGGGTGTGTCTCGCATAGCTGCCTATAAAGCCCCCTTTCTGCTAGCTGCATCGCTCCCAATCAGTCAGCCATGTCCCTGCAGAGAAGCCTAGCTAGTAACTCCCAAGCCATGACTAGCTCTTTCAAAGCACCCAAATTTTACACCCGAACCTTCAGAGTCAATCATGCTGGCTTTCTGCCCTTGCTTACTGATATGCTCACCAAGGCCCTTGGCTGTAATGCTAGCCCTGATTACATGGTGTTCCAATCGGAACCCATTCCTCGCCTTCAATGATACGATGCAAGAGTGCATATCTGCCCAGGCCCCGCAGAAGATGGTCAGCCCTTGATTTTTCAGGGTAGGCCCATGCCCACTACTGAGTTGGCCATTCAGCCGCCAGAGAGGCTATCCTACACCTCTGATCCCAGTTTCCACAAGTGGCAGAGATGCAGGAGATCTGCCTTTTCCCCATTGTGGCGGAATTAGGAAGTAATCATACCATCACTATCCAGGAAGATGACCCTGCAATCGCTCGCCTGGTGCAATTTATCACTACCCAGGGGATGATGATTGCTAAGATGATTGCCGAGTTTAGAGCCTTGGACCGTGGTGCTACTTGGGTTTTCACGGAAGCTTATCGTGAGGCTCATCAAGTTGCATCGCAAGCCACTCACCCCATTGCCATCCAACCCAGTGCTACCCTCTCAGCCTATGCCGTGGCTAAAGCCAGACATCATCAACCTTGACTCCTTCAACAATGCTATTTACTGTCTTCACCATCAACATTTGTTTGGAACAGTTCTAGCCGCAGCCCAAGCAGTTGAGCCCCAACCTATAGAAGTGTCCGATGATGAAGGTGAAGATTGGCTCAGTCTTCGTCTTCCAGGAGAGCCCCAGCAAGACCAGTCCTCTGGGTGACCTCAGTCACGCAGTCAGGTGATTCTACGAGTAGGTCGGTCTATTTGTTCATCCTCGATATGAGAATAGAACTATGTATCCCGGAGTGAGTTGTTTCTTTTAGCGTGTATCGCCTTCATGCCTTGTTGTATGCTTGTACTGTTTGTGACCCGTATGATGTGTTTTATGTATGCTTTGTTGCTTTTTGGTTTTGTTTTTGGTTGTCTCCCTGTCAAGCAGAAATGTTTGACATGGTTGGCAATGTGTTTCTAACAAGATTTTAATCAGTATAACACATACACTAAACAACATTGACTTGTCCTGAGTCTATAATAAAATGCGCGCTAGTGTAGGTATATGTATACTATGAGTACATATACCCGCTAGCATTAAAACACCTTAGTATGATTTGTCTGATGTGTTTTTCCTTTGCATATTTGTTCTATCTGTGCATACCCCGTGTGCCGGATTTTCAGACCCAGAGCCTCGCAGAGGCATTTCCGTCTGGTAGTTCCTCGTCTCTAATTATTTTTCCCGATTTCATTTCCGGAGGAACACTGCCAACTTTATTTCACTCGATCCAATACAACTCCCACAATACCGATTTCAACTCCGATTCTACCTCGACGCCTACTTTTTTCTGGAGCTATCCGCGAATTTTTTTCCCGTGCCACATTTTGATTCCTGAGATGGCAAAGCCACCTCACCTACACATGGACCCAACGCCCCCAATATCACAGCCTTGCGTGGCGCAGGCAAGTCGCCACCCCGCTCCACCGCAGCACACGATTACTCCGCCGGTGCAAAGCGACAGAGGATCAAGCGTGGCGGAGGACCACCAACCGCACCATCTTCTTCTACATCTTGAGCCAGCGCATATGGCCGCACATTGCCTCGAGCTCGATCATTCTTGATGAGTATCAGTAGGAGGATCGACGAGCCGGTCAGCGTGCCCAGCAGCGCCGCGAGGAACAATCATAGCGCCGCCAAGAACTCCTCCTCGCCGAAGGAGCTCGGCTTGATCTTGCCCAAACTGGAGAGGTAGTAGAGCAGCATTGTGTTTGAGTGTTGGAGGAGAGATGCGCTGCCATATTTTATAGCCCAACCCCGGTGTACGGTGACCGACGTCCAGGACAACCGCTCATCGCTCGATCACCGGCGTCCAGGAGGCGAATCCGCGAGCAGTACCGACAAGGTGCTGGCCTGTGACGTGTGTGCTCTCTGCACTAGCACCGTGCATGCCGCGCACTATGGTACTAGGGTCATCATCACCCTAGAGCTAGATGTGCGTTGTGCCAAGCCGCATGCAGAGCAGCAGCCAAGGAGAAGCAACAAGCTGGAGGTAGAACAAGGAGGCTGCCAGTGGGCCCTGGACCCACGTGTCAGCAGGTGAAACCACTGTTCATTGGGGTGCATCCAGCATTTTTCAGGAATTTGATCTCGAGTGCCCCTAGCCATGGAGGTAACCCTGTTTTCCCCTTATCTCTCCTTGGGTGTACCAATTATCGGTGCCCCAACCCGTCTGTATCTGACCAAAGGGTTAAAAATTAACCCAGAGGTTTTTCCCCAGAGTGGCTATCGTTTCATTTTTGCTGTAACCGTAGGAATCTCGAGGACGAGATTCTTTTAAGGGGGGAGGTTTGTAACAGCCCCAAATTTGGGTTATAAATTTTTGGTGCTGTTATTCCTTCCTGGCAATTATTTTCAAATCTTTCTCCTGAGTTTGCTAGATGACTCTGAGAATCCTTGTCATTTTCAACCTTTTCAAAACCTTGCCCATGTCCTTACTAGTGGACAAGACCTCATTTGCACCATCTCAGACTCTCTCCTAACTCAAATTCCAAATTTTGAATTTGGATATGTCCTTCATGATTACAAAGGAGCCATCACTTCTCTTGATTTGTTGATCTTCCAAATCCTCTCAGAGATCCTCCTACCCTTTCAAATCTTGGATATGCAAAAATTTGCTAAGTCTTATGCAATATTTCCCATTTGGGATTTATTCCTTCTCTTGCCTTTCTGAGGAATAAAATCCAATGGCATAGCTAAACATCACATGTAATCAAAATATGTGACATGATATGTACATCATCATGTTGTGCCTTTGATCTCCATCTCCAAAGCACCGTCATGATCTCCATAGTCACCGACTTGACACCTTGATCTCCATCGTAGCGTCGTTGTCGTCTCGCCAACTATTGCTTCTACGACTATTGCTACCGCATAGTGATAAAGTAAAGCAATTACATGGCGATTGAATTTCATACAATAAAGCGACAACCATAAGGCTCCTGCCAGTTGCCGATAACTTTTACAGAACATGATCATCTAATACAATAAATTATATCACATCATGTCTTGACCATATCACATCACAACATGCCCTGCAAAAACAAGTTAGACGTACTCTACTTTGTTGTTGCAAATTTTACGTGGTTGCTACGGGCTTCTAGCAAGAACCATTCTTACCTACGCATCAAAACGACAATGATTTTTCGTCAAGTGTGCTGTTTTAACCTTCAACAAGGACTATCCATAGTCAAATTCGATTCAACTAATGTTGGAGAAACAGACACCCGTCAGCCACCTGTGTGCAAAAGCACGTCGGTAGAACCGGTCCCATGAACGTGGTCATGTAATGTTGGTCTGGGCCGCTTCATCCAACAATACCGCCGAATCAAAATGAGACGTTGGTGGTAAGCAATATGACTATTATCGCCCACAACTCTTTGTGTTCTACTCGTGCATATTATCTACGCATAGACCTGGCTCGGATGCCACTGTTGGGGAAGGTAGCACGCAATTTCAAAAAAATTCCTACGATCACGCAAGATCTATCTAGGAAATGCATAGCAACGAGACGGGGAGAGTGTGTCCACGTACCCTCGTAGACCGAAAGCGTAAGCGTTAGATTAAGGCGGTTGATGTAGTCAAACGTCTTCATGATCCAACCGATCCAACTACCAAACGTACGGCACCTCCGTGTTCAGCACACGTTCAGCTCGATGACGTCCCTCGAACTCTTGATCCAGTAGAGGGTCGAGGGAGAGTTCCGTCAGCACGACGTCATGGTGACGGTGATGGTGATGTGATCCGCGCAGGGCTTCGCCTAAGCACTACGACGCCATGACAGGAGGAGAAAATTGTGGAGGGGGCACCGCACACGGCTAAGACAAATCTTGGTGTGCCTTTGGGGTGCCCCCTACCCACGTATATAAAGGAGGGGAGGAGGAGGTGGCCGGCCCAAGGGGGGCGCGCCAAGGGGAGAGTCCTACTTGGACTCCTAGTCCAAGTAGGATTCGTCCCCCTGTCCTTCCAACGGAGAGGGGAAAGGGGAAAGGGGGGAGAGGGAGAAGGAAAGGGGGGCCACGCACCCACCCCTTGTCCAATTTGTTTGGGATTGGGGGGAGCCACCTATTGTGGCAGCCTCCCTCTCTCCACTATGACCCAATAGGCCCATTAACTTTCCCGGGGCGTTCCGGTAGCCTCCCGGTACTCCGATAAATCCCCGAACCTTATCGGAACCATTCCGGTGTCCGTATATAACCTTCCAATATATCAATCTTTACCTCTAGACCATTTCGAGACTCCTCGTCATGTACGTGATATCATCCGGGACTCCGAACAAACTTCGGTCACCAAAACACATAACTCATAATACAAATCGTCATTGAACGTTAAGCGTGCGGACCCTACGGGTTCGAGAAGTATGTAGACATGACCGAGACACATCTCCGGTTAATAACCAATAGCAGAACCTGGATGCTCACATTGGTTGCTACATATTCTACAAAGATCTTTATCGGTCAAACCGCATAACAACATACGTTATTCCCTTTGTCATCGGTATGTTACTTGCCCAAGATTTAATCGTCAGTATCATCATACCTAGTTCAATCTTGTTACCAGCAAGTCTCTTTACTTGTTCCGTAATGCATCATCCCGCAACTAACTCATTAGTCACATTGCTTGCAAGGCTTATAGTGATGTGCATTACCGAGAGGACCAGAGATACCTCTCCGATACTCGGAGTGACAAATCCTAATCTTGATCTATGCCAACCCAACAAACACCTTCAGAGACACCTGTAGAGCATCTTTATAATCACCCAGTTACGTTGTGACGTTTGATAGCACACAAGGTGTTCCTCCGGTATTCGGGAGTTGCATAATCTCATAGTCAGAGGAATACATATAAGTCATGAAGAAAGCAATAGCAATAAAACTTAACGATCATTATGCTAAGCTAACGGATGGGTCTGGTCCATCACATCATTCTCTAATGATGTGATCCCGTTCATCAAATGACAACACATGTCTATGATCAGGAAACTTAAGCATCTTTGATTAACGAGCTAGTCAAGTAGAGGCATACTAGGGACACTCTGTTTTGTCTATGTATTCACACATGTACTAAGTTTTCGGTTAATACAATTTTAGCATGAATAATAAACATTTATCATGACATAAGGAAATATAAATAATAACTTTATTATTGCCTATAGGGCATTTTTTCTTCAATGCCCACCATGGCCTCGCAGATGAAGGCGAAGACGGCAAGGAGAATGATGGATTGAGGATCCAGATGCAGCGCGTGGACTTGGTAATGCGAGAGTATGGCGTTGAAGAAATCGGAGAAAGGGGGATCAGGCCAGCCAAGAGGGCGTGAAGATGGATGGGGATCTCGGTGGCTGCCATGTTGACCATGGCCCGGGAAGCAGACCAAGCCATCGTCGCCTTCCACTCATTGGAATTGGCGGCGAGGGTCGGACAGATCTTGGCCAGCCCCTCTTGCTTGACCACCATTGACCGCTCGAGGGCAGGCTCAAAGGCTGGCTGGTATCCGACCGGGGCGCAAGTTTTACCCTTCTTCTTCGACCGCGACACCATGGCGGCAAGGAGGACCGGTGCCAGCGCCAAATCCGGGAAAAGAACCGCTGTCTCTCAGGAAGGTGAAGGACCCAAGTGTGAGCATGGCAAACGATGGAGGCAGAGCTGCATTGGCAACGGGCGGCCGCCGAGCCCGGCGGATATCAAGGCTGCATGGGGAAGTGGGGGCGCCCACGTCCCGTCAAGCGCCACGCATCTATCAAGGCCGCAGGGCATGGGGCCTGCGATGCTCCGCACCTGCCCCTTGGCTTCACCTCAAAGCCAAGTTCGAGCGCGCCTTGGGCCCGGGGGCTACTGTCGGTGTTCTGGGAACGCGGGTACCCAGGCTTGCCTGCCTGCGGCCCACAGAGTGGCTCCATTGACGGCCTAGTATGGAGCTTCAAAATGAACAACTCAAGACCCTTGAGAGGGGCTAAGCCTCGCAAGGTGGACGACAATAAGACCTCCACGGGGGGTGGCCTCCCTAGGCTGCCTCCCGAGGAGCAGAGATATCTATGCAAGCCTCACCTCGCGAGGTTTGGATGACGTGAGCCATGACGACCAAGGCCAGGTGGGCGCCAGCGGGCGCAGTGTACCAGTTTCCTCTTTGGTGCTCAGGAGGCAAGCACAGGCGCAGAGTCCCGAGGAATCAGCCAAACGTTCCATTTTGGTGCAACAAGACCAAGACCGCCAGGACAGCAGGACGGAGGTCATCGCCGAGCCCTCCGCGGCTTCACCACTAGAGGCTTTTGCAAGCGAAGACCACTTTTGTCAGGATAGCATGTACTAGTTGTCTCCCTTCGAATTTGGCTGTTGTGGGATCCCTTCCCGCCTACATTTGGGAAGAGAACCAATGCCACTATAAATAGAGCAGCACCACCACCGTAGTAAGGGGATCATTCAGATCATCCTCACACCCACCAGCTCGTCGAGCACAAGAACACTCCTCCTCCTAAGGTTGTTCTACCATTGTACTAGTTCATCCTCAGCCCCTCGAGGCCAATCCACCACAAAGCAGGAGTAGGGTTTTACACCGCAAGGTGGCCCGAACCTGGATAAATTGTTGTGTCTCTTTTCCGTTCAGTTCGTCGAGCTAGGCCGTAGGATTGGTGAGCAGGCAGACTAGGGAGGACAAGTTCTTCGCACGCACCCTAGAGTTCAAACCTCTCAAGGGTCTGCGGAACCCGAAATCTGACTATAATGATGCTCCACCTAATTATAATAATGAAGATGATAATGAGGTAGAGGTAGAACCTGAAGTTGAGCTTGATGACCCATCTCCTAAAAATAAGAGATGAGATAAAAGAGATTTTGTTGCTAGGAAGCATGGTAAAGAAAGGGAAACATGGGTATAAAAACCCATGCATTTCCCTAGTAAAGCTTTAAAGTCTAAAGAAGAGGATGCTTTTACTCGTTCTGTGAATTGCTTCCTTTGACCGATGCTATGAAAATGCCTCCTTATGCTAAGTACATGAAAGATATTGTTACTAATAAAGGAAAATTCATGAGGCTGAAATTTCCACTATGCTTGCTAATTATTCTTTCAAAGGAAAAAATCCTGAAAAACTTGGAGATCCAGGGATGCCTACTTGTAGGATCGAAAGTATGTCTAGAGGGGGGTGATTAGACTACTTGACCAAATAAAAATCTAACACTTTCCCAATTTTAATTGTGGACGGATTTTAGCAAATCTAGCAAGTCAAGTATCACCCTGCACATACAATTCTAAGAGTATAGCAGCGGAAAGTAAAACATTGCACATGTAAGTAAAGGAGGGGTTTGGAGAAGGCAAATGCAATGGGAACACGAAGATTTTTGGCGTGGTTCCGATAGGTGGTACTATCGTACGTCCACATTGATGGAGACTTCAACCCATGGAGGGTAATGGTTGCGCGAGTCCATGGAGGGCTCCACCCACGAAGAAGCAACCTTGTCTATTCCACCATGGCTTCTGTCCACGAAGGACTAGCCTCACTTGGGTAGGTATTTATGAAGTAGGTGATCTGCTTGCCCTTACAAACTCCTTGGTTCAACTCCACATGATCTTGGAGGCTCCCAAGCGACACCTAACCAATCTAGGAGATACCACTCTCCAAAAGGTAATAGATGGTGTCACTAGTGGAAAAAAGCCTAGCTATGGTGTGGCAAAAAGTGTCTTGCTGGCGTGGACACCCTACACTACCAATATGGCGCCCATGATTAGAAAATAGTGCTGACGTGGGTGGCCACGCCAGCTGTATTCTAATGGTTGATGGCATGCCCGATGGACAACGCCATCACTATAACCACACAGGTAGTGGCGTGCAGTGTATTTTGCACGCCACGAACGTTTCTCCCAACCAAAAAATAATAATTTTCCACCACCATATATAACACTTAGCATTTCACATTAGAACTAAGCACATATATAATAGAACACAGTAGAATAATACCGGCTAATAGACCATTAATTAGCAGTTAATAATAGTGACAATCGATCACATACAATAGTAGCTACATATATATAGTGGTACGGTAACAAATGACAAGTACTCATAAACACGAGCTAACATAGTTAATAAGCAATTCATTTCACATCAATGGCCCAACCACTTCTAAATGAGGTTGATGATGATCATCATCCTCAATTCATGGCGCATGGTGCTCGTAATAGTTAGTAGGATGGCCTGCCCAACTCGAAGATTCTTGCCACGAAGGAACTTCTTCTACCCCGCCCAGTTGAAGACAGTGTGACCGTCTGTGTCCACTGCGTAGGCACAGCTGGTGACGGAGCCCCTTCTAGTAAGGCGTAGTCCAGCTATGCCTTCTTCATCCGGCTCAATGCTACAACTCATAAATAACTTATTAGGTAATTTATGAAAACATTAGATATGATAAATGAGCATGTAATGCACAATTATGAACAAATCATACCACTTAAATCCACATATATCATCAGATTTAACACTAAGCATATCATCACCTCACTACACTATGCATATCATCAATTTACTACACTAATTAAACATATATATCATCAAATTACTACGTACACTAAGCATATATCATCACATTATACTAGACACTAATTAAGCATATCACATTTCTACAGTATGCATATATCATCACATTATAATACACTATATAAGCATATCATCACATTACTACAGCATGCATATCATCTAATTACTAGCTACGTACACTAAGCATATCATCACATTTCTACACAGCATGCACATTTCTACACTAAGCATATATATATCATCACATTACTGCAACAAGCATATCATCAAACTACTACACGAATTAAGCATGAATATATATCATATAATTAATTACTACACTAAGTAACATACCATGAGATGTTGTTTAATATTCATCCTTGTGAGGCGGGTAATGAATGGCATCCCGACGTAGTCTTCACTAAGCGGAAGTATGTCCCAGAGGTTGCCCGATTCCTCATCGCTCAGCCTCAGTCTTTGGGCATATAGTGCTTCATTAAGTGGTCCCTCATCATCATCTGAAATCTCATGATCTGAATCATCATCATCTGAATCCTCATGATCTAAATCCTCATCATCAGTATCGGGAATCAAATTCAAATAGACAACAGTAAGCCTAGGATTTTCTCCTCTAAAGGAGAAGCTGATAAATTCACCCCCACGAAGACCCATGCGGGTGATGAACGAGCACATTCATATCCTCCAAGTTGGGTCCTCTTTCGCACCTTGTCGACCTGCATAGTGTAGGGCCCCCCACGAGCTTCGAAGGTCACTGTGTCTCCGACGAGCTCATTGAATGCCAATCTCACATTGCATGGGATGATCTGTGTAAGAAAAAAGAAAACACACACACATAATGCATTATTGGAAATAGCAATAAAAAATAACATTTAGAAGGGTCATATAATTCGTTACCGCTGCAGG
The DNA here is from genome assembly GCA_021605145.1 of Aegilops bicornis. NCBI lineage: Eukaryota > Viridiplantae > Streptophyta > Magnoliopsida > Poales > Poaceae > Aegilops > Aegilops bicornis. The sequence goes on along the minus strand of CM038669.1, from coordinate 354,092,514 downwards.
AATAAAACTAGGCTGGAAGTAGATGCCGAATAGCGTGGCATTACAAATGCTAGTCCATGCTACCTCTTGAGCACTGCGTTGGTTTTCCCTTGAAGAGGAAAGGGTGATGCAGTAAAGCAGCGTAACTATTTCCCTCAGTTTTTTAGAACCAAGGTATCAATCCAATAGGAGGCCACGCACGAGTCCCTCGCACCTACACATACAAATAAAATCCTCGCAACCAACGCAATAAAGGGGTTGTCAATACCATCACGGTCACTTACGAAAGTGAGATCTGATAGATATGATAAGATAATATTTTTGGTATTTTTATGATCAAGATGCAAAGTAAAATAAAAGGCAATAAAAATAGCTAAGTGTTGGAAGATTAATATAATGGAAAATAGACCCGGGGGGCATAGGTTTCACTAGTGGCTTCTCTCGAGGGCATAAGTATTATGGTGGGTGAATAAATTACTGTTGAGCAATTGACAGAAGTGAGCATAGTTATGAGAATATCTAGGTATGACCGTGTATATAGGCATCACGTCCGAGACAAGTAGACCGACTCCTGCACCGCATCTACTACTATTACTCCACACATCGACCGCTATCCGGCATGCATCTAGAGTATTAAGTTCATAAAAACAGAGTAACGCTTTAAGCAATATGACATGATGTAGAGGGATAAACTCATGCAATATGATATAAACCCCATCTTGTTATCCTCGATGGCAACAATACAATACGTGCCTTGCTGATGAGGACAACACAACCATCGACAAGTCTCCAACAATTATAGGTCCAATCACAAGAAGTCGCGCCAAACAAATAAGTGACCAGGTGAACGCGAACTTAAGTTTACCTTGTAACCTTGATGACACAACTATGCTTTCATCTCCATTGTTGTTGGTTGAACTTAGGTATAACATGGAAGCAATCCAACAACCTATGAGCTCTTGAAGCAACCGCTTTGGAGGAACAAGTTTGGAGAAAACAAGTTTCAAGTGAAGCTGATGCTGTCAGTTTTTACCTCCGATGTTTTGGTGTGGCACACCCATATGATGGAGAGACGGGGCCATAGGAGTACATCAATAGAAGCTACATCAAATTATCTTTCTAATGCAGAAACCTCACATCATTTGAAGTTGTGAGTCAAAAGTTCTAGTCATTCTCGTGGAAGGTGTCCAGGCTGTTAAGACTTCGCGAATTTCCGAGGAGCTCTGCAACAACTCCCAAAGTTGACTGCTTATTCACCCAAGGAAGCCATGCAAACCTGCTTACTTTTGAAACCATTTTCACACCTAGCTAAGGGGGGTTGTCCCTGCTATAAAACCCCATTTCCCCCATCCTCTAGGAAACCTTTTGTCAAACCATTCAGCTACAAGCTTATGCAGCAAGACTTCTAGAGAGATCCGAGAGATCTTTCTACCTTTGCTCTTGTGAGTTCATTCGGATTCGTGAGAAGGAGCCTCTGGTTCCCCCTAGTTCGTGCTCTCTGATTACGGCCGTTTTGTGTGGATTAGTCCGGTTTGTGGTTACGTGATTGTTCGGACAGCGTGTTGGAGTTCTTGTAGCTTGGTCAGCCATCCCCAACGTCTGGGTTGCATCCAACCTTGGCAGGTATAAAGCTAGTTATCCCGGCTGCTTGCAGCTAGTTATCCCTCCCGATTTGATCCTACAACGTGAAGATCGGGCCACCCTCGGGAGTGAACTCGTTTAACGGGTTCCCGCCTATCATCTGGCATCAGAGCCTTCGTTGACACGATAGGATCTGTTATCCAAGTTTATCTTGCTATCATCACTTTAGATCGAGTGTTTTTCATGCTATATTTTCTGTCCTAGAAGTCCAAAGCCCCACCAAAAATAAATCCAAGCCTTGTAGGTGCTGAGATCTTGTTGTTGCATACCTTGCATGTTCTTCATCTTTTAGATCTGCACCAAGTTCATCTTCATAGTTGTTTTCAGATTTGGTTGTTGTGCTTTGGAAAAAGAGAGAAAAAAAGTGGCAAAAAATCAAAGAGAGAAAAAAAAGAGTGGCAAAAAAAAGTCAAGAGAGAAAAAGAAAGTGTTGTGCAAGATCCAAAAGTTTCAGCCTGGTAGAAAAAATTTCAGAAGCTTGTGTGTTGTGTGTTTTTCAATCTTGGTGCGAAGGTGCAGCAGATCTATCCCCATATTTTCTTGGTTTGCATCAACTTGATTTCAGCACAAGCCCCTTTTTGTTTACCCCACCGAGCTCCACCAAAAACTGAAGCTAGTTCTTTGATCCCTGTCTTTCAATCGCTTTACCACATCTGGGAGAAGCACAATCTGATGTGAACTCATAAGAACTTTGGTGAGTAAGAGGTGAGGTTGTGTGATTCCACAAAATTATCCTATTCCACTTTTGGCCTTACTAACATGGCAGGGTCTAGATCGAGTGTTCATGGAGAAAACCATGGGGAATAAGATGCCTCGGTCACACGTGCCGAGCTGCAGCGACTCGAGAACAACTTACACCAAGCCATGGAAAGGATGCTTCACGAGCGTCCTCTAGCAAGTGGTGATAGAGTTCGACACGGACAACACCCTATTGATCCACTTGAGGAAGTTGGTGATGAGAATTCTGTGCATGCTGCTATTGACGGTGACTTGGAGGATGATAACAACAGCCATGATGGACATGTGACTGCTGCTCGTGGGCGTGGTGCTGCTGCTCATGGAGGGCAGCGAGGAGGACAACTTCGAGGGCGAGGCCATGGTCCTCGTGGGCACTACTATGACCCTCATGAGCGTGTTGCTCGTGGTCATGGAGATGATTTTGATGATCATGATGGTGTCCCATACCGTCGTGCTGCTGAAGATGGGCGTCGTGCAGAACGTCATGATCGAGATGACATGGCAAGAATCAAGTTGCACGTCCCCAAGTTCACAGGAAAGGAAGACCCCGATGCATAATTTGATTGGGAAGAGCAGTGTGATCAGATTTTTTGTATCCATAACCTTGATGATCCAAAGAGAGTCAACCTTGCTTGTGTTGAGTTTTCTGGTTACGCACTCACTTGGTGGAACCAACTCCAAGAAAATCAGCTGCTGCTAGGCCGTGACCACATTGACACTTGGGAAGAGATGAAACAAGCCATGAGGCGAAGGTTTGTTCCTTCGCAATATCAAAGACATCTCCGAAATAGATTGCAGCGCCTCAGCCAAGGTACGCGCACGGTGGAGTACTACAAAGAGATGGAATTGTTGCTGGTTCGTGCTCGTATTCATGAAGGTGAGGAGTCAAAGATGGCAAGATTACTGCATGGTCTCAACAATGAAATTTCAGATTTTGTGGAGATGTTTCCCTATAACACTCTACAAGATATTTTGGAGCAAGCAAAGCGCACGGAGAGAAAGCTGCAGCGGGGTGGTCATGGACGGATATCTCATAGCCGCACCACCACACCATGGCAAAGGTCGCATCCAAGTGCCTCTCATGGTGGTTCTCAGTTTCAGCATACTTCACACCCTACCACCACCCGGCGAACAACGGCTTCATCGGCATCATCACCGTCTCCTAGGAATGTTGACAAGCGTGCTCCTTCTGCTGCTGGAAGTACTTCTAACCCCACGGCTGTACCATCATCTCAAAGCCGAGATATTGAGTGTTGGAAGTGCAAAGGGCATGGTCACATTTCTTCTAAATGTCGAAACAAGAGAGTTCTCTTTGTGAATGAACAAGGTGAATGGGAATCTGAGAGTGAGCATGAAGACAATGGAGCATTGGGTGATCATGAGGATGAAGAGGGCGAGAAGATTGGTTGTGATATTCAGGACGGCATGGGAGATTGCTTTGTTTCTCGTCGTGTGCTTAGTGTTAATGCAGCTAGAGAAGAGAAAGGGCAGCGACATAATATTTTTCACACTCGTGGCACCATCAAGGACAAGGTTTGCAGAATTATTGTTGACAATGGCAGTTGCAACAACATTGCAAGTTCAGATTTGGTAGAGAAGTTGGGACTGAAACAAAGAAGGCACCCAAGTCCATATAAGATGCAATGGCTCAATGATTGTGGTACACTTCGAGTAAGCAACATTGTCACCGTTCAGTTTTCCATTGGGAAGTACCGAGATAAAGTGGAATGTGACGTGGTGCCAATGCAAGCATGCCAATTCCTGTTGGGAAGACCTTGGTTGTATGATCATGATGTGCAAATCAGCGGCCGTACTAATCGTCTCTCATTCCAATACGAGGGAGAGCGCATATCTTTGCTCCCTTTGCCACCCGAAGAAATATTGATGGATGATCTGAAGAAGAAAGAGAGAGTGAGCGAGAAACACTTGAGTGACATCCACCAACATAGTGAGCGAGAGAATCCAAAGCCAAATAAAACCCAACAGCTTAAATTGACCAAGACATGGGAAAAACAGGGATTAGTTATGATGGCTAGGAAAAGGGACATGAGAGAGTTGAGAGAACCCAGTTCCGTGTTCTTTGTACTTTTGTACAAGGACAATTTTCTTTCTACTAATGAATTAACCTCCACCACTCCTAGTGTTGTTGTTGAAATGTTGCAGGGGTATGAAGATGTGTTCCCCGAGGAGATACCACCAGGGCTGCCACCACAAAGAGGCATTGAGCACCAAATTGATTTGGTACCAGGAGCCCCATTGCCGAACCGTCCACCATACCGCACAAACCCGGAGGAAACCAAGGATATTCAACGACAAGTTGAAGGCCTACTAAACAAAGGTTATGTAAGGGAAAGTCTCTCTCCTTGTGTTGTACCCGTTCTTTTAGTACCAAAGAAAGATGGATCTTCCCGAATGTGTTGTGATTGTAGGCCTATTAACAACATCACCGTGAGGTATAGGCACCCAATACTAGGCTTGATGGTATGCTTGATGAACTTAGTGATGCCACCATATTTTCTAAAATTGACTTGCGAAGTGGCTACCACCAAATAAGAATGAGAGAGGGTGATGAATGGAAAACTGCTTTCAAAACAAAATCTGGTTTGTATGAGTGGTTAGTTATGCCATTTGGATTGACAAATGCACCTAGTACCTTCATGAGATTGATGAATCATGTGCTTAGAATGTTCATTGGCAAGTTTGTGGTTGTTTACTTTGATGACATCCTGATTTATAGCAAAACTTTGGATGAACATGTTGAACACATTCGGTGTGTACTTGCTGTTCTAAGATTGGAGAAATTATATGCTAACAAGGAGAAGTGCACATTTTGCATAGAAAAAGTTGTGTTTCTTGGCTTTGTTGTTTCAGGTCAAGGTGTGGAGGTAGATGAGGAGAAGGTCAAGGCCATCCGTGAGTGGATGCCTCCACAAAATGTAAGCCAAGTACGAAGCTTTCTTGGCCTTGCTGGTTTCTACCGTCGGTTTGTGAAGGACTTCAGCACCATTGCTGCCCCAATGAATGAGCTAACCAAGAAAGATGTTCCCTTCAAGTGGGAAATGCACAGAGAAGGCCTTCCAAGAGCTGAAAGAAAAATTGACATCTACACCATTGCTTGCACTACCCAACTTTGGTAAGACTTTTGAGATTGAATGTGATGCAAGTGGTGTGGGTATTGGAGGCGTACTAATGCAAGAAGGTAGGCCTATTGCATATTTTAGTGAGAAGCTAAGTGGTCCAACTCTAAATTATTCAGTTTATGACAAAGAATTATATGCACTTGTGAGATCTTTAGAAACATGGCAACATTATTTGTGGCCTAAAGAATTTGTGATACATTCCGACCATGAATCTTTAAAGCACCTTAGGGGTCAACAAAAACTGAACCGTAGACATGCAAAATGGAGTGAATTCATAGAATCTTTTCCCTATATTGTCAAGTACAAGAAAGGAAAAGATAACATTGTTGCCGATGCTTTGTCTAGACGCCATATTTTACTCTCACAACTTGATACTAAAATTCTTGGGCTGCAAAGCATCAAAGAATTGTATGCCAATGACCCATATTTTGCTGAACCACACTCAAAGTGTAGTGAGGGGAAAGGTTGGGAAAAGTTTCACTTGCATGATGGATTCTTGTTTCGAGCTATCAAATTGTGCATCCCAAATTGCTCTGTTCGTTTGTTGCTTTTGCAGGAGGCTCATGCTGGTGGTCTCATGGGACATTTTGGAGCAAAGAAAACTGAGAGTGTGCTGATTGACCATTTCTTTTGGCCAAGGATGAGGCGTGATGTTGAGCGCTACATACTACGTTGTGAGATTTGCCGCAAAGCTAAGTCACGTTTAAACCCTCATAGACTTTATACGCCCTTATCCATTCCTAGTACACCTTGGGAAGATATTTCTATGGATTTTGTTCTTGGATTACCACGCACTAAGAGGGGGAGTGATTCAGTTTTTGTGGTGGTTGATAGGTTTAGCAAGATGGCTCATTTTATCCCGTGTCATAAGAGCGATGATGCTTCACAGATTGCTGATTTGTTTTTCAGGGAAATCGTGCGGCTACATGGAGTACCACGCACTATTGATTCAGATCGTGACACCAAGTTTCTGAGCTATTTTTGGAAAACGTTGTGGGCAAAGCTAGGGACAAAGCTTCTCTTTTCCACTACATGCCACCCACAAACGGATGGACAAACTGAAGTTGTCAACCACACGCTATCCATGATGTTGAGAGCAGTTTTAAAGAAAAATTTGAAGATGTGGGAAGAATGTCTCCCCCACGTGGAGTTTGCATACAACAAGGCAGTACATTCGACCACTAAAATTTGTCCTTTTGAAATTGTTTATGGTTTCAACCTGCTGCTCCCATAGATCTTTTGCCTTTACCATTGCAGGAGCGAACCAATCTTGATGCAAGTAAGCGTGCTGACTTCGTGAAGAAAATTCATGAGAAGACCAAGGAAAATATTGAGAAGATGACTGAACAACATGCAAAACGAGCAAACAAGAGAAGAAAGAAGGTGTTGTTTGAAGAAGGTGGTCTTGTGTGGGTACACCTGCGGAAGGATCGTTTCCCAGATCAATGCAAATGCAAGTTGCAGCCACGTGGAGATGGTCCATTCAAAGTTCGTGCGAAGATCAATGGACAATGCCTACAAGATTGACCTTCCGATGGATTATGGTGTTAGTCCAACTTTCAATGTGTCCGACCTCTCTCCATACTTTGGACAACCAGAGTCGAGGATGAATCCTCTTCAAGAGGGGGAGGATGATGAGGACACCACAACCATCGACAAGTCTCCAACAATTATAGGTCCAATCATAAGTAGTCGCGCCAAAAAAATAAGTGACCAGGTGAACGCTAACTTAAGTTTACCTTGTAACCTTGATGACACAACTATGCTTTCATCTTCATTGTTGTTGGTTGAACTTAGGTATAACATGGAAGCAATCCAACAACCTATGAGCTCTTGAAGCAACCACTTTGGAGGAACAAGTTTGGAGAAAACAAGTTTCAAGTGAAGCTGATGTTGTCAGTTTTTACCTCTGATGTTTTGGTGTGGCACACACATATGATGGAGAGACGGGGCCATAGAGGTACATCAATAGAAGCTACATCAAATTATCTTTCCAATGCAAAAAACCTCACATCATTTGGAGTTGTGAGTCAAAAGTTCTAGTCATTCTCGTGGAAGGTGTCCAGGCTGTTAAGACTTCGCGAATTTCCGAAGAGCTCTGCAACAACCCCCAAAGTTGACTGCTTATTCACCCAAGGAAGTCGTGCAAACCTGCTTACTTTTGAAACCATTTTCACACCTAGCTAAGGGGGGTTGTCCCTGCTATAAAACCCCATCTCCCCCATCCTCTAGGAAACCTTTTGTCAAACTATTCAGCTACAAGCTTATGCAGCAAGACTGCTAGAGAGATCCAAGAGATCTTGCTACCTTTGCTATTGTGAGTTCATTCGGATTCGCGAGAAGGAGCCTCTGGTTCCCCCTAGTTCGAGCTCTACGGTTCCGGCCGTTTTGTGTGGATTAGTCCCGGTTTGTGGTTCTGCGATTGTTCGGATAGCGGGTTGGAGTTCTTATAGTTTCGGTCAGCCATCCCAAACGTACGGGTTGCATCCAACCTTGGCAGGTATAAAGCTAGTTATCCCACCTGCTTGCAGCTAGTTATCCCTCCCGATTCGATCCTACAACGTGAAGATTGGGCCACCCTCGAGCATGAACTCATTCAACGGGTTCCCGCCTATCACTTGCTGCCCCTACTGTCACTTGGAAAGGACACCGCAAGATTGAACCCAAAGCTAAGCACTTCTTCCATTGCAAGAAAGATGAATCTAGTAGGCCAAACCAAACTGATAATTTAAAGAGACTTGCAAAGATAACCAATCATACATAAAAGAATTCAGAGGAGATTCAAATATTGTTCATAGATAATTTGATCATAAACCCACAATTCATCGCTCTCAACAAACACACCGCAAAAGAAGATTACATCGAATAGATCTCCACGAGAATCGTGGAGAACTTTGTATTGAGATCCAAAAAGAGAGAAGAAGACATCTAGCTAATAACTATGGACCCGAAGGTCTGAGGTAAACTACTCACATATCATCAGAGAGGCTATGGTGTTGATGTAGAAGCCCTCCATGATCGATGCCCCCTCCGGCGGAGCTCTGGAGAAGGCCCCAAGATGGGATCTCACGGGTATAGAAGGTTGCGGCGGTGGAATTAGGATTTTGGCTCCGTATCTGGTAGTTTGGGGGTGCGTAGGTATATATAGGAGGAAGAAGTACGTCGTTGGAGCAACGTGGGCCCCACGAGGGTGGAGGGTGCGCCCAGAGGGGTAGGCGCGCCCCCCTACCTCGTGCCTTCCTGGTTGATGTCTTGACGTAGGGTCTAAGTCCTCTCGATCACGTTCGTTCCGAAAATCACGTTCCCGAAGGTTTCATTCCGTTTGGACTCCGTTTGATATTCTTTTCTGCGAAACTCTGAAATAGGCAAAAAAACAGCAATCCTGGGCTGGGCCTCCGGTTTATAGGTTAGTCTCAAAAATAATATAGAAGTGTATGATAAAGCCCAATAATGTCCAAACAGAATATAATATAGCATTGAACAATAAAAAATTATAGATACGTTGGAGACGTATCAAGCATCCCCAAGCTCAATTCCTGCTCATCCTCGAGTAGGTAAATGATAAAAACAGAATTTTTGATGTGGAATGCTACTTCGCATAATTCCAATGTAATTCTCTTAATTGTCGTATGAATATTCAGATCCGAAAGATTCAAGATTAAAGTTTAATATTGACATAAAAATAATAATACTTCAAACATACTAACTAAGCAATTATGTCTTCTCAAAATATCATGGCCAAAGAAAGTTCATCCCTACAAAATCATATAGTTTAGTCATGCTCCATTTTCGTCACACAAGAATGCTCTTATCATGCACAACCCCGATGACAAGCCAAGCAATTGTTTCATACTTTAGTAATCTCAAACTTTTTCGACCTTCACGCAATATATGAGCTTGAACCATGGATATAGCACTATGGGTGGAATAGAATATAATGATGGGGGTTATGTGGAGAGGACAAAAAAAGAGAAAGTTTCACATCAATGCGGCTAATCAATGAGCTATGGAGATGCCCATCGATTGATGTTAATGCAAGGAGTATGGATTGCCATACAACAGATGCACTAGAGCTATAAATGCATGAAAGCTCAACAAAAGAAACTAAGTGGGTGTGCATCCAACTTGCTTGCTCACGAAGACCTAGGGCATTTGAGGAAGCCCATTGTTGGAATATACAAGCCAAGTTCTATAATGAAAAATTCCCACTAGTATATGAAAGTGACAAAACAAGAGACTATCATGAAGATCATGGTGCTACTTTGAAGCACAAGTGTGGAAAAAGGATAGTAGCATTGTCCCCTTTTTTAGGCTTTCACTTTTTTTTATTTGGCCTTTTTGTCGGGACAATGCTCTATGAATGATGATCATCACACTTCTATTTATTTACAACTCAATGGTTACAACTCGATACTAGAACAAAATATGACTCTATATGAATGCCTCCAGCGGTATACAGGGATAGCATTAATCAAGAGTGACATGTATGAAAAATTATGAACAGTGGCTTTGTCACAAATACGATGTCAACTACATGATAATGCAAAGCAATATGACAATGATGAATGTGTCATGATAAATGAAACGGTGGAAAGTTGCATGGCAATATATCTCGGAATGGCTATGGAAATGCCATAATAGGTAGGTATGGTGGCACTACTAGGAAAAGGCCTACTAATGGCGCACATTAGTATCACGCCACTAGTATTTTTTACTAATGGCGCACCAGTGGTGCGCCATTAGTATACCAGATACTAATGGCGCACCAGTAGTGCGCCATTAGTATGCCTAGAGGTGCGCCATTACTATCTGACTTAGTAATGGCGCACCACATAGAAGTGCGCCATTAGTAATATTTTTTTCAATTTTTTTTCTTAATCTCGCGTCACTATGGCTTAATCTGTATGCCTAGAGGTGCGCCATTACTATCTGACTTAGTAATGGCGCACCACATAGAAGTGCGCCATTAGTAATATTTTTTTCAGTTTTTTTTTCTTAATCTCGGGTCAATATGCTTAATCTCAGGTCAAATCGCACTCTGTGGCCAAACTTCCCGGAAGGTCACCCATCCTCACACTACTCCAGCCCGAGCACGCTTAACTTCATAGTTCTATCCAACCCCAGCACCACCTCACTTCACAGGCACTTGTTGATATATCTATCATATCAATCCTATTAAACATTCCTGATGTCTAGGACTTTGTTCATGTTCATGACTATGATGAAATTTCGAAAAAATATTTCAAACTTCCCGGTCATATTACATATCATATTTTGAAAAACATTTGAATCTTTTTTGAAACCATTTTTTTCTGTTACTAGTGGCGCACCTAGCAAACGGTGCGCCACTAGTAAGTTTGAAATTTTTTGAATTTTTTTGCCTCTAGATCTTAAAAGCCCCGTAACTTTTTTTCTGTTAGGTTTTTGGGGATTTTGAAAATGTTTAACGTGGTTCCCCCGATTAAATTCGGATGTAACTTTTCAAGTAGATGATTTTTCATATAGAAAACTTTTTAATCCGATTTCGTATGCAAAAGTTATGCCCATTTTACAAATTCCACAGAGATTTTGCAAATAAAGTCGAAATTCATATTTGTAAATTTTCCCAACAACTAGACCACATATCACATGGGAAAATTATTTTCTTTTATTTTTTTGACATTTTCATCAATTTCTTTGATTTTTTAAACTGAGAAGGCGGTCCATGGGGGGTGCATTCGGTGGAAGTTTTGGGCCAAGTTAGTAATGGCGCACCGTGGGAGTGGTGCGCCATTACTAGTTAAAAAATTCTGAAAAACTTAGTAATGGCGCACCAGTTGACAGTGCACCATTACTAGTTTTAACTAGTAATGGCGCACTGTCCACTGGTTCGCCATTACTAGTTTTGAAAAAATAAATAAATAAAAATTGAAAAAAAAATTAAATTTTTTTTACTAGTGGCTCACCGTGGATGTGGTGCGCCATTACTAGTTTAACTAGTAATGGCGCACTATCCACTAGTGCGCCATTACTAGTTTTGAAAAAAAATGAAAAAAAATTGTTACTAATGGCGCACCGTGGGTGTGGTGCGCCATTAGTATTTGGACACTAATGGCACACCAACACATGGTGCGCCATTAGTATATACTAATGGCGCACCACATGTCTGGTGCGCCATTAGTGGCCATATCATCTATAGCCCTTTTCCTAGTAGTCTGGCTATTTTGAGGAAGATATAAGGAGGTTTATGTGTGAAAGAGTGTATCATATCACGGGGTTTGGATGCACCGGTGAAGTTTGCACCAACTCTCAATGTGAGAAAGGGCAATGCACGGTACCGAAGAGGCTAGCAATGATGGAAGGGTAAGAGTGCATATAATCCATGGACTCAACATTAGTCATAAAGAACTCACATACTTATTGCAAAAATCTACAAGTCATCAAAAACCAAGCACTACGCGCATGCTCCTGGGGGATAGATTGGTAGGAAAAGACCATCGCTCGTCCCCGACCGCCACTCATAAGGAGGACAATCAAAGAACACCTCATGTTTCAAATTTGTTACGTAATGTTTACCATACATGCATGCTACGGGACTTGCAAACTTCAACACAAGTATTTCTCAGTTCCACAACTACTCAACTAGCATAACTTTAATATCATTACCTCCATATCTCAAAACAATCATCAAGCATCAAACTTCTCTTAGTATTCAACACACTCATAAGAAAGTTTTTACTAGTTTTGAATACCCAACATATTAGGATTAATTTCCCAATTGAAGCAAATTACCATGCTGTTTAAGACTCTCAAAATAATATAAGTGAAGCATGAAATAATAATAGTTTCTATAAAACAAACCACCGCCGTGCTCTAAAAGATATAAGTGAAGCACTAGAGCAAAAACTATATAGCTCAAAAGATATAAGTGAAGCGCATAGAGTATTCTAACAAATTCCGAATCATATGTGTCTCTCTAAAAAGGTGTGTACAGCAAAGATGATTGTGGTAAACTAACAAATAAAGACTCAAATCATACAAGATGCTCCGAGCAAAACACATATCATGTGGTGAATAAAAATATAGCTCGAAGTAAAGTTACCGATGGAAGTAGACGAAAGAGGGGATGCCTTCCGGGGCATCCCCAAGTTTTGGCTTTTTGGTGTCCTTAGATTATATTGGGGTGCCATGGGCATCCCCAAGCTTAGGCTCTTGACGCTCCTCGTTCCATAATCCATCAAATCTTTTACCCAAAACTTGAAAACTTCACAACACAAAACTTAACAGAAAACCACGTGAGCTCCGTTAGCGAAAGAAAACAAAACACCACTTCAAGGTACTGTAATGAACTGATTCCTTTTTTATATTGGTGTTAAAAATACTGTATTCCGACTTCTTGATGGTTTATAAACTATTTTATTAGCCATAGATTCATCAAAATAAGCAAACAACCCACGAAAAACAGAATCTGTCAAAAACAGAACAGTCTGTAGTAATCTGTAACTAACGCAAACTTATGGAACTCTAAAACTTCAGCCAAAATAGGAAGATCTAGATAATTTGTTTATTGATCTACTGCAACTGGAATCAACATCATATCACGTTCTGGTAATTTTTAACAATTGTTTTCGTGAATAGAAAGTTTCTGGAATTTTCAGCAAGATCAAATAACTATCATCCAAGAAAATCCTATAGTTTGAACTTGGCACAAACACTAATTAAAACATAAAATCAAATCTAACCAGAGGCTATATCAAAGATTATTCCTAAATAGAAGCAAAAAGCAAAAAACTAAAAATAAATTGGGTTGCCTCCCAACAAGCGCTATCGTTTAACGCCCTTAGCTAGGCATAATATCAAAGATAGATCTAGGTATTGCCATCTTTGGTACGCAATCCATAAGTGGCTCTCATGAGATTCATAAGGTAATTTTATTTTCTTTCTAGGGAAGTGTTCCATGCCTTTCCTTAGCCGAATGGAATCTAATATTCCCTTCCTTCATATCAATAACCGCGCCAATCGTTCTAAGGAAAGGTCTACCAAGAATAATAGGACATGAAGGATTGCAATCTATATCAAGAACAATAAAATCTACGGGCACATAATTCCTATTAGCAACAATAATAACATCATTAATTCTTCCCAAAGGTTTCTTAATGGTGGAATCCGCAAGGTGCAAGTTTAAAGAACAATCATCAAGATCACGGAAACCTAGCAAATCACACAAAGTCTTTGGAATCGTGGAAACACTAGCACCCAAATCACACAAAGCATCGCATTCATGATCTTTAATTTTAATTTTAATACTAGGTTACCACTCATCATAAAGTTTTCTAGGGATAGAAACTTTCAACTCAAGTTTTTCTTCATAAGATTGCATCAAAGCATCAACGATATGTTTAGTAAAAGCTTTATTTTGGCTATAAGCACGAGGAGAATTTAGCACGGATTGCAATAAGGAAATACAATCTATCAAAGAGCAATTATCATAATTAAATTCCTTGAAATCCAAAATAGTGGGTTTATTGCTATCTAAAGTCTTAACTTCTTCAATCCCACTTTTACCAATTTTACCATCAAGATCTAAAAACTCCAAATTTTTGGAACGCCTTCTAGGTAAAGGTGGATCATATTCAGTCCCATCATTATAAAGATTCATATTGCAAAACAAAGATTTAATAGGGGACACATCAATAACTTTTAGATCTTCATCTTTATTTTCATAGAAATTAGAAGAACACGCTTTCACAAAGCAATCTTTCTTAGCACGCATCCTAGTGGTTCTTTCTTTGCACTCATCAATGGAAATTCTCATGGCTTTGAGAGACTCATTGATATCATGCTTAGCTGGAATAGATCTAAGTTTAAAAGAATCAACATCAAGAGAAATTCTATCAATGTTCCTAGCCAATTCATCAATCTTAGGCAACTTTTCTTCAAGCAAAGCATTGAAATTCTTTTGTGAATTCATAAATTCTTTAACACTAGTCTCAAATTCAGAGGCATCTTATTAAAATTTCCATAAGAATTGTTGTAGGAATTACCATAATTACTAGAGGAATTACTAGGGTACGGCCTAGGATTAAAGTTTCCTCTATACACGTTGTTACCAAATTATTCCTACCAACAAAATTCACATCCATAGATTCATTATTATTCTCAATCAAAGTAGACAAAGGCATGTCATTAGGATAAGAAGAAACACTCTTAGTAGCAAATAATTTCATAAGTCCATCCATCTTTCCACTCAAAACATTAATTTCTTCTATCGCATGCACTTTTTTATTAGTAGATCTTTCAAAGGTGCCATTGAGAATAATTAACCATAATATTATCTAGGATTTTAGTAGCTTCTCCTAAAGTGATTTCCATAAAAGTGCCTCTCGCGGACGAATCTAAAAGATTTCTAGAAGCAAAATTCAATCCGGCATAAATTTTTTGTATAATCATCCACAAATTCAAACCATCTGTAGGGCAATTACGTATCATTAATTTCATCCTCTCCCAAGCTTGTGCAACATGTTCATGATCAAGTTGCTTAAAATTCATAATATTGTTTCTAAGAGAGATGATCTTAGCGGGAGGAAAATACTTATAGATAAAAGCATCTTTGCATTTATTCCAGAATCAATACTATTTTTAGGCAAAGACGAAAACTAAGCTTTAGCACGATCTCCAAGCGAAAAAGGAAATAGATTCAATTTAACAATATCATTGTCCACATCTTTCTTCTTTTGCCTATCACACAAATCAACGAAGCTATTTAGATGGGTAGCGGCATCTTCACTAGGAAGGCCGGCGAAAATTGATCTTTCATAACAAGATTCAATAAAGCAGTATTAATTTCATAAGACTTGGTATCGGAGTGCTAAGAAAATCATTGTTGTTGGTATTGGTGAAATCACACAATTTAGTATTTTCTTGCTCCATAGTGACAAGCAAGCAATCCAACACACTAGCAAACAAGAAGCAAGCGAAAAAGAGGCGAACGGAAAAGAGAAGGCGAATAAAACGGCAAGGGTGAAGTGGGGGAGAGGAAAACGAGAGGCAAATGGCAAATAATGTAATGCGGGAGATAAGGGTTTGTGATGGGTACTTGGTATGTTGACTTTTGTGTAGACTCCCCGGCAACGGCGCCAGAAATCCTTCTTGCTACATCTTGAGCACTACGTTGGTTTTCCCTTGAAGAGGAAAGGGTGATGCAGTAAAGCAGCGTAAGTATTTCCCTCAGTTTTTAAGAACCAAGGTATCAATCCAGTAGGAGGCCACGCACGAGTCCCACGCACCTACACAAACAAATAAAATCCTTGCAACCAACGCAATAAAGGGGTTGTCAATCCCTTCACGGTAACTTACGAAAGTGAGATCTGATAGACATGATAAGATAATATTTTTGGTATTTTTATGATAAAGATGCAAAGTAAAATAAAAGGCAATAAAAATAGCTAAGTGTTGGAAGATTAATATGATGGAGAATAGACCCAGGGGCCATAGGTTTCACTAGTGGCTTCTCTCGAGAGCATAAGTATTACGATGGGTGAACAAATTATTGTTGAGCAATTGATAGAATTGAGCATAGTTATGAGAATATCTAGGTATGATCATGTATATAGGCATCACGTCCAAGACAGGTAGACCGACGCCTGCATCTACTACTATTACTCCACACATCGACCGCTATCCAGCATGCATCTAGAGTATTAAGTTCATAAGAACAGAGTAACGCTTTAAGCAAGATGACATGATGTAGAGGGATAAACTCATGCAATATGATATAAACCCCATCTTGTTATCCTCAATGGCAACAATACAATACGTGCCTTGCTGCCCCTACTGTCACTGGGAAAGGACACCGCAAGATTGAACCCAAAGCTAAGCACTTCTCCCATTGCAAGAAAGATCAAATTAGTAGGCTTCTTTGCCATAGATCTCCTTGGCTTGACAGAGGCCCTAGTGGCAGTAGCAGCAGAGTCTTCATTAAATTTCCTCACTGCTTCTTTTGCTTGTTTAGCCAGCTTGGCTTGGCGCTTGGTCCATTCTTCAGGAAAGTCCTCACCACGCTTGATGTTGGTGGGGTCAGCTTCTTGGCCAGGTGCCAATGGAGCTCTTGGGCATGGAGGATTGAGTGCGAATTTCTTCATGTACTTTGGAGTTACATATCTGTACTCCCTCCTTTCTCTTGCCCATCTCCTTTCAATCCTCTATATCCGCACTTTGCGCTCATTTTTGTTTTCCTTGCCAAACTTGGCCTCATGAGGTGTGCAATACTCTTTATAAATGTCATCAGGGATTTCAAAATCAGTCATGACCTCACGCTTCTTTCCTCCTTTCTAAGGCTTCTTACCGCCTGCCATATTCTTCAGATGAGGAATTTGAACAATCGAATTCTATGAAGAAGTATGCAGTTTTTCTTCGAGGAATCCTGCAAGTGAGTTAAGTTGATGAGAACCTAGTGATTCAACAGCGGACATGAGTACCTGTTAACAGAGTATAGTTGCGAGGAATTTGGAGAGGTCATATGCGTTCTCAGAAGGTTTTTCAAAAGGAACAAGTTTCAGGAATTTGACCAGATGAGTCTTGAAGAATTTCACTAAGCGTTCTTTGTCTTAGATTCTAGAGTTGTATAGATCGAAGATCCACACAATTGATGAATCTTGAAGAAAGATTGATGCTTAGAGAAACGAATCAAAAACATATGACTTGTGAGGTGTTTTAGTGTGTGAGAATTTGAAGAAAAACACCTTTGAAGATTTTGTAGAAAACATTTGAATCAAGAGGGCAGTAAAAGTAACTTTTAATTACCCTGAACGAAGAACACGACGAACAGTGAGGTGGAGAAGTGAAGTTCGTCTGTGTAGATCTTCCACGCCCTAACTCGACAGAGGAAGACGACTACGGCGGAGGCGGAGTGAAGATTTCTGCGGCCGGCGCGAGTACGATGGCGACGAGGTCGAGGTGTCGGTGGGAACGACACCTATGGGATCACAAGGATCCCTACTACGGTTGCGGGGTGCGGGGTCGTGAGAAGAGCGGATCAAACAGATAGCACACGGTTCGTTTATCCAGGTTCGGGCCGCGAGGATGCGTAAAACCCTACTCCTACTTTGGTGGATTGTTTATCTGTGTTCTTGAACTGGCTATGGGGCGTGAGGAGCTCCAAAATGCCGAATCCCCCTCCTGGTCGCCTTGGGCCTCCTTTTATAGGGAAATGGGTTGCCACAGTGGCACACAGGAGGTGGAAAGGGTATAGTGATGCGAGGTTATCCCTCGCATTACATGACAAGGCGCATTTAATGCGTCTTGCTTAGGTGTCCTTGCTTTATCGGGGCGGGGAAGCCTGTCTCGTCCGTCGCCGCTCCCTCTTGCGTCGACACGCCACAGCCAGCGGTGCCAGCGGTGCCACGTGGCGTGCAGCAGCTGAGGTGGCGCAGTGGTGGGTCTCCACGAAGATCCACATGCTGCCACGCAGGTGCCTGCCTAGCTGGTTGGGTTGGCAGCTGCATGCGAACGGTGGTGGAGGTCTGATTGGCGTGGGCCTGATGGTGGCCCTACAGGTGTTCATGGCAAGGGCCTTGCCGGGGCCCCGGCAAGGGTCTTGCCGTGGCGCCTCCTGTCATCCCCGGCAAGGCTCTTGCCGGGGGCCTTGTGGTCCTCCTTTGCTGGGATCCCGCCGAGGATCATCATCTTCTAAAGTGTGTATCTGATCTTGAATGTCTTCACAAAGATCTGGATGCCACCACGGGGATGTCTCCCGAATCCTTGCCCCATGGGGGCAGTGGACTCAAGGGTGACTCGCTCCGTAGGTGTGGGGCGAGCTGCCACGGCAAGGGTCTTGCCGGGTTTGCTAAAACCGCCTCACGGCAAGGATCTTGCCGGGGGGTCCGCTTCGTCCCCTTTGCTCTTCGTGGTCTTGGTCTTGGCGTCGTTCTGCTTCTCTCGAGCTTCGGCCTTACCTCGGCTCACCTCCCTTGCCTTGCTCAGTGTGGTGGTGCCCGTGGCTCAGACTGCCCGTGCACAGTTATAGGGGTACAAAAAAGTGTACCCCTCTTTTTGTACACCGACCGGAGCCCCCGGGCCTGGGCCACACGTAAGCGCAATCGCGTCGTTGGGCTAGGCCCAAAAAGCAATCTTGTGCGCGGGCGGGGTGGTTTTTACCGCGGTAAGTCTCTTCACGCGCTGCGCTTCCCACGCTTCCCACGCGTGGTGCGGCGTGGGGAGGCGTGTGTGACGTGGGCGGCATGCGTGGGGTTGCTTCCCGCGGGCATGCGTCACATCACAGTTAATGTGAAAGGAGGCGGCCCGCGTTTCCCCCCATAAGAAGGAATAACCGTGGGCGCGCCACTCACTTTCTCCTCTTCCCTCGTGCCTTTTCCAATCTCAGAGCCGCCGCTCCCTCTCTTCCTTCCTTCCTAAGCTTCCGTCGTCGCCCGCCGTCGCTGCTTTGCCACCCCCCCTTCCTCAACCCTCTAGACTTCTCGGCCGCCATGGCGCCCAAATCCGCCAAGGGCAAGGGGGTGGCTAAGGGCTCCGGGACCGTGGAGCCACCGGAGAGCGTGCTATTGGGGGACCGGACGAAGTCCGCCTTCTTCTTCCCCTCGACGGTTGATGTTCATGAGCTCCGGGCCTCCTTCAAGCCCCTATGGGGAGTGAAGACGGGGGGAGAGGATTCGCGACACCCAGCGACGTGCGTCATTCCTGCCGCTTGCGCTGATCCTGCCCCAAGTCGGTACCCCTTCTTTGTTGATTACTTTTCTTGCGGGTTATGCCCCCCTTTCTCCGATTTCTTCTGCGACATTATGCACACCTTCGGTTTTCGCCTCTTGGATTTTTCTCCGAATGCGGTGGCGTGCATGTCTTTCTTTGCGCATCTCTGCGAGGGCTTCGCCGGGGTGCAGCCCAACACGGCGCTCTTCCGCCATTATTTCTATCCTCGAATCTAGACGGGAGGTGCCGTCTCTGGTTGTGTCACCTGGATCCCAAGATCCAAGGAGGCGTACCCGGACGGTGCCGTGAAGGAGAGGTGGGAGGAACGGCGTGACCGGTGGTGTTGGATTGAGGACGAAGACCCGCCGGAATTTTGCAAGGTCCGTCGAGTGCCGCTGAGGGAGTCCTGGATTAGGGGGTGTCCGGGTAGCCGGACTATACCTTCAGCCGGACTCCTGGACTATGAAGATACAAGATTGAAGACTTCGTCCCGTGTTCGGAGGGGACTTTCCTTGGCGTGGAAGGCAAGCTTGGCGATGCGGATATTCAGATCTCCTACCATCATAACCGACTTTGTGTAACCCTAACCCTCTCCGGTGTCTATATAAACCGGAGGGTTTTAGTCCGTAGGACAACCCAACATACAACAATCATACCATAGGCTAGCTTCTAGGGTTTAGCCTCCTTGATCTCGTGGTAAATCTACTCTTGTACTACCCATATCATCAATATTAATCAAGCAGGACGTAGGGTTTTACCTCCATCAAGAGGGCCCGAACCTGGTTAAAACATTGTGTCCCTCGTCTCCTGTTACCATCCGCCTAGACGCACAGTTCGGGACCCCCTACCCGTGATCCGCCGGTTTTGATCATCAACAACGATGCGGTCCAGGGTGAGACTTTTCTCCCCGGACAGATCTTCGTCTTCGGCGGCTTCGCACTGCGGGCCAATTCGCTTGACCACCTGGAGCAGATCGAAAGCTACCCCCTGGCCATCAGGTCAGATTTGGAAGTTTAAACTACACGGCGGACATCCGCGGGGACTTGATCTTCGACGGATTCGAGCCACAGCCAAGCGCGCCACACTGTCTCGATGGGCATGATCTAGCTCTGCCGCTGAACAGTGTCCTGGAGGCCGCACGCGCATTGGTTCCGACCCTTAATTCGGAGCCTACTGCGCCGATCGAGGATGAGTGGTTGGACGCCGCCTCGGGGGCTGCGATCGCAAAGGCGATCGAGCCGGACGCCAGCCCCGCACCCCGCAATGCCCATGACTCCGAGGGGCCGGATTCCTCTTCGGACCCCGAGCCCTCCGCGCGCCCGCCGATCGAATCCGATTGGGCGCCGATCATGGAGTTCACCGCCGCGGATATCTTTCAGCACTCGCACTTCGGCGACATCCTGAAGTCGCTAAAGTCTCCCTCTTTATCAGGAGAGCCCTGGCCGGACTACGGATAGCAAGGTTGGGATACGGACGATGAAGAAATTCAAAGCCCACCCACCACCCACTTCGTAGCCACTGTCGACGATTTAACCGACATGCTCGACTTCGACTCCGAAGACATCGACGGTATGGACGACGATGCAGGAGACGACCAAGAACCAGCACATGTAGGGTACTGGAAGGCCACCTCGTCATACGACATATATATGGTGGACACTCCAAAAGATGGAGATGGCGATGGAACAACGGAGGATGATGCATCCAAGAAACAGACCAAGCGCCGGCGTCAGCGGCGCCACTCTAAATCCCGCCAAAGCAAAAACGGTAATTCCGGCACGGGAGATAATACTACTCCAGATAGCGCAGAAGAACACCCCCGCCAGCAAGATTCGGCACAGGAGGATGGAGAAGCCAGCCCTCATGAGAGAGCGACAGACAGAGAGGTTGAGGATGATAATTATATGCCTCCCTCCGAAGACGAGGCAAGCCTTGACGGCACGAATTAAATGCGTGCCGGTGATCCCGATGAACAAGAGCGTTTCAAACGCGGGCTTATAGCCACGGCAAGCAGCCTCAAGAAAAGCAGCAACAGCTTAGAGCTGATCAAGATTTGCTAGGCGGCGGATGGATCAAGTCCTTGCGGCCGAAGAGTATGAACTCGAACGCCCCTCCAAGAGTTACCCAAAGCGCAGGCTGCTACCCCGATTAGAGGAGGAAGCACCTACATCACCAGCGCATGACATGGCCGACCGGCCACCTCGTGGCCGTGACAGAGAGGCCTCTCGGCCCTCCACTCAAGCCGTGCCCCGGCGCCGCTCAAAACATGCTAAGGCACGGGAAAACGCGCCAGACCTGCGAGAGATACTGGAGGACAAGGCAAGACAAACAAGATCGATCTACGGATCGCGTGGGCGCCCTACGACACGTGACGGGGATCGTCACTCCGGACATAATAAATCCGGCCGGGCCGAACACAGTAGACAATGCTCATTGGAGCTGCGTCGTGATATAGCCCAATACAGAGGCGCCGCACACCCACTATGCTTCACAGATGAAGTAATGGATCATAAAATCCCTGAGGGTTTCAAACCCGTGAACATCGAATCATACGATGGCACAACAGATCCTGCGGTATGGATCGAGGATTATCTCCTTCATATCCACATGGCCCGCGGCGATGATCTACACTCCATCAAATACCTCCCACTCAAACTTAAGGGACCAGCCCGTCATTGGCTTAACAGCTTGCCGGCAGATTCAATCGGTTCTTGGGAAGACCTGGAAGCCGCATTCCTCGACAATTTTCAGGGCACCTATGTGCAACCACCGGACGCTGATGACCTAAGCCACATAATTCAGCAGCCAGAGGAATCGGCCACGCAATTCTGGACATGGTTCCTAACAAAGAAAAACCAAATAGTCGACTGTCCGGACGCAGAGGCCCTACCAGCCTTCAAGCATAATATCCGCGACGAGTGGCTTGCCAGGCACCTTGGACAGGAAAAGCCGAAATCTATGGCAGCCCTCACGACACTCATGACCCGCTTTTGCGCGGGAGAAGACAGATGGCTAGCTCGCATCAACAACTTAACCAAAAACCTTGGTAATTCGGATACCAAGGACAAAAGTGGCAGGTTGCGCCGGAACAAGCAAAAACGCCGCGTTAACAGCGACAGCAACGAGGATACGGCAGTCAATGCCGGATTCTGAGGCTACAAATCTGGTCAGCGAAAAAAGGCATTCAAAAGAAATACTCAGGGCCCATCCAATTTGGACCGAATACTCGACCGCTTGTGCCAGATACATGGCACCCCCGAAAAGCCAGCCAATCACACCAACAGGGATTGTTGGATGTTCAAGCAGGCAGGCAAGTTAAATGCCGATAATAGAGACAAGGGGCTGCGTAGCGACGACGAGGAGGAGCCCAGGCCGCCGAACAACAGTGGACAGAAGGGCTTTCCCCCACAAGTGCGGACGGTGCACATGATATACGCAACACACATCCCCAAAAGGGAGCGGAAGCGTGCATTACGGGACGTATATGCGCTGGAGCCCGTCGCCCCAAAGTTCAACCCATGGTCCTCCTGCCCGATCACTTTTGATCGAAGGGACCACCCCACTAGCATCTGTCATGGCGGGTTCGCTGCATTGGTTCTAGACCCAATTATTGACGGATTTCATCTCACAAGAGTCCTTATAGACGGCGGCAGCAGCCTGAACCTGCATTACCAGGATACAGTGCGGAAAATGGGCATAGATCCCTCAAGGATTAAGCCCACCAAAACGACCTTTAAAGGCGTCATACCAAGCGTAGAGGCCAACTGTACAGGTTCAGTCACACTTGAAGTGGTCTTCGGATCTCCGGATAACTTCCGAAGCGAGGAGTTAATCTTCGACATAGTCCCGTTCGCGATGGCTATCACGCCTTTGCTTTCGGGCGAACCGCATTCGCAAAGTTCAATGCGGTACCGCACTATGCATACCTCAAGCTCAAGATGCCAGGCCCTTGAGGAGTAATCACAGTCAATGGAAACACCGAACGCTCCCTCCGAACGGAGGAGCACACGGCAGCGCTCGCAGCAGAACTACAAAGCAGCCTCTCTAGGCAATTCTCCAGTCCGGCCGTCAAAAGGCCGGACAGTGTTAAGCGCGCCCTGAGTAACCTACAACAAGACCGCCTGGCACGTTCCGAGCTGGCATAGAAATGCGGCCCCAACCCCAGCCCTCGCGAAATAGCAAAACTAGCGCTTCGCGTACACAGCTACGCTCTCGAAATACCATGGGCGCTGGGGAAGGGGCACCATAACGGCAAGCCCAAAACGCGGCTTAAACCGTACTAGGGGCTGCCGAATTCCTTTTTTATTTTCTCTTACTTTCAGGACTCCATACTTCGGATGACCTGTTCGGCAATTCGACCGCTGCACAAACGATGCAAGAACCAGGGAAGCAGACAAGCCATGCCGCATTATGGAACTCCCAGATGGTTCTATTACGAGCAGTATACCTGTTTTGAATACAATTCCGCGGCCTGCCCCTGGATAGGACATGTTAAATAGTCCAATTTCTTTTGCTTATCGCACTATTTGTATCGTTCTGCTTGGATAGCAGCCTTCTTATAAACAATGCATAGCTTTTTGTCTATGTTTTGCATTACTCTCTTTTTATATATATGTTCAAGTAACAACATGATGCACCCGTACACTGTGGTACGACAAATACGCCAGGGGCTCAGTACCCCTTAATATGGTGTGAGAAGTCCAAACACTTTCACAAGTGTGGCACCCCGAACTTATAGCATTATATGCATCGGCTCCGAATCATGATTTGGGTCAATAGTTGGGTTTGCCCAGCTCCTATGTTTTGGTGCCTTATGTTCCGCTATATCGGCTAAGGTAGCACTAGGAGAACTACTGTGATTGTGCTCCAGTTGAGCTGGGCTGAGCACCTCAGTAGAGAAAGCTAAAACTGATTGTCATGATAAGGCGAGAGACCGGTCGCTGTTCGAGAGGTTTTTCGAGTCCCTAAAGACTTATGCCGCTTAGAGCAAGGAGCCGGCTTTGTCCGGCCAAGGCGTGGATAGCGCCCCGAACTCGGTCTTCCGAATACTAGGGGCTTCGCCGAAATTTAAAATTATAGAGTTATATGGCTAAGTGAGAGTGTTCAAGCATTATAGTCCGATTGCCTTGTTCGTTGTCTTTGGCGCCTCCCTCGAAGGACCCAAACATGGGAAAAAGAGCGCTCAGGTTTATCCTGAACACCCCAGCACTAGTGGCATGGGGGCAGAAGCCGACGACTGGCCATCTCTCAATTTTTGATAAACGGCCGCACAGAAAGTAATATTTTAAATTCAAAAAGCATTGCTTAGCGCATATGAACAAGTTTTCAGCGCACAGGACAACACGAGCGAGTTCATTCAAAAATTACATCCTTGGTACATTCATCCGCCATAAGGCGGGCACCCTTCAGAACATCCTTATAATAGTTCTCGGGTTTGCGATGCTCTTTCTCCGGCGGAGGCCCGTCCTTCACAAGCTTCTCGCAGTCCAGCTTGGCCCAGTGCACCTTAGCGCGGGCAAGGGCCCTCTGGGCACCTTCGATGCAGACGGAGCGCTTGATGACCTCGAGCCTTGGACAGGATTCCACCAGCCGCCACACCAACCCGAAGTAGCTCCCAGGCAGGGCCTCTCCAGGCCACAGTCGAACTATGAGGCCCTTCATGGCCTGTTCGGCCGCCTTGTGGAGCTCGACCAGCTGCTTCAGCTGGTCGCTCAAGGGCACAGGGTGTTCGGCCTCAGTATACTGAGACCAGAACACCTTCTCTGTCAAACTGCCCTCCTCGGCTCGGTAGAATGCGGCGGCATCAGATACGCTACGGGGAAGATCTGCGAACGCTCCTGGAGAGCTCCGGATTCGGGTAAGTAAAAAGTAGCTTACTTTTGTATGTTTGCTTTGCATAAAGAATGCCTTACCCGCCGCTATCTTTTTCACCGCATCCAATTCCTGGAGGGCCTTCTAGGATTCGGCCTTGGCAGACTTGGCAGTCTCGATGGCCGCAGCGAGCTCGGACGCTCGCATCTTTTAGTCAAGCTCCAAACTCTCATGTTTTTTCATGAGAGCCTGAAGCTCTTGTTGCGCCTCGCCGACCTGCGCCTCAAATTTCTCCCGCTCGGTGCACTCTGAGGCCGCTCTCTTCTCGGCCTCGGACAGCGCCTGCTTGAGGGTCGCCACCTCAGCTGTGGCCCCTGTAATAAGCAGCATAATCCTGTCATTTTTTGCAAATGCATCTTTTTATATATTTCTATAAGGTACCTCTTACCTTCTTTCTCCTCGAGATGCCGCTTGGCCAGGCCGAGCTCTCGCTCAGACCGCTCGAGACCCTGCTTTAGGGTGCCTACCTCCGCAGTCGGTGCGGTGGTTGCAAGCAGCGAAGCCTGCATACGCATATTGACTCTTTTTTGTTAGACTCCTCCGAAATTTATTTGATCCTCTATTCGGCTTTTCTTTCCGAACGCCAAACAGAGCATCAGGGGCTACTGTCTATGCGGTAATATTTTTACATATTTTTACTTACCTCGAAGCCTGTTAGAAGGCTAGCACAAGCTTCAGTCAGTCCTCTCTTGGCGGACTGAACCTTCTGGAGCACCGTACTCATGATAGTACAATGATCCTCATCGATGGAGGCGCCGTTAAGCACCTCCAGCAAATTGTCCGGCGCCTCCGGTTGGACGGGGGCCGCCGACTTAGTAGGCTTGCTCCTCTTAGAAGGAGTTCGCCTACCGCAGTCCGGAACCGTCGAAGATTCCGGCGCGGTGTCCGGCTCAAAGCCGGACTTGGAGCCCTGGGGGGTCTTGTCCCCTTTACTCCCGGAGTCCGGCAGGTCGCCTCGCGGCTCCTCCAGGACCACCTCCTCTTGGCCCGGAGCTTGTCACGACGCCACTTCGGCGTCCTCCGCAGTGCGGGGAGAGGCAGCGGGCGGAACTGAGTTCACGTCTGATGAATCCAGGGAGCCGCTCGACGACTCATCGAGCCCGGCCTTGGGCGGACTGCATGATTATATTCGACATAAGGAAAAGCTGTGCAACAAAGGAATGCTATGAGTTACTCTGGTATCCGAATACTCACGATCCCGCTGGGTGCCTGGCCCTTTGCGGCCACTCCTCTCCGCCCTCGTCGGCGTCGGTGGAGTAGTCCGGAGGAAGGGTTTTCCCCTTCTTGGACCCTTCGGCCTCCCCTGTTGGGGCGGCCTTCCTCTTCTTTCCTCCCCCCGCTGGAGGGGGAGAGGTTTCTTCTTCCTCCTCCTCGTCTTCATGGGAGGAGGGCGTCTCGGAGTCGTCGGACGATGAGTCCGACTCCACCGTACGCCGGGAACTCTTGCGAGTCCCCGTGGCCTTCTTCTTGGCCTTCTTCTCCGGCACCACATAAGGTGCCGGAGCCAGCAGCTTCGATAAACGAGCATCTGCTGGGTCTTCGGGTAAAGGAGCCGGACAGTTGACCTGTCCGGACTTCGCCTGCCACTCCTGTCAAAGGTAAGGGGGGTTAGATCCCGCATAGAGTCAAACTATGAGAAACAAATGTCCTGTAAAAGGTAAAGATAGCTCACCACACTAGCTGAACGCTGCGTGCTGAATCCCGATCCTCGGATGTGGATGCGGGAGCCTCGGCGCCCTTGAATAGCACCTTCCAGGCATCTTCGTACGTCGTGTCGAAGAGCCTATTCAAGGTTTGGTGCTGCGTCGGATCGAACTCCCACAGAGTGAAGGCCCGTTGTTGACAAGGGAGGATCCGGCGGACGAGCATAACCTGGACTATATTGACAAGCTTGAGCTGCTTGTTCACCAGGGATTGGATGCATGTTTGCAGTCCGGTCACCTCTCCCTCGTTGCCCCATGACAGGCCCGTCTCTTTCCAGGACGTGAGCCGCATAGGGGGTCCGGACCGGAACTCGGGGGCTGCAACCCAATCAGGGTCGCGCGGCTCGGTGATGTAAAACTACCCCGATTGCCACCCCTTCAGGGTCTCCACAAAGGAGCCCTCGAGCCAAAGGATGTTGGCCATCTTGCCCGCCATGGCACCTCCGCACTCCGCCTGGCTGCCACGCACCACCTTCGGCTTGACGTTGAAAGTCTTGAGCCAAAGGCCGAAATGGGGGCGGATGCGGAGGAAGGCCTCGCACACGACGATAAACGCCGATATGTTGAGGACGAAGTTCGGGGCCAGATCGTGGAAATCCAGGCCATAGTAGAACATGAGCCCCCGGACGAATGGGTGAAAAGGGAAACCCAGTCCGCGGAGGAACTGGGGAAGGAATATGACCCCTCATGGGGCCTTGGGGTGGGGAGGAGCTGCCCCTTCTCAGGAAGCCAGTGCGCGATGTTGTTGGACAAGTATCCGGCCTTCCTTAGCTTTTTGATATGGCCATCCGTAACGGAGGAGACCATCCACTTTCCTCCCGCTCCGGACATGGCTGGAGAAGGTTGAGGTGGGAAGTGCGGACTTGGGCGCTGGAGCTCGGGTGCGCAGGAGATGGATAGGTAGAGGAGGAAGAAGGCGTAGGTAGTGGATCCTTATCCCCTCATATGGGCGGATGCGGCTATGCATCCCCACTAGCCTGATAAAACTCGCTTATCTTCCAAGCGACATGATAAATGGCGCGGTTGGGTTACCCACGTCTGTATTGATGAGAATCTCGTAAATAGGGGACACGATCTCTGCTTTGACAAGACGTGCCAAGGAAACCGCCTCGCAAAATGCGCTGAGGTGGGGAAGTAAAAACGATTCAAATAAAGGCTTGGCCGTAGTGTGATGTCACGCTATGGAATGCGTCAGCAGATTAGATTTGTGTTAATATTATTCTCCCTATGGCAATATGTGGAAACTTATTTTGTAGAGCCGGACACTACCCTTAGTGTTTACAAACTTTTATGAAGAACTTGGAGGAGGAACCCGCCTTGCAATGCCGAAGACAATCTGCGCGCCGGACTCGTCGTCATTGAAGCCTGGTTCAGGGGCTACTGAGGGAGTCCTGGATTAGGGGGTGTCCGGGTAGCCAGACTATACCTTCAGCCGGACTCCTGGACTATGAAGATACAAGATTGAAGACTTCGTCCCGTGTCCGGAGGGCACTTTCCTTGGCATGGAAGGCAAGCTTGGCGATGCGGATATTCAGATCTCCTACCATTGTAACCGACTTTGTGTAACCCTAACCCTCTCCGGTGTCTATATAAACCGGAGGGTTTTAGTCCGTAGGACAACCCAACATACAACAATCATACCATAGGCTAGCTTCTAGGGTTTAGCCTCCTTGATCTCGTGGTAGATCTACTCTTGTACTACCCATATCATCAATATTAATCAAGCAGGACGTAGGGTTTTCCCTCCATCAAGAGGGCCCGAACCTGGGTAAAACATTGTGTCCCTCGTCTCCTGTTACCATCCGCCTAGACGCACAGTTCAGGACCCCCTACCCGAGATCCGCATGGTTTTGACACCGACAGCCGCCGGTCCGCAGCAGCGATTGGGGTGATGTCGATGCTGCCGACGGGAGGCTTACTGCCGCCACCACCAGGATTCTTCGGCTGAACTGGGCAGGGCTCACCCTTGAGATGATCGGGGAGGACTTCATTCGCCGCCAGATCGCCCTGTTGCACAATAAGGGGAGGCCAGCCTGGCTTTTTACGAATTCGGCTGACATTATGCGGCTCCGCCCTGGCCTCGACCACAACTTCACGGTGATGGCGCATGCCCACTTCTGCCAGCGGCTCTTTCAGCTAGATGTGGGTCGTGACGGCGAGGTCGAGCTGACCGGCAAGGCTGCAAGGGTTGCCGTAAAGGCCGGCAAGGCCGTCAAGGGGCCATTCTTCAAGTTGCCAGCGGGGGTGGTCCCGTTGTGCAATAATTCACGCCGGTTCGAGATCATCGCCATGATGCCGGACTGCAACGCGCACGTCCCCGTCCCGAGCTGGAGGGAGCCGACGGACGCAGATGTGCAGCAATTCTTCGACACCTTGATTGAGGTGTACGCCAATGCTGACGCCGAGTGGTGGCTTGTCATGGACACCACCCAGGCAGAGCTGGACTATATCGCCACCAGGGCGAGGGAGGCACAGCTCGCCATGGAGGCCGGCGGTGCCGGGGGCGTGGAGGACAAGGCCACAACGGCTGCGGAGGAGGAGCAGTTCACCCTGTGGGCGGTGGCCACCGAGGAGGCCAGCAGCGCCGACACCGGAGTTCCGCTTGTTGAGGACGCGGCCGACGAGTCGTCGTCGGAGGAGGGCGTGGTGGCGGGCTCGACGCCAGCCAGGGGAAGAGGGCGAGTCCTGCGGCGGTCTGGCTCCGGCGAGCCGACCCAGCCCGTGTGGGGACCGATTCTCCGGATATTAATTTCGAGAAAATGGCCCTTGTGCTCACCAGCCCCAGGATAACTGTTAGCTGATAAGGCACCAACTTGATACAGAAATTCCAAGCAAAATACAATATAAGTAGTACAAGACCATTCTGGCCTATGAGTACAACAAATGGTTTCTAAAGGTTGATGGCGGAAGCGGTTTATGGATCATCAGTGTCTATGGGACTCCAATTTCCACAGGAACAGCTGACCAGGTTAACTCCTATCTTTGCGAGGCTGCTATCACCGTTGCTTAGGTTCTGGGACTGTCGCCACGGTCGCTCCTCTCCGCACAAGAAAATCTGGCCAAGACAATAGCCAGGGACAAGCCAGTGAGTACTTTGAATGTACTCGCAAACATTATGAACACAGGCATAATATAACAATGATGTGCTGAAAATATTTCATGCTCATGACGCCAGTCACAAAAGATAAATAAAAATTCTGATGCGTGCAAGCATGTTATTTATAAATATGCAATACATAGTAGTATTAAAATTATGAAATAAATAACAAGCATGCCCCAGTCGGGCGTCTTAGCGACACCACATAAAGGGCTTTAAAATAAATGCCACAGTCGGGCGTCTTAGCGACACCACATAAAGGGCTTTAAAAGAAATGACGTAGTCGGGCGTCTTAGCGACACCACATAAAGGGCTTTAAAAGAAATGCCACGATCGAGGCGTCTTAGCGACACCACATAAAGGGCTTTAAAAGAAATGCCACGATCGGGCGTCTTAGCGACACCACATAAAGGGCTTTAAAAGAAATGTCATGATCGGGCGTCTTAGCGACACCACATAAAGGGCTTTAAAAGAAATGCCACAGTCGGGCGTCTTAGCGACACCACATAAAGGGCTTTAAAAGAAATGCCACAGTCGGGCGTCTTAGCGACACCACATAAAGGGCTTTAAAAAGAAGACACAGCAAATATCCAGGAGGTAGAACCATCCCAGGGATATTCGATAATGCCAATAATATCACGGGTTAGTCAACAATAATAATAATAATCGTAATTATCACAAGTCACGAGTTGTGATTCCAGTTCTGGTTTAACAGTTCCACCTCCGAAGACCGACACTAAGACCGACACTTGACCCATCCCAGACTGTAATCCTTAACCATGGACACGGCTATTTGAATAGGTTTAATCTCTGCAGAGGGTGTACTCTTTACCCACGAGTAACGGATTCCTTTAGTCCATCGGGACTAATTCCGTCTGATCTTTTGTTGAGAACACACCTAACTTGCACACACCGACTTAACTCACACGTATGCAGAATCACCCACGACACCGTCAAGCAAAACTCTAAGTGGGGAGGCTACAACCTCGGCGTAACATGGGATCACAAAATTTATACAGCGCAACTGGCGGGAGCTACCCCTTTCGGCTACAACCGAAACACCCATGCTCCCGGACCCGGTGGCATGACTACCGGATGCCTCCAGTATCTTCCACCATGGCCTCTCTGTACGGTGTGTGCTAGGAAAGGGTTGACAACTTACTCAACCGTACCCTACTTGTGGTAGAGACGAGTGGTAGTATGAAGCAAGTATGGGGGTTACTGGTACAAGACTCGATCTATGGTCGACTCAGGAGGTTGCAAGATTCCCTGCAAGATTAGCATAACAATGCAAATACTTCAAACTACAGATAGAAACACCACGCGGCATACCCCCTCATGTCATACCGGACACGACCGTCTCGACGGAGGACTAGGAACAAGGCCGTGTCTACCCAAGACAGAGGCCTTCCTGTCTTTCCTCCCGGTAGGCATGAAAGGCATATGGCGGTGATTTCTATCACAATCATATCAACTCCATTTGCATGAAATTCATTAACATGCACTCATGAGTAGGAATACATCCTCACATAAAATGATGTATGCTCGTGTCGGGGTGGTGTTGTCACCGTGCTATGCAACACACACAAAATTTCACCAGGGTTCAGAATGCTTGCCTTCAGGTCATGGGAAGGCAGGGTGCATTCCAACACCTCTTGGAATCTCCAAAAATCCTATTTAAAGGAATATATATGAATTATTACATAAAATCAAAACAACACAAAAAGTTGTTTTGAAATTTTTTCAAATAAATCTTAAAATAAACTAGACAATATTTGAGAGAGGTAGGAAAAAGAATTAATTTATTTGGAGCTGTATTTAAAAAGTTATAGACAGTCAAAGTTTTGGTCAAAATCTGATTTTAAATTAAAACAGAAAAACAGAAGAAAAAAACGATTCGATTACTGACCACGTCGAAGGCGTATTTTGAAATTACGCCTCCACTTATCCAGAGTGGACGCGCGGGGTGTCACTGACAGTGGGTCCAGGGGGCCCACTAGTCAGGTTTGACTAGTCCCTACTCCCTCCTCTTCTCTGCCCGAGCAGAGCGGGACGTCCGGCAATCGTCGCCGGCGAACGGCGGTTCTTCGCGGGCATCCGGATGCAGGGATAGATCCGCCACTCCTAGGAGGTCCTTCCGGTGGTCGCAGGGTCGCCGGAGGTGGAGGAAATCGCCGGCGGCGAGCTCCGCGGCGGAGGGAAGCTTCGGGGGCGAAGTGGTTTTGGGGCGGCGGTGGTTCCCGATCCAAACTGAGCAGGGGGAGGAGTTCACGGGAGGAAGGTAGAGCTCTTGGTGAAGAGAACGGAGAAGGGGAGGCTCTGATGACGCCGGAATGGCCAGGGCGGTGGTGGCGGCTGCGGTTGTCGGAGATGGGGAAGGAGGTTTCCCCGGGTCGATTGGCTGCCAATGGGGTCCTAGGGAGGGGGTTTGAGACTGCCTTGCGTGCGGAGACGAGCTCGGGGGCTCCTTAAATAGGCGCTCGGGGTCGGTCCCGCGGTGGCCGGGGATAAGGTCGCCGGTGACCGCCATTCTGTAGCTTAGGGTGTCGTGGCGGCGACGAGCTCTAGTGGACATGGCTGCAGATGAGCTCGCGCTGTTCCAGGGGGCAGGTGGCGAGCGCTGGAGGCTTGGGCGGTGCTGCCCATGGCGGTGGCGGTTGCGACCGCGGGCGTGCCGCCAAGCGGCTTGCTGGCAACGCTGCAGAGGCGGTCGGGGTTCTTGGCGCGACGTAGCGAGAGGCCAAGTGAGTGGCGGCTCTGCGGAGTGGTGGCGAGCCAGGCGCGACTTGTCGGCTCGTCTTGTGGCACGTGCGTCTGGCGTGCTACTGCTCGCGCCCGAACGCACGGAACATGCTCGACGAAATGCCATGGCATGCTACAGGGCTTGGGTGAGGCTGGCACTTAGCAGATCTAGGTTAGGATCGTCTAGGTGCTTAGTAGACATGCTAGATTGCCCAGAGGTGCAAGGTCACAGTGCATAACAAAAATCATGTGAAAATAGATCATGCCCATAAGGTGTTTGACAAAATGCCAATGGTACTTAGGCATTTCTTGGAGTGGCCAAAAACTCCAGATCAGTGTCTCCATGGATGTGAGAGAGGGTGGTGAAGTTAGTTTGCCAATAGGAGAAACTTGCTAGTGCAAGTTTTGCAAAACTACAATTCTGGACAGAAAGAAAAAGGCATCCCTACATGGACCAAAAGTGTTCCAAAGGGTGCATGCTCCTGGACATAGGGGTTTGGCAGGGAGGGCTACAAGCAGGAAAAGGAATTATGGATAAGGAAGCAAGTTAGGAGATGGTTGTAGTACAAATCACCAAATGGCACCAGAATGAAGATGAGGATGATTCACTCAAATTTTCCAAAGAACAACACTAGGTTTTTGCATAAAGTTGGATGGCATGCTACTACTGGTATCTCATAATTTTGGTGGAGGTTCTAGGGAAATATTTAATTAGGCTATAGTGCAAAAGTGTCCACTGGACCAGAGTTGAAGAATAGGTGTAAAACTCAAAATATGCAATGAAATAATTATATTAATGCACACAAGTGATTTAGAGGCATCACATGACATCTCCAAATTTTGGTTGAAATTTTAAGTGAATCTATCAAATGGTTGTAGTTCAAAAGGAGCTCCAAAAATTTAAAACCATCATTTTAATGAATAAAGCTCAGGGTGAAATAATCTAATAAATAATCCTACTGATTAAGAAAATGGTATACAGAGAGCATAGAAGTCCAATATGTTTTGGAAAGCTTCACATGGAAAAGACACCATAAAATTACAAGAAGAGTTCTGAAGTCAACAGAAATAAAAATTTTAAAACTCCTGGCAAAATTTTAATATTTAAAACTTGGCTAAATTTTTGAGGTTTTACAATTACTACCCCCCTTAAGAAAAAATCTCGTCCTCGAGATTTTCTAAGGTTGTAAACAAAATACTTTTACCTGCTCAAAAGACTATTTTACTCAAGCAGTAAAAAGTGGCTACATTGAGAGGGCAATAAGTGGTGAGTAACTACAGTGTGGGATACTGGCGCTGCGTGGAAAAATCTATGTTTAGGAGCAAACGAGAGATTTCTACATCAGATATAGATTTAGAATAAATTCTAAATCTTAAAATACGCTGGTCGCACCCGAGAGTACAAGAGTTTCTCTCGGCCGATGGACCCGGGCCCACGGTCAGCCTCTTCTTCTTCCTCCGGCTCTTTCTTCTTCCTCTCCCCCGCGCGCTTTCCCGCGCTTTCTCCACCGGCGACGCCTAGCGCATAGGGCACCTAGGCCGTACCGCGGTAGTGTGCAGCGTGCTAGCTGCCGGTGCAGCGTGCACTCACCTCGCGGGCAGTCTGTTGTCGGCACTTTCATGGATTCGCCTCTGAACACCGGCAGTCGGGCGACGAGCGGCGCTGGTGGACCTCGCCCACCGTACACCGAGCTCGAGCTATAAAATGATCGCGGCGTTCTCCTCTTCTTCCTCACACCTGGCCTCATTCCTCTTTCTCCTTCCTTCTCCTCTGTTTCCGTTGGCCGGAGCTCGAGGCGAGGTTCTAATGGCGGAGGTGGCGCCGGACTGGTACGTGATCCTGCTGTGCGGAGGGCTGGCAGCGGTGCTGGGGCTCTCTGTGCTCGCGCTGGCGATGATCCTCGATGATCGCCGCGATGCCGCTGCTTTCGGTTGCTGGCTCTCAGCGGTGGCGGTGACCACGATGAGTAGGTGGAGTGTGCCGGTTGATAACTGTTGTCCGGAGGTGCTTAGTTAGATGCGACACAGTTTGCAAAAAATTTGCAAGCGGTGTATGTGTCCGTGTAATCGTGGTGGTGAGTCTGCTGCCGTGGTGCTGCATGAAATAAATAATCTATGCCGTGAGAAAATATACGATGCGGCAACTCCGGGAAAAGAAACCTCACTCCAGGATTTCTCGCGAGAGAAAACATTAATACATTAGAGTCAAACCGCGACAGAGCTACTTACATTAATGATTTACTCGCCGCGAAACTCGGGGTACTAAGCATAAGTTACAACACATAAATAAAAGTTGCGATAATAAAAATAGTGGTGCATCTAAATTGAAAAGCAGTAATCGGGCGGGGTCCCGAGAAAAGCGTTTCCAGATCGATACACTCTTCTTCTATCGGAGAAAGTGGGTTGACCAGTCGATGAATGTGTCTCTCCTGGTCGGGCCTCAGTGATCTGCCGATGGCGTTCTGAGGATTTAAATCCGCGAGGCTTTGTAGATAACCCATCACGCGTTGGGTTAAACGCTCTTGAGCGATGACGTATTGGACGAGGTTGGCCAAGACTGGGTCTCTCTCAATACGTCCACCTGGAAAAGATGTTACTCCCCCGGGTGCTGCACGGCTCGGAAAATAATAATACCCTCGTCACGGGCATAGGGTACCGCGAATCAAAGGCGAGCAAGTGCTTCATACGCAGCAGCTTTTACGGCCATATGCGGGGTTGGCATAGATTTCCCCACGAAGGAGACTTCTGTTGGGTCTTGGTTTGGGTTTACAGGAGGGATGTGCATGGCTGCCCAATATCTTGAGGTGGAAGGGGTGATTCTCGATTTGAACAACTCGTACTGGGGTGGCTGGGTAGCGCCCATGGTACTGCGGGTAAAATCCCACAATATCTTGACAAAACTACCTAGGGTAGCATCTCGAGTCCTCAGATAAATACTGGGGCTCGGCATGGCAAGAAATGGTTGTGAGGATGGTGCACAAGGTGAGGGGTGCTTGGCAAGGTCGCTCGGTGGCCTTTTATAGCACCGGGGCTGGGTCATTTACCGTGGTAAAAAGTAAAGAATTGGCCGGCTCAGCTCGGGGTCAACCACAGGTACACACATCTTACTAAAGTGACGTATCACCGTGGGTGTTGTCGGGGCGGTTTTTTTGGTGGTTGCGCCAAGGATAGATAAATCACACTGCATGCCAATACATCCATGCAAGCCTACTATATAAAACAGATGCACGATGCCAGGCTGCGTTAATTTAAGGGATCACAGGATTACAAAGCGAGGATACACGGGGACTCGCCACTACTCGAGTGACTTAGTCTACTTCATTTACATCCAAGCGGCGCCCCTTGTGGATGTCGAGGCTTCTCCACGGTTCTCACCGTCCGGAATTAGCCGGAGAAGGCCGAGGGCTGCAGGTGCTCGGGTAGTGATGATGACCATCGCGGGATTGTTGACTACAACCCCGTTGGAATGTGCTCCTGTGAGGCGACGAAGCACTTCCTGGGTCATCAAAGCGCCTTGGCTAATGGTCGGGCTGACCTCGTGGTCTCGATCGGGTGTCCAAACAAAGACGACCGGGTTGTCGGCGTTGGGCTCGATCTCTTCTCTCATTGGGCTCGACGAACCAGCTCTCCACGAGCTGCGATCAGATCAATGGTGATTTGATCGAATAGTTCCTCCAACAAGACCTACATAGCGCACTAGGTGCAGCAATGCAGGTCCGTCTCGTGATCACCGTTGGCTACTTGGGGTGGTGTACCATACCCTTCACGCCTGGGGTAGTAGTGGAACGAGCGACGATTAACTCTGGCGACAGTGCACGAGATGAACTATAGCCTCTCGAGCAGCTAGTTGGATGGCTTGTGGCTCAAAGGAAGTTGTCCTTCCGGTGAACCTGTAGGGGTGCTCGGGTGCTAGACCCCCACCGTAGATATGTACAGTGGCCCAGAATTGACAGCTCTCACCACTCATGGGTCCTTGGTACACAACATATTCGGGTGGCTCTTCTAACGCATAGGCACGACGGGTGAGGTTTGCGAGTATGGTCACAAAACCTCCAAGGTTGGTTGCTGTAGTCTTATGGTGCACTACGGGACCAGGCATTGTGGCTCGGTTTCGGGGTAGCGGCTGTGCTGGGCTGGGTTGAGGCGAGCGTGCCCTTTTATAGAAAAAAGGGGATGGAGTCTTCCTTCGCACGCTTGCGAATGAGACACCTTGGGTGCTGGTCACTGGTGCGTGATAGACGGGCTAGGTTGATAGGTTGGGCACCGACTGCCAAAAGCGTCGGGTCACTATGTGGCTATCTTGCACGGGAAGCTTGGCTGGGGTTTTGGTTATGGCATGGTGTGTTGTTAGCCTAAGTCTATTGACCTGGCTAAGATAGGATTAGCCAATGGTCAGCCTGGCTCTGATACCAAGTCTGCAGGGACCGATTCTCCTGGATGTTAATTTCCGTAATGGCCCTTGTGCTCACCAGCCCTGTGATAATCAAGTTAGCTGATAAGGCACCAACTTGATACAGAAATTCCAAGAAAAATACAATATAAGTAGTACAAGACCATTCTGGCCTGTGAGTACAACAAATGGTTTCGTAAGGTTGATGGCGGAAGCGGTTTATGGATCATCAGTGTCTATGGGACTCCAATTTCCACAGGAACAGCTGACCAGGTTAACTCCTATCTTCGCGAGGCTGCTATCGCCGTTGCTTAGGTTCTGGGACTGTCGCCACGGTCGCTCCTCTCCGTGCAAGAGAATCTGGCCAAGACAATAGCCAGGGACAAGCCAGTGAGTACTTTGAATGTACTCGCAAACATTATGAACACAGGCATAATATAACAATGATGTGCTGAAAATATTTCATGCTCATGACGCCAGTCACAAAAGATAAATAAAAATTCTGATGCGTGCAAGCATGTTATTTATAAATATGCAATACATATTAGTATTAAAATTATGAAATAAATAACAAGCATGCCCCAGTCGGGCGTCTTAGCGACACCACATAAAGGGCTTTAAAATAAATGCCACGATCGAGGCCTTAGCGACACCACATAAAGGGCTTTAAAAGAAATGTTTTAGTCGGGCGTCTTAGCGACACCACATAAAGGGCTTTAAAAGAAATGCCACAGTCCGGCGTCAAAGCGACACCACATAAACGGCTTTAAAAGAAATGCCACAATCGGGCGTCTTAGCGACACCACATAAAGGGCTTTAAAAGAAATGTCATGATCAGGCGTCTTAGCGACACCACATAAAGGGATTTAAAAGAAATGCCACAGTCGGGCGTCTTAGCGACACCACATAAAGGGCTTTAAAAGAAATGCCACGGTCGGGCGTCTTAGCGACACCACATAAAGGGCTTTAAAAAGAAGACACATCAAATATCCAGGAGGTAGAACCATCCCAGGGATATTTGATAATGCCAATAATATCACGGGTTAGTCAACAATAATAATAATAATCGTAATTATCACAAGTCACGAGTTGTGATTCCAGTTCTGGTTTAACAGTTCCACCTCCGAAGACCGACACTAAGACCGACACTTGACCCATCCCAGACTGTAATCCTTAACCATGGACACGGCTATTCGAATAGGTTTAATCTCTGGAGAGGGTGTACTCTTTACCCACGAGTAACGGATTCCTTTAGTCCATCGGGACTAATTCCGTCTACGGTCTTTTTGTTGAAAACACACCTAACTTGCACACACCAGCTTAACTCACCTGTGTCTGGAATCACCCACGACACCTGTCAAGCAAAACTCTAAGTGGGGAGGCTACAACCTCGACGTAACATGGGATCACAAAATTTATAC
Source organism: Aegilops bicornis (assembly GCA_021605145.1). Lineage (NCBI taxonomy): Eukaryota > Viridiplantae > Streptophyta > Magnoliopsida > Poales > Poaceae > Aegilops > Aegilops bicornis. The sequence continues at coordinate 354,054,109 of CM038669.1, read as the reverse complement.
AGCACAAGAACCGGGAGCTACCCCCTTTCGGCTACAACCGAAACACCCATGCTCCCGGACCCGGTGGCATGACTACCGGATGCCTCCAGGATCTTCCACCATGGCCTCTCTCAGACGGTGTGTGCTAGGAAAGGGTTGACAACTTCATCGAACTGCACCTACTTGTGGTAGAGACGAGTGGTAGTACAAAGCAAGTATGGGGGTTACTGGTACAAGACTCGATCTATGGTCGACTCAGGAGGTTGCAAGATTCCCTACAAGATTAGCATAACAATGCAAATACTTCACACTACAGATAGAAACACCACGCGGCATACCCCGTCATGTCATACCGGAAACGACCGTCTCGACGGAGGACTAGGGACAAGGCCGTGTCTACCCAAGACAGAGGCCTTCCCGTATTTCCTCCCGGTACGCATGAAAGGAATATGACGGTGATTTCTATCACAATCATATCAACTCCATTTGCATGAAATTCATTAACATGCACTCATGAGTAGGAATACATCCTCACATAAAATGACGTATGCTCGTGTCGGGGTGGTGTTGTCACCGTGCTATGCAACACACACAAAATTTCACTAGGGTTCAGAATGCTTTCCTTCCGATCATGGGAAGGCAGGGTGCATTCCAACACCTCTTGGAATCTCCAAAAATCCTATTTAAAGGAATATATATGAATTATTACATAAAATCAAAACAGCACAAAAAGTTGTTTTGAAATTTTTTCAAATAAATCTTAAAATAAACTAGACAATATTTGAGAGAGGTAGGAAAAAGAATTAATTTATTTGGAGCTGTATTATAAAAGTTATAGACAGTCAAAGTTCTGGTCAAAATCTGATTTTAGATTAAAACAGAAAAACAGAAGAAAAAAACGATTCGATTATTGACCACGTCGAAGGCGTATTTTGAAATTACGCCTCCACTTATCCGTAGTGGACGCTGGGGTGTCACCGACAGTGGGTCCAGGGGGCCCACTAGTCAGGTTTGACTAGTCCCCACTCCCTCCTCTTCTCTGCCCGAGCAGAGGCGGGACGTCCGGCGATCGACGCCGGCGAACGGCGGTTCTTCGCGGGCATCCGGATGCAGGGATAGATCTGCCGCTCCTAGGAGGTCCTTCCGGTGGTCGCAGGGTCGCCGAAGGTGGAGGAAATTGTTGGAAATATGCCCTAGAGGCAATAATAAATTAGTTATTATTATATTTCCTTGTTCACGATAATCGTTTATTATCCATGCTATAATTGTATTGATAGGAAACTCAGATACATGTATGGGTACATAGACAACACCATGTCCCTAGTAAGCCTCTAGTTGACTAGCTCGTTGATCAATAGATGGTTACGGTTTCCTGACCATGGACATTGGATGTCATTCATAACGGGATCACATCATTAGGAGAATGATGTGATGGACGAGACCCAATCCTAAGCCTAGCACAAAGATCGTAGTTCAGATGCTAAAGCTTTTCTAATGTCAAGTATCATTTCCTTAGACCATGAGATTGTGCAACTCCCGGATACCGTAGGAATGCTTTGGGTGTACCAAACGTCACAACGTAATCGGGTGACTATAAAGGTGCACTACAGGTATCTCCGAAAGTGTCATTGGGTTGGCACGAATCGAGACTGGGATTTGTCACTCCGTAAACGGAGAGGTATCTCTGGGCCCACTCGGTAGGACATCATCATAATGTGCACAATGTGACCAAGGGGTTGATCACAGGATGATGTGTTACGGAACGAGTAAAGAGACTTGCCGGTAACGAGATTGAACAAGGTATCGGATACCGACGATCGAATCTCGGGCAAGTACAATACCGCTAGACAAAGGGAATTGTATACGGATTGATTGAATCCTCGACATCGTGGTTCATCCGATGAGATCATCGTGGAACATGTGGGAGCGAACATGGGTATCCAGATCCCGCTGTTGGTTATTGACCAAGAACGTCTCGGTCATGTCTACATGTCTCCCGAACCCGTAGGGTCTACACACTTAAGGTCTGGCGACGCTAGGGTTATAAAGGAAGTTTGTATGTGGTTACCGAATGTTGTTCGGAGTCCCGGATGAGATCCCGGACGTCACGAGGAGTTCCGGAATGGTCCGAAGGTAAAGATTTATATATGGGAACTCCTGTTTTGGTCACCGGAAAAGTTTCGGGTTTTTCCGAGACGCATCGGGACCACCGGAGGGTCCCGGGGTCCACCAAGTGGGGCCACTAACCCCGGAGGGCTGCATGGGCCAAGTGTGGAGAGAACCAGCCCCTGTGTGGGCTAGTGCGCCCACAAGGGGCCCAAGGCGCCTAAGGAGAGGAGAGGGGCAAACCCTAAGGGCAGATGGGCTTTAGGGCCCATACACCGTGCGCCTCTCTCTCCCCTCCACCTGCCGCCACCCGAGATGGGATTGGGGCTGGCCGCCGCCCTAGGGTGGAACCCTAGAGGCGCAGCCCCTCCCTCTCCCCTATAAATACTTGAGGCTTGGGGCTGCCCAACACATGAGTTTTCTCCCTCTATTGGTGCAGCCCTGCCTCCTCCTCCTCCTCTCCCGTGGTGCTTGGCGAAGCCTGCAGGATTGCCACCTCCTCCACCACCACCACGCCACGTTGTGCTTCTGCTGGACGGAGTCTTCCTCAACCTCTCCCTCTCTCCTTGCTGGATCAAGGCGTGGGAGACGTCACCGGGCTGTACGTGTGTTGAACGCGGAGGTGCCGTCCGTTCGGCACTAGGATCTCTGGTGATTTGGGTCACGATGAGTACGACTCCTTCAACCCCGTTCTCTTGAACTTTTCCGCTTAGCGATCTACAAGGGTATGTAGATGCACTCTCCTTCCCCTCGTTGCTGGTTTCTCCATAGATAGATCTTGGTGACACGTAGGAAAATTTTGAATTTCGCCACGCTCCCCAACAAAGTGGCATCATGAGCTAGGTCTATTGCGTAGATTCTTTGCACGAGTAGAACACAAAGTAGTTGTGGGCGTTGATTTTGTTCAATATGCTTGCCGTTACTAGTCCAATCTTGTTTCGACGGTATTGTGGGATGAAGCGGCCCGGACCGACCTTACACGTACACTTACGTGAGACAGGTTCCACCGATTGACATGCACTTGGTGCATAAGGTGGCTAGCGGGTGCCGCCTCTTCCACTTTAGTCGGAACGGATTCGATGAAAAGGGTCCTTATGAAGGGTAAATAGCAATTGGCATATCACGTTGTGGTTTTGCGTAGGTAAGAAACGTTCTTGCTAGAAACCCATAGCAGCCACGTAAAACATGCAAACAACAATTAGAGGACGTCTAACTTGTTTTTGCAGGGTATGCTATGTTATGTGATATGGCCAAGAAGAATGTGATGAATGATATGTGATGTTTGAGATTGATCATGTTCTTGTAATAGGATTCACGACTTGCATGTCGATGAGTATGACAACCGGCAGGAGCCATAGGAGTTGTCTTTATTTATTGTATGACCTGCGTGTCATTAAACAACGCCATGTAATTACTTTACTTTATTGCTAATCGGTAGCCATAGTAGTAGAAGTAATAGTTGGCGAGACAACGTCATGAAGACACGATGATGGAGATCATGATGATGGAGATCATGGTGTCATGCCGGTGACGATGATGATCATCGCGCCCCCAAGATGGAGATCAATGGAGCTATATGATATTGGCCATATCATGTCACTACTATATATAATTGCATGTGATGTTTATTATGTTTATGCATCTTGTTTACTTAGAACGACGGTAGTAAATAAGATGATCCCTTACAACAATTTCAAGAAGTGTTCTCACCTAACTGTGCACCATTGCTAAAGTTCGTCAGCTTCTAAGCACCACGTGATGATCGGGTGTGATGGATTCTTACGTTCACATACAACGGGTGTAAGACAGATTTACACACGCCAAACACTTAGGGTTAACTTGACGAGCCTAGCATGTACAGACATGGCCTCGGAACACAGAGACCGAAGGTCGAGCATGAGTCGTATAGTAGATACGATCAACATGAAGATGTTCACCGATGATGACTAGTCCGTCTCACGTGATGATCGGACACGGCCTAGTTGACTCGGATCATGTAATCACTTAGATGACCGGAGGGATGTCTATTCGAGTGGGAGTTCATAAGATGAACTTAATTATCTTGAACATAGTCAAAAGACCTTTTGCAAATTATGTCGTAAGCTCGCGCTTTAGTTCCACTATTTAGATATGTTCCTAGAGAAAATATAGTTGAAAGTTGACAGTAGTGATTATGCGGACAGTAGAAAGCTTATGTCCTTAATGCACCGCTAAGTGCTGAACCCCAAACGTCGCTGTGGATGTTGCGTAACATCAGACATACACGTTTTGATAACTACGTGATAGTTCAGTTAAATGGTTTAGAGTAGAGGCACCATAGACGTTTCTCGAAACATATAAGATGTTTCGAGGGCTGAAATTGGGATTTCAGGCTTGTGCCCACGTCAAAAGGTATAAGACCTCCGACGATTTTCTTAGCCTGCAAACTAAGGGAGAAAAGCTCAATCGTTGAGCTTGTGCTCAGATTGTCCGAGTGCAACAATCACTTGAATCGAGTGGGAGTTGATCTTCCAGATGAGATAGTGATGTTTCTCCAAAGTCATTGCCACCAAGCTGCTAGAGCTTCGTGATGAACTATAACATATCAGGGATAGATATGATGATCCTTGAGGTATTCATGATGTTTGACACCGCGAAAGTAGAAATCAAGAAGGAGCGTCAATTGTTGATGGTTGGTGAAACCACTAGTTTCAAGAAGGGCAAGGGAAAGAAGGGGCACTTCATGAAACGGCAAATCAGTTGCTGCTCCAGTGAAGAAACCCAAGGTTGAACCCAAACCCGAGACTAAGTGCTTCTGTAATAAGGGGAACAGCCACTGGAGCAGAATTACCCTAGATACATGGTAGATAAGAAGGCTGGCAAGGTCGATAGAAGTATATTGGACATACATTATGTTAATGTGTACTTTACTAGTACTCCTAGTAGCACGAGGGTATTAGATACCGGTTCGGTTGCTAAGTGTTAGTAACTCGAAACAAAAGCTACGGAATAAACGGAGACTAGCTAAAGGTGAGTTGACGATACGTGTTGGAAGTGTTTCCAAGGTTGATGTGATCAAGCATCGCACGCTCCCTCTACCATCGAGATTGGAGTTAAACCTAAAATTATTATTTGGTGTTTATGCGTTGAGCATAGACATGATTGGATTATGTCTAACGCAATACGGTTATTCATTTAAGGAGAATAATGGTTACTCTATTTATTTGAATAAATACCTTCAATGGTCTTGCACCTAAAAGAATGGTTTATTGAATCTCGATCGTAGTGATACACATTTCCATGCCAAAAGATATAAGATAGTAATGATAGTACCACTTACTTGTGGCACCGCCATGTAAGTCATGTTGGTGTAAACGCATGAAGAAGCTCCATGTTGATGGATCTTTGGACTCACTCGTTTGAAAAGTTTGAGACATGCGAACCATGTCTATTGGTGTATACGCATGAAGAAACTCCATGCGGATGGATCGTTTGGACTCACTTGATTTTGAATCACTTGAGATATGCAAATCATACCACATGGGCAAGATGACCGAAAAGCCTCGGTTTCAAAGAAGATGGAACAAGATAGCAACTTGTTGGAAGTAACACATTTTGATGTGTGCAGTCCAATGAGTGCCGAGGCATGCAAAGGAATATCGTTATGTTCTTACTTCACGGATGATTTAAGTAGATACCGAGTGTATTTACTTGATGAAACACAAGTCTGAATTATTGAATGGTTCAAGTAATTTCAGAGTGAAGTTAAAGATCATCGTGACAAGAGGATAAAATGTCTATGATATGATCATAGAGATGAGTATCTGAGTTACGAGCTTTGGCACGCTATTAAGACATTGTGGAAATTGTTTCACAATTAATACCGCCTGGAACACCATTGTGTGATGGTGTGTCCGAACATCATAGTTGCACCCTATTAGATATGGTGTGTACCATGATGTCTCTTATCGAATTACCACTATCGTTCATGGGGTTAGGCATTAGAGACAACCGCACTCACTTTAATAGGGCACCACGTAATTCCGTTGAGACGACACCGTTTGGAGAAACCTAAGTTGTCGTTTCTTGAAAGTTTGGGGCTGCGACGCTTACGTGAAAAAGTTTCAGGTTGATAAGCTCGAACCCAAAGCGGATAAAATGCATCTTCATAGGACACCCAAAACAGTTGGGTATACCTCCTAATTCAGATCCGAAAGCAATAGGGATTGTTTCTTGAATCGGGTCTTTTCTCGAGGAAAAGTTTGTCTCGGAAAGTTGAGTGGGAGGATGGTGGAGACTTGATGAGGTTATTGAACCGTCACTTCAACAAGTGTGTAGCAGGGCACGTGAAGTTGTTCCTGTGGCACCTACACCAATTGAAGTCGAAGCTTATGATAGTGATCATGAAGTTTTGGATCAAGTCACTACCGTACCTCGTAGGGTGACAAGGATGCGTCTTGCTTGAGTGGTACGGTGATCCTGTCTTGAAGGTCATGTTGCTAGACAACAATGAACCCACGAGCTATGGAGAAGCGATGGTGGGCCCAAATTCGACAAATGGTTAGAAGCCATGAAATCCGAGATAGGATCCATGTATCGTAACAAAGCATGGACTTTGGTGGACTTGCCCGCTGATCGGCAAGCCATTGAGATAAATGGATCTTTAAGAAGAAGACGGACGTGGACGGTAATGTCACCGTCTATGAAGCTCGACTTGTGGCAAAGAGTTTTTCACAAGTTCAAGGAGTTGACTACGATGAGATTTTCTCATCCGTAGCGATGCTTAAGTCCGTCGGAATCATGTTAGCATTAGCTGCATTTATGAAATCAGGCGGATGGATGTCAAAACGAGTTTCCTTACCAGTTTTGTAAGGAAAGGTTGTATGTGATACAATCAGAAAGTTTTTGTCGATCCTAAGGATGCTAAAAGTTATGCTGGCTCCAACGATCCTTCTTAGGACTGGAGTAAGCATCTCGGAGTTGGAATGTGCGCTTTGATGAGATGATCAAAGATTTTGGGTTTCTACAAAGTTTGTGAGAAACTTGTATTTCCAAAGAAATGAGTGGGAGCACTATAGAATTTCTGATGAGTATATGTTGTTGACATATTGATGATCAGAAATGATGTAGAATTTCTAGAAAGCATATAGGGTTGTTTGAAAAGTGTTTTTCGATGGAAAACCTGGATTAGGCTACTTGAACAATAAACATCAAGATCTATAAGATAGATCAAAATGTTTAATAATACTTTCAAATGAGCATATACCTTGACATGATCTTGAAGGTGTTCAAGATGGATCAGTCAAAGAAGGAGTTCTTGCCTGAGATGTAAGGTATGAAGTTAAGACTTAAAGCTCGACCACAGCAGAAAAGAGAGAAAGGACGAAAATCGTCCCCTATGCTTTAGATGTAGGCTCTACAGTATGCTATGCTAAGTACCGCTTTGAAGTGTGCCTTGCCATGAGTCAGTCAAGGGGTACAAGAATGATCCAGGAACGGATCATTGGACAGCGGTCAAAATTATCCTTAGAAGAATAAGGAAATATTTCTCGATTATGGAGGTGATAAAGAGTTCGGCGTAAAGGGTTACGTCGATGCAAGCTTTAACACCTATCCGAATGACTCTGAGTAGCAAACCGGATACGTATAGTGGAGCAACCATTTTGAATAGCTTCAAGTGGAACGTGGAAGCAGCATTTACAATATGACATAGAGAATTGCGAAGTACATACGGATCTGAATACCGCAGACCCGTTGACTAAAACTTCTCTTACAAGCAAAACATGATCAAACCCTAGAACTCATTGAGACTTAATCACATGGTGATTTGAACTAGTTTAAGACACTAGTAGACTCTTTGGATGTTGGTCACATGGCGATGTGACCTATCAGTGTTGATCACATGGCGATGTGAACTAGATTATTGACTCTAGTGCAAGTGGGAGACTGTTGGAAATATGCCCTAGAGGCAATAATAAATTAGTTATTATTATATTTCCTTGTTCACGATAATCGTTTATTATCCATGCTATAATTGTATTGATAGGAAACTCAGATACATGTGTGGGTACATAGACAACACCATGTCCCTAGTAAGCCTCTAGTTGACTAGCTCGTTGATCAATAGATGGTTACGGTTTCCTGACCATGGACATTGGATGTCATTGATAACGGGATCACATCATTAGGAGAATGATGTGATGGGCAAGACCCAATCCTAAGCCTAGCACAAAGATCGTAGTTCAGTATGCTAAAGCTTTTCTAATGTCAAGTATCATTTCCTTAGACCATGAGATTGTGCAACTCCGGATACCGTAGGGAATGCTTTGGGTGTACCAAACGTCACAACGTAATCGGGTGACTATAAAGGTGCACTCTGTGTATCTCCGAAAGTGTCTGTTTGGTTGGCACTAATCGAAACTGTGATTTTTCACTCCGATAAACGGAGAGGTATCTCTGGGCCCACTCGGTAGGACATCATCATAATGTGCACAATGTGACCAAGGGGTTGATCACATGATGATGTGTTACGGAAAGAGTAAAGAGACTTTCCGGTAACGAGATTGAACAAGGTATCGGGATACCGACGATCGAATCTCGGGCAAGTACAATACCGCTAGACAAAGGGAATTGAATACGGGATTGATTGAATCCTCGACATCGTGGTTCATCCGATGAGATCATCATGGAACATGTGGGAGCGAACATGGGTATCCAGATCCCGCTGTTGGTTATTGACCGAAGAACGTCTCGGTCATGTCTACATGTCTCCCGAACCCGTAGGGTCTACACACTTAAGGTTCGATGACGCTAGGGTTATAAAGGAAGTTTGTATGTGGTTACCGAATGTTGTTCGGAGTCCCGGATGAGATCCCGGACGTCACGAGGAGTTCCGGAATGGTCCGGAGGTAAAGATTTATATATGGGAACTCCTGTTTTGGTCACCGGAAAAGTTTCGGGTTTTTCGATGCATCTGGGACCACCGGGAGGGTCCCGGGGGTCCACCAAGTGGGGCCACTAACCCCGGAGGGCTGCATGGGCCAAGTGTGGGAGCGAACCAGCCCCAGGTGGGCTAGTGCGCCCCCAACAAGGGGCCCAAGGCGCCTAAGGAGAGGAGAGGGGTCAAACCCTAAGGGCAGATGGGCTTTAGGGCCCATACCTGGTGCGCCTCCCTCTCCCCCTCCACCTGGCCGCCACCCAGATGGGATTGGGGCTGGCCGCCCCTAGGGTGGAACCCTAGAGGCGCAGCCCCTCCCTCTCCCCTATAAATACTTGAGGCTTGGGGCTGCCCAACACATGAGTTTTCTCCCTCTATTGGTACAGCCCTGCCTCTCCTCCTCCTCCTCTCCCGTGGTGCTTGGCGAAGCCCTGCAGGATTGCCACCCTCCTCCACCACCACCACGCCGTTGTGCTGCTTCTGGACGGAGTCTTCGTCAACCTCTCCCTCTCTCCTTGCTGGATCAAGGCGTGAGACGCCACCGGCTGTACGTGTGTTGAACGCGGAGGTGCCGTCCGTTCGCACTAGGATCTCCGGTGATTTGGATCACGGCAGTACGACTCCTTCAACCCCGTTCTCTTGAACGCTTCCTCTTAGCGATCTACAAGGGTATGTAGATGCACTCTCCTTCCCCTCGTTGCTGGTTTCTCCATAGATAGATCTTGGTGACACGTAGGAAAATTTTGAATTTCTGCTATGTTCCCCAATAGAAATCGCCGGCGGCGAGCTCCGCGGCGGAGGGAAGCTTTGGGGGCGAAGTGGTTTTGGGGCGGCGGTGGTTCCCAATCCAAACTGAGCAGGGGGAGGAGTTCACGGGAGGAAGGTAGAGCTCTTGGTTAAGAGAACGGAGAAGGGGAGGCTCTGATGACGCCGGAATGGCCAGGGCGGTGGCGGCGGCTGCGGTTGCCAGAGATGGGGAAGGAGGTTTCCCCGGGTCGATTGGCTGCCAATGGGGTCCTAGGGAGGGGGTTTGAGACTGCCCTGCGTGCGGAGACGAGCTCGGGGGCTCCTTAAATAGGCGCTCGGGGTCGGTCCCGCTGCGGCCGGGGATAAGGTCGCCGGTGACCGCCATTCTGTAGCTTAGGGTGTCGTGGCGGCGACGAGCGCTAGTGGACATGGCTGCGGATGAGCTCGCGCTGTTCCAGGGGGCAGGTGGCGAGCGTTTTAGGCTTGCTGGCAACGCTGCAGAGGTGGTCGGGGTTCTTGGCGCGACGTAGCGAGAGGCCAAGTGAGTGGCGCGGCTTTGCGGAGTTGTGGCAAGCCAGGGGCGCGACGCGTCGGCTCGGGCGCGACACGTGAAATACGCGTGCTCTGCTCGCGCCCAGAGCGCGCACGGAACGTGCTCGACAAAATGCCATGGCATGCTATAGGGCTTGGGTGAGGCTGGCACTTAGCAGATCTAGGTTAGGATCGTCTAGGTGCTTAGTAGACATGCTAGATTGCCCAGAGGTGCAAGGTCACAAAGGCATAACAAAAATCATGTCAAAACAGATCAAGCCCATAAGGTGTTTGACAAAATGCCAATGGTACTTAGGCATTTCTTGGAGTGGCCAAAAACTCCAGATCAGTGTCTCCATGGATGTGAGAGAGGGTGCTGAAGTTAGTTTGCCAAAAGGAGAAACTTGCTAGTGCAAGTTTTGCAAAACTACAATTCTGGACAGAAAGAAAAAGGCATCCCTACATGGACCAAAAGTGTTCCAAAGGGTGCATGCTCCTGGACTTAGGGGTTTGGCAGGAGGGCTACAAGCGTGAAAAGGAATTATGGATAAGGAAGCAAGTTAGGAGATGGTTGCAGACAAATCACCGGATGGCACCGTAATGAAGATGAGGATGATTCACTCAAATTTTCCAAAGAACAACACTAGGTTTTTGCATAAAGTTGGATGGCATGCTACTACTGGTATCTCATAATTTTGGTGGAGGTTCTAGGGAAATATTTAATTAGGCTATAGTGCAAAAGTGTCCACTAGACCAGATTTGAAGAATAGGTGTAAAACTCAAAATATGCAATGAAATAATTATATTAATGCACACAAGTGATTTAGAGACATCACATGACATCTCCAAATTTTGGTTGAAATTTTAAATGAATCTATCAAATGGTTGTAGTTCAAAAGGAGCTCCAAAAATTTAAAACCATCATTTTAATGAATAAAGCTCAGGGTGAAATAATCTAATAAATAATCCTACTGATTAAGAAAATGGTATACAGAGAGCATAGAAGTCCAATATGTTTTGGAAAGCTCCACATGGAAAAGACACCATAATATTAAAAGAAGAGTTTTGAAGTCAACAGAAATAAAAATTTTAAAACTCCTGGCAAACTTTTAATATTTAAAACTTGGCTAAATTTTTGAGCTGTTACAGCCCGGCAGGGCTACGCGGCCTCAGTTGACCCTGGAGGGGTACGGGCGTCACACGAGGGCCTCGGCAGCGAAGAGGCTGACGAAGGCCGCTGAGAAGAAGAAGGCGACAACCCCTTCCTCATCTGGGCGCGCACAAACCCCGCCGCCTTCTTCGCCTCCTCCGGCAGGCGTCGACGCGGATGATGATGTGGAGCTGCCTTTTGACCTCGGGCCTCACAGCCCGGAGAGGAAAAGGAAACTGGTGAAAGAGGAGGAGACGGATGACGAGTAAGTACTCCGTTCCTTACTGTCATTCCCATTTCCCCAAATTGGGTCGCTTGTCTTGATCCGTTTTTGCTTTTGCAGGGAGGCAGAGACGTTGGCCCAGAGGGTGAAGAGGGCGAGGACCTCGGCGAGCAGTCAGCCCCCGGCTGGGGCTTCAAAGACACCACTGGTGGTGCTGAGCAGCCCGGACAGCAGCCCCCGGCGCAGCCCCCAGCGTAAGTTCGTCACCCTCTTCTTACTCGACATGTGGTAGGCGCTCGATGCTATGATGCTGACCTTGCCGGGTTTGCAGGAGGGGAGCGGCAGCAGGAGGAGCCACAGAGGGCTACTCCTAACACACCACCCCCATCGACTACGCCGCCATGGGGGGCGTCCCCGGCAAGGGCATCAGGCACGGAGCCCACACCCATGGAGGAAGAGGGGAACTTGGGCGCTAGTGGCTCTGCCACAGCGCCAAATGCTGGTGGAGAGGGGTCTTCTGCTTCACAGCCTGGCACTGGTGAGTCGCCTGTCCTTCGTCTCTGTTTTCCCCTTATTCTTTTCTTGGCTTCATCGCTCCCATTGCTTCCCAGGCCCTTCTTCAACAGACATGGAGGACGTGGACACTGTTGTCGGAGATATTGCCGAGGAGGCCGCGGCTGAGGCCAATAGAATCGCCGCCGAGGAGGCCGCCAAGGATGCTCACGAGGCCACCGCTGATGAGGCCGCCAAGGGTGCTACCGAGGATGCCACTGCGGGGGCCGCTAAAGCTACCGGCGATGCTTCCGCCGAGGGCGCCAGCAGTGGTCCTGCCGGGGAGGCCGTCAAGGCCTCCGCCAAGGAAGAGGTGATGGATTATCAGCCTCCCTCCTCCTCAACCTCGGGCCCCGGCAGATACCTGAAGGTGGGCGATGATCTTTTCGTCCACCTCCCAGGGGCGTCAAGCCAAGCGCCCGCCGAAGGGGAAGTTTTTGATGGCGAGGTGCTTGCCGCCACCGGGCTCGAGGTGGTCGACGCGCCGGGCGTTGGTGGCGATGATTCTCCAGAAGAGCAGCTTTTCCGTGCCATGGGGGCCAATTTCCGGAAGCTCCAAGTGCTCTACCGTGCCCGCCTGGACAAGGTCAAGTCCAGGACGGCAACGGTGGACAACGTCGAGGTGGACTTCAAGGCGCGCGTTGCCGAGACGCAGACCTGGTTCCACCAGACTCGCGGGGAGCAGAGGGCCTTTCAGGAGAAATTGGCCCAGCGCGATGTGGAGCTCACCATCAAGATGGCAGACATCAAGAAGGCCCAGGAGAAGGCGGCGAACTTGGCTGCCGCGGCCGAAGCCGCCCGGAACCAGCATCAAGCCGCCTTGGACTCCCAGGAGGAGGACCTCTCCGCGCGTGAGGCGAAGCTTGCCGCAATGCTCCGCGGCAAGGAGGAGGAGCTCGAGGCCCTTGTCACGCGACGGACTCGCGAGATGGAGCAGAGGCACAAAGAGGCGCTCGATGCCCAAGCCCTGGCCCACGCCGGAAAGGTGAAGGAGCTGGAAGCAGAGCGGGACGAGCTGAAGGAGCAGGCCCTCAAGCTGTCCAGCAAGAAGAGCACGCTCAACCGCGCCTTGGTAGAGGCGCAAGGAGCGGTCATCAGCAGGACTGGGGAGCTCTCCGAGGCGCAGAACTCCATCAGAGACCTCAAGCTGAAGCTGGAGGATCTCGAGAAGCTTTTGTCGGAGAGCAGGGCTCGGGAGGAGACCTTGACCAGGAGCCTAGAGGAGGAGAAGCGGCTGCGGGCAAATGAGGCCGCCTCCCACCAGGAATATGTGGTGGGCAAGAACAGGTGGATCAGCCATCTGGAGGTCGTCGCTGGCAGGGTCACCTTGCAATTGGCCACCATGGGGATGCCAAACGTGAGGTACACCCCTGAGCGCAGCGGGACCGTCAACGCCAAGCTGACCCAGTTCTTCGAGGGCGTCCTCGGAGCCTTGGCCTATCTTCACTCCAACAGGACGGCCACACTGGCCGAGGAGGCCCGGCGACTTTGCCGGAGGGTCGTGACCAAGGTCCTCACCAAGGTGGCGCACTAGAATCCCGACCTTGACTTCGCGGCCGCGATGAAGAGCTTGCCGGATGGTGTTGACCTCACGGTGCTCAAGGAGCGCATCAAGCCCATCACCGACTGCATCGACGAAATCAAGAGGGTAGAAGGCCAACGCCAGGACTAGGCATCCCGTTCTTCTTCGCCTCTGCGGGTTCCCGACCAAGATAAATTTTATCTTTAGTTAGAACCGCAGCTATGATGTGATGTAATATAACTCTGAAGTATTCTTAATTTTCATGCATGTTATTTCCCCGTTCAACTCCTCTTTGTATGGGTGCCCTATGCCGATTGAGTAGGCTCGCCGGGGCGAAAGCCCCTAGCGGCGTTTTGGGGACGGATCACCATGGCTCGTTGTGCACGCTGCTCACGGACGAGCCACCTTCTGTTCAACGCGCCGCTCGAACTGTTGAGCTTGACTCGAGTCAGAATCGAGGGTGTTATCGATCGCGGAAGGCTACTCTGCCATTCTCGACGCAGCCGCTTGAGCTGTTGAGCGGACTCGAAACAGGGCAAGGGCGTTGCCGATCGTGGAAGAGCCCCTCTGGGGGGGAATAACCTCAAATAAGGGTTCAGTGTGCAGGTTCCTCATACAAAGGCGTGACATTTCTGGGAGGGAATAACCTCAAATAAGAAAGGTAGCACAAATAAGGGTTCAAAGGTAACTTAGCTTCGCTTTGCGATCGCCGAAAGTGTCGATCTTCCGCCTCCTTCTTCTTCAAGGGTCACGGAGATGAAGGAGCGCCGGGCTCACTGCCAAAGCCGATTCTCACAACTGCGCCCCCTGCCTGGCGCGCCAAAGATGTCGATGGGAACGACACCTATGGGATCACAAGGATCCCTACTACGGTTGCGGGGCGCGGGGTCGTGAGAAGAGCGGATCAAACAGATAGCACACGGTTCGTTTATCCAGGTTCGGGCCGCGAGGATGTGTAAAACCCTACTCCTGCTTTGGTGGATTGTTTATCTGTGTTCTTGAACTGGCTATGGGGCGTGAGGAGCTCCAAAATGCCGAATCCCCCTCCTGGTCGCCTTGGGCCTCTTTTTATAGGGAAAGGGGTTGCCACAGTGGCACACAGGAGGTGGAAAAGGTACAGTGATGCGAGGTTATCCCTCGCATTACATGACAAGGCACATTTAATGCGTCTTGCTTAGGTGTCCTTGCTTTATCGGCGACGGGGGAGAGCCCTGTCTCGTCCGTCGCCGCTCCCTCTTCGTCGACAGCGCCACGGCAGCCGGTGCCTGCGATGCCATGTAGGCAGGCAGGCAGCTGAGGTGGCGCAGTGGTGGGTCTCCACGAAGATCCGCATGCCGCCACGCAGGTGCCTGCCCAGCTGGTTGGGTCGGCAGCTGCATGCGAACGGCGGTGGAGGTCTGATTGGCGTGGGCCTGATGGTGGCCCTACGGGTGTTCATGGAAAGGGCCTTGCCGGGGCCCCGGCAAGGCTCTTGCCGGGGGCCTTGTGGTCCTCCTTGGCTGGTATCCCGCCGAGGATCATCATCTTCTAAAGTGTGTATCTGATCTTGAATGTCTTCACAAAGATTTGTATGCCACCACGGGGATGTCTCCCGAATCCTTGCCCCATGGGGGCAGTGGACTCAAGGGTGACTCGCTCCGTAGGTGTGGGGCGAGCTGCCATGGCAAGGGTCTTGCCGGGTTTGCTAAAACCGCCTCCTAGCAAGGATCTTGCCGGGGGTCCGCTTCGTCCCCTTTGCTCTTTGTGGTCTTGGTCTTGGCGTCGTTCTGCTTCTCTCGTGCTTCGGCCTTACCTCGGCTCACCTCCCTTGCCTTGCTCAGTGTGGTGGTGCCCGTGGCTCAGACTGCCAGTGCACAGTTATAGGGGTACAAAAAAGTGTACCCCTCTTTTTGTACACCGACACGAGGCAGTGAAGCTCTTCCTCACCGGCGACGATGGAGTAGCGGCGGCGCTAGGGTTTGAGAAGATCGAGCGGGAGAGAAAGGTCGAGCGGAGTAAAGGAAGTGAGGAAGGGGTGAGGGGGTATTTATAGTCGCAGTGAAAAACTGTTCGCCCGAAGATTTAGGACGAATGTGCCCCTGACCCTTCACATTTGAATGACATGTGTCACCCACGTACTGAGAAGTGGAGATCGTGTTAGATCGTGAGTGAATAGAAAAATGTATCATGGGATGTGGAACGGTTTGAGCGGCAAAACCGAAAATTTGGATAAGATTAGTTTCAAAGTTCCGTTCGCAATTTCTTCAGCTGACAAGGACACAGTGAAGATTTTGAACAAGTTTCAAATAGAACGCACATGAAGAATTTGTGAATAGATTGGGTTGAGTATAACATAGAGGGGGAAGGGTCCGATCACATTCACTTAGCAGAAAAACCAACTTGAAGAAATAGCCATAAGTGAATGCTTTAGAGGACATAAACTCATATATATATGTATTGCCAATGAAGAAAAACCGACGGAAACAGTGAAGATTTTGAAAAGTTGAAGAATTTGAACAAGTGAGGAATTTCAAAAACTGAGGAAAAACTCAAATTGAAGATTTTTCAACTTTTTGTGGTGGCGTGACCCACCGTATAAGAATGATGATTTCAGACACCGCGTACAATTGTCGTAGGGTTCTGAGAATCAAATTCTTCATTAATTTCTTCACACTTAGTGTGTTATTCTTCATTGATTGAAGAAAACGCTTTCTTCATGTGTTGCACATCTAAGTCATCAATTTTGCATAAGTGTTAGGATGAGTGTCCTTTTCAAAGAACATTCGAGATTCTAAGATATTTAGCTCACATCGCAACTTGCTAAATCTCTTCTCATCCAAGGGCTTTGTGAAGATATCGGCTAGCTGTTCTTCGCCTTCACATGCTCAATAGAAATGTCGCCCTTCAACACATGATCACGAAGAAAATGATGACGAATCTGAATGTGCTTTGTATTCGAGTGCTGAACTGGGTTGTGAGCAATCTTGATGGCATTCTCATTGTCACAGAGGATAGGCACATTCTTCACGTTGACGCCATAGTCCTTGGGAGTTTGCTTCATCCATAGCAGTTGAGCACAGCAAGAACCAGCAGCAATGTACTCAGCTTCAGTAGAGATGATACACAGTTGCTTTCTTCGAGGACCAACCGACCAAAGATCGTCCGAGGAAATGACATGTACCAGATGTTGACTTGCGGTCCACACGATCACCAAAGATAGTCGTAGTCAATATCCAATGAGATCAAAAGCCGAGCCCTGGGGAACCATAATCCTAGTGTTGGTGTGTGAGCTAGATATCGGAGAATATGTTTCACAGCCTTATGGTGTGATTCCTTCGGTGTAGCTTGAAATCAGGCACACATGCAAACACTAAGCATTATATCTAGCCTAGATGCACATAAGTACAATAAAGAACCAATCATGGAGCGGTATACCTTATGATCGAAGTCAATACCATTTTCATCAGTGCATAGATGGCCATTTGTGGGCATAGGAATTTTGACGCCTTTACAATCTTGCATGCCGAATTTCCTCAGTACATCCTTGAGGTATTTCTCCTGAGATATGAATATGCCATTGCGCTGTTGACGAATTTGAAGACCTAAGAAGAATTTCAACTCTCCCATCATAGAAATTTGATATTCTTCACTCATCATATAGGAAAATTCATCACTATAACGTTGGTCAGTACAGCCAAAGATAATATCATCAACATATATTTGGCACACAAACAGTTCACCATCATAAGATTTAGTAAAGAGGGTAGGATCGAGTGAACCGGGTGTGAAGCCATTCTTCATGAGAAATTCCTTCAAAGTATCATACCACGCTCGAGGGGCCTGCTTGAGGCCATAGAGGGCCTTATTGAGTCTGAAGACTTTGTCAGGATTCTTTGGATCTTCAAAACCTGGGGGTTGAGCAACATATACTTCTTCCTCAAGCTTACCATTGAGGAATGCACTTTTCACATCCATTTGATATAAGATGATATCATGATGGTTATCATAAGCAAGTAATATGCGAATAGCCTCAAGTCTAGCAACAGTGCAAAAGTTTCATCAAATCAAGTCCTTCAACCTGTGTAGCCTTGAGCTACAAGTCGTGCCTTATTCCTCACCACAAGGCCATTTTCATCTTGCTTGTTGCGGTAGATCCATTTTGTGCCAATGATATTATGCTTGCGAGGATCTGGACGTTTGACCAGTTCCCAGACGTTGTAGAGCTCGAATTGATGTAATTCTTCTTGCATGGCCTGGATCCACTCAGGCTCCAAAAATGCTTCATCTAACTTAGCAGGCTCTGTGATAGAGACAAAAGCATAGTGCCCACAAAAGTTAGATAGATGTGAAGCTTTTGAGCATGTGAGAGGACCTGGTGCTCTAATGTCATCGATGATCTTCTCCACTTGCACTTCTTTTGCAACGCGAGGATGAGCTGGTTGTCGTTGAGGAATTTGATCAGCATTTTCTTCAGCATCAATTTCTTCAGCATTTTCCTCAGGTGCATCAGCTCGACGTTCTTCACGTTCTGGAATGAATTCTTCAGTAGGAATGACATCCTCAGTAGCCTTGAACTTCATAGAATCTTTAGGAGCCGGTTCATCTATCACAGAAGGTAGGTGCTCTCTTTGCGAGCCATTAGTTTCATCGAACCGCACATCTATAGTTTTAACAACCTTGTGAAGAACGTTGTTGAAGACTACAGCAGGTGTGCGTAGTCCTTTCCGTAACCAAGCATAAAACCATCATGTGCTTTCAAAGGCAAATTTTGAGTTGTGATGAGGATCTCTAATCCAACATTTGGCATCGAAGACTTTGAAATAACTCACATTGGGTTTCTTGTCAGTGAGGAGTTCATAGGCAGTCTTCTTGAAGAATTTGTGAAGATATACTCTGTTGATGATGTGGCAGGCAGTATCAATTGCATCAATCCAGAAATGACGAGGCGTTTTGTATTCATCAAGCACAGTGCGAGCCATCTCAGCAAGAGTCCTGTTCTTGCGCTCCACGACGCCATTATGTTGAGGAGTATAAGGAGCAGTTAACTCATGCGTAATACCAAGTTCATCAAGATAGTCATCGAGACCCGAATTCTTGAACTCAGTTCCACTGTCACTTCTAACGTGCTTGATCTTCACACAAAAGTTGGTTGAAGCCCTTGAGGAAAATCGTTTGAAGACTTCCTGCACTTCATGTTTGTAAGTAACAAGGTGTACCCATGTGTAACGAGAGTAATCATCAACAATAACAAAGCCATATTGAGATGCTTCATTTGAAACAGCAGAATAATGATTAGGACCGAAGAGATCCATGTGAAGCAATTCAAATGGACGAGTAGTGGTCATGATAGTCTTCGCTAGATGCTTGGCCTTGGTCGTCTTTCCATCTTCACAGGCTCCACATAGGTGATCCTTGAGGAATTTGACATTCTCAATGCCAATGACATGATTCTTCTTCGCAAGCGAGTGCAAATTCCTGCATGACCAAGTCGTCGATGCCATAGCCATCCTTCTGAAGCTTTTGCAAGTAGGCACACGGCTGGTTGTGAACCTGTAGAGAAATCAACAATATACAAGTCTCCTCTCCTAAAGCCTTCGAAGACTTTGGAGTTGTCAGCTTCCATAATCACAACACAACGATACTTGTCAAAGACAACAACCATATCAAGATCACAAAGCATTGAGACAGACATAAGATTGTATCCTAAGGACTCAACAAGCATGACTTTGTCCATGTGTCGATCCTTTGTGATCGCAACCTTACCTAGACCCAATACCTGACTTTTGCCTTTGTCAGCGAAGATGATATGCTTCAGATGCGATGGTGATAAGGGAGCATAGATTCTTGTCACCAGTCATGTGATTTGTACATCCACTATCGAGGACCCACTCAGTGGCTTTGGGTTGATCATCCTGCAGATGAATCAATGCAGCTTACAAACTTCATATACTTCATCAGTGAAGAATATGACATCACAATTCATCAGGTCAATTTCATCAAGCAGTAAAAGACATAAAGCAGTATGAGGACGTGAGAAATGAGAGTTCATTTCTTTGTGACTAACTTGCGTCCTTTCAGGCATTTTTCAGGTCTCCAGCAAATTCTTCAGACATTTGAGCAAGTCTGGAGACCTGACCCTGCAGAAGAGATTAGTTCTTCTTCTTCACCACCCACATCTGAAGGGGTGGCAAAGAGTTCATCACTCTGTGAGCTCCATATGAGAAAGGTGGCATAGAAGCCAATCCATTTCATTTCACATAAGAGGAGTTAGGGTAAGCATATGAATAAGCAGAGAAATTCTTCGAGGACTTATGAACATAATGATTAGAAGAATAATGCTCATATTCATAGCCCTTGGCTCTTCCCTGCGAAACAGAGTTGTTAGCACGATGATGTTCATATGAGGACTTTGATCCTTTTGAGGAATTTTATCCATGTGAGGAATTTGGTCCGTATGAGGACTTGGATCCATATGAAGAATTTGGTCCATATGAAGAATTTGATTTGGTGTTCCTATTCTGCACAGGTGGTGTCATGAGGACATTCACCTGAAGACTTTCAAGGCACCTTTTGGGAACCCAGATTTTCTTCATAGGGGAACCGTTCCTGCAGTTAGTGAAAACATATCTAGCAAATACTTCACCATTCTGATTTTTGAACAATTTATAGTTGGAGTCAAATGACTCATCAGAAGAATGAGAAGATTCACATGTATAACCAGATAAATTAGATGGATCAACTGGAGGTCCCTTTGCAAAGAACCCATGAGGTTTTGGGGTACCGCTTGTGCTTCCAATATGTACCATCAAGATTGAGTTTCCTCTCAAAGGCAATACCCTCTTTCCTAGGGTTCCTGTTGAGGATCTCGCTTTTAAGCACATCACAAAGAGTCTGATGCCCTTTGAGGCTTTTGTACATGCTGTCATGTACAATTCCTTCAAATTTCGTGATCGTCAAGGATACTAGCAATGTCCTCGGATGAGGAATTAGTGATAGCAGAGGCAGGTGAAGAATTTGTAACATTAGAAGCATTTGAACATTCAGTGAAGAATTAGTAGATTCACGTTCAATGCATTTCAAACATGGAGGAACAAATTCTTCTCGAAAGCGCTGATTTGTTGAGCAAGTAATGAATCGCGCTCCTTCTGAAGATCTTCATAACTCACTCTTAGCTTCTCAAGACCTTGTTTTCTTTGAAGAAATTCATAAGAATGCTTCTCATGATCAGATAAGAGAGTGTTATGATGACCTTGAAGGTTGTCAAACCTGGTCTAAAGTCTCTGAAGATTTTTAGTCAAGATTTTAGTACGATCCATTTCTTCACCCAACATATCATCACTTTTGTCTAGCATGTTTTGAACCTTTTCAAAAGCCCTTTGTTGTTTTACAGCAATTTTAGCAAGTTTAGAGTAGCTGGGCTTAAGATTTTCATCAGATTCATCTTCACTAGACTCAGAGGAGGTATATTGAAGTACCTTGGCACCCTTTGCCATGAAGCAATAGGTGGGAGCGTAGTCATCATTGCCTTCATCAGCCTTGTTGGTGAGGTCATTTTCTTCAGAGTTGAAGATAGACTTGCTGACGAATGCAGTAGCCAGGGCTAGGCTCGCCACACCAGACTCGGAGTCCTCAGATGCCTCCTCTTCCTCTTATTCCTCAGATTCAGCTTCAGAGTCCATTTCCTTGCCAATGAATGCACGAGCCATCTTGGAGCTGCTCTTCTTGTGAGATGAAGACTTTGAGGATTTTGATGATGAAGATTTTGAGGATTTCTTCTTTTTCTTCGCATCATCAGAACTGTAATCCTTGTATTTGTTCTTCTTCGATTCCTTTTCCCACTAAGGACAATCTTGAATGTAGTGTCCAGGTTTCTTGCACTTGTGACAAAGCCTCTTCTTGTAGTCACTGGATGAGGAATCATTGCTCTTTGAGGGTCTTCCAAAGCGACCACGTCTTGAGAACTTCTGGAATTTCTTCACGAGCAGTGCTAGCTCATGACTCAGTTCTTCAGGGTCACCAAGGCTGCTACCAGAGTCTTCATCTTCAGACTCAGATACTGCCTTGGCCTTCAGTGCACGTGATCTGCCATAGCTCAAACCATAGAGATCTCTCTTTTCAGCAAGCTGGAACTCATGAGTGTTTAGCCTCTCGAGGATATCAGTGGGGTCAAGTGACTTGTAATAAGCACACTCTTGAATCATCAATGCCAGAGTATCAAATGAGGAATCAAGCGATCTCAGCAATTTATTCACCACCTCATGGTTGGTGATGTCAGTGGCACCAAGTGCTTGAAGCTCATTTGAGATGTCAGTGAGGCGATCGAAGGTTTGCTGAACATTTTCATTGTCGAGTCTTTTGAAGTGGTTGAAGAGATTGCGAAGAACATCAACTCGAGAGTCACGCTGAGTTGAAACTCCTTCATTGACTTTGGACAGCCTATCCCAGATAAGCTTAGCAGTCTCCAAAGTACTCACTCTTCCATACTGTCCTTTGCTCATATGGCCACATATGATATTCTTCGCTTGAGAGTCGAGTTGCTTGAATCTCTTCACGTCGGTAGCGTTCAGTGAGGGTGAGATAGAGGGAACACCATTTTCCACAACATACCAGAGATCGTTATCAATTGCTTCAAGATGCATTCGCATCTTATTCTTCCAAAGAGGGGTAGTCCGTCCCATCGAAGGTAGGACACCCAGCAGAGACCTTGATCATACCTGCGGTGGACATAACTAAAACTCCAGGCGGTTAAACAAAAATCACTCAGAACAAGGGAGTACCTTGCTCTGATACCAATTGAAAGTGCGTTATATCGACTAGAGGGGGGTGAATAGGCGATTTTTATGAATTCTTCACTAAGGAATTTGCTAGTGAGGAAATTCCTTAGCGAAGAACTACTTGCAGCGGAATAAGTACTCAGAAGTAAACATAACAGAAGACAAGCATAGTCATCATGATGAAATGAAGACAAGCACAGAGTACAGAAAGCGTAATCACAGGATAACACAGGATGAAGACAAATGATCAAGAAATTGAACTGAGGAAATTGAGAAAGTCTTCAGTCAAAGTCTTCAAACACAGATATAACAAGCACACAACACAATACTGAGGAAAAGAAAGAGTTGAAGAAATAGAACCAGTTGGCTTGGTGAAGACAATGATTTGGTAGACCAGTTCCAACTGCGGTCTCAGTTGTACATCTGGTTGGAGCGGCTAGGTATTTAAACCTGAGGACACACAGTCCTCACCGTATTCTCCTTGAACTAAGGTCACATGCACCTCGTCCAATCACTCGTGGTAAGTCTTCAGGTGACTTCCGAACCTTCACAAACTCGGTCACTCAGCGATCCACAATTCCTCTTGGATGCCCTAGACCATGACGCCTAACCGTCTGGAAGAAGCACAGTCTTCAAAGGTAACAAGCGTCGGATCCACGCAGGATCAATCTCTTCAGTGATGCTCAATCACTTTGGGTTTGTAGGTGTTTGGGTTTGGGTTTTCCTCACTTGATGATTTTCGCTCAAAGTCCTCGGAGGATGGGATGCTCTCAAATGACAAGTGTCAGTTTCTCTCAGAGCAGCCAACCAGCTAGTGGTTGTAGGGGGCAGCTATTTATAGCCTAGGGAGCAGCCCGACATGATAAGACATAAATGCCCTTCAATGATATGACCGTTAGGTGGATAAGATATTTTGGGACAGCTGGCACGTCGCACAGCAATGGTCGGAAATTTGAGGTTCAAATTCCTCAGGGCTATCATGTTCCTCACAGTGTAGGCAATCCGCACTGGCAAATTCCAAACTCCTCAGTCAGAACAAATTCCTCGGCGACCAGAAGAACTGCGTCTCTGTCACTGAAGAAATTGACTGAGCTATATGAGATTTCCAATGGCTTCTCGAAGGGATTGGTAGGTGTAGGATTTTGAGTTGAGCATCACATGGAAATTTTTCCTTAGTATTTCCTCGACGCCCTTTAACAGTACGGTGTTTCCTATGACTCAAGAAAGAGAAAATGAAACTACGAAAACAAAAGTCTTCACGCTTCATGTTCCTCGAATGAATACCAAGTCTTCAAGGTCACACCAATTTCTTCACTTTCAAAGTCTTCAGAAGGTCTTCAGAATACCAAAGTCTTCAGTCGAAGAACTTCATTTTTAGGGGTCGACTTTCTCTGTAAATACCAAACTCCTCATAGACTTATAGACCTGTTTACACTCATAAACACATTAGTACCTTCACCTATAAGTCTTCAGTACACCAAAATCACTAAGGGGCACTAGATGCACTTACAACCGAAAAAGAAGATTACATTGAATAGATCTCCACGAGAATCATGGAGAACTTTGTATTGAGATCCAAAAAGAGAGAAGAAGCCATCTAGCTAATAACTATGGACCCGAAGGTCTGAGGTAAACTACACACACATCATCGGAGAGGCTATGGTGTTGATGTAGAAGCCCTCCGTGATCGATGCCCCTCACAATGGAGCTCTAAAAGGCCCCAAGATGGGATCTCACGGGTACAGAAGGTTGCGGTGGTGGAATTAGGTTTTTGGCTCCGTATTTGGTAGTTTGGGGGTATGTAGGTATATATAGGAGGAAGAAGTACATCGGTGAAGCAACATGGGCCCCACAAGGGTGGAGGGCGCACCCAGGGGGTAGGCGCGCCCCCCTACCTCGTGTCTTCCTAGTTGATGTCTTGACGTAGGGTCCAAGTCCTCTGGATCACGTTCGTTCTGAAAATCACGTTCCCGAAGGTTTCATTCCGTTTGGACTGCGTTTGATATTCTTTTTCTGCGAAACTCTGAAATAGGCAAAAAACAGCAATTCTGGGCTGGGCCTCCGGTTAATAGGTTAGTCCCAAAAATAATATAAAAGTGTATAATAAACCCCAATAATGTCCAAAACAGAATATAATATAGCATGGAACAATAAAAAATTATAGATACGTTGGAGACGTATCGATCAAACACCTTGACTTGCACAGTCGACATGGTGGTTCTTGCTCCATTCTACACAAAACACATATTGAACACTAGGTTGAATTATAAATGCAAGTATGCCACTCCAATTCAAAATCATGGTCTTGATTTTAGTTTCCCCGCCCAACCAATTCAATTTACTCACACTCATTCTCCTATGTTCCAAATTCAAAATGGTATATCACCATAAATCTAGCAAAGGACCTAATATATCAATTTCTACTAATAAATCACATTAGTCATAAACCAATTTCTAGTAAATATCGTCTACCTAATAAACCAATGCCAATGCCATGCCAATATCATCTACCTAATAAATCAATTTCACAGTACTAGCTAATATAAAAAATTTCTGGCTATCAGATCTGCCACCGGCCGGAGGGAGACGCTTGGGAAGGGGAAGAAGATTCGCGAGGGGAAGAGAGGAGATCTAACCTCCTTGCCGGAGTTGGCGGCGGCCGCATAGTTCCAGCGGCAAAGAGCGGCGGTGGCACTAGTCGAGAAGGGGGGAGACAAATAAGGGTGAAAATGATGAGCTCGTAGTGATGAGTCGGACTTGCTGGTTTTTACTGGACAAGGAATTTTTACTCGCACGGGCCTAATGGACAGTGTTCTCGTAGGCCTAATTGGCCACGCCACAGAAAACAATAGCACACAGGAAAATAACTCAGAAAATAGCCATGGTATCGTAGAAACATTATACGCCAGCGGTATACTCATATCAATGTCGTACCAATTTGTCCGATGCCACCACTATTTGAAATATATAGTGCTGGCATGATGGCTCGAGTCTGCGTCAGTATTTCCCCGAAGAGGAAGGGATGATGCGGCACAGCTGTGATACGTCTCCAACGTATATATAATTTTTTATTGTTCCATGCTATGTTATCTACTGTTTTGGGCAACAATGGGCTTTATTTTCCACTTCTATATTACTTTTGGGACTAACCTATTAATCGGAGGCCCAGCCCAGATTTGTTGTTTTTTGCCTATTTCAGTGTTTCGAAGAAAAGGAATATCAAACGAAGTCGAAAGAACGAAATCAACTGGAGAAGTTATTTTTGGAAGGAAAGCTACCGGATGGACTTGGACCCCACGCCGGGAAAGGAGGGAGGCGGCCACGAGGGTGGGGGGCGCGCCCACCCCCTAGGGCGCGCCCCCTGCCTCGTGGGGCCCCCGAAGCTCCACCGACGTACTTCCTGCACCCATATATACTCGTACGCACTTAAAACTTCCGTAACATAGATTAGATTGGGAGTTCCGCCATACATAAGCCTCTCTAGCCACCAAAACCAATCGGGACCCCTGTTCCAAGACTCACGGAGGGGGGGAACCCTCACCGGTGGCTATCTTCATCATCTCGGCGCTCTCCATGACGAGGAGAGAGTAGTTCACCCTCGGGGCTGAGGGTATGTACCAGTAGCTATGTGTTTGATCTCTCTCTCTCTCGTGTTCTTGATTTGGCACGATCTTGATGTATCGCAAGCTTTGCTATTATATTGGATCTTATGTTTCTTCTCCCCCTCTACTCTCTTGTAATGGATTGAGTTTTCCCTTTGAAGTTATCTTATCGGATTGAGTCTTTAAAGATTTGAGAACACTTGATGTATGTCTCGCCGTGCGTATCTGTGGTGACAATGGGATATCACGTGATTCATTTGATGTATGTTTTGGTGATCAACTTGCGGGTTCCGCCCATGAACCTATGCATAGGGGTTGGCACACGTTTTCGTCGTGATTCTCCGGTAGAAACTTTGGGCACTCTTTGAGGTTCTTTGTGTTGGATTGAATAGATGAATCTGAGATTCTGTGATGCATATCGTATAATCATACCCACGGATACTTGAGGTGACATTGGAGTATCTAGGTGACATTAGGGTTTTGGTTGATTTGTGTCTTAAGGTGTTATTCTAGTACGAACTCTAGGGCTGTTTGTGACACTTATAGGAATAGCCCAACGGATTGATTGGAAAGAATAACTTTGAGGTGGTTTCGTACCCTACCATAATCTCTTTATTCGTTCTCCGCTATTAGTGACTTTGGAGTGACTCTTTGTTGCATGTTGAAGGATAGTTATATGATCCAATTATGTTATTATTGTTGAGAGAACTTGCACTAGTGAAAGTATGAACCCTAGGCCTTGTTTCCTATCATTTCAATACCATTTACGCTCACTTTTACCGCTTGCTACCTTGCCGTTTTTATATTTTCAGTTTACAAAAACCCATATATACCATCCATATTGCACTTTTATCACCATCTCTTCATTAACTAGTGCACCTATACAATTTACCATTGTATTGGGTGTGTTGGGGACACAAGAGACTCTTTGTTATTTGGTTGCAGGGTTGTTTGAGAGAGAACATCTTCATCCTACACCTCCTACGGATTGATAAACCTTAGGTCATCCACTTGAGGGAAACTTGCTACTGTCCTACAAACCTCTACACTTGGAGGCCCAACAACGTCTACAAGAAGAAGGTTGAGTAGTAGACATCAAGCTCTTTTCTGGCGCCGTTGTCGGGGAGGTGAGTGCTTGAAGGTATATCTTTAGATCTTGCGATCGAATCTTTTTGTTTCTTGTTTTATCACTAGTTTAGTTTATAAAAGAAAACTACAAAAAACTGGAATTGAGTTTGTCTCATACGCTTCATCTTTTAAATATCTTTCGTAAGTATGATGAAAAGGAAAATTGTGCTCAAGTGCTAGAAGAAGAAGTCTATAAAATGTTTGGCACTAAATCTGTGAATGATGAGCATGATATCAATGTTGTTAGTATGAATTCCTTGAATATCCATGATGCTAATGATATGCAAAGCCACAAGCTTGGGGAAGCTATGTTTTATGAAGATGATATTTTTTGTCCCCCAAGCTTTGATGAGCAAATTTATTATGATGAAAGCATGCCTCCTATCTATGATGATTATTGTGATGACACATATGCTTTAAAGAATAATGATAACCATGAAACTTGTCATCTTGATCTTAATTTTCAATCACATGATAGTTATTTTGTTGAGTTTGCTCCACTACTATTCATGAGAAGAATTTTGCTTATGTGGAGAGTAGTAAATTTTCTATGCTTGTAGATCATGAAAAGAATGCTTTAGGTGCTAGTTATATTGTTGAATTCATTCATGATGCTACTGAAAATTATTATGAGGGAGGAATATATGCTTGTAGGAATTGCAATAATATCAAGTTTCCTCTCTATGTGCTTAAAGTTTTGAAGTTATGTTTGTTTTGCCTTCCTATGCAAGTTGATTATTGTTCCCATAAGTTGTTTGCTCACAAAATCCCTATGCATAGGAAGTGGGTTAGACTTAAATGTGCTAGTCATATTCTTCATGATGCTCTCTTTATGTTTCAATTCTTATCTTTTATGCGAGCATCATTGAAATCATAATGCCTAGCTAGAGGCGTTAAATGTTAGCGCTTGTTGGGAGGCAACCCAATTTTATTTTAGTTTCTTGATTTTTGGTTCTCTTTAGTAATAAATAATCCATTTATCTTTTGTTTAGATGTGGTTTTGTGTTTTAATTAGTGTTTGTGCCAAGTAGAACCTTTGGGAAGACTTGGGTGAAGTCTTTATGATCATGCTGTAAAAAACAGAAACTTTAGCGCTCACGAGATTAGCTAGAACTTTTTACTGGAGAGTTATTTTTAGTTGATTCTTTTTTCAGATGATTACTAGACAAATTACTCAGGTCCACCAATTTATTGTAGAATTTTTTGAGTTCCATAAGTTTGCGTTAGTTACATATTACTACAGACTGTTCTGTTTTTGACAGATTCTGTTTTTCGTGTGTTGTTTGCTTATTTTGATGACTCTATGGCTAGTAAAAGATTTTATAAACCATAGAGAAGTTGTAATACAGTAGGTTTAAAACCAATATAAATAAATAATGAGTTCATTACAGTACCATGAAGTGGCCTTTTGTTTTCTTTCGCTAACGGAGCTTACGAGTTTTCTGTTAAGTTTTGTGTTGTGAAGTTTTGAAGTTTTCGGTAAAGATTCGATGGACTACGGAATAAGGAGTGGCAAGAACCTAAGCTTGGGGATGCCCAAGGCACCCCAAGGTAATATTCTAGGATAACCAAGTGTATAAGCTTGGGGATGCCCCGGAAGGCATCCCCTCTTTCTTCTTCGTTCATCGGTAACTTTACTTGGAGCTATATTTTTATTCACCACATGATATGTGTTTTGCTTGGAGAGTCATTTTATTTTATTTAGTTTTGCTTGCTGTTTGAATAAATACCAAGATCTGAAATTATTAAAATGGGAGAGTCTTCACATAGTTGCATAATTATTCAACTACTCATTGATCTTCACTTATATCTTTCGGAGTAGTTTGTCATTTGCTCTAGTGCTTCACTTATATCTTTTAGAGCATGGTGGTAGTTTTATTTTGAAGAAATAGATGAACTCTCATACTTCACTTAGATTATTTTGAGAGTCTTAAATATCATGGTAATTCGCTTAAATAATCCTAATATGCTAAGCATACAAGATTTGTAAGAATTCTTATGAGTGTGTTGAATACTAAGAGAAGTTTGATTCCTTGTGATTGTTTTGAGATATGAAGATGGTGATATTAGAGTCATGCTAGTTGAGTAGTTGTGGATTTGAGAAATACTTGTGTTAAAGTTTGTGATTCCTGTAGCATGCACGTATGGTGAACCGTTATGTGATCAAGTCGGAGCATGATTTATTTATTATTTGTCTTCCTTATGAGTGGCGGTCGGGGACGAGCGATGGTCTTTTCCTACCAATCTATCCCCCTAGGAGCATGCGCGTAATACTTTGCTTTGATAACTTGTAGATTTTTGCAACAAGTATATGAGTTCTTTATGATTAATGTTGAGTCCATGGATTATACGCACTTTCTTTCTTCCACCATTGCTAGCCTCTCTAATACCGGGCACTTTTCGCCGGTATCATACACCCACCATAAACCTTCCTCAAAACAGCCACCATACCTACCTATCATGGCATTTCCATAGCCACTCCGAGATATATTGCCATGCAACTTACCACCGTTCGGTTCATTATGACACGCTTCATCATTGTCATATTGCTTTGCATGATCATGTAGTTGACATCGTATTTGTGGCAAAGCCACCGTTCATAATTCTTTCATACATGTCACTCATGAGTCATTGCACATCCCGGTACACCGCCGGAGGCATTCATATGGAGTCATATCTTGTTCTAAGTATTGAGTTGTAATTGTTGAGTTGTAAGAAAATAAAAGTGTGATGATCATCATTATTAGAGCATTGTCCCAGTGAGGAAAGGATGATGGAGACTATGATTCCCCCACAAGTCGGGATGAGACTCCGGACGGAAAAAAAAGAAAAAAAAGAGGCCATAAAAAAAAGGCCCAAATAAAAAAAATAAAAAAAATAAAAAAATGAGAGAAAAAGAGAGAAGGGACAATGTTACTATCCTTTTACCACACTTGTGCTTCAAAGTAGCACCATGATCTTCATGATAGAGAGTCTCCTATGATATCACTTTCATATACTAGTGGGAATTTTTCATTATAGAACTTGGCTTGTATATTCCAATGATGGGCTTCCTCAAAATGCCCTAGGTCTTCGTGAGCAAGCGAGTTGCATGCACACCCACTTAGTTTCTTTTGTTGAGCTTTCATATACTTGTAGCTCTAGTGCATCCATTGCATGGCAATCCCTACTCACTCACATTGATATCTATTGATGGGCATCTCCATAGCCCGTTGATATGCCTAGTTGATGTGAGACTATCTTCTCCTTTTTGTCTTCTCCACAACCACCATTCTATTCCACCTATAGTGCTATATCCATGGCTCACGCTCATGTATTGCGTGAAGATTGAAAAAGTTTGAGAACATCAAAAGTATGAAACAATTGCTTGGCTTGTCATTGGGGTTGTGCATGATTTAAATACTTTGTGTGGTGAAGATAGAGCATAGCCAGACTATATGATTTTGTAGGGATAACTTTCTTTGGCCATGTTATTTTGAGAAGACATGATTGCTTTGTTGGTATGCTTGAAGTATTATTATTTTTATGTCAATATGAACTTTTGTCTTGAATCTTTCGGATCTGAATATTCATACCACAATTAAGAAGAATTACATTAAAATTATGCCAACTAGCATTCCACATCAAAAATTATCTTTTTATCATTTACCTACTCGAGGACGAGCAGGAATTAAGCTTCGGGATGCCTGATACGTCTCCAACGTATCTATAATTTTTTATTGCTCCATGCTATGTTATCTACTGTTTTGGGCAGCAATGGGCTTTATTTTCCACTTTTATATTACTTTTGGGAATAACATATTAACTGGAGGCCCAGCCCAGATTTGTTGTTTTTTGCCTATTTCAGTGTTTCGAAGAAAAGGAATATCAAACGAAGTCGAAATGGAACGAAATCAACAGGAGAAGTTATTTTTGTTAGGAAAGCTACCGGATGGACTTGGACCCCACGTCGGGAAAGGAGGGAGGCGGCCACGAGGGTGGGGGGCGCGCCCCCCTGCCTCGTGGGGCCCCCGAAGCTCCACCGACGTACTTCCTGCACCCATATATACCTACGTACCCTAAAACTTCTAGAACAGAGATTAGATTCGGAGTTCCGCCGACGCAAGCCTCTGTAGCCACCAAAAACCAATCGGGACCCTGTTTCGGCACCCTGCCGGAGGGGGAAACCCTCACCGGTGGTTATCTTCATCATCCCGGTGCTCTAGTTCACCCTCGGGGCTGAGGGTATGTACCAGTAGCTATGTGTTTGATCTCTCTCTCTCTCTCTCTCGTGTTCTTGATTTGGCACGATCTTGATGTATCGCGAGCTTTGCTATTATAGTTGGATCTTATGTTTCTTCTCCCCCTCTACTCTCTTGTAATGGATTGAGTTTTCCCTTTGAAGTTATCTTATCGGATTGAGTCTTTAAAGATTTGAGAACACTTGATGTATGTCTTGCCGTGCGTATTGAAGGAAATATGCCCTAGAGGCAATAATAAAAGTTATTATTTATTTCCTTATTTCATTATAAATGTTTATTATTCATGCTAGAATTGTATTAACCGGAAACATAATACATGTGTGAATACATATACAAACAGAGTGTCAGTAGTATACCTCTACTTGACTAGCTTGTTGATCAAAGATGGTTAAGTTTCCTAACCATAGACTTGAGTTGTCACTTGATTAACGGGATCACATCATTAGGAGAATGATGTGATTGACTTGACCCATTCCGCTAGCTTAGCACTCGATCGTTTAGTATGTTGTTATTGCTTTCTTCATGACTTATACATGTTCCTATGACTATGAGATTATGCAATTCCGTTCTTTGGAGGAACACTTTGTGTGCTACCAAATGTCACAACGTAACTGGGTGATTATAAAGGTGCTCTACAGGTGTCTCCGAAGGTACTTGTTGGGTTGGCGTATTTCGAGAGTAGGATTTGTCCCTCCGGTCGTCGGAGAGGTATCTCTGGGCCCACTCGGTAATGCACATCACTTAAGCCTTGCAAGCATTGCAACTAATGAGTTAGTTGCGGATGATGTATTACGGAACGAGTAAAGAGACTTGCCGGTAACGAGATTGAACTAGGTATTGAGATACCGACGATCGAATCTCGGGCAAGTAACATACCGATGACAAAGGGAACAACGTATGTTGTAATGCAGTCTGACCGGTAAAGATCTTCGTAGAATATGTGGGAGCCAATATGAGCATCCATGTTCCGCTATTGGTTATTGACCGGGGACATGTCTCAGTCATGTCTACATAGTTCTCGAACCCGTAGGATCCGCACGCTTAACGTTACGATGATAGTTATATTATGAGTTTATGTGTTTTGATGTACCGAAGGAGTTCGGAGTCCCGGATGAGATCGGGGACATGACGAGGAGTCTCGAAATGGTCGAGACGTAAAAATCGATATATTGGACGACTATATTCGGACATCGGAAAGGTTCCGAGTGATTCGGATATTTATCGGAGTACCGGAGAGTTACGGGAATTCCCGGGGGAGTATATGGGCCTTATTGGGCCATACAGGAATAGAGGATAGAGGCCAAAAGGAAGGAGCCCCCCCCCCTCTGGTCCGAATTGGACAAGGGGTGCAGCCCCCTTTTCCTTCTTCCTCTCCTCCTCTTTCCTTCTCTCCTACTCCAACAAGGAAAGGAGGAGTCCTACTCCCGGTGGGAGTAGGACTCCCCCCTTGGTGCGCCCTCCTCCTAGTCCGGCCACCTCCCCCCTTGCTCCTTTATATACGGGGGCAGGGGGCACACCATAGACACAACAATTGATCATTGATCTCTTAGCCGTGTGCGGTGCCCCCCTTCACCATAATCCTCGATAATATTGTAGCGGTGGTTAGGCGAAGCCCTGTGACGGTAGAACATCAAGATCGTCACCACACCGTCGTGCTGACGGAACTCTTCCTCGACATTCTGCAGGATCGGAGTCCGGGGATCGTCATCGAGCTGAACGTGTGCTAGAACTCGGAGGTGCCGTAGTTTCGGTGCTTGATCGGTCGGGCCGTGAAGACATACGACTACATCAACCACGTTGTTATAACGCTTCCGCTTTCGGTCTGCGAGGGTACGTGGACAACACTCTCCCCTCTCGTTGCTATGCATCACCATGATCTTGCATGTGCGTAGGATTTTTTTGAAATTACTACGTTCCCCAACAGTGGTATCAGAGCCTGTTTTTATGCGTTGATGTTACATGCACGAGTAGAACACAAGTGAGTTATGGGCGATATAAGTCATACTACTTACCAGCATGTCATACTTTGGTTCGGTGGTATTGTTGGATGAAGCGGCCCGGACCGACATTACGTGTACGCTTACGCGAGACTGGTTCTACTGACGTGCTTTGCACACAGGTGGCTGGCGGGTGTCAGTTTCTCCAACTTTAGTTGAACCGAGTGTGGCTACGTCTGGTCCTTGCGAAGGTTAAAACAACGCCAACTTGACAAACTATCGTTGTGGTTTTGATGCGTAGGTAAGAACGGTTCTTGCTAAGCCCATAGCAGCCATGTAAAACTTGCAACAACAAAGTAGAGGACGTCTAACTTGTTTTTGCAGGGCATGTTGTGATGTGATATGGTCAAGAAATGATGCTAAATTTTATTGTATGAGATGATCATGTTTTGTAACCGAGTTATCGGCAACTGGCAGGAGCCATATGGTTGTCGCTTTATTGTATGCAATGCAATCGCCCTGTAATGCTTTACTTTATTACTAAGCGGTAGCGATAGCCGTAGAAGCATAAGATTGGCGAGACGACAACGATGCTACGATGAAGATCAAGGTGTCGCGCCGATGATGATGGTGATCATGACGGTGCTTCAGAGATGGAGATCACAAGCACAAGATGATGATGGCCATATCATATCACTTATATTGATTGCATGTGATGTTTATCTTTTATGCATCTTATCTTGCTTTGTTTGACGGTAGCATTATAAGATGATCCCTCACTAAATTATCATAGTAAAAGTGTTCTCCCTGAGTATGCACCATTGCGAAAGTTCTTCGTGCTGAGACACCACGTGATGATCGGGTGTGATAGGCTCTACGTTCAAATACAACGGGTGCAAAACAGTTGCACACACGGAATACTCAGATTAAACTTGACGAGCCTAGCATATAACAGAGTTGGCCTCGGAACACGGAGACCGAAAGGTCGAGAGTGAATCATATAGTAGATATGATCAACATAGTGATGTTCACCATTGAAAACTACTCCATTTCACGTGATGATCGGTTATGGTTTAGTTGATTTGGATCGCGTGATCACTTAGAAGATTAGATATCTTTCTAAGTGGGAGTTCTTAAGTAATATGATTAATTGAACTTTAATTTATCATGAACTTAGTCTTGGTAGTATTAGCATATCTATGTTGTAGATCAATAGCTCGCGTTGTTGCTTCCCTATGTTTCGTATATGTTCCTAGAGAAAACTAAGTTGAAAGATGTTAGTAGCCATGATGCGGATTGGATCCGTGATCTGAGGTTTATCCTCATTGCTGCACAGAAGAATTATGTCCTTGATGCACCGCTAGGTGACATACCTATTGCAGGAGCAGATGCAGACGTTATGAACGTTTGGCTAGCTCAATATGATGACTACTTGATAGTGCACCATGCTTAACGGTTTAGAATCGGGACTTCAAAGACGTTTTGAACGTCATGGACCATATGATATGTTCCAGGAGTTGAAGTTAATATTTCAAGCAAATACCCGAGTTGAGAGATATGAAGTCTCCAACAAGTTCTATAGCTAAAAGATGGAGGAGAATAGCTCAAGCAGTGAGCATGTGCTCAGATTGTCTGGGTACTACAATCGCTTGAATCAAGTGGGAGTTAATCTTCCAGATAAAATAGTGATTGACATAATTCTATACTCACCATCACCAAGTTAGTAAAACTTCATGATGAACTATAATATGCAAGGGATGACGAAAGTAATTCCCAAGCTCTTCATGATGCTGAAATCAACGAAGGTAGAAATCAAGAAAAACATCAAGTGTTGATGGTTAACAAGACCACTAGTTTCAAGAAAAGGGCAAAGGGAAGAAGGGGAACTTCAAGAAGAACGGCAAGCAAGTTGCTGATCAAGTGAAGAAGCCCAAGTCTGGTCCTAATCCTGAGATAAGTGCTTCTACTGCAAAGGGACTGGTCACTGGAAGCGGAACTGCCCCAAGTATTTGGCGGATAAGAAGGATGGCAAAGTGAACAAAGGTATATTTGATATACAGATCATTGATGTGTATTTTACTAGTGTTCGTAGCAACCCCTCGGTATTTGATACTGGTTCAGTTGCTAAGAGTAGTAACTCGAAACGGGAGTTGCAGAATGAACAGAGACTAGTTAAGGGTGAAGTGATGATGTGTGTTCGAAGTGGTTCCAAGATTGATATGATCATCATCGCACACTCCCTATACTTTCGGGATTAGTGTTGAACCTAAATAAGTGTTATTTGGTGTTTACGTTGAGCATGAATTTGATTTGATCATGTTTCTTGCAATACGGTTATTCATTTAAGTAAGAGGATAAATTGTTGTTCTGTTTACATGAATAAAACCTTATATGGTTACACACCCAATGAAAATGGTTCGTTGGATCTCGATCATAGTGATACACATATTCATAATATTGAAGCCAAAAGATGCAAAGTTAATAATGATAGTGCAACTTATTTGTGGCAATCGCCGTTTAGGTCATATTGGTGTAAAGCGCATCAAGAAACTCCATGCTGATGGAATTTTGGAATCACTTGATTATGAATCACTTGATGCTTGTGAACCATGCCTCTTGGGCAAGATGACTAAACGTCGTTCTCCGGAACAATGGAGCAAGCAACAGATTTGTTGGAAATCATACATACTGATGTATGTGGTCCGATGAATATTAAGGCTCGCGGCAGGTATCATTATTTTTTTATCTTCACAGATGATTTGAGCAGATATGAGTATATCTACTTGATGAAACACAAGTCTGAAACATTTGAAAAGTTCAAAGAATTTCAGAGTGAAGTGGAGAATCCTCGTAACAAGAAAATAAAAGTTTCTACGATATGATCGCAGAGGTAAAATATTTGAGTTAAGAGTTTGGCCTTCAGTTAAAACAATGTGAAATAGTTTCACTACTCACGCCCACCGAACACCACAGTGTAATGGTGTGTCCGAACGTCATAACCGTACTTTATTAGATATGGTGCGATCTATGATGTCTCTTACCGAATTACCACTATCGTTTTGGGGTTATGCATTAGAGACAGCTGCATTCGCGTTAAATAGGGCACCATCTAAATCCGTTGAGATGACACCGTATGAACTATGGTTTGGCAAGAAACCTAAGCTATCGTTTCTTAAAGTTTGAGGTTGCAATGCTTATGTGAAAAAGTTTCAACCTGATAAGCTCAAACCCAAATCGGAGAAGTGCATCTTCATAGGATACCCAAAAGAAAATGTTGGGTACACCTTCTATCACAGATCCGAAGGCAAGATATTCGTTGTTGAGAATGGATCCTTTCTAGAGAAGGAGTTTCTCTCGAAAGAAGTGAGTGGGAGGAAAGTAGAACTTGATGAGGTAACTATACCTGCTCCCTTATTGGAAAGTAGTTCATCACAGAAATATGTTCCTGTGACTACTACACCAATTAGTGAGGAAGCTAATGATGATGATCATGTAACTTCATATCAAGTTACTGCCGGACCTCGTAGGTAAACCAGAGTGAGATCCGCACCAGAGTGGTATGGTAATCTTGTTCTGGAGGTCATGTTACTTGACCATGACGAACCTACGAACTATGAGGAAGCGATGACGAGCCTAGATTCCGCAAAATGACTTGAGGCCATGAAATAGAGATGAGATCCATGTATGAGAACAAAGTATGGACTTTGATTGACTTGCCCAATGATCGGCGAGCCATTGAGATTAAATGGATCTTCAAGAGGAAGACGGACGCTGATAGTAGTGTTACTATCTACAAAGCTAGAATTGTCGCAAAAGGTTTCGACAAGTTCAAGGAGTTGACTACGATGAGACCCTCTCACTCGTAGCGATGCTTAAGTCTATCTGAATCATGTTAGAAAATTGCCACATTTTATGAAGTCTGGCAAATGGATGTAATACTGCATTCCTGAATGGATTTCTGGAAGAAGAGTTGTATATGATGCAACCTGAAGGTTTTATTGATCCAAAGGATGCTAACAAAATATGCAAGCTACATCGATCCATCTATGGACTGGTGCAAGCATCTCGGAGTTGGAATATACGCTTTGATAAGTTGATCAAAGCATATAGTTTTATATGCACTTCATGTGAAGCATGTATTTACAAGAAAGTGAGTGGGAGCACTACAACATTTCTGATAAGT
This sequence comes from Aegilops bicornis, assembly GCA_021605145.1. Lineage (NCBI taxonomy): Eukaryota > Viridiplantae > Streptophyta > Magnoliopsida > Poales > Poaceae > Aegilops > Aegilops bicornis. Next base: position 354,016,539 of record CM038669.1, on the reverse strand, counting down.
ATATGTGAATGACATATTGTTGATCGGAAATAATGTAGAATTATTCTTCAAAGCATAAAGGAGTGTTTGAAAGGAGTTTTTCAAAGAAAGACCTCAGTGAAGCTGCTTATATATTGAGCATCAAGATCTATAGAGATAGATCAAGACGCTTGATAAGTTTTTTCAATAAATACATACCTTGACAAGATTTTGAAGTAGTTCAAAATGGAACAGTCAAAGAAAGAGTTTTTGCCTGTGTTACAAGGAGTGAAGTTGAGTGAAGACTCAAAACCCGACCACGGCAAAAAAATAGAAACAGAATGAATAGTCATTCCCTATGCCTCAGTCATAGGTTCTATAAAGTATGCTATGCTGTGTACCAAACCTATTGTGTACCTCACCAAGAGTTTGGCAAGAGGGTACAATGGTGAACTAGGAGTAGATCACTGGACAACGGTCAAAAAATTATCCTTAGTGGAATAAGGATATGTTTCTCGATTATGGAGGTGACAAAAGGTTAAATAAGTAAAGGGTTACGTCGATGCAAGTTTTGACACTGATCCAGATGACTCTAAGTCTCAATATGGATACATATTGAAAGTGGGAGCAATCAGCTAGAGTAGCTCCATGCAGAGCATTGTTGACATAGAAATTTGCAAAATACATACGGATCTGAATGTGACAGACCCGTTGACTAAAATTATCTCACAAGAAAAACATGATCGCACCTTAGTACTCTTTGGGCGTTAATCACATAGCGATGTGAACTAGATTATTGACTCTAGTAAACCCTTTGGGTGTTGGTCACATGACGATGTGAACTATGGGTGTTAATCACATGGTGATGTGAATTATTGGTGTTAAATCACATGGCGATGTGAACTAGATTATTGACTCTAGTGCAAGTGGGAGATCAAGGAAATATGCCCTAGAGGCAATAATAAAAGTTATTATTTATTTCCTTATTTCATGATAAATGTTTATTATTCATGCTAGAATTGTATTAACCGGAAACATAATACATGTGTGAATACATAGACAAACATAGTGTCACTAGTATGCCTCTACTTGACTAGCTCGTTGATCAAAGATGGTTAAGTTTCCTAACCATAGACATGAGTTGTCATTTGATTAAAGGGATCACATCATTAGGAGAATGATGTGATTGACTTGACCCATTCCGTTAGCTTAGCACTTGATTGTTTAGTATGTTGCTATTGCTTTCTTCATGACTTATACATGTTCCTATGACTATGAGATTATGCAACTCCCGTTTACCGGAGGAACACTTTGTGTGCTACCAAACGCCACAACGTAACTGCGTGATCATAAAGGTGCTCTACAGGTGTCTCTGAAGGTACTTGTTGGGTTGGCATATTTCGAGATTAGGATTTGTCACTCCGATCGTCGGAGAGGTATCTCTGGGCCCACTCGGTAATGCACATCACTTAAGCCTTGCAAGCATTGCAACTAATGAGTTAGTTGCGGATGATGTATTACGGAACGAGTAAAGAGACTTGCCGGTAACGAGATTGAACTAGGTATTGAGATACCGATGATCGAATCTCGGGCAAGTAACATACCGATGACAAAGGGAACAACATATGTTGTTATGCGGTCTGACCGATAAAGATCTTTGTCGGTGTCAAAACCAGCGGATCTCGGGTAGGGGGTCCCGAACTGTGCGTCTAGGCAGATGGTAACAGGAGACAAGGGACATGATGTTTTTACCCAGGTTCGGGCCCTCTCGATGGAGGTAAAACCCTACTCCTGCTTGATTGATATTGATGATATGGGTAGTACAAGAGTGGATCTACCATGAGATCCAGGAGGCTAAACCCTAGAAGCTAGCCTATGGTATGATTGTTGTTCGTCCTATGGACTAAAACCCTCTGGTTTATATAGACACCGGAGAGGGCTAGGGTTACACAGAGTCGGTTACAATGGCAGGAGATCTACATATCCGTATCGCCAAGCTTGCCTTCCACGCCAAGGAAAGTCCCATCCGGACACGGGACGAAGTCTTCAATCTTGTATCTTCATAGTCTTGGAGTCCGGCCGATGATGATAGTTCGGCTATCCGGACACCCCCTAGTCTAGGACTCCCTCAGTAGCCCCCGAACCAGGCTTCAATGACGACGAGTCCGACGCGTATATTGTCTTCGGCGTTGCAAGGCGGTTTCTCCTCCAAATTCCATGTGCTTGCTGAATAGTGTCCGGCTTCCTTATAAATGTTGCGCTCCTTGGCTTCCACGCCCGATAATGGCCCTCTTCCACGTGTCGTATGAATGCGAAAGGTCAGGGTATTTTTACATTTTACCCCCAAGCTGCGCAAATAAGCTGCCTATAAAAGAGGCAAGAATCCAGATCCAAATCACACCATCCTCCTTCCGCGAGTACTCATCGGAGCGCCTCTGACCAAAAAATTCACTCCATCATGGACCGTCGACGCGGCTCCTCTTCTCGCGCTCCCAGCCCTCAGCCAGGAGATTGTCCCGCACAGCGAGCTGGTGACGCTCCAAGCGGAGGGATACCTTCCTCCGGCCTTTATGGTCCCGGTTCGAGCCGGGCTGGCCACCTACAAGGGTGGAAAGAAGGCGGAGAATACCCCCAGTCCCTCCATAGGAGAGCGGGTGTGCTTCGTCCCTTATCTAATAAGGGGGCTCGGATTTCCCATACATCCGTTTCTCCGGGGGCTTCTGGAGTTCTACGGACTCCAGCTTCATCACCTTACGCCCGCCTCCATTCTGCACATAGCGGGCTTCGTAGCTCTTTGCGAGTTGTTCTTGGGCATCGAGCCCCATTTTGCGCTGTGGAAGAGATTGTTTTGCCTCGTACCCCGTTCTCACGAGCGGTCGATATATCAAGTGGGCGGAGCCGATGTATGGCACATCGCCGGGACCGGATATCTATCCGAAACCCCAAAGAAGGCGTCCGAAGACTGGCCTTCGGAATGGTTTTATGTGGAAGATGCTCAGACCCAGTTCGGATCGGCCTCCCGGAGTTCAGCAACGCTCCTCTGAAGAAACGCCTGAGTTGGCGCCCGCGGAGCCCTCAACGGGAAGATGACAGGAGCGTCCATTATCTGATGGGCCGGATAAGGTTGCTGGCTCATTCCGGATTGACCATGATTGGAGTCATGGCCACGTGCATTATGCGAGGGGTGCAGCCGCTCCAATATAGGGGCCACCCCATGTGGGATTTCAACGGGGAGGATGATGCCACCCGTCATGGCCGCAAGGGGCCGGGATCGGCCGGAGATCTGGTGAAGATCCTGTCCAGCTTGTACAAGGGGGAGAAGGAGGACTTCCTCCAAACGAGTCCATTGGACGGATTCTCCATGAATAATCCTCGGAGCTGGGTAAGCGGACGTTTATCTATCCGATCCGTGCTCTCAAAGTTAGATGTCTTGTTTTATGATTTCGACGCAGAGACTGCGCCGGGATGTGGAGGGCATACACAGTCCGGCTCCACAACCCGAGGATCCGGGAAGATCCCTTGATCTGGCCTCCGAAGAGGATCCGGACATAAAGGTGGAGCTGATTGACGGGGTGTTCCACCAACTTAGCATGTACAATGCTATAGTCTCCATTACGGCTGACTACCCCGGTTTATCTCTGGCTTCCCCGGTAACTATGACCGGAGCTCTGACACCATTACTTCGTCTGGGCTTATTTCTGACCACCGTATACCAACGGTGTCTCGCAGGAGGTGCCTTTAAGGCGGGAAGCCGAACCTGCGGCGGCTGACCAACGAGGGTCAGCTCGGCCCAGCAGGCGGAAGAGGGGTGCAGTGCGAATTGAAACATCGCCGCAACGGTATAACACACCGCCACTTGTAAGGGAAAGATTGCTAGGAGACATATTAATGCTCATGACCCTTCCAGGAAAAAGAGCGCTCGCCGGACTGTGTCCGGAGAGGCTGCTAACCAGACCTCCGCCAGCCAGGTTCCAGCACTTGGTCCGGAGGGGGAGGCGAGCGCAAAGCGCAAGCCGGATGCTCCTCCAACGGAGGATGCCGACAGGCTGTCCGCCACCAGGTCTGAGGTGGAGAGCGGCATGAATCACAGGCACCGCCGGACAGTTCTTCGTGACGTGTGTTTCTCCCCGAAGGCGTTAGATGCCTTTAATGCGGGAGACGCGCACCTCCGTGCCGCTCAAGATGGTTTAACCAGAGCCACGGAGCAGTATGTAAAGGACATACGGGTAAGGAATTTTAATAGCTATATATGCCAGTAGCCCCCGAGACTTAAAGTAGTTAGAATAACTGATTTAAGGATCATATGATATGCAGGATCTTACGGAGAAGAATACCCGACTGTCCCAGGAGCTGCAAGAGTGCAAGGCCCAACTTGAGGCCGCCCTAGCCGCAGGAGGAGGCACAGAGGCCCCCACTGGTAACACATATTTTGAAAAGATGAGCAGTTTATGGCCTGCGGCGTGTGTATAAATCTGACAATAACATTGCAGATGTTGCCGGATTTTATCCGGACAAGCAACAGCTACTGCGCCAGCTGAAGGCCGGCGAGAGGGTGCTTATGAAGGTGCAGCAGGAGAGGAACAAACTCCAAGATGCCCACACCCAGCTGGGAGAAGAGCTGAAAGGTGTTCGGGCCCGGTATGCAGCTCCGTGAAGGAGAATCAGTGGCTTCGTCGCGGCATTTATAGTAAGTGCTTGAGCAAAATCCTTTGAAAAGAAGAGTTCGGCGAGGGAGTCGATTAACATAAATATGTCTGCAGGTGTGCTCATAGGTCGTCCTGCGGAGGAAATGCCCGGTTCAACGGGTGACCAACTTCCCGAGTTGGTGCAACTGCACGAACGTGTTCGGTAGGCGATGAGTGGCGTCGCCCAGGCCTTATGGCCGTCCGTCTCCCTACCCAAGGGCCTTGGAGGGCTTGCCGAGAAGCTTCAGGGAGCACGGCAGCGCTTCCGTCTGTGGAAGATATCGGCATGCCGTCAAGGCGCTAGGGAGGCCTGGGCCATGGTGAAGACGCGGTACAAGAAGGCGGATCCGAACCACATGGCCGAGGTCGGACCTGTGGGGCCTGATGGGAAGGAGATCCCTGTGAGCTTAATGTACGGCCAAGTAGAGTTGGCCGCTAAGTATTCCCAACGGGACTGTAAATTAGACAGCCTGTTAGACGGGATTGAAGAGGAGCACAGTCAATCAATTTTACGATGTATTTTAAAATGACATGTAAAATGCCTTCTAGCCGGATTGTAGATCGTTTGTCTGTGCGGACCTTTTTGCTTCGACCTCGGGACCCTAGAGTCCGGAGTGTGTCCGAATACCCTCGCGGTTATGAAAAACCGGGGCATGCATGGAGACCAGGCGTAGGGGTCATTAGTGCTTTATCCGACAAGTGCCCAACTAGTTATGTTATATTACATGGTTAGTAAGAAACATCTTCCAGGGAGAATAGTTCCGTTAGGGGTTCCTTTCCCTGGGAGGCATGCCCTAAAGTGCATGTCCGGACTGCGAAAAGAGCAGAAAAGCATCTGGGGGCAGATAAATAAATAAATAAGAAATCATCTTTCAAGTCACCGACCGAATATTCCCTTAAGAACGCTAGCTTTCGGCTTCACCCAGTCTGAGGTACACATCCGGCTGACCCGGCAGTAACAATCGTAGAGGTGCTCCCTTTACCTCCTAGCCGAACAATCGGGAACGTAGGGGTAAGCACAGGAGCCAGGCAACCCAGCTTGCATATGGCCGTAGAAGCTGCTGCGTATGAAGCACTTGCTCGCCTTCGATTCGCGGTACCCTATGCCAGCGAACGAGGGTATTATTATTTTCCGAGCCGTGCAGCACCCGGGGGAGTAACATCTTTTCCAGGTGGACGTATTGAGAGAGACCCAGTCTTGGCCAACCTCGTCCAACACGTCATCGCTCAAGAGCGTTTAATCCAACGCGTGATGGGTTATCTACAAAGCCTCATGATTTAAATCCTCAGAACGCCATCGGCAGATCACTGAGGCCCGACCAGGAGAGACACATTCATCGACTGGTCAACCCACTTTCTCCGATAGAAGAAGAGTGTATCCCAGTACCGGAAACGTTTTCTCAGGACCCCGTCCAGTTACCGTTTTCAATCTAGATGCACCACTATTTTTATTATCGCAACTTTTATTTATGTGTTGTAACTTATGCTTAGTACCCCGAGTTTCGCGGCGAGTAAATCATTAATGTAAGTAGCTCTGTCGCGGTTTGACTCTAATGTATTACTGTTTTCTCGCGAGAAATCACGGAGTGAGGTTTCTTTTCCGGAGTTGCCGCGCATCGTATATTTTCTCACGGCATAGATTATTTATTTCACGCGGCACCATGGCGGCAGACTCACCACCACGATTACACGGACACATACACCGCTTGCAAAAATTTTGCAAACTGTGTCGCATCTAACTAAGCACCTCCGGACAACAGTTATCACCCGGCACACTCCACCTACTCATCGTGGTCACCGCCACCGCGGAGAGCCAGCAACCGAGCAGCGGCATCGCGACGATCATCGAGGATCATCGCGCACAGGAGCACAGAGAGCCCCAGCACCGCTGCCAGCCCTCCGCACAGCAGGATCACGTACCAGTCCGGCACCACCTCCGCCATTAGAACCTCGCCTCGAGCTCCGGCCAACGGAAACAGAGGAGAAGGAAGGAGAAAGAGGAACGAGGCCAGGTGTGAGGAAGAAGAGGAGAACGCCGCGGTCATTTTATAGCTCGAGCTCGGTGTACGGTGGGCGAGGTCCACTAGCGCCGCTCGTCGCCCGACCGCCGGTGTTCGGAGGCGAATCCGCGAGCAGTGCCGACAGCGCACTGGCCCGCGAGGTGAGTGCACGCTGCACCGGCAGCTAGCACGCCGCGCACTACCGCGGTACGGCCTAGGTGCCCTACGCGCTAGGCATCGCCGGTGGAGAAAGCGCGGGAGAGCGCGCGGGAGAGAGGAAGAAGAAAGAGCCGGAGGAAGAAGAAGAGGCTGACCGTGGGCCCGGGTCCACCAAATACCAGAGAGAGCATCAGTACTCTCGGGTGCGACCAACGTATTTTAAGATTTAGAATTTATTCTAAATCTATATACGGTGTAGAAATCTCTCGTTTTTGCTCCTAAACGTAGATTTTTTCACGCAGCGCCAGTATCCCACATTGTAGTTACTCACCACTTATTGCCCTCTCACTGTAGCCATTTTTACCGCTTGAGTAAAATAATCTTTTGAGCAGGTAAAAGTATTTTGTTTACAACCCTTAGCAAATCTCGAGGACGAGATTTTTTCTTCAGGGGGGTAGTAATTGTAACACCTCAAAAATTTAGCCAAGTTTTAAATATTAAAATTTTGCCAGGAGTTTTAAAATTTTTATTTCTGTTGACTTCAGAACTCTTCTTTTAATATTATGGTGTCTTTTCCATGTGGAGCTTTCCAAAACATATTGGACTTCTATGCTCTCTGTATACCATTTTCTTAATCAAGAGGATTATTTATTAGATTATTTCACCACAGGCTTTATTCATTAAAATGATGGTTTTAAATTTTTGGAGCTCCTTTTGAACTACAACCATTTGATAGATTCACTTAAAATTTCAACCAAAATTTGGAGATGTCATGTGATGTCTCTAAATCACTTGTGTGCATTAATATAATTATTTCATTGCATATTTTGAGTTTTACACCTATTCTTCAAGTCTGGTCCAGTGAACACTTTTGCACTGTAGCCTAATTAAATATTTCCCTAGAACCTCCACCAAAATTATGAGATACCAGTAGTAGCATGCCATCCAACTTTATGCAAAAACCTAGTGTTGTTCTTTGGAAAATTTGAGTGAATCATCCTCATCTTCATTCTGGTGCCATTTGGTGATTTGTACTGCAACCATCTCCTAACTTGCTTCCTTATCCATAATTCCTTTTCCTGCTTGTAGCCCTCCCTGCCAAACCCCTAAGTCCAGGAGCATGCACCCTTTGGAACACTTTTGGTCCATGTAGGGATGCCTTTTTCTTTCTGTCCAGAATTGTAGTTTTGCAAAACTTGCACTAGCAAGTTTCTCCTTTTGGCAAATTAACTTCACCACCCTCTCTCACATCCATGGAGACACTGATCTGGAGCTTTTGGCCACTCCAAGAAATGCCTAAGTACCATTGGCATTTTGTCAAACACCTTATGGGCATGATCTGTTTTGACATGATTTTTGTTATGCACCGTGACCTTGCACCTCTGGGCAATCTAGCATGTCTAATAAGCACCTAGACGATCATAACCTAGATCTGCTAAGTGCCAGCCTCACCCAAGCCCTGTAGCATGCCATGGCATTTCGTCGAGCACGTTCCATGCATGCTCTGGGCGTGAGCAGAACACGCGTATTGCACGTGCCACGCCCGAGCCGACGCGTCGTGCTCCTGGCTTGCCACCACTCCGCAGAGCCGTGCCACTCACTTGGCCTCTCGCTACGTCGCGCCAAGAACCCCGACCGCCTCTGCAGCGTTGCCAGCAAGCCAATTGGCGGCATGCCCGTGGCCGCAACCGCCACCGCCATGGGCAGCACCGCCCAAGCCTCCAGCGCTCGCCACCTGCCCCACAGAGCAGGCGGCTCATCCGCAGCCATGTCCACTAGCGCTGTCGCCGCCACGACACCCTAAGCTACAGAATGGCGGTCACCGGCGACCTTATCTCCCGGCATGGACGACCCGAAGCGCCTATTTAATGAGCCCCGAGCTCGTCTCCGCCGCACGCAGGCAGTCTCAAACCCCTCCCTAGGACCCCATTGGCAGCCAATCGACCGGGAAACCTCCTTCCCATCTCCGGCAACCGCAGCCGCCGCCACCGCCACAGCCATTCCGGCGTCATCAGGGCCTCCTTCTCCGTTCTCTTCACCAAGAGCTCTACCTTCCTCCCGTGAACTCCTCCACTGCCGCTTTGGATCGGGAACCACCGCCGCCCCAAAACCACTTCGCCCCCAAAGCTTCCCTCCGCCGCGGAGCTCGCCGCCGGCGATTTCCTCCACCTCCGACGACCCTGCGACCACCGGAAGGACCTCCTAGGAGCGGCGGATCTATCCCTGCATTCGGATGCCCGCGAAGAACCGCCGTTCGCCGGCGACGATCGCCGGACGTCCCGCCTCTGCTCGGGCAGAGAAGAGGAGGGAGTGGGGACTAGTCAAACCTGACTAGTGGGCCCCCTGGACCCACTGTCAGTGACACCCCGCGCGTCCACTCTGGATAAGTGGAGGCGTAATTTCAAAATACGCCTTCGACGTGGTCAGTAATCGAATCGTTTTTCTATTTTTCTGTTTTAGTTTAAAATCAGATTTTGACCAGAACTTTGACTGTCTATAACTTTTTAAATACAGCTCCAAATAAATTAATTCTTTTTCCTACCTCTCTCAAATATTGTCTAGTTTATTTTAAGATTTATTTGAAAAAAATTCAAAACAACTTTTTGTGCTGTTTTGATTTTATGTAATAATTCATATATATTCCTTTAAATAGGATTTTTGGAGATTCCAAGAGGTGTTGGAATGCACCCTGCCTTCCCATGACCTGAAGGCAAGCATTCTGAACCCTGGTGAAATTTTGTGTGTGGTGCATAGCACGGTGACAACACCACCCCGACACGAGCATACGTCATTTTATGTGAGGATGTATTCCTACTCATGAGTGCATGTTGATGAATTTCATGCAAATGGAGTTGATATGATTGTGATAGAAATCACCGTCATATGCCTTTCATGCCTGCCGGGAGGAAAGACGGGAAGGCCTCTGTCTTGGGTAGACACGGCCTTGTCCCTAGTCCTCCGTCGAGACGGTCGTGTCCGGTATGACATGAGGGGGTATGCCGCATGGTGTTTCTATCTGTAGTTTGAAGTATTTGCATTGTTATACTAATCTTGCAGGGAATCTTGCAACCTCCTGAGTCGACCATAGATCGAGTCTTGTGCCCGTAACCCCATACTTGCTTCGTACTACCACTCGTCTCTACAACAAGTAGGGTACGGTTCAGTAAGTTGTCAACCCTTTACTAGCACACACCGTACAGAGAGGCCATGGTGGAAGATATTGGAGGCATCCGGTAGTCATGCCACCGGGTCCGGAAGCATGGGTGTTTCGGTTGTAGCCGAAAGGGGGTAGCTCCCCAGTTTGCGCACGGTATAAATTTTGTGATCCCATGTTACGTCGAGGTTGTAGCCTCCCCACTTAGAGTTTTTCTTGACAGGTGTCGTGGGTGATTCCAGACACAGGTGAGTTAAGCTGGTGTGCGCAAGTTAGGTGTGTTTTCAACAAAAAGACCGTACACGGAATTAGTCCCCATGGACTAAAGGAATCCGTTACTCGTGGGTAAAGAGTACACCCTCTGTAGAGATTAAACCTATTCGAATAGCTGTGTCCATGGTTAAGGATTACAGTCTGGGATGGGTCAAGTGTCGGTCTTCGGAGGTGGAACTGTTAAACCAGAACTGGAATCACAACTCGTGACTTGTGATAATTAAGATTATTATTATTATTATTATTGGCATTATCGAATATCCCTGGGATGGTTCTACCTCCTAGATATTTGCTGTGTCTTCTTTTTAAAGCCCTTTATGTGGTGTCGCTAAGACGCCCGACTGCGGCATTTCTTTTAAAGCCCTTTTTGTGGTGTCGCTAAGACGCTCGACTGTGGCATTTCTTTTAAAGCCCTTTATGTGGTGTCGCTAAGACGCTTGACTGTGGCATTTCTTTTAAAGCCCTTTATGTGGTGTCTCTAAGACGCCCGACAGTGGCATGCTTGTTATTTATTTCATAATTTTAATACTACTATGTTTTGCATATCCATAAATAACATGCTTGCACGCATCAGAAGTTTTAATTATTTTTGTGATTGACGTCATGAGCATGAAATATTTTCAGCACATCATTGTTATATTATGCCTGTGTTCATAATGTTTGCGAGTACATTCAAAGTACTCACTGGCTTGTCCCTGGCTATTGTCTTGGCCAGATTTTCTTGCGCAGAGAGGAGCGACCGTGGCGACAGTCCCAGAACCTAAGCAACGGTGATAGCAGCCTCGCGAAGATAGGAGTTAACCTGGTCAGCTGTTCCTTTGGAAATTGGAGTCCCATAGACACTGATGATCCATAAACCGCTTCCGCCATCAACCTTTAGAAACCGTCTGTTGTACTCACAGGCCAGAATGGACTTGTACTACATATATTGCATTTTGCTTAGAATTTCTGTATCAAGTTGGCGCCTTATCAGCTAACAGTTATCCTAGGGCTGGTGAGCACAAGGGCCATTTTCTGGAAATTAACACCCGGAGATTTGGTCCCCACATTTAATTAGCCTGACTGAACTCCAGACACTGCAAGTAGCCTGGCCCAGGCGATCGGTTTCGAACGCCTGGCCGTGCCTGGTCATGTGGCCACGAGGCTAACAGCAACATGGATGGATATTAGCATTAAATAATTGATGCATGGATTGATTGATGGGACATTGATGCTTTTCCTGGCCCAGGCATGAACAAAACGCTTCAGCACCACACAAGCCTGGCCAGGCAGAAATATTTTACATCTCACGTCCACACCAGGCAGCACCGGCCATCAAGGCATGAGGGTCAGGTCACGAACCAAACTGGCCAATAAAGTTTGAGAGAGATTGAGGAGCCCGATAAGGCTGAGTGGTGCGTCAGATAGCTGAGAGGGGGAAAGAGATATTCCATCCGCTCGATAATTCAGTGCATGTAAATTTTTTAGAAGTCAAACTTTGGAAACTTTGATCAGGTTTACGCAAATGGTATTTATATCTACAATACCAAAGATACATCATACAAAACTACATCTCATGGTGAATCTAATGGTATATCTTTGCCGTACTAGATGTAATTCTTTTTCTCCACGTACATGGTCAAACTTTGCGATGTTTGACTTTACAATAAATCTATATGCTATGGACCGAGGAGAGTGCCTCACTCGAGATAGATCAAGTGTGTGTGAAGGAGAATGAGTAAGTGTGCAAAAAGAGTATGTGTGTGAAAGAGAAAGTGACAACAAACGATAAATTAGAGAGAGTGTGTGTTTTTTCGTTTCTTATGCGAACATATCACGCATGCATCTCCGAGATGGAAATGTGAGGCGAGGAGATACACGAAGATAGCTAGTGTGTGATTGTTTGCAACGGAGAGAGACACCCCTGTAGCACATGTCCAATAGAGGTCTGGCCAACAAGGAACAAAGGTCAAGAGGGACACATGGATGGCATGGACACATGGGGAGGGAGAGAGGGTGTGTTTGTGATAGAGAGATCCCGTCGAGATCGTGAGGGGACTATATGAGTGGGAGATCGAGGTAGTGCGTGTGCGATAGAAAGATGCCCCGAGAGAAATCGAGATAGACCATGCACATGTTTGTGATGGAGACTAAGATTAGCTAGTCATATACATATAGAGGGACTGCGTGTGCCTACAATTGAGTGAGAGACCATCATACCTGGCTAGCTAGGCATGAGATTGTGTGTGTGTGGCGTGTGAGATGGAGAGAGAACGAGGGGGAGAGATAGAGTTTTAGATGGGCCTATCGAGTGCGAGTGAGATATGCATGTGTATGTGTGACCCAGGTGGATGGAGAGTTTGAGAGAGGGGGGAAGAGCTTTGAGACGACATAGTGGTGCGTGAGAGAGTTACGGGCAAAGAGCCAATGAATTTGTGTGCGTACGATGAGTGCACCCAAGATATCTAGCTTGGACTAGCTAGAGTATCATACATAGTGTGCGAGAGAGACCTATAGATGGTGTATATATGCATGCGAACTAGAAAGACCCCCCCCCACACACACACACAAAGAGAGAGATGGAGAGAAAGGGAGAGGGACCAACAAGGTTTTTGTGTCGGATGCGTGCGACAGAATTGAAGATTGTCGGAGAGAGAGAGAGAGAGAGAGATAGATAGAGAGAGAGAGAGAGAGAACAGGAGTCCGGGAGAGGGGAAGGTCGCGTTTTATGCATCAAAGACTGATATAAACCATGTTTTGATATAAAATTGCATTCAAATATTTAAATTGGAGAACGTGTTGTCTGCAATCCACACATGAACGGATATATGCGTATATCAAACAAGTTCATCAATTTGACTTTCAACATGTTCATGGAGTACTATAATACTGTACAACATGCTACTCGATTGAGGTGTTCAATTTTGGATTTAGTTCACTATTTTGACCTACTGAACGAGCTATTTCATTGAATCGAGATATTTCATTTTGGGTATGATTCGCGTTTTTTGAGTGGGTCAACTATTTGTCATATAGTAAATCGCTACCAACGAGCATGTAAAAACACATTACTCCCGAGCATCATCTCTCCATCTAAAAAAGAAGTGGCAAGCTAATATTTCAAAATTTGATCCGAATCGACTTGGTAATGTAGACCTGGATGCTCGTTCTCCCAAAATTTGAATGAACCGTTAAACATCCTCTCTGCTCCGTGGAATTCGCCCGAGCAAATAAATGGGAGACGCGAAATTACCATCCTATGTGGGACACGCATCAATTGGCCCGTTGTACATCGAGGGTAGGTTCGTAACTTCATCCAAGCACGCCTTCTCCTCGGCCGAAATGACATGTGCCGAATAATTCATAAACCATGGTCGGCAAAACACGCTCTCCTCGCCCGAAATAGCTCACGCCCACTATTTCAAAACACGCTCTCCTCGCCCGAAATCGCTCGCGCCCACTATAGTTCAAAACACGCCCTCCTCGCCCGAAATCGCTCCCGCCCACTATTTGGGGAGAAGCAAAGTTACTTTACTATCCCCGACCCTCAGTACACAGACCCAAGCCGAGAAGCCTATAGGCAAGGGTAGAACTATGACTCCCCCTCACATTTTAGACAAATGCGTCCGTAAGACATGGTTCCACTCGCCTCCCAATTCCCCCGCCCGCCCCCATTCATACCTCGTGGGCGCCAAATCTCCTTCTCCCCGGGAAGCTCCCTTCTCCCGAGCCGCGAAACCTCAGCCCCACCTCCATGGCGCCCCCACCGCACCAATTTCACAGCCGCCCTCCTCCATAATGCCGGAGACGCTGTCCATTTTCCGTCATGCACTGGGCCGTGTGCCTCTTACTCCGTGCTGCTGGTGCTGCCTCGACGACGGCCGCGTGAACAATACCGGAGCCGATTCACCCCCGCCGTTGTTCACGGTGCCGGAGCGGCTCCAACTTCGGATCCGTCCAGAGTCCTGGCGCTGCTTCCGCGTAGCCGTCGACCGTCACGACATCGCTCTTTCCCTGCCGGCCTCACCGACTCGGCAGCTGAACCTGCCTACTTCACCATGCCGCCAGATAGGTCGCACCCTCATCTCAAATCACTTTATTTAGGCATCAGTTGTCTGAATTTTTATTCTGGGCCAATCGATTCCCAATGGGAAGCAGCACCCCTCGAGGCGGCGGAGCTTCTAGGCTGCCGGTTGGCTGGTGTCTAACGTAAGGGTGCGGGACCGCAAGTTCGCCGCGGAAGCAGCGCTTAGATGGCTTTCTTTTAGAGTTGCATGGGTTGAAGGTACTGCCGCCGCCGGATCTGGATGACGGGGAGTCTTTGTGGATTGGCCCGGGGGCGGCGCAACCACGGCAGTGCGGTGGGGCGGGGAGCGAGGTTTTGGCCGGGGCCACGGACGGCGGAGGCAGGCTGCTCTGCCGTTGGTCGCTGGCTCTTCGGGGAAGATTCCGAACAGTGTCAGCCGGGAGGCACAAGACGGCCAGCCATCCGGCGTAGATCGGACAGTACCAAAATAAAATAAAATCGTGTGACCCAAATTTAGTCTTCAGTCAACAGACGTGTGACCACTCTCGTACCTTGTTGTTGATCTCTTAGTGTATTTCTTCAGATCAAAGAGATATGTCGTTCTTAACATTATTAACATTATGTGTTATCTGCATTTTCAGACACACCGTCTTCCGACTCACCACAACTGCTCCAACAAGGGAAGCATACACCAGAAGGGAGCTATAGTCCCCACTCAATAGTTCCCTTCATTGAATGCGCGTGCCCGACATGGACAGCCACAACAACTACAGGGCCATCGACAAGTCAGCACATGATGCTCACTCCTATGGATGGCAGCCAGATAGGTTGTACCCTCATCTTACTTGTGTGCAACATTTATGGCTTTGTTATTCATCTGAGCATGGAAAATAGATCATCACATTTCACTGTTTATTCATGGCGATCTCTTACGGGTCTTGTTTAGGAGTCAACGTTGTCCCATAGTTTAGCTAAGATACTTGTTCTTTAGGTAACGTTGTTCCATAGTTATCATCCATCAGCCAATGCTATCCCACAGGCTGGTGATTATAGTATTATACCAATTCTAGTATTACCTATGTTGTTCTTTAATACTTTTGTGTGTCATCTAGTTAATCTCGAGTACAAACGATACACATTCTGTAGCTTTCATCTGTGTTCTCCCTTTAGTTTATGAGACATGTTGCTGCTAATTAACCCCAATCCTACTATTTATGTCGTCTCCTACAGGCACTCATTACATAAATCTAACTACTAGTTGTCTTCCATGCATGTCAGATATAATTGCACACACTGATATATCCACAAGAACCTCACGGAGCAATGTAAAGGCCAAGAAACTTGATGTCAATGATACCCAATATGATGGAACATGTAAAGGCAGTTCTTCAGAAGACTTGCAGAAAGATGATGAATCCTCTTCACCCCACAAGTTTCTTGCTCTAACTTGGCCTGTGGTATGCGTACAACATGCATATAATGTCCTGGAGTGTATCTCTCTGTTGCAATGCCATGTGCTTAGCATGCTGATCATGCATGTAAATATGTCATGCCTTCCTGTTTTTTAGTACCTATTCCATTCATGCTAACATGTTTTCAAATTCAAGTACTGTCATTCTACTCTATCGCAATGCCATCTGCCTAATTTGGACATCATGCTTCTGAATATCTTATGCATTTTTATTCATCAGTATGTACTTCATCTGTCTACCATACCATGTTTTTTTACATTGAAGTGCTATTCTAGTGCTCTGTTGCAATGCCATCTTATTTTCCCAATCATACACGTGTATGTTGCCTTAGTTATTTCTGTACGTATTCCGCTAGCATACAGTTTTACATTCAACTAGTGTTTTTTTGTTGGGTTGTCATGTCGTATCCCTAGCTCTTACACCATACCCCCTCCGTCCGGATTACATGTTGCCGAAATGGATAAAAAAGGATGTATCTAGAACTGAAATACGCCTAGACCCATCCATTTTTTCCGGATGGAGGAATACATGCCAATATGTCATGCCTTTCTATTCTTCAAGACCTATTCCATCTCTCTGTTGTCGCATGTTTTATAATTAAAGCACCATTCTTCTATACAAGGCATGCAAGGGAAGACGACTATGTTAGAATCAAGGGTACGCTCCAAAGACAGAGAAACCCAACTCCTCACGATAATAAGCAGATTCCAGTGGCCAAAGAACTAGTCCGCTCGATCCGGCAAAAATATGTCAACTCAATTCTAAGAAGCGTGTGCGTATCCTTGCATCATGAAATTTTATAGCATGCTGATCATATTTTCTACATGTTTCTTACCCATCTCTCTTTTAGCAAATAAGCTTAACAGATAGAAGAATTTCTGCAATGGTATCATTTATGAGGAAAGATTCTTGCAGGAATTCTCTGTGCTCCAATGTAGATGTAAGTATCTATGGTACATCACTATATTTTTACATGAGCATGTATTTTGTTAATCAGCGTGAATCCAATCTTTATCTGATCTAAATTTAGTTGTAGCAAAATGTATGATTAAAGGCCACAATGTTGATTTTTTCAAGGAAAACTGCCTGGTAGTTTTGCATCCTGAGCTGCATGAGTGTACTATCTCATATTAGTGGGTTTGAATACTTTGGTTCTGCAGTGGGTTTTTCAGTGTTTTTACCGTGTGTTGTCTGTCGTATCCCTAGCTCTTACATCATACTCCCTCCGTCCGGATTAAATGTCGCAGAAATGGATAAAACTAGATGTATCTAGAACTGAAATACGCCTAGACCCATCCATTTATTTCCAAATGGACGGAATACATGTCAATATGTCATGTCTTTCTATTCTTCAGTACCTATTCCATCTCTGCTGTAGCATGTTTTATAACTGAATCACCATTCGTCTATATAAGGCATGCAAGGGGAAGACGGCTATGTTAGAATCTGAAGGGTTACAAACCAGGTCTTTGCAAAAGATCCAAACGCCAGGAGATAATAAACCAACTCCATTTTTCATAGATACTGCTCCAGCATAGAGAAACCCAACTCCCAGTGATAATAAGCAGATTCCAGTGGCCAAAGAACTAGTCCGCTCCAGACCAGCAAAAGAATGTCAACTCCATTCTAAGAAGCATGTGCGTATCCTCGCATCATGAAAATTAATAGCATTCTGATCATATTTTCTACATGTTTCTTACCCATCTCTCTTTTAGAAAATAAGGTTAAACGATACAAGACTTCTTCCATTGGGATCGTATTCGAGGAAAATATCTTGCGGGAATTCTCTGTGCTCCAATGCTGATGTAAGTACCTGTTGTATATCACTATATTTTTACATCAGCATGTATTTTGTTAATCGGCGTGAATCTAACCTTTATCTGATCTAAAATTAGTTGTAGCAAAATGTTAAAGGTGCCAATGTTGATTTTTGTAAGGAAAACTTCCTGGTAGTTTTGCATACTGAGTTGCATGAATGTACTATCTCATATCACGCACATTACTGAATTGTAGTGCTTCTCTGGTTGCCCATTCATTCATTGTGTCAATGTTGCTTTCGTATTACCTTATCTGGCTGATGATAGCTGTGCCATATTGTGTTAATTTGGTGTAGGCTAGTTGCCCAAACGTTCGTTGTGTCAATGTTGATTTCCTATTATCTGACTTGGCCAATGATAGCAATGCTAGTGTGTTAATTTTGTGCAGGCCGCTGAAGATAATAAGACAAACTCTGAAAATAGCAACGCAACCCAATTGTTTCTTTCCAGTAAATCTAGGCCAGGTAATATGGCGATAACTCATGATTAATCTGTTTGGTTCCCGTCCTAATTTATGTTATGATGCAGTTGTCGAGACACTCTCCACTATCAATAATACAAGCCTGCCAAAATCGCCATCTAAATATGTTCAGTATCCTTTGTCTCGAATGCAACGGAATAAATGTATGTTTGTGAACCAATTAATGGCTGAAGCAATGATGGAAATGGTGGATGAATCAGAGGTGCAGAGTCATGCGACACAACAACTGATCAATGTTTTCAGAGACAGTGTAGCAAAGCAGCAAGAACATGCCCACATGGTTATGGGCGTCATCTGTGCTGAGGTTGCAGATTGTGACGTTGTAGATGGTTAGGTTCTGCTCATTTATTTGCACTGGCATCAATCTATAATTGCCTAGTGGATGTAATATCCTGTAATATATGTTGGATGTGCAACGTTATTCCCTGTATGCCGTACCTTTGCTTGATCGGTTTTGGTCGTGTGCATAATTGCTCGTCGTAATGGGCTCAAATTATCTAATTTGGCCTAAAGACATGAACGAACTTTCTTTGGGCCCATTAAGTTAGTGGGCCGTTACTAGGCTGAAAGTTAATGGTCGGCCCTCTTACCTCCCGGGTCGTTAACAGGCCGACATCGAAGCGGGCAACAGGTGGCCCCAATTTATTTCACGGGCCGTTAACAGGCCGTTACTAAGTTTGGGCTACATTTGGCCCAACTATACTGTAGGCCTTTAGCAGGCCAAAAGAGACAACAGGCTTGTACTGGACCATGAAGAGCATGGGCCGCTAAGAGGCCAAAAGTCAGGTCGTATTGTAAACGGCCCAACTGTTTTGTGGGCCTTTAGCAATCCGAAAGAGAAACCGGGCTGGTATTGGACCATGAAGGGCATGGGCCGTTAAAATGCCAAAACTAAGGTCGTACTAAAAATGGCCCAACTCACTTATGGTCCGTTAATAGACCGAAAGGCACACAGGGCCGGGAATTGGCCCAACACTTAAATGGGTCGCTAAAAGGCCAAAACTCAGGTCCGACTACAAATGGCCCAACTAATTTATGGGCCGTCAACAGTGAAAGTGACACTGGCCGAAATGGCCCAACACTTAAATGGGCCGCTAAAAGGCCGAAACTCAGGTCCGACTACAAATGGCCCATCAGATTTATGGGCCGTCAACAGGCTGAAAGACACACCGGGCCGGAAATTAGCCCAACATTTAAATGGGTCACTAAAAGGCCGAAAGATGTACATCCTGAAAATTGGCCCATCCATTAAATGGGCCGTTAACAGGCCGAAATCTCATCGGGCCGATATTGAGCCCAAATATATAGCGGGCTGTTAACGGGCTCATACTGACGATGGGCTGCAATGGAGTCAAATCTTTAACGGGCCGTTGACGGGCCGAATTGGCACATCTCGTATGGGCCGTGGGCTTAAATGGACCTGACACAAGTAGGCCTTATATGGGTCGGCCTGCTAATTTTTATTGGGCTGGCCTTTTTCATCGGAATGGGCCACTGTTGGATCGTGCCACGTGTCGACCTATCATAGGCGCCTCCTGTCCAATGAGTGGATGACATCTGTCCCAACGGTGAGGCAACACGTGTTTCCTACGGCCAATGATGATTTTACACGTGGAAAATCCCCATTGGTACGGGCTGTTAACGGGTTATCGGATCCAAAACCGGACCCGATAGCTTAACGGCGTTTCGTTACGGTGGATGCCACGTGTCGGTCACCCTTGACGAAAGCACTTCTGTGACGCGCGATTTATTGTCATGGCAGTGGACACTTCCGTGATGATAATTTTGGTAATGTCATGGAACACTTCTCTGACAAACACGGTATGACTATCTTGATTCTGTCATAAATCTGTCATGGATGTACATGCATGACAAAAAACGCGACCTACTGTGACAAACACGTATCATCACGGAAGTGTATTTTTTTCGTAGTGATTACTTTTGCTACCGTTGTCGCTACTATCATACCACTTTGCTACTAAATACTTTGCTACAGATACTAAGTTATCCAGGTGTGGTTGAATTGACAACTCAACTGCTAATACTTGATAATATTCTTTGGCCCCCCTTGTGTCGAAGCAATAAATTTGGGTTCAATACTCTACCCTCGAAAACTGTTGCGATCCCCTATACTTGTGGGTTATCAAGACTATTTTCTGGCGCCGTGGTCGGGGAGCATAGCTATATTCTTTGAGTCACTTGGGATTTATATCTGCTAGTCACTATGAAGAACTTGAAAGACGCAAAAACAAAAATTTATCCCTCAACTACGAGGGGAGGTAAGGAACTGCCATCTAGCTCTGCACTTGATTCACCTTCTGCTTTTGAGTAAGCTTGCGACACCTAAACCTGCTTACGATATTAATTCTGATATGTCGCATGTTATTGATGATGCCACTTCCGCTATGCATGATACTTATGATGAAACTACTTCTATGCTTGATACTACTATGCCACTTGGTGAATTTCTTGATGAACAACTTGCTAGGGCTAGAGAGAATGAAATTATTGAAACTGATAATATTGATGAAAGTGATGATGAAGATTTTCCCCCTAGATATGAATTGCCTGTTGTGCCTGAGGGCTATGTTATGGATAAAGAAACTGCTAGAGACTTTCTTGCTTGCAATGATAGAAGTGATCTTAAGAAATTATTAGCTAAGGTGAAACAAAAAACTCTGAATGCTAGAATGAAATATGATCCTGCTTATGCTACTTCACCTATCTTTGTTACCGATAAGGATTATGAATTCTCCGTCGACCCTGATATAATTACTTTGGTTGAATCTGATCCTTTTTATGGCTATGAATCTAAAACTTTTGTCGCACATCTTACTAAATTAAATGATATAGCCACCCTATTCACGAATGATGAGAAAACTTGCTACTATTATATCCTTAAAATATTTCCGTTCTCATTAAAGGGTGATGCTAAGATATGGTTTGATTCTCTTGATCCTGGTTGTGTGCGTAGTCCCCAAGATATGATTTATTACTTCTCTGCTAAATATTCCCTGCTCATAAGAAACAAGCTGCTTTAAGGGAAATATATAATTTTGTGCAAATTGAAGAAGAGAGTCTCCCACAAGCTTGGGGGTGGCTTCTCCAATTACTTAATGCTTTGCCTGATCATCCTCTCAAGAAAAATGAAATACTTGATATCTTTTATAATGGACTAACCGATGCTTCCAGAGACCACTGCTACCTCTTGAGCACTGCGTTGGATTTCCCCGAAGAGGAGAGGATGATGCAGCAAAGTAGCGTAAGTATTTCCCTCAGTTTTTGAGAACCAAGGTATTAATCCAGTAGGAGGCTACACGCGAGTCCCTCGTACCTACACAAAACAAATAGCTCAATGCAACCAACGCGATTAGGGGTTGTCAATCCCTTCACGGTCACTTACGGGAGTGAGATCTGATAGAGATGATAGATAATATTTTTGGTATTTTTGGTATAGAGAGGCAAAGTAAAAAGTAAAAGGCAATGTAAAAAAGCAAAGCAATAATAAAGTGATGGAGATTGATATGATGAGAATAGACTCGGGGGCCATAGGTTTCACTAGTGGCTTCTCTCAAGAGCATAAGTATTCTACGGTGGGTGAAGAAATTACTGTTTAGCAATTGACAGAATGGAGCATAGTTATGAGAATATCTAGGCATGATCATGTATGTAGGCATCACGTCCGAGACAAGTAGACCGACTCCTGCCTGCATCTACTACTATTACTCCACTCATCGACCGCTATCCGATGCATCTAGAGTATTAAGTTAAAAACAGAGTAACGCCTTAAGCAAGATGACATGATGTAGAGGGTTAGTTTCATGCAATATGATAAAAACCCCATCTTGTTATCCTCGATGGCAACAATACAATACATGCCTTGCTGCCCCTACTGTCATTGGGAAAGGACACCGCAAGATTGAACCCAAAGCTAAACACTTCTGCCATTGCAAGAAAGACCAATCTAGTAGGCCAAACCAAATTGATAATTCAAAGAGACTTGCAAAGATAACCAATCATACATAAAAGAATTCAGAGAAGATTCAAATATTATTCATAGATAGACTTGATCATAAACCCACAATTCATCGGTCTCAACAAACACACCGCAAAAAGAAGATTACATCGAATAGATCTCCACGAGAGAGGGGAGAACATTGTATTGAGATCCAAAAGAGAGAAGAAGCCATCTAGCTAATAACTATGGACCCGAAGGTCTGAGGTAAACTACTCACACTTCATCGGAGGGGCTAGGATGATGTAGAAGCCCTCCGTGATGATGGCCCTCTCCGGCGGAGCTCCGGAACAGGCCCCAAGATGGGATCTCGTGGGTACAGAAGGTTGCGGCGGTGGAATTAGGTTTTTGGCTCCGTATCTGATTGTTTGGGGGTACGCAGGTATATATAGGAGGAAGGAGTACGTTGGTGGAGCTTCGAGGGGTCCACGAGGCAGGGGGCGCGCCTTAGGGGGGCGCGCCCTCCACCCTCATGACCGCCTCATGGATTTCTTGATGGAGGGTCCAAGTCTCCTCGGTCTTATCTGATGAGAAAATCACGTTCCCGAAGGTTTCATTCCGTTTGGACTCCGTTTGATATTCTGTTTCTCGAAACTACAAATAGGCAAAAAAGCAGCAATTCGGGTTGGGCCTCCGGTTAATAGGTTAGTCCAAAAATAATATAAAAGTGGAAAATAAAGCCCAATATAGTCCAAAACAGTAGATAATATAGCATGGAGCAATCAAAAATTATAGATACGTGGGAGACGTATCAGGCATCCCCAAGCTTAATTCCTGCTCGTCCTCGAGTAGGTAAATGAGAATTTTTGATGCGGAGTGCTACTTGGCATAATTTCAATGTAAATCTTCTTAATTGTGGTATGAATATTCAGATCCAAAAGATTCAAGACAAAAGTTCATGTTGACATAAAAATAATAATACTTCAAGCATACTAACAAAGCAATTATGTCTTCTCAAAATAACATGGCCAAAGAAAGCTATCCCTACAAAATCATATAGTCTGGCTATGCTCTATCTTCACCACACAAAGTATTTAAATCATGCACAACCTCGATGACAAGCCAAGCAATTGTTTCATACTTTTGACATTTTCAAAAAAAAATCGATCTTCACGCAATACATGAGCGTGAGCCATGGATATAGCACTATATGTGGAATAGAATGGTGGTTGTGGAGAAGACAAAAAGAGGGGAAGATAGTCTCACATCAACTGGGCGTATCAACGGGCTATGGAGATGCCCATCAATAGATACCAATGTGAGTGAGTAGGGATTGCCATGCAACGGATGCACTAGAGCTATAAGTATATGAAAACTCAACAAAAGAAACTAAGTGGGTGTGCATCCAACTCGCTTTCTCATGAAGACCTAGGGCATTTTGAGGAAGCCCATCATTGGAATATACAAGCCAAGTTCTATAATGAAAAATTCCCACTAGTATATGGAAGTGACAAAATGAGAGACTCTCTATCATGAAGATCATGGTGCTACTTTGAAGCACAAGTGTGGTAAAAGGATAGTAACATTGTCCCTTCTCTCTTTTTCTCTCTTTTCTTTATTTGGGCCTTTTCTCTTTTTTTATGGCCTCCTTTTTTTCATCCAGAGTCTCATCCCGACTTGTGGGGGAATCATAGTCTCCATCATCCTTTCCTCACTTGGGACAATGCTCTAAAAATGATGATCATCACACTTTTTATTTTTCTTACAACTCAACAATTACTTAGAACAAAATATGACTCTATATGAATGCCTCCAGCGATGTACCGGGATACGCAATGAATCAAGAGTGACATGTAAGAAAGAATTACGAATGGTGGCTTTGCCACAAATACGATGTCCACTACATGATCATGCTAGAAATATGACAATGATGGAGCATGTCATAATAAACGGAACGGTGGAAAGTTGCATGGCAATATATCTCGGAATGGCTATGGAAATGCCATGATAGGTAGGTATGGTGGCTGTTTTGAGGAAGGTATATGGTGGGTGTATGATACCGGCGAAAGGTGCGCGGTATTAGAGAGGCTAGCTATGGTGGAAGGAAGGAAAGTGCGTATAATCCATGGACTCAACATTAGTCATAAAGAACTCATGTACTTATTGCAAAAATCTAGAAGTTATCAAAGCAAAGTATTACGCGCATGCTCCTAGGGGGATAGATTGGTAGGAAAAGACCATCGCTCGTCCCCGACCGCCACTCATAAGGAAGACAATCAATAAATAAATCATTCTCCGACTTCATCACATAACGGTTCACCATACGTGCATGCTACGGGAATCACAAACTTTAACACAAGTAGTTCTCAAATTCACAACTACTCAACTAGCATGACTCTAATATCACCATCTTCATATCTCAAAACAATTATCAAGCATCAATCTTTTCTTAGTATTCAACGCACTCAAAAGAAAGTTTTACAAATCTTGAATACCAAGCATATTATTATCAAGCAAATTACCATGCTATTAAAGACTCTCAAAATAATCTAAGAGAAGCATGAGAGATCAATAGTTTCTTTAAAACAAATCCACCACCGTGCTCTAAAATATAGAAGTGAAGCACTAGAGCAAAACTATAAAGCTCAAAAGATATAAGTGAAGCACATAGAATTTCCCCGAAGCTTGTGGGTTGGAATCTGTATTTTATCACGTTCTTTCTACCTCTTGAGCACTGCGTTGGATTTCCCCGAAGAGGAGAGGATGATGCAGCAAAGTAGCGTAAGTATTTCCCTCAGTTTTTGAGAACCAAGGTATCAATCCAGTAGGAGGCTACGCGCGAGTCCCTCGTACCTACACAAAACAAATAGCTCAATGCAACCAACGCGATTAGGGGTTGTCAATCCCTTCACGGTCACTTACGAGAGTGAGATCTGATAGAGATGATAGATAATATTTTTGGTATTTTTGGTATAGAGATGCAAAGTAAAAAGTAAAAGGCAAAGTAAAAAGCAAAGCAATAATAAAGTGATGGAGATTGATATGATGAGAATAGACCCGGGGGCCATAGGTTTCACTAGTGGCTTCTCTCAAGAGCATAAGTATTCTACGGTGGGTGAAGAAATTACTGTTGAGCAATTGACAGAATTGAGCATAGTTATGAGAATATCTAGGCATGATCATGTATATAGGCATCACGTCCGAGACAAGTAGACCGACTCCTGCCTGCATCTACTACTATCACTCCACTCATCGACCGCTATCCAGCATGCATCTAGAGTATTAACTTAAAAACAGAGTAACGCCTTAAGCAAGATGACATGATGTAGAGGGGTAGTTTCATGCAATATGATAAAAACCCCATCTTGTTATCCTCGATGGCAACAATACAATACGTGCCTTGCTGCCCCTACTGTCATTGGGAAAGGACACCGCAAGATTGAACGCAAACCTAAGCACTTCTCCTATTGCAAGAAAGACCTATCTAGTAGGCCAAACCAAATTGATAATTCGAAGAGACTTGCGAAGATAACCAATCATACATAAAAGAATTCAGAGAAGATTCAAATATTATTCATAGATAGACATGATCATAAACCCACAATTCATCGGTCAACAAACACACCGCAAAAAGAAGATTACATCGAATAGATCTCCACGAGAGAGGGGGAGAACATTGTATTGAGATCCAAAAAGAGAGAAGAAGCCATCTTGCTAATAACTATGGACCCAAAGGTTTGAGGTAAACTACTCACACTTCATCGGAGGGGCTAGGATGATGTAGAAGCCCTCCGTGATGATGGCCCTCTCCGGCGGAGCTCCGGAACAGGCCCCAAGATGGGATCTCGTTGGTACAGAAGGTATATATATAGGAGGAAGGAGTACGTCGGTGGAGCTTCGAGGGGTCCACGAGGCAGGGGGCACGCCCTAGGGGGGCACCCTCCACCCTCGTGACCGCCTCGTGGCTTTCTTGACAGAGGGTCCAAGTCTCCTGGGTCTTATCTGATGAGAAAATCACGTTCCCGAAGGTTTCATTCCGTTTGGACTCCGTTTGATATTTTGTTTCTCCAAAACTCTGAAATAAGTAAAAAACGGCAATTCTGGGCTGGGCCTCCGGTTAATAGGTTAGTCCCAAAAATAATATAAAAGTGGAAAATAAAGCCCAATATAGTCCAAAACAGTAGATAATATAGCATGGAGCAATCAAAAATTATAGATACGTTGGAGACGTATCAACCACCTGGATAGTTGTGCTGGTTGTGTTTTTAGGGAAAGAACAGTTTATCAAGATGAAATTCTATTGAATAATATGTTGACTAATGAAAATAATTGGACACTTCCTGCACCAACTCCTAAGCCAACTCCGAAGAAAAGGGGTGTTCTATTTCTAGTCCTGAAGATATGCAAGAGGCAAAGAAATCTATGAAAGAAAAGGGTATTAAAGCTGAAGATGTTAAGAATTTACCTCCTATTGAAGAAATACATGGTCTTAATTTACTGCCTATTGAAGAACTACATGGTTTTAATTCTTCACCTATTGAAGAAACACATGGTCTTGATAACCCGACACAGGTAGTAAAGGTAAACTCTCTCTATAGATATGATAAAGCTGAAATCCCTCCTACTAAGTTTGCTAGCCAATGTTTGGATGAGTTTGACAATTTTATGGTTAAGCAAGAAGATTTTAATGCTTATTTTGGTAGAGAATTAAAATGCAACGCTTATATGATTTAACGCTTAAGTGATTATATGTCTAGAGTTAAAGGTGAACTTAAACTCATTAGTAAACATGCTTCTATGGTTACCACTCAAGTAGAACAAGTACTTAAAGCTCAGAATGATTTGCTCAATGAATTGAACAGTAAGAATAATGACTTTGATGTTAGAGTTGCAACTAGAGGGGGTAAAGTGACTCAGGAACCTTTGTATCCTGAGGGACACCCTAAGAGAATTGAGCAGGATTCTCAGAGAAATAATTTAGATGCACCTAGTCCTTCTAAAAAGAAGAAAAAGAAAAATGATAGGACTTTGCATGCTTCTAGTGAACCTGTTGTAGACACACCTGAGAATCCCAATGATATTTCTATTTCTGATGCTGAAACACAATCTGGTAATGAACATGAACCTAGTGATAATGTTAATGACAATGTTCATCTTGATGCTCAACCTAGCAAGGATAATGATGTAGAAATTGAACCTGCTTTTGATCTTGATAACCCACAATCAAAGAATCAATGTTATGATAAGAGAGACTTTGTTGCTAGGAAGCACGGTAAAGAAACGGAACCATGGGTTCAGAAACCCATGCCTTTTCCTCCCAAACCATCGAAGAAAAAGGATGATGAGGATTTTGAGCGCTTTGCTGAAATGATTAGACCTATCTTTATGCGTATGTGTTTGACTGATATGCTCAAAATGAATCCTTATGCTAAGTATATGAAAGATATTGTTACTAATAAAAGAAAGATACCGGAAGCTGAAATTTCCACCATGCTTGCTAATTACACTTTTAAGGGTGGAATACCTAAGAAGTTAGGAGATCCAAGAGTACCAACTATACCATGCTCCATTAAAAGAAACTATGTTAAAACTGCTTTATGTGATCTTGGAGCCGGTGTTAGTGTTATGCCTCTCTCTTTATATCGTAGACTTGATTTGAATAAGTTGACACCTACTAAAATATCTTTGCAAATGGCTGATAAATAAACTGCTATACATGTCGGTATTTGTGAGGATGTGCCTGTTGTGGTTGCAAACGTTACTATTTTAATGGACTTTGTTATTCTTGATATTCCCGAGGACGATAGTATGTCTATTATTCTTGGAAGACCCTTTTTGAATGCTGCAGGGGCTGTTTGTCAGTGTACAAAAAGAGGGGTGCACTTTTTGTACCCCTTTACTTGTGCACGGGCAGTCAGAGTCGCGCCCACGACCATACCAAGCAGAGCAGGGGAGGTGAGCCAAGGTAAGGCCGAAGCCCGAGACAATCAGAGCAACGCCAAGGCCAAGACCACGAAGAGCAGATGGACGAAGCAGGTTCCCCCGGCAAGACCCTTGTCGGGGCAACCTCAGCGGCCCTGACAAGATCCTTTCCGGGACAGCTCGCCCCACACCAATAGAGCGAGCCACCCTTGAGCCCACGGCCGCCGACACCACCATCAACATGGGGCCAGGGCTCGGGAAGGCACCTCTGTGGTGGCATGCAGATCTTTGTGAAGACATATTCAAGATCCGGTGAGGATTAGAAGACGACGGTCCTCGGCAAGATCCTTGCCGAGGAAGGCTACCAGACCCCCGGCAAGACCCTTGCCGGGGACGACAGCGTGCCACGGCAAGACCCTTGCCGGGCCACCCGGCAAGGCCCTCACCAAGGACGCCAGCAGGGCCGCCGCCAGGCCCGCCGACGACCAAGCTTCCACCGCCGTTCGCATGCAACTGCCAGCCCAACCAGCTGGGCGGGCACC
The DNA here is from genome assembly GCA_021605145.1 of Aegilops bicornis. Classification (NCBI taxonomy): domain Eukaryota; kingdom Viridiplantae; phylum Streptophyta; class Magnoliopsida; order Poales; family Poaceae; genus Aegilops; species Aegilops bicornis. Next base: position 353,988,115 of record CM038669.1, on the reverse strand, counting down.
TGTGTGGCAGCATGCAGCTCCCAGGCCAACTCTTCAAGCGCCTGCGTGGCGGCATGCAGATCTTCGTGAAGGCTCCACCACCGCGCCACCTCAGCTGCCTGCCTGCCTACATGGCACCGCATGCATCGCTGGCAAGGGCGCGTGTCGGAGCGAGGAGGAGCGGCGACGGATGGGACGGGCCTCGCCCCCGTCCCCGATAAAGCAAAGGGACGCCTAAGCGATGCATTAAATGCATCTTGTCCTGTAATACGAGGGATAACCTCGCAACACGTACACCTTTCCACCTCCTGTGTGCCGCTGTGGCAACCCCTTTTTCCTATAAAAGGAGGCCTGAGGCGACCAGGAGAAGGATTCGGCTCTTTCGAACCACACGCTGATCACAGCTAGTTGGAGGGCTCAAGAACTCTCAGAAATACACCCACCAAAGCAGGACAAGGGTTTTACGCATCCTCGCGGCCCGAACCTGGGTAAACAATCCTTGTGCTGTCTACTAGCCCTGCTCTCCTCACAACCCTGCGCCCCAGCAACCGTAGTAGGGATTCTTGTGATCCCATAGGTGTCGTTCCACACCGGCATCTTTGGCGTGCCAGGTAGGGGGCGCAGGATCTGGTCTGGTAGTTGGGCTGGCAGTTCTTCGTCGCTTTCGGTTTCTAAGAAGAAGGCGACTGGAGAAACGACGCCGGCTCGGCAACATAAAAGCTAAGTTATTCAGAGCCTTGGATTATTTCCTTTTGCACTTGAGGTTATCGTCCTCGAGATCCGCCTGTATGGGAAACCTACACGCAAAGCCCCCCGCTGCGATTGGCAACGCCTTTGTTCTGTTTCGAGTCCGCTCAACAGCTCAAAGCTGCCGCGTTGAGAACGGCGGGGTAGCCTTCCGCACCTGGAAACGCTCCTGGCTCTGACTCGAGTCAAACTCGACAGTTCGGGCGGCCGCGCTAAGGGCGGCAAGGTGGTCCGCCCGGCGACAAGCACACCCGGCAGGCCAATGGGGATCCGTCCCCAAGACGCTGCCTTGGGTTTACGTGTCGGTGAGCCTACCCAGTAACGTAGGGTGGACATACAAAGGAAAATCAAACAGGAAAATAACATGCATAATACTGAAAGTGCTACAGAGTTATATTACATCAAATTGTTGCTGCGGTTCTAACTAGAGATAACGATTGTCTTGGTTGTGAACCTGCAGCGGCGATAAAGGACAGGATGCCTAATCCCGGCGCTGGCCCTCCACCCTCAGAATTCCGCCAACACGGTTGACGATGGGCTTGATGCGCTCCCTGAGCGGCGCGAGGTCAGTATCCTCCGACAAGCTCTCCAGCTCGGCGTCGAAGTCGAAGTCGGGGTACCAGTGCGCCACCTTGGTGAGAACCTTGGTCATGGCACCCTGGCAAAGCCTCCGGGACTCCTTTGCCAGCGAGGCCGCCTGGTTGGCATGGAGCCGCTCCAAAGCACCGACAACCTTCTCAAAGAACAAGGTCAGGCTGCAGTTGGCGCTCATGCTCCGCTCCGGGACATACCTCACGTCTGGCATCCCCATGATGGCCAGCTACGAGGCGGCTTGGTTCGTGACGGTGGCAAGGCGATCGAGCCAATGTTTCTTGCCCGCCACGTGATCCGCGAAGTTGAGGCCCTCGTTCGTCCGCAACTCCTTCTCGGCCTCCAGCTCCTTGGCCAGGGTCCCCTCTCGGGTCTTGGCCTCCTCCAAGACCTTCTCGAGATCCTCCAAATTTCAGCTTGAGATCTCTGACGGAGTTGTTGGCCTCGGAGAGCTCCCCAGCCTTGCTGACGACCGCGCCCTGCGCCTCTGTCAGGGCACTGTTAAGCGTGTCCCTCTCCTGGGACATCTTCAGCGCCTGCTCCTTCAGCTCGTCGCGCTCCACCTCCAGCTTCTTCACCTTGCCAGCGTGAACCTAGGCCTGGGCATTGAGTGCCTCTTTGTTCCTCTGCTCCAGCTCACTGGTCCGCCGCGGGACAAGCTTCGCCACCTCTGCATCCTTGCCGCGAAGCGTGGCGGCAAACTTCTCCTTGCACGCAGCAAGGTCCTCCTCCTGGGAGTGCAACGCGGCCTCGTGCTGAGTACGGGCGACTTCGGCGGCCGCGGCCAAGTTCTTCGCCGTCACCTGAGCCTTCTCGACGTCGGCGAGCTTCATGGTGAGCTCCACGTCGCGCTTGGCCAGCTCGCCCTGAGCGGCCTTGAGCTCCTGGTGGGCCTCGCGGAACCAGTCCTGCGTCTCGGCAACGCGCTCCTGGAGGTCCGCCTCCGCCTTCTCCACCACCGCCGTCGTGGACTTAACATTGTCCAAGCGGGCGCGGTGGAACGCCTGGAGCTTCCGGAACCTGGCGCCCATGACGTGGAGGAGCCGCTCCTCCTGCGAACCGTCGCCGCCAACAACTGGCTCGTCGATGACTTCAAGCCCGGCAGCGGCAAGCACCTCGTCGTCGAACACCTCTCCCCCAACGGGTGTCCTGGTGCTCGACGCGCCTGGAAGGTGGATGAACAAGTCGTCACTCACCCTCAGGTACTTGCCGGAGCCAGAAGCAGCAGAGGAGGAAGGCCGGTCACCAGCCTCCTCCTCCTCCTCGGCAGTGGCCCCGCCGGCTTCCCCGGTAGGCCCCTTGTCGGCTTCCTGAGTGCAGCCTTGTCGGCCTCCCCGGTAGGACCCTCGGCGGCATCCTCGGCAGCGTCTTTGGCGGCCTCCTCGGCGGCGATCTTCTCGGCGTCCACCTCGGCAGCCTTGGCGACGCCCTCGATGACGGCGTCCACATCCTCTGGGTTCACCGAGGAGAAATCTGGGCGCCGAAGAAGGGTGTGAGGCAAGGCCAAGACCAAGAGAAGGAAAGAAAAATAAGTAGGGACGAATGGCGAACGACTTACCGGTGCAAGTGCCCGGCTGGGAAACGGAAGTCCCCTCCCCGCCAACATTTGGCGTCGAGGCAAAGCCGCCAGTGCCCAAGTTCTCTTCCTCCTCCTCCATGTGTGTGGGCCCGGTACTTGGTGCCGTTGCCGGGGATGTCCCTCGGGGCGGCGTGGTCGATGGGGGCGGCGTGTTGGGAGTAGCCCTCTGTGGCTCCTGCTGCTGCTGCTCTCCTCCTGCATACCTGGCAAGGTCAGCACCAAAGTGTCGTGCCCCTGACACATGTCGAAGAGGAAAGAATGATGAACTTACGCTGGGGCCTGTGTCGGGGGCTGCTGTCCGGGCTGCTCAACACCACCAACGGCGCCCTTGAAGTGCCAGCCGGGGGCTGGCCACCCGCCGAGACCCTGGCCCTCTTCACTCTCTGGGCCAGCGTCTCCACGTCCCTGCAAAGATTACGACATGTCAAGGCAAGCAACACAGAGTGAGGGGGCAGAGATAACAAAAAGGAGCCAGATGCTTACTCGCCGTCCGCCTCCTCCTCTGTTGTTTTCCTCTTCCTCGTCGGGCTGAGGGATCCATAATCGAAGGTGACCTCCGTGTCAACATCCGCCGGAGGAGGGAAGGGAGGCAGCATCTGGGCACGCTTGGATGAAGAAGGGGCGGTTGTCTTCTTCTTCACCGCGACCTTCTCCGGCTTCTTCGCCGTTGCGGCCCTCGGGTGGGGACAGGACCACTCCAAGGTCAGCTGCGGCTGCGCAGCCTGCCGGGCCGGACCGGCTCGCCGGAACTGGCCCGCCGCAAGACGCGCCCTCTCCCCATAGCCGGTGTCGGGCCTGCGGTTTCGTCCTCCTCCTCCGATGACTCGCCGGACACATCCTCAACCAGAGGAGCCTAGGTGCCGGCGCTACTGGCTCCCCCGGCGGTCGTCGCCCACCGGGCGAGCTCCTCCTCCTCCGCGGCCGTCGCGGCCTTGTCCTCCACACCGCCGGCGCTGCCGGCCTCCCTGGCAAGTTGTGCCTCCCTCGCCCTAGTGGCGATGTAGTCCAACTCCGCCTGGGTGGTGTCCTGGACGAGCAGCCGCTCGGCGTCAGCGTTGACGTACCCCTCATGCAGGGTATCAAAGAACTGTTGCACATCGGCGTCCTCCGGCTCCTTCCAGCTCGGGTCGGGGCCATGCGTGTTGCAGTCCGGCATCATGGCAATGATCTCGGACCGACGCGAATTGTTGCACAACGGGACCACCCCCATTGGCATCTTGAACAAAGGCCCCTTGAGGACCTTGCCGGCCTTCGCGGTGGCCCTCGCGTCCTTGCCGGTCCGCTCGAACTCGCTGTCACGGCCCATGATGACCCACAAGTATAGGGGATCTATCGTAGTCCTTTCGATAAGTAAGAGTGTCTAACCCAACGAGGAGCAGAAGGAAATGATAAGCTGCTTTCAGCAAGGTATTCTCTGCAAGTACTGAAATAAGTGGTAACAAACAGTTTTGTGATAAGATAATTTGTAACGAGCAACAAGTAACAAAAGTAAATAAAGTGCAGCAAGGTGGCCCAATCCTTTTTGTAGCAAAGGACAAGCATGGACAAACTCTTATATAAGGAAAAGCGCTCCCGAGGACACATGGGAATATCGTCAAGCTAGTTTTCATCACGTTCATATGATTCGCGTTCAGTACTTTGACAATTTGATATGTGGGTGGACCGGTGCTTGGGTGTTGTTCTTACTTGAACAAGCATCCCACTTATGATTAACCTCTATTGCAAGCATCCGCAACTACAACAAAAGTGTTAAGGTAAACCTAACCATAGCATGAAACATATGGATCCAAATCAGCCCCTTACAAAGCAACACATAAACTAGGGTTTAAGCTTCTGTCACTCTAGCAACCCATCATCTACTTATTACTTCCCAATGCCTTCCTCTAGGCCCAAATAATGGTGAAGTGTTATGTACTCGATGTTCACATAAAACCACTAGAGTCTAGACAACATACATCTCATCAAAATATCGAACGAATACCAAATTCACATGACTACTAATAGCAAGACTTCTCCCATGTCCTCGGGAACAAACGTAACTACTCACAAAGCATATTCATGTTCATAATCAGAGGGGTATTGATATGCATAAAGGATCTGAACATATGATCTTCCACCAAATAAACCAACTAGCATCAACTACAAGGAGTAAATCAACACTACTAGCAACCTACTAGTACCAATCCCGGACTTGGAGACAAGAATTGGATACAACAGATGAACTAGGGTTTTGAGAGGAGATGGTGCTGGTGAAGATGTTGATGGAGATTGCCCTCTCCCGATGAGAGGAGCGTTGGTGATGACGATGTCGATGATTTCCCCCTACTGGAGGGAAGTGTCCCAGCAGAACAGCTTTGCCGAGCCCTAGATTGGTTCCGCCAAGGTTCCGCCTCGTGGCGGCGGAGTTTCATTCCGAAAGGTTGCTTATGATTTTTCCTCAATGAAATACCTCATATAGCGTAAGATGGCCATCGGAGAGCCAGGGGCCCACGAGGTAGGGGTGCGCCAGGGGGTAGGGCGCCCCCACCCTCGTGGCCAGTGGGCCCTCCGTGAACTTCTTCTGCTCAATATTTTTTATTATTTCCAAAAATGACTTCCGTGGAGTTTCAGGACTTCTGGAGTTGTGCAGAATAGGTCTTTAATATTTTCTCCTTTTCCAGCCCAGAATTCCAGCTGCCTGCATTCTCCCTCCTTATGTAAACCTTGTAAAATAAGAGAGAATAGGCATAAGTATCGTGACATAATGTGTAATAACAGCCCATAATGCAATAAATATCGATATAAAAGCATGATGCAAAATGGACGTATCAACTCCCCCAAGCTTAGACCTCGCTTGTCCTCAAGCGAAAGCCGATAACAATAAATATGTCCCCATGTTTAGAGGTAGAGGCGTCGATAAAAATAAAATACGGACATGAAGGCATCATGATTATTCTCATAACAGCAACATATATGAATATTGTCATATGATTTCTTATGCTCAAGTAATAATCTATTCACAATGCAAAAGTACGAATCATAAACTTTATTGAGAACCAACAAACTATAATCCCAGTCATCGAAGCAATTGCAATTTATCATAACATCAGAAAGAGTCTATGTCAGAGCTTAATAGCAAGTCCACATACTCAACTATCATTTAGTCTTTCATAATTGCTAACACTCACGCGATACTTGTGGTTACGGAGTTTTAGTCGGACACAGAGAAAGATAGGGGCTTATAGTTTCGCCTCCCAACCTTTTACCTCAAGGGTAATGTCAACAATAATAACTCATGCTACCCTACATCCAATTATATATATCTAATCTTTCCAACATACTCTGCTTGCCAAAGGATAAAATGAAAAAGGAAAGGTGAAGATCACCATGACTCTTGCATAAGGTAGAAGATAATAGTAAAAGATAGGCCCTTCGCAGAGGGAAGCAGAGGTTGACATGCGCTTTTATGGTTGGATGCACAAAATCTTAATGCGAAAGAACGTCACTTTATATTGCCCCTTGTGATATGAAACTTTATTATGCAGTCTGTCGCTTTTATTTCTTCCACATCACAAGATCGTATAAAGCTTATTTCCTCCACACCAATCAATCATACATATTTGGAGAGCAATTTTTATTGCTTTGCACCGATGACAACTTACTTGAAGGATCTTACTCAATCCATAGGTAGGTATAGTGGACTCTCATGGCAAAACTGGGTTTAAGGATATTTGGAAGCACAAGTAGTATCTCTACTTGGTGCTGAGAATTTGGCTAGCATGAGGGGGAAAGGCAAGCTCAACATGTTGGATGATTCATGACAACATACTTTATCTCAGATATAAGAAAACATAACCCATTACGTTGTCTTCCTTGTCCAACATCAACTCTTTAGCATGTCATATTTTAATGAGTGCTCCCAATCATAAAAGATGTCAATGATAATGTATTTATATGTGAAACCTCTCTTTCCTTATTACTTCCTATTAATTGCAACGATGACCAAAGCTATGTCTGCCAACTCCCAACAACTTTTAATCATCATACTCTTTCTATGTGAAGTCATTACTCTCAATAAGTTCAATATGAACTCTTTGTTTCTTTTTATTCTTTTTCTTCTTTTCTTTTATTCACTCAAGATCATAGCATAATAATCAAGACCTTGACTCAACACTAATCTTTATTATATATAGCTCACGGACTCGATTACATAGAGAGATCATAAAGCAAAACTCAAAACTAGATCATGCCATAAACTTCATTCTACTAGATCAAGATACTACTAATAGGATCGAACTAAGAAAAAGGTAAAGATAGGAGTGTGATGGTGATACGATACCGGGGCACCTCCCTCAAGCTTGGCATTTGCCAAGGGGAGTGCCCATACCCATGTGATTATGTCTCCTTCTTTGTCGGTGAACAGGATGGTGGTGATGTTGACTTAGTTGATGGCATAGACTTCTCCCTTAATTTGCGCTTGAGGACAGAATTTTGGTCCCTCAAATCATTAATCTCCCACTCCAGGGTTAATATCTTTTTGCATAGGTCCTACTTATTTTCCTGCAAGAGATGAAAAGGGGCTCGATCTTTGGTTTCTTTACCCTATCAGGGAGACTTGACTTTTTGAACTCCACATGCATGTCCCCGGGTTGAGGTAATGGGGCTTCATCTTCATCTGAGCTCGTCTCCTCCTTCCCCCTGGGTTCATAGTCCTCTTCTTCCTCTGTAGTCCAGCCATCGTGTTCCACATCTCCATAGACCTTAGGGTTTGCTAAGTAATCATCCACATAGCTTTCTCCTTCCGAACCCTGGGAAGACATGTTGATCTAATCTGCAGTAGGACAGCTCAAAATGAAAACAGAGGATAATTGTGTGATACAGGAGTCAAAACCTTTGGGAGAATATATAATGAATTTTTACCGACCAAAATACGTATCGTGCAAGAAAACGGAGTCCGGAAGACACACGAGGTGCCCACGAGGTAGGGGACGCGCCCAGGGGGTAGGGCGCGCCCTCCACCCTCGTGGGGCCCTCGTGTCCTTCCCGGACTGCTACTTATTTTTCTGTTTTTCTAAATATTCCAAAACGGAGAAATATTGCCTTAAAAACTGTTTTGGAGTCGGTTTACTTACCGTACCACATACCTATTCCTTTTCGGAGTTTGAAACATTCTGGAAAGTGTCCCTTATGTACTCCTTCGGGGTTACGGTTTCAATAACATTGGTTTCAACATTTATGGGAGTACCTGAGATATAATGTTTAATTCTTTGACCGTTCACCACCTTCGGATTTGTGCCTTCGAAGTTGTTGATTTTTATGGCACCGGAATGATAGACCTCCTCGATAACATAGGGGCCTTCCCATTTAGAGAGAAGTTTTCCTGCAAAAAATCTTAAACGAGAGTTGTATAGCAATACATAATCATCTACGTTAAACTCACGCTTTTGTATCCTTTTGTCATGCCATCTTTTAACTTTTTCTTTAAACAACTTGGCATTTTCATAAGCTTGGGTTCTCCATTCATCAAGTGAGCTAATATCAAATAACCTCTTCTCACCGGCAAGTTTGAAATCATAACTGAACTCTTTAATAGCCCAATAAGCCTTATGTTCTAGTTCGAGAGGTAAATGACATGCTTTTCCATAAACCATTTTATATGGAGACATACCCATAGGATTTTTATATGCAGTTCTATAGGCCCATAATGCATCATCAAGTTTCTTGGACCAATTCCTCCTAGATTATTGACAGTCTTTTGCAAAATTAAGTTGAGTTCTCTATTATTCAATTCTACTTGACCACTAGACTGTGGGTGATAAGGAGATGTGATTCTGTGATTAACATCATATTTAGCAAGCATTTTACGGAAAGCACCATGAATAAAATTTGAACCACCATCAATCATTAAATATCTAGGGACTCCAAACCTCGGAAAAATAACTTCTTTAAGCATTTTAATAGAAGTGTTATGATCAGCACTACTAGTTGGAATAGCTTCTACCCACTTAGTAACATAATCAATAGCAACTAAAATATGTGTATATCCATTAGAGGCAGGAAAAGGTCCCATATAATCAAAGCCCCAAACATCAAATGGTTCAATAACAAGTGAATAATTCATAGGCATTTCTTGATGTCTACTAATATTACCAATTCTTTGACATTCATCACATGATAGGACAAACTTACGGGCATCCTTGAAGAGAGTAGGCCAATAAAAACCGGATTGCAATACCTTATGTGCAGTTCTATCTCCAGCGTGGTGTCCTCCATAAGCTTCGGAGTGGCACTTGCGTAGGATCTGTTCATGTTCATGCTCAGGTACACAACGTCTAATAACACCATCTACTCCTTCTTTATAAAGATGTGGGTCATCAAAAAAGTAAAGTCTGAAATCATATAAGAAATTTTTCTTTTGTTGGTATGTGAAACTAGGTGGTATGAATTTAGAAACAATGTAATTAGCATAATCAGCATACCATGGAGTACTATGAGAAGTACTTATGACATTTAATTGCTCATCAGGAAAGCTATCATCAATAGGTAGTGGGTCATCAAGAACATTTTCTAACCTAGACAAGTTGTCTGCAACGGGGTTCTTAGCTCCCTTTCTGTCAACAATATGCAAATCAAATTCTTGTAGCAAGAGAACCCATCTAATAAGTCTAGGTTTAGCATCTTTCTTTTCCATAAGATATTTAATAGCAGCATGATCAATGTGAATAGTTACTTTAGAATCAACAATATAAGGTATGAACTTATCACAAGCAAATACAATCGCTAATGCTTCTTTTTCAAGAGTAGCATAATTTCTTTGAGCATTGTCTAGAGTCTTACTAGCATAATGGATAACATTTATTTTCTTATCAACTCTTTGCCCTAGAACAGCACCTACAAAGATAATTACTAGCATCACACATAATTTCAAAGGGTAAATTCCAATCAGGTGGCTGAACAATGGGTGCAGAGATCAATGTTTTCTTAAGTATTTCAAATGCTTCTACACAATCATCATCAAAGACAAATGGTATATCTTTTTGTAACAAATTAGTCAGAGGCCGAGAAATTTTTGAAGTCCTTAATGAACCTCCTATAAAATCCGGCATGACCAAGGAAACTTCTTATACCTTTGATGTCCTTGGGGCATGGCATCTTTTCAATAGCATCAACCTTGGCTTTATCAACTTCAATACCTCTTTCAAAAACTTTATGCCCCAAGAAAATACCTTCATTAACCATAAAGCGGCATTTTTCCCAATTCAAGACAAGATTAGTTTCTTCACATCTCTGAAAAACTCGATCAAGGTTGCTCAAGCAATCATCAAAAGAAGATCCATAAACGGAAAAGTCGTCCATGAAAACCTCACAAATCTTTTCACAAAAGTCATAGAATGTAGCCATCATGCATCTTTGAAAGGTAGCAGGTGCATTACATAAACCAAAAGGCATACGTCTATAAGCAAAAGTACCGAAAGGGCATGTAAAAGTAGTCTTTGATTGATCTTTAGTCGACATGTATTTGATGTAACCCAGAATAACCATCTAGAAAGCAATAGTGTGTATGTTTGCATAATCTTTCTAGAATTTGATCGATAAAAGGTAAGGGGTAATGATCCTTTTTAGTAGCCTTATTTAATTTACGGAAATCAATTACCATCCTATAACCTGCAATAATTCTTTGCGGAATCAATTCATCTTTATCATTAGGAACAACAGTAACACCTCCCTTCTTAGGGACACAATGGACAGGACTTACCCAATCGACTATCAAAGAACGGGATAAATTATACCTGCCTCCAGAAGCTTTAGTATTTCTTTTCTTACCACTTCTTTCATTTTAGGATTCAGCCGTCGTTGATGATCATGAACTGGTTTGGCATCTTCTTCCAAATTTATTTTATGTTGACATAAAGTGGGACTAATGCCCTTAAGATCATCAAGAGTCTATCCAATAGCAGCATGGTGCTTCTTCAGAGTTTTCAATAATCTTTCTTCTTCATGCTCTGAAAGGTTAGCACTAATAATAATAGGATATATCTTCTTTTCATCAAGATAAGCATATTTAAGATTATCAGGCAACGTTTTAAGCTCAAACACGGGATCACCCTTGGGTGGAGGAGGATCCCCTAAGATTTCAACATGCAAATTGTGTTTCAGAATAGGTTCATGCTTAAATAATACTTCATCTATTTCCCTTCTTTCATTCATAAACATATCATTTTCATGGTCTAGCAGATATTGTTCTAAAGGATCACTAGGAGGTACGGCAATAGAAGCAAGACCAATAATTTCATCCTTACTAGGCAATTCTTCTTCACGGTGTTGTTTACTAAATTTAGAGAAATTAAACTCATGAATCATATCACCCAAACCAATAGTAACAACATTCTTTTCGCAGTCTATCTTAGCATTAACGGTCTTCAAGAAGGGTCTACCAAATATAATGGGACAGAAGCTATCTTGTGGGGAACCAAGAACAAGAAAATCAGCATGGTATTTATTTTTCCCACACAAGACTTCAACATCTCTAACAATTCCCATTGCTAATATAGTATCTCTATTGGCAAGTTTAATTGTAACATCAATTCCTTCTAACTCAGCGGGTGCAATTCCATGCTTAATTTTTTCGTATAAAGTATGCGGTATAACACTAGCACTATCACCCATATCACATAAGCCATGATAACAATGATCTCCTATTTTAATAGAAATAACAGGCACGCCTACCACAGGTCTATGTTTATCTTTAACACAAGGTTTGGCAATTCTACCGGTTTCACCGCATAATTGAATAACATGCCCATCAATATTATCAGATAAGAGATCTTTAACAATAGCAATATTAGGTTCAACTTTGACTTGCTCAGGAGGTGTATAAGTTCTAATATTGCTTTTACGAACCACAGTTGAAGATTTAGCATGATCCTTTATCCTAATAGGGAAAGGTGGTTTCTCAACATAAGAAGTAGGAACAATAGGATCATTATAAGTGACAGTCTTTTCTTCAACTTTAATAGGGGCAACTACTTTTACTTCTATGGGAGGATGATATTTAAACCACTTCTCCTTGGGGAGATCAACATAAGTAGCAAAAGATTCACAGAAAGAAGCTACTATCTCAGAGTCACGTCCATATTTAGTGCTAAATTTACGGAAAACATCGGTATCCATAAAAGACTTAACACAATCAAAGTTAGGTGTCATACCTGACTCCTTACCTTCGTCGAGATCCCAATCTTCAGAGTTATGCTTAATTCTATCCAATAAATTCCATTTGAATTCAATAGTCTTCATCATAAAAGAGCCAAAGACAAGAAGTATCGAGCATGATGCGATTGTTTTCGTAAAGCCGGGCATAAATTTTTGAAGAATTATTTCTCTTGAGAGCTCATGATTGGGGCATGAATATAACATTGATTTAAGCCTCCCCCAAGCTTGAGCGATGCTTTCTCCTTTGTGAGGCCAAAAATTATATATATAATTGCGATCGCGATGAACAAGATGCATAGGATAATACTTCTGATGAAATTCCAACTTCATTCGTTTATAGTTCCATGATCCCGTATCATCACATAGCCTATACCATGTCGATGCATCTCCCTTCAAATATAAAGGGAAGACCTTCTTCTTAACAACATCATCGGGTATACCTGCAAGCTTAAATAATCCACAAACTTCATCCACATAGAGTAGATGTTCATCAGGATGCTTTGTTCCATCTCCTGTAAAAGGGTTATCAAGAAGTTTTTCTAACATACCCGAACGAACTTCAAAGGGAATAATTTCATTTTCAGTAGGTTGAGGAGAAATTCTTGCTCTACTGGTCTGGGTGAACATACCCCGAACAAGCCCCTCAGAGGATTACTTTCCATAGTAACAAGTGACAGTAAATTTCAGCACACTATGTAATTTTTTTCTTACCAAATTCCACCTACCAAAGGCGCTTCACTCCCCGGCAACGGCGCCAGAAAAGAGTCTTGATGACCCACAAGTATAGGGGATCTATCGTAGTCCTTTAGATAAGTAAGAGTGTCGAACCCAACAAGGAGCAGAAGGAAATGATAAGCGGTTTTCAGCAAGGTATTCTCTGCAAGTACTGAAATAAGTGGTAACAAACAGTTTTGTGATAAGATAATTTGTAACGAGCAACAAGTAACAAAAGTAAATAAAGTGCAGCAAGGTGGCCCAATCCTTTTTGTGGCAAAGGACAAGCCTGGACAAACTCTTATATAAGGAAAAGCGCTCCCGAGGACACATGGGAATATCGTCAAGCTAGTTTTCATCACGTTCATATGATTCACGTTCGGTACTTTGATAATTTGATATGTGGGTGGACCGGTGCTTGGGTGCTGTTCTTACTTGAACAAGCATTCCACTTATGATTAATCTCTATTGCAAGCATCCGCAACTACAACAAAAGTATTAAGGTAAACCTAACCATAGCATGAAACATATGGATCCAAATCAGCCCCTTACGAAGCAACGCATAAACTAGGGTTTAAGCTTATGTCACTCTAGCAACCCATCATCTACTTATTACTTCCCAATGCCTTCGTCTAGGCCCAAATAATGGTGAAGTGTTACGTAGTCGATATTCACATAACACCACTAGAGGCTAGACAACATACATCTCATCAAAATATTGAACGAATACCAAATTCACATGACTACTAATAGCAAGACTTCTCCCATGTCCTCGTGAACAAACGTAACTACTCACAAAGCATATTCATGTTCATAATCAGAGGGGTATTAATATGCATAAAGGATCTGAACATATGATCTTCCACCAAATAAACCAACTAGCATCAACTACAAGGAGTAATCAACACTACTAGCAACCTACTAGTACCAATCCCGGACTTGGAGACAAGTATTGGATACAAGAGATGAACTAGGGTTTTGAGAGGAGATGGTGCTGGTGAAGATGTTGATGGAGATTGCCCTCTCCCGATGAAAGGAGCGTTGGTGCTGACGATGGCGATGATTTCCCCCTACCGGAGGGAAGTGTCCCCGGCAGAACAGCTCTGCCGGAGCCCTAGATTGGTTCCGCCAAGGTTCCGCCTCGTGGCGGCGGAGTTTCGTCCCGAAAGGTTTCTTATGATTTTTTCCTCGACGAAAGACCTCATATAGCAGAAGATGGCCATCGGAGAGCCAACAGGGGGCCCACGAGGTAGGGGCGCGCCTAGGGGGGTAGGGCGCGCCCCCACCCTCGTGGCAGGTGGGCCCCCCTCTAGTGAACTTCTTCCGCTCAATATTTTTTATTATTTCCAAAATTGACTTTCGTGGAGTTTTAGGACTTTTGGAGTTGTGCAGAATAGGTCTCTAATATTTGCTCCTTGTCCAGCCCAGAATTCCAACTGCCGGCATTCTCCCTCCTTATGTAAACCTTGTAAAATAAGAGAGAATAGGCATAAGTATCGTGACATAACGTGTAATAACAGCCCATAATACAAAAAATATCGATATAAAAGCATGATGCAAAATGGACGTATCAGCCCACGTCAAGCTGGAAGAGCTGCTGGCAGAAATGGGTGTGCACCATCACCGTGAAGTTGTGGTTGAGGCCGGGGTGGAGCCGCATGATGTCGGCGGGGTTCGTGAAGAGCCAGGCTGGCCTCCCCTTGTTATGCAGAGGAGCGATCCGGCGACGGATGAAGTCCTCCCCGGTCATTTCAAGGGTGAGCCCGGCCTGGGTAAGCCGGAGAATCCTGGTGGTGGCAACCGTGAGCTTTCCGTCGTCGGCATCGACATCACTCCAATCACTGCCGTGAACCGGCGGCGCCCGGCGACTCTGCAGAACGCCGGCGGGTCCTTCTCTTCGATCCAGCACCACCGGCCCCGCCATTCTTCCCACCTCTCCTTCATGGCGCCGTCCGGGTACGCTCCCTTGGATTTTGGGATCCAGGTGATGCACCCCGAGATGGCACCCCCCGTCTGGATCCGAGGGAAGAAGTAATGGCGGAAGAGCGTCGTGTTGGGGTGCACCCCGGCAAAGCTTCGTAGAGGTGCGCGAAAAGGGCCATGCACGCCACCGCATTCGGAGTAAAATCCAGGAGGCGGAAGCCGAAGGTGTGCATGATGTCGCTGAAGAAATCGGAGAAGGGGGGACAGAGCCCACAAGAAAAATAATCAACAAAGAAGGGGTACCGATTTGGGGCAGGCTCGGCACAGTCAGCGGGGATGACGCTTGTGCCTGGATGCCCCAAATTCTCTCCCCCCCCCCCATCTTCACTCCCCACAGGGGCCTAAAGGAGTCCCGAAGCTCGAACACGTCGACCATTGAGGGGAAGAAGAAGGCGGACTGCGTCCGCTGCCCTGCCAGCGCGCTCTCCGGCGGCCTTGGCCACTCCCTTGCCCTTGGTGGATTTTGGCGCCATAGCGGCTGGAGGAGGAGGGCAGGACAGAGGGCAGCAGAAGCGCAACGGCGGCGAGCAGAAACGAAGCTTGGAGAAGAAGAGGAAGCCGGGCGGAGGTTTCTGAGATTGGGGTTGCGCGAAGGGTAAAAGGAACAGTGCGCCCGCGGTTATCCCTTTTTATGGGGAAGCCGCGGGTCGCGCTGCCCATTTACTGCGACGTGACGCATGCGTGCGGGAACCGCCCCACGCATGCCGCCCACGTCACGTGCACCCCTGCGCGCGGGTCGTGGGGAGCGGAGCGCGCGAAAAGCTTTACCGCGGTAAAAACCGCCCCGCGCGCACCGTTCTGGGCCTAGCCCAACAACACGTCGCGCTTATGTGTGGCCTAGGCCCGGGGGCTCCTCTCGGTGTACAAAAAGAGGGGTGCACTTTTTGTACCCCTTTACCTGTGCACGGGCAGTCAGAGCCGCGCCCACGACCACACCAAGCAGAGCAGGGGAGGTGAGCCAAGGTAAGGCCGAAGCCTGAGACAATCAAAGCAACGCCAAGGCCAAGTCCACGAAGAGCAGAGGGACGAAGCAGGTTCCCCCGGCAAGACCCTTGCCGGGGCAACCTCAGCGGCCCCGGCAAGATCCTTGCCGGGACAGCTCGCCCTACATCAATAGAGCAAGCCACCCTTGAGACCACGACCGCCGACACCACCATCAACGTGGGGCCAGGGCTCGGGAAGGCACCTCTGTGGTGGCATGCAGATCTTTGTGAAAGACATATTCAAGATCCAATGAGGATTAGAAGACGACGGTCCTCGGCAAGATCCTTGCCGAGGAAGGCTACCAGACCCCCGGCAAGACCCTTGCCGGGGACGACAGCGTGCCACGGCAAGACCCTTGCCGGGCCACCCGGCCAGGCCCTCACCAAGGACGCCAGCAGGGCCGCCGCCAGGCCCGCCGATGACCAAGCTTCCACCGCCGTTCGCATGCAGCTGCCAGCCCAACCAGTTGGGCGGGCACCTGCGTGGCAGCATGCAGCTCCCAGGCCAACTCGTCAATCGCCTGCATGGCGGCATGCAGATCTTCGTGAAGGCTCCACCACCGCGCCACCTCAGCTGCCTGCCTGCCTACATGGCACCGCACGCATCGCTGGCCAGGGCGCGTGTCGAAGCAAGGAGGAGCAGCGACGGACGGGACGGGCCTCACCCCCGTCCTTGATAAAGTAAAGGGACACCTAAGCGATGCATTAAATGCTTCTTGTCCTGTAATACGAGGGATAACCTTGCAACACTGTACACCTTTTCCACCTCCTGTGTGCCGCTGTGGCAACCCCGTTTTCCTATAAAAGGAGGCCCGAGGCGACCAGGAGAAGGATTCGGCTCTTTCGAACCACACGCTGATCACAGCTAGTTGGAGGGCTCAAGAACTCTTAGAAATACACCCACCAAAGCAGGACTAGGGTTTTACGCATCCTCGCGGCCCGAACCTGGGTAAACGATCCTTGTGCTGTCTACTAGCCACTACTAGGAAAAGGGCTATAGATGGGATGGACACTAATGGCGCACTGTACATGTGGTGCGCCATTACTAAATACTAATGGCGCACCATGTGTTGGTGCGCCATTAGTAAAAAAAATCTTTTTAAATTTTTTCAAAACTAGTAATGAGCAAGATGGGGCGTGGTGCGCCATTACTAGTTGAACCTTGTAATGGCCCACCACTCCAACGGTGCGCCATTAGTATTTTGGCCCAAACATTCCCCCGAATGCACCCCCCCCCCCCCCGGTGGATCGCCTTTTCAGTTTTAAAAAAAATAAAAGAAAATGATGAAAATGTCAAAAAAATAAAAGGAAATAATATTCCCATGTGATATGTGGTCTAGTTGTTAGAAAAAATTACAAACATGAATTTTCGACTTTTTTGCAAAATCTCTCGAGAATTTGTAAAAATGGGCATAACTTTTGCATACTAACTCGGATGAAAAAGTTTTTTATATGAAAAATCATCTACTCGAAAAGTTACATCCAAATTTTCAAAATCCTCAAAAACCTAACAGAAAAAAAGTTACGGGCCTTTTAAGATCTGGAGAGGCCAAAAAATTCAAAAAAATTCAAACTTACTAATGGCGCACCTGCCCGTGGTGCGCCATTACTATCTTCCCGCCTTCAAAATTCAAAATAAATCAAAAACTAAAAAAAGTTACTAATGGCGCACCTGCCCGTGGTGCGCCATTAGTATCTTCCCGCGTTCAAAATTCAAAATAAATAAAAAAATAAAAAAAAAGTTACTAGTGGCGCACCTGCCCGCGGTGCGCCATTAGTATTTTCCCTCCTTCAAAATTCTAAATAAATCAAAAAATTAAAAAAAATACTAATGGCGCACCTGCCCGCGGTGCGCCATTAGTATGCCGTATATATATGGCTGGGTTTGTCCTCTCCTCCTTACCTCTTCATTCTTCTCCTCCACTCCACCTCTCCTCCACTCCACTCCACCTCTCCTCCACTCCTCCACTCCTCCACCATACCACCCTCCTCCTCTCCGGCGACCTCCTCCTCCTCCTCTCCGGCGACCTCCTCCTCCTCCTCTCCGGTGACCTCCTCCTCCTCTTCGGCGACCTCCTCCTCCCTCCTCTCCTCTCCTCCCCTCCCCTCCCCTCCCCTCACGGTTTCTCCTCCCTCCTCTCCGGTGAGCTCCTCCTCCCTCATCTCCGGTGAGCTCCTCCTCCCTCCTCTCATGTGAGCTCCTCCTCCCTCCTCCGGTGAGCTCCTCCTCCCTCCTCTCCTCCCATCCCCTCATGGTTTCTCCTTCCTCCTCTCCGGTGCTCCGGTGAACTCCTCTCCGGCGACCTCGTCCTCCTCTCCGGCGATGCTGCGGTCACCTCCTCCTCCTCCTCTCCGACGAACTCCTCTCCGGCAAAAGAACACGACAAAAGAACGTACAAGATCCAAAAACGGGAACAAAATTTGAAATAATATCGTGTAAAAAACGAGCAAAAAATGAGCAAAAAATGGGCAAAAAAATCGCGATCCAGATCCAGATCCAGATTCAAAATTCAAAAATAGCAATGGCGCACGGTGGGGGTTAGACGGTGTGCCACTACTATTTTCCCGCCTTCAAAATTCAAAAATACTAATGGCGCACCGTGGCCTATACTAATGGCGCACCAGTGGCCTATACTAATGGCGCATCGAGGTTTATACTAATGGCGCACCGGTGGTGCGCCATTAGTATATCAGATACTAATGGCGCACCACCGGTGCGCCATTAGTAAAAAATACTAGTGGCGTGATACTAATGGCGCACCAGTAGAGCGCCATTACTAGGCAAAACTGGTGCGCCATTAGTAGGCCTTTTTCTAGTAGTGAGCCCTGCTCTCCTCGCAACCCTGCGCCCCGGCAACCATAGTAGGGATTCTTGTGATCCCATAGGTATCGTTCCACACCGACATTGTTATTGATTGCAACAAAGGCAATGTCACTTTTCATGTTAATGGCAATGAGCATACGGTACACTTTCCGAGGAAACAACCTCAAGTTCATAGTATCAACTCTATTGGAAAAATTCCATCGATTATTTTTGGAGGTTTTGAGTTTCCTCTTCCTACTGTCAAAAAGAGATATGGTATTCTTATTATTGGGGACGTCCATATCCCCGTTGAGGTAACATACTGTTATTCGAAATTTCTCCGGTTTCATGCAATTCAGAATGAGTTTGTTGACAAGACCTGATCAACCTTGTTAGTGGATTCCTTTTGATGAGCATGAGATGGATGAAGTTAGAAAGCACAACCTTTTGTACCTTCCTTTTACTTTCTGTTATTTAGAATAAATAAAGCAAAAATAGTTTTTTTCTGTTTCCTGAATTATCCGTGCAATAAAAAAATACCTCGAAAATAAAAGTTCTCCAAATGCCCCGAAAATGAAAGATGTGGTTGCAAAAAATGACAGGATCATCATGGATATACCAGGGGCCACGACCGAGGTGGCGACCCTGAAGCAAGCGCTGTCCGAGGCCGAAAACAAAGCGGCCACGGAGCGCACCGAGCGGGAGAGGCACGAGGCACGGGTGGGTGAGGTGCAGCAAGAGCTCCAGGCTCTCGTGAAAAAGCATGAGACTTTGGAGCTTGACTCGAAGACGCGAGAGTCCGAGCTTGCCACGGCCCTTGAGAGCGCCAAGCATGCCAAGGCCGAAGCCCAAAGGGCCCTCCAGGAAATTGAGGCGATGAAGAAGATAGCGGCGGGTAAGGCATTCATTATGCAAAGCAAGCATGTGAAAGTAAATTACTTGTTACTTACCCGAGTCCGGAGCTCTCCAGGAGCATTCGCAGATTTGCCCCGAAGCGTGTTAGATGCCGCAAAGCACTACCGAGTCGACGAAGGGAGCTCGACGGAGAATGTGTTCTGGTCTCAGTATACTGAGGCCGAACACCCGGTGCCCTTAAGCGACCAGCTGAAGCAATTGGTCGAGCTCCACAAGGCGGTCGAACAGGCCCTGAAGGGTCTTATAGTCCGGCTGTGGCCTGGAGAGGCCATGCCAGGGAGCTACTTCGGGCTGGTGAGGCGGCTTGTGGATGCATGTCCTAGGATTGAGGTCATCAGGCGCTCCGTCTGCATCGAGGGTGCCTGCAGGGCGCTTGCCCGTTTTAAAGTACACTGGGGCAACATGGATGTTGAGAAGCTGGTGAAGGATGGGCCACCGCAGGGCAAGGAGCATCGCCACCCTGAAATGTACTATGAGGGCGTCCTGAAGGGTGCCCGCCTTGTGGCGGATGAGTGTTCCAAAGATGTAATTTTGAGTGAACTTGCTCGTGTGATCCTGTACTGATGAAAACTTGTTTCATATGTGCTATGCAACACTTGTTTGAATTTAAAATATTACCTTTTGTATGGCTGTTTATTAAATCTGAGAGATGGCTAGTCGTCGGCTTCTGCCCCCGTGCCACAAGTGCTGGGGTGTTCGGGATAAATCTGAGCACTCTTTTTCCCATTCTTGGGTCCTTCGATGGAGGTGCTCATCACAACGAACAAGGAAATCGGACTATAATGCTTTATCACTCTCACTTAGCCAGAGAATTCTATAATTTTAAATTTTGTCGAAGCCCCCGTGTTCGAAGGTCAATTGGGCGCTTATACACGCCTAAGCCGTACAAAGCCGACTCCTCGCTCTAAGCGGCATAAGTCTTTAGGGACTCGAGACCTCTCGAACAGCGACCAGCTCTCGCCTTATCATGACAGTCAGTTTTAGCTTTCTCTACTGAGGTGCTTAGCCCAACTGAACCGGGGCACAATCGCAGTAGTTCTCCTAGTGCTACCTTAGCCGATATAGCGGAACGTAAGGTACCAAAACATGGGAGCCGGGCAAACCCAACTATTGACCCAAGACATGATTCGGAGCTGATGCATATAATGCTATAAGTTCGGGGTGCCGCACTTGTGAAAGTGTTCGAACTTCTCACGCCGTATTATGGGGTACTTAAGCCCCTGGCGTATTGGCCATACCAGAGTGTACGGTTGCTGGACGTCATGAATGAACGTATGCGTAAAAGGAGAAGGAATAGAGAATGCGGTAATAGACTAGTGCTATGCATTGTTTATTCAAAAAAGGTGCTTTAAAGCAGAACGATACAAGTAGTGCGATAAGCAAAAAATAGGACTATTTGACATGTCCCCGCCAAGGGCAAGCTGCGGAATGGTATTTGAAGCAGGTATTTCGCTCGTTATAGAGACCACCTGGGAGTTCCGTGATGCGACGTAGCTAGCTCCCTTCCTGGTTATTGTATCGTGTGTTCGGCAATTATACTACCGGACAGGGCTTCCGGAAAGTAAAGTCCTGAAAGAGAGAAAAAATAATAAAGTAGGAAGCCCCTAGTGCAGTTGAGCCGCGTTTTGGGGCGTGCCGTAGTCGTGCCCCTCCCCCTATGCCCATGGTATTTTCAATGTGTAATTATGTACGCTTGGCACGGATTTCGCCGTTTGGCTGGGGCTGGGGTAGGGGCCGCATTGCTATTGAGCTCGGAACATGCCAGGCGGTCTTGTTGCAGATTGCTCCGGGCGCGCTTGACGGCGTACGGGAGTTTGATCGCCGGACTAGAGAATTTTCTTGAGAGGCTGCTTTGTGCTTCTGCTGCGAGGGTCGTAGAGTGCTCCACCGTTCGGAGAGAGCACTCTGTGTTTCCATTGACTGTGATTACCCCCCCGAGGTCCTGGCATCTTGAGCAGGTATGCGTAGTGCGGCACCGCATTGAATTCTGCGAATGCGGTTCTCCGGAGCAATGCATGATAGCCACAGCGGAACGGGACTATATCAAAAATTAACTCCTCGCTTCAGAAATTATCCGGGGATCCGAAGACCACTTCTAGTGTGACTGAGCCTGTGCAATGGACCTCTACACCTGGTATGACGCCTTTAAAGGTCGTTTTTGTGGGTTTAATCCTTGAGGGATCTATACCCATTTTGCGCACTGTGTCCTGATAAAGCAGGTTCAGGTTGGTGCCGCCGTCCATGAGGACTCGAGTGAGGTGAAATATGTCGATGATTGGGTCTAGGACCAATGCGGTGAATCCCCCATGGCGGATACTAGTGGGATGGTCTCTGCGATCGAAAGTGATCGGGCAGGAGGACCATGGGTTGAACTTTGGGGCGACTGGCTCCAATACGTATACGTCCCTTAGCGCATGCTTCCGCTCCTTCTTGGGAATGTGGGTTGCGTATATCATGTTCACCGTCCGCACTTGTGGGGGGAACCTCTTCTGTCCTCTGGTGTTCGGCGGTCGGGGCTCCTCCTCGTCATCGCTATGTAGCCCCTTGTCCTTGTTTTCTGCATTTAACTTGCCGGCCTGCTTGAACACCCAACAATCCCTGTTGGTGTGGTTGGCTGGCTTGTCGGGGGTGCCATGTATTTGACACGAGCGATCGAATATACGGTCCAAACTAGACGGGCCCAGAGTACTTCTTTTGAATGGATTTTTCCGCTGACCGGGCTTGGAGCCTATGAATCCGGCGTTGACTGTCGTATCCTCTGTATTGTCGTTGTTAATGCGGCGTTTGTGTTTGTTGCGACGTGAACTGCCATTGCTATCCTTGGTATCCGAAGTACCAAGGTTCTTTGAGATGTTATTGCTGCGAGCCAGCCAGCTGTCCTCTCCCGCGCAAAAGCGGGTCATTAGTGTCGTGAGGGCTGCCATAGATTTCGGCTTTTCCTGGCCAAGGTGCCGGACGAGCCACTCGTCGCGGATGTTGTGCTTAAAAGCTGCTAGTGCCTCTGCATCCGGACAGTCGACGATTTGATTTTTCTTGGTTAGGAACCGTGTCCAGAACTGCCTGGCCGATTCCTCTGGTTGCTGAATTATGTGGCTCAAGTCATCGGCGTCTGGTGGTCGCACATAAGTGCCCTGGAAGTTGTTGAGGAATGCGGCTTCCAGATCTTCCCAGCAGCCAATGGATTCTGCTGGCAGGCTGTTGAGCCAATGCCGAGCTGGTCCTTTAAGCTTGAGTGGGAGGTATTTGATGGCGTGTAGATCGTCACCACGGGCCATGTGGATATGCAGGAGGTAGTCCTCAATCCATACCGCAGGATCTGTTGTGCCATCGTATGATTCAATATTTACGAGTTTGAAACCCTCTAGGATTTGATGATCCATTACTTCATCTGTGAAGCATAAGGGGTGTGCGGCGCCTCTGTACTGGGCTATATCACGACACAGCTCGAATGAGTTTTGTCTGCTGTGTTCGGCCCGGCCAGATTTACTTTTACTGTATCCGGCGTGACGGTTATCGTCTCTTGTAGTGGGTCGCCCTCGCGATCCGTAGATCGATCTTGCTTGCTTTGCTTTGTCCTCCAATGCGTCTCGCAGGTCTAGCGTATTTCCCCGTGCCCTGACATTTTTATTTGAGTGGCGTCGGGGTGCGGCCTGGGCTTTTGGCTGAAATGCCTCTCTGTCGCGGCCACAAGGTGGCCGATCAGCCGCGTCATACGCTAGGCATGTAGGCTTTAGTGCTTCCTCCTCTAATCGGGGTAGCATCCTACGCTTTGGGTAACTCTTGGAGGGGCGTTCGAGTTCATATTCCTCGGCCGCAAGGACTTCAGTCCATCTGTTAGCTAGCAAGTCTTGATCAGCTCTAAGCTGTTGTTGCTTTTTCTTAAGGCTATTCGCCGTGGCCATAAGCCGGCGCTTGAAGCGCTCTTGCTCGACGGGATCCTCAGGCATGACAAATTCATCGTCGTCGAGGCTTGCCTCGTCTTCGGAGGGAGGCATGTAATTATCATCCTCTACCTCTCTATCTGCCGCTCTCTCAGGAGGGCTGGCTTCTCCATCCTCCGGCGCTGAATCTTGCTGGAGGGAGTTGTCATTGTCTTCGGCACTGTCCGGAGTGTTATTATATCATGTGCCGGTATCACCGCTTTTGCTTTGGCGAGACTTAGAGCGGCGCCGCTGACATTGTCGCTTGGGTTGCTTCTTGGAGGGGTCATCCCCTGCTGTCTCGTCGCCATTGCCTTCTTTGGATGTGTCCACCATATATATATATCATATGATGAGGTGGCTGTCCAGTGCCCTGTGGGCAGTGGTTCCTGTTCGTCTCCTGCATCGTCGTCCATACCATCGAGGTCTTTGGAGTCGAAATCGAGCATGTCGTTTAAATCATCGACAGTGGCTACCAAATGGTTGGTGGGTAGGCGTCGAATTTCTTCATCATCCGCATCCCAATCCTGCCGGACATAGTCCAGCCAAGACTCTCCTGAGAAGGAGAGGGACCTTAGAGAGTTCAGTATGTCGCCAAAGGGTGAGTACTGAAAGATATCTGCGGAGGTGAACTCCATGATTGGCGCCCAGTCAGATTCGATTGGCACGGGCGCAGGCAGTTCGGAGTCCGTGGCCGGAGAAGAATCCGGCAGCTTGGATTCATGGCTCTCATGAAGGGTAAGGTCGGAACTCAGCTCGATCGCCGTAGAAACTGCGGCCTCCGGTGCGGGGTCTAGCCACCCGTCCACGGATGGCGCACTTGGCTCCGAATTGAAGGTCGAAGCGGTTGCAGGTGCGATCTCCTCAACACTGTCCGACGGCAGACCTAGATCATGCTCGTCGTGACAGTGCAGCGCACTCGGCAGGGGCTCGAATCCGGTGAAGATCAAGTCTCTGCGGATGTCGGCTGTGTAGTTTAAGCTTCCAAACCTCACCTGCTGGCCAGGGGCGTAACTCTCGATCTGCTCCAGATGGCCAAGCGAGTTGGCCCGCAGTACGAAGCCACCGAATACGAAGATTTGTCCGGGGAGGAAAGTCTCACCCTGGAATGCATCGCTATCGACGATCGAAGGGGCCATAAATCCTAACGATGACGACACAGAGGAACTCTCAATGAAAGAACCAATGTCGGTGTCAAAACCGGCGGATCTCGGGTAGGGGGTCCCGAACTGTGCGTCTAGGCGGATGGTAATAGGAGACAATGGACACGATGTTTTTACCCAGTTTCGGGCCCTCTCGATGGAGATAAAACCCTACTCCTGCTTGATTGATCTTAATGATATGAGTATTACAAGAGTTGATCTACCACGAGACCAGAGAGGCTAAATCCTAGAAGCTAGCCTATGGTATGATTGTTGTTGGTCCAACGGACTAAACCCTCCGGTTTATATAGACACCAGAGGGGGCTAGGGTTACACAGAGTCGGTTACAAGGAAGGAGATCTACATATCCGTTTTGCCAAGCTTGCCTTCCACGCCAAGGAGAGTCCCATCCGGACACGGGACGAAGTCTTCAATCTTGTATCTTCATAGTCCAATAGTCCGGCAAAAGGTTATAGTCCGGTTGTCCGGATACCCCCTTATCCAGGACTCCCTAAGCGTGAATTTAACAGTATTGTTCAAAAGACTACTAGGCAAGAGATAAAGATAAAAGTCGGCCACCTAGGCCAAGGAAGCAGCAGGTGGGTCCGGCAGGTCGGTGGAGTCGGCGGCGCCGGCTGGTGGAGTGGTTGGCTGGCAAGTCTCGGCTTGGTCGTCCCCAACAGCAGTCGACGCGCTCGCACGCGACTTGTTCCTTGAGGCACGGTCGAGTGGAGGCTGGCCGTCCGCTCCGTCCTCCGGCGTGGCGTCTTCACCATCCTCGCTCTCCTCGTCTTCGCCCTCATTGCTGGAGGCGATCTCCTCCGTCGAGTCCTCGCCGTCTTCTGGGTTCAGCCCGAACAAGTCCGGCGGCACCTCAGCACCATCCTTGTTCCGCTCGGGGATGAAGAAGTTGGTGTTGGTGTAGTTGGCGATCGCCGCAGCACGATGAATGAGAGCGCCCCTCACCGCCACCAACTCTTCGTTGACCTCCTGATGGAACGTGGCCAACTGGGCTAGATCCAGCCCAGGATACCACACCCTGACAAACTCCAAGGCCCGCCATGCGCCTGCCCAGGCCAAGGAGCCCTTCCATGCCTCGAACGGCCGACTGCCACGTCCAGCCAGTCGGCAATCTGACTAGGGGTGCGCGGAGCTTGGACGCCTGGCCAGAGGGCGAATATCACCTGGGCTCCGACATGCTGCAGCCGGCTGGCGGCAACGACGTAGCCAGGGAAGTACTCTGCGCAAGAAGATAAAAAAGAAATATGAAGTCGGAAGCCGGATCATATAACAGTCGGCAGACGAAAGAAAGAAGAAGGCAACTCACCATCGACCATGTCCTCGATCCACCCGTAGCCGTCGTTCAGCGCCCTCTCTGTGTCGGCCCAGTTCGAGCACTGAGTCTCGAACTCGGCTTGGAGGGCGGCCTCGCTGTCCTTCGCCGCATGAAGGGCCGCCTTGTAAAGCTCCGCCTGGTCGGCCAGCTCCTTTATCAGTTGGTCACGCTCCTGGGCCGCCTTGCTGCACTCCTCCTCCTTGGCGCACAGCGCAGTTTGGGCCTCGCCCAACTGTTGCTGCAAGGCGGCGTTGGCCTCTGCAAAGATAGAAAAGAAAGAGGGTCAGTAAGCAAGAAAGAAGATAAGAAGTTGCCGAAGAGATCCGGCCCGACTGCTCAGTAGTCGGCCCGAATCTCGGGACTACACCAATGGTCTTGTTGTACGCCCCGTGAGAGAGAGAAGGCGGAGTGCTTACTTCGGCTCTCGGACAAGTCAGCGGTCTGCTGGGCCAGCTTCCGGGCCTAGGAGTTGAAGGAGGCCACGCGGAGGTTATGATAATTCTGCAACAAAGACAAAAGAAAAGAAAGCAAGTCAGCGCCCGAGCCTGCTTGAAAGTTCCAAGCCGCTCGCCAAAGAACCGCCCGGAACTCGGGACTACACCAGCAGGAGTCTTGTTGGCTGACAGAAGAGTACAAGAATCATAGACAAGGAGCATACCCGGATGACCGTCTGCGATGACAGGAACTCCTGCATGTAGTGCTGAAGAGCGGCAGCCTGAGCCATAAGCCGGGCCCGGACATCCTGCGCCGCCGCATTCAGAACGGCCGTTCCGCCCCCAGGCGTCCACTTCGGTGAGCCGATGCTAATGGCCTCCACCTCCAGAGTCGACGAGCTCGCGGCCCCGGCCTCCTATGGCCGTGGCGCCCGCCGCCGCCGCCGCGCCCGGCGTGCGGAAAGTGGACCAGGTCCGCTCCGCCGCCCGATTCGCCACCGGCCCGGCGGCACCGGCGGTCGTCGGTAGCTATCGTGGTCCTCGACGGCCGGCGCCGGCGGAGGCATATCCACCCCCAGGGCGATGCCGCCGCCCCCCTCCCTTTCCATGACCGGTTGGTCGCCGCCAGCCCTCCAGCCGGTGCCGAGACCTCATGCGCGGGTGGCACGACGCGGAGGGGGATGACGAGTTGCGGGGCCTGGCCACATATGGCCTCTTCCGCCTGTGCCCTGTCCGCGGCGTCCACCTGGGCCTGGTCGCGGCGTCGGCTTGCGCCTTTGCGGCCGCGTCCGCCTCCTCCTGCGCCATCTTGTCCGCTGCCGCCTTCTACCGCTCCGCCTCCTCCTGTTCCTCACGCGCCTCCTGCGCGTTCCTCTCCGTCGCCTCCTGGAGCTCGGCGCGCGGGTCCACGCGGCGGGTGTTGGCGGAGCCCTCAGCCGCCCCAACCACAGAGGCGGCGCCAGAACGCTCAAGAGAGAGCGGGGCCCTGGTCAAGCAAAACAAAAAGAACTCGGGATGACGTGCGCAAGAAAAAAAAGAACAGACGCAAGAAGAAACCAAATACTTACGCAGACACAATCTGGGGCTGCTTCACGGCCTTCCGAAAGCGGTTCGCCGCTGGGCGGCGAAAGCACGCCGAGCCTCGCGCGGCGACAACGCATCAAGCGCGCGGCAAATAAAGGAAGGAGGAAGGAGATGGCGAAGGAGGAAGAGGGAGCGTGTGCGTCTGCCGCACCCCTCCTCCCCCTACTTATAACCCTGGGCGGCGGAGCCGAGGGGGCGGGGCGTGGGGAACGTGGGATTAACTGCGCCCACGTCCCCACGACC
Source organism: Aegilops bicornis (assembly GCA_021605145.1). Taxonomy (NCBI): domain Eukaryota; kingdom Viridiplantae; phylum Streptophyta; class Magnoliopsida; order Poales; family Poaceae; genus Aegilops; species Aegilops bicornis. The sequence goes on along the minus strand of CM038669.1, from coordinate 353,960,474 downwards.
CCGCATTTACCATGCCATAACGGCGCGCCTTTACCGCGCCCGGAATGCCAACAGTCCGCCCGGGCCACAGCGGATCCGCACACGTGCTGAGGCGCGTAGTGGCGGGTTTCACCGCGGCGACGCCCGTCACTGGGTAATGGCAGATCGGTCCAAGCAAGCGCCGGCGTGGCCGTATGCGGTCATTGACGGCCAGCTCAATGCCCGGCGAGCACGCCACCTAGCTCCCGCCTTCGCATTTCGAAATTACCAGACAGCCTACCTGATTGCAGCCGACTCCTAGATGTCAGCTCTTCAGAGTAGGAAGCTGCTGAGGCCTCTTGCCTTTTCAACCGCGATGCCCCACCAGCTTCGGGGACTACTGTCGGAGTAAATGACCACGGGTAGCCTTATCTGCTCCCCATGACGTTTCAAGACATCGGGGCGGTGTGCCCTCAAGCATCAAAGACAAAGGGCCGCCTTCTTATGGTCGGCTGGTCCGAGCGGCCGGCTGTAAGAAGGCGCCGAGGCCCAAAGAGCGGCCCTGGCTCGGGCCGACTCCTAGCAGGCGGCCGACAGAGCAGCCGACTCCTAGCAGGCGGCCCACCCTCGCACCCTCAAAGTTTGCACCCACATAACGGTGATGAGACGGGGCATGGCTACAGTACAGCCTACCACCCCCGAATCCCGGAGCGGGCGTGGCCACAGTGCAGCGTACCGGGCGGCCCTCCCTAGCCCGGCCACTGCATCATACACGCTGCCCATGACATCATCCATGGCAGAACGGCTATGGCCCCATGACGGGCTGTCGGTACGGCCCACAGGCGGCGGGCCCTACCTGTCTGTGAGATACCAGAAGGCAGCATGCCCAGACCAGTCGGCATACACTACGAGAAATATGTCAACTAGTGACCTTCTGTCAGTGACCCTGGAAGAATTGGTCATAGATCTACGACCATTTGAGACCAATTGGTCAAAAGCTGCTCGGGGGGCTCCAAACCCTCAACTATATCGACCATTTTGGCCATAAAGGTCGTAATTTCCTTGCAAGAAATGGTCAAAGCAGACAGCACTGATCCGCTGCCTTATTTCTAGCCGATCACGACCAATATAGATGGTCATAACCTTGTAAGTTGTGGTGGATTGCTATGACTAGGCGCCACATCATCAGTTTTGCCTATGTGTCATGTCCATGTGTCAATTTTGGCCCTAGGTTGTGAAGCAACCTATATTTCTATCATTCCCAAAATAACCAAAAAAATTGGGCATTCTTTACTATCCAAATCATTGCCTCATGACAATATTCAACTCCATTTGACTGGTAAATCTTCCTCAGCAAATTCCAAAGTTTTTGTTCAACTCGAACTGTTGTGACTAAATTTTTGCCACATCTTCTGTATTCCCAAATCATTGCTCTCCAACAAATTTGAGCCTGATCTAACAATACATGTGTGTGTGGCTTCAACATTCATATTTCTGTCCAGTGTGGTACGTTGCAAAGCAAGTGACACCTAGGCTCCTCCATTTGAGCTGCAAATTTTCCAAGATAGTGTCCTTAGTAGATGATTATCCTCGGCCAAAACTCAGGCCCATTGTCCATGTGCATTTCTCGTACCACTAATCAAACACTTGGGTGCTAATTCATGTTTGAGCATTGTTTGGTCTCCTCGTGAGATTCTTCTGTTGTTATTTTCTTCCAAGCATCTACCTGGGGAGTGCCAAACCTACTAGACATGCCTAGGCTTCCGAGCGCATGGCAACACCACGGTCACGCTTGGTGACCACGTGGCGAACATGCGAGTCTCGTGCTTCGGAGTTGGGGCCCTGGGCCACCGTCCAAACCTCAACGTATCACCACCAAACCATGTATTTATACTTAAATATATACTTATGTACCTAGAAATGATTTTTGGAAAAAATAAAGAGGAAACTATAAGGCAGCTGCAGTTCAAATTTGACACGCTTCCTGCTGAATCGGCGGAAATTTGTCTTTTTACCAGAGATGGATCAAAGCTTTTGACACCCAACCATTTTGTCAATTGTGCATTAAATATGGCCTAGTATTTTAGAAAATTTATTTGGTCCAATTTTGCAACAAATATATGGTAGGTCCTTCACAAAAAAAACTCATTTCAGGCACTCGGAAAGTGGAAAATGAATTTTCCGTGCAAAGAAAATGAAAACTCCCTTAGGCAACATTGTTTGGAATTCCAAGATGCACCCTTTTGCACAATATGAGATCATTTGAACAAACTATGCCATGAATGTGGCCATAAGATTGATCATTTGTCTTGAAAGCCATGAATCTTCACGCATGATAGCTCATTTCTGAGAACACTTTTTTTTAATAATTGTTGTATTACAAGTTTATTATTTTTCCTGGTAACTTGGTCACATATAATGACACAATGCGAAGGTTTCCCAATTTTTTGATTTTTTTTAATTTTTGATGCCCGTTTCAAAATGCGGTCAAAACGGCGGGAATGACCGTTCTTAGCTAGTGGTTGAATCTTGGAATTTTTTTGGTGTTTATATGATTCAATAGATACTTATGTACCTCGAAATGATTTTTGGAAAAATAAAGAGCAAACTACAAGGCAGCTACAGTTCAAATTTGACCCGCTTCCAACTGAATCGGCGGAAATTTCTCTTTTTCACGAGAGGTGGATCAAAACTTTTTACACCCAACCATTTGGTCAATTGTGCATTAAATATGGCCTAGTATTTTAGAAAAATGATTTGGTCCAATTTTGCAACAATTATTTGGGAGGTCCTTCACAAAAAACCTCCTTTTGGGCACTCAAAAAATGGAAAATCATTTTTTCGTCCAAAGAAAATGAAAACTTCCTTAGGCAACATTGTTTGCCATTCCAATATGCACCCTTGTGCACAATATGAGATCATTTGAACAAACTATGCCATGAATGTGGCCATAAGATTGATCATTTGGCTTGAAAGCCCAATATGAGATCTTCGCACGTGATAGGTCGTTTCTGAGAACATTTTATTAAAATAATTGCCGTATTACAAGTTTGTTATTTTTCCTAGAAACTTGGTCAAATATGATGAAACAATGCGAAGGTTTTCCAATTTTTTAATTTTTTTTAATTTTTCATGCCCGTTTCAAAATGCGGTCAAAACGGCGAGCATGGCCGTTGCTAGCTAGTGGGTGAATCTTGGAAAAAATTTATGTTTCTCTGATTAAATAGATAGTTACGTACATAGAAAACAAATTTGGAAAAAATATATAGCAAACTATGAGGCAGCTGCAGTTCAAATTTGACCCGCTTCCTGCTGAAACGGCGGAATTTTGTCTTTTTCACCAGAGGTGTATAAATACTTTTGACAACCAACCATTTTGTCTATTGTACATTACATATCGCCTAATATATTATAAAAATTATCTGCTCCCATTTTGCAACAAATATATGGTAGGTCATTCACAAAAACTCAATTTGGGCACTCGAAAAATAGAAAATGGATTTTTGACCAATTTAGATGGTCATAATGTCGTACTGTATTCTGATTGGTCCGTGGACGTCTCACGCGGATCATGCATCGAACACCGTCGGATGATCGTGGATCCAACGATAGTCCTCAGCCCTTCGACACCATCCCCGAAACCCTAGCTCTGCCATGTGGTCATTTTGCATCCACCCCCCTCCCCGCCTCCTTTCTTTCCCTCGCTCTGTTCTCCTCTTCTTCCCTTCCAGATCCGTCGAGCTCCTCTCGATCGCCTCCCACTCCAACCCTCGCCGCCACCCACCCCTCCCCTCGCTCTCCTCGATCCAGATCGTCGTGCTCTGCTCCTCCCTCCCTCCCCTCCGACAAGATCCCCACGCTCTGCTCCTCCCTCCCTCTCTCCCCTCCAGCAAGATCCAGCACGCGGCCTCCCTCTCCTCGATCCAGATCGAGGCACCCGGCCGCCCCGCCTCCGTATCCCTCCGTCTCCCACCCGTGGAAAGCTCCACCGCCGCCGCCATCATCCAACGCCGCCACCTCCACCCAACGCCGACCTCGTCTCCACCACCCACACTCCCCCCTCGCCATGGCCGCTCCCAAGGTCGACCGCCACTTCAGCAACGTCCTCCTCGACCGCTTGGATGGATGGATGGGGAACCGGGACCGGCGCGCTGTCGTCCACCTGTTCCTCGAGGGAGATCGGCCGGCCATGGAGGCCCGACCCCAACCGATGCATGGACGGGCCGATGGATTGATGGCCGGGGTGAAACCCTAGCCTCACACCCACCCATCCCCATCCCCATGCCCAGGGAGATCTTCACTGTTCCTCGGCGGGGACCCGAGCTTGCTGATGTGGTGGCCCTCGACTCCGGCGAAACCAAAGGTACGTACGCCCCCTCCTTCCCCTCGTCTTCTTCTTCTTCTAGATTTGCCCATCTGATTTGCGCAGTTGGTTTGTGCAGGCCATCACCATCACCATGGAACAAGTCAAGGAGGAGGCCATCGCCTTGGAAGGAAGGTCATGGTCAGAGGTGTGCGTGTGTGTTCCAGCCATGGTCAGGTCCAGATTTCGTGCTACTGTATTTACGGAGTAGTTAAGGATGTTTAGGTTGATGGTCAGATTAGCCCCTTTCAAATTTCATATATTAATCAATGGAGCACTAGCAGCCAACCTTGGAGATGGGCGTGCAAGTGTCTGACCTCCAACCCTGAATGTGTTATTTCCATATTTCTACAGCCACTAGTACCAAAATGCCATTACAAACATGCCATATATATGAGTTGCTTATGTTCAGTAAATTTCATGAATGTATGAGTGTTTGTCCATCAAAATCAAGAGGTGTAGTATATATCTACCAGGGATAGTAATCATTGTTGCTTACGTGTTACCAAAGTGTTGCAGTTCATAGTAAATGCAAGTCTAGTAGAAGTCATAATATATCAAGGACGGATAAGAGATCATCTACTTTCAGAAGGTTTTACTTGGTTGGTTGATTAGTGTTTTTCTGTAGAACAGACTCCGGGCTGTGTATAATGGGCATTTCGGGCTGTGTATAATGGGCATTTCTAATTCACGTGTATCATTGAGTGTATTATTTTCCTGTTGAGTGAGTTTTAACTATAGAAGAGAAATCATCTATTTCTTTGCAGTTTCGTTCGACTTATCCTTTGGTTTCAACTATACATCAGAGTGTACCATTGAGTGTATTATTTTCCTGTTGAGTAGCTTTATCTGTCATATCTAGCTCAAGTAGCAGTGAAAAAATTTCAGTACCAGAGATGAATGGTTGATTAGTTTTAGCTTCAAGCCATTTTAGTATATTTCTTTGTACCTATGGCTTGTGGCTAAAACTAGTTTACTTTTAAGTTCATCCATAATGGCCCATAGCTATGAGATCTGAGGGATGCGGACAGTTCGAGCCATGCAGCCTATTTCATCTTTGGTGAACCTCATTTGAGGCTTAGTGTAATTGATGTACTAGTGCACTGCTTGGCGTAAAATTATAGCAGTACACATAGATATGCAATGAATGCTTCTAGTATCTTACACATGTATATTTGACATGAATGTGTACTGCTTGCTCTTCCTTTCTTTGACATTCTTTTTACTTTTCAGCGAGGAACAGGATTGTCAACACCGTTGACAACATCATCTCTTTCTCAAATAACATCTGCAGCAGAGCAGGCGGAGTATCTGAAGCATTTCAGGGCAGATAACATAGTTAAGGACGCAGAGTTTATTCGTCGGCATCTTGACCAGATGCCAAGCCTTGGACAATTCTGGGACAATTATAGCTGACCCATGGCTTTTAGTAGACATGTTTCTTAATTTTGGGACAGTGATACATGGACTTCAATTAAGGTTTCAGATTAGTATTATGCTGCTACTGATGTGCTACTTATAGCTACAGTTTGACACTATTAATTAGGCTTGCTGGACATGTCATGGTACACGCCTTTGTCTTTTTTAGCATCAACAAATGTTTATCTACTGTAAAGTATTATTAATTAGGCTTGCTTCCTTCTATTAGTGCATATACTGCTAATTACACTTCAAATGTAGTGTAGATTACAGTTGTAATTCAACAGTTAGTGTACTTAAGTATCTTAGTGATGTTCACGTGGTGGACTTAAGTATCTTAGTGACTTCATTTGATGTGTGTATTTATGTTAATTTTAAGCTTCTGTTGCTGTGAAAATGTACCTCACTGACCATCTGTCTATTTATTGTGTACTTCTTGCATGAGGAGGTGACTAGTGATGCGGCGCGCCAAGCAGCAGTAGTGGAAGGGGGTCTCCTACTCGAGGAGGCGGAGGAGTAGGGGCGTGCCCAGCCGACAGTCCTGTCCACTCGTAGAGAATTGTATTTATTGTTGACAATGTTGTGTAAATAGAATACCTGATTGTCTTCTGCAACTTAATTTCCTTGCACTTTCAACTCTGTTTTTGAATGATTAAGGTTACTCCCACAGACAATTTTGCTAAACATTTATCACATATTAAGTGAACCATAATTCATATTTTGTTTACCTTTTTAGATCTGTTCTACCGCTTACATTTAGTGTTGACATTGAAGTTGTTTGGTTTTGGCCTCAGCAGTAGTACACTCTAATGGTAGCTTTATGTTCACTCTTTTACAACAAACCTTTTTAGCTCTTTCTCATGATCCTTGTGGGCATTTATTTTAGGCCATGGAGTTGCTGCTCTAGCAGATGTTGCTCTGCTTGACATCTCACAGACCACTAGATCGGCCGTGACATCTCATAGTCCATAGTTTACAATCAGGTTTCTGCTTGACAGTTTCACAGTCAACAGTTACATGATAATTCTATAATGTTGAAGCTATATTCCTATCTGCTCAACAGTTACATGATAATTCTATAATGTTGAAGCTATATTCCTGCGCTCAACAGCTACATGATAATTCCGTAATGTCAAGCTATATTTGCTGCTCGTGTCTTAATTTTTTATTCTCAGAATGATGATATGAAATGTCACGCAGGTCATTATTGGTGCTGTTGCTATGGTTGTCGGAGGTGTTGCTGCTGCATCTGGCGGAGCTGCAGTCCGAGAAGGTCAAGGATGAGATCGTCCTTGATGGCAATGACATCGAGCTCGTCTCCCGCTCTGCCGCCCTCATCAACTAGGTGAATCAAACAGGACCCAGAACCTGTCTTTCTTCATGTGCATATTGTGCTCCCTGAATAATTTGGTTGATGTGATGCAATTGATATTGTATCATGCTTGCTTATGCTCTTTGCGGAAACTAGTATTCTAGATGTGCTTAGAAATCATTGCAATGTCTTCAGATGTTGGGTGTCGAGTGTTCTTTGTTTGCGATGCATATATGGATGCTTGTGCTGGTCAACATAATGCAAACAGGGCTACTTATCCCGTTGTGCTGTTGTTGTTTGTGGTTTGTCCAGTTTTGGCATGTATAGTTGCTTCTTTCTCTTCATGTATTATTATGTTCTCCGTAATGATTGGTTTTGCTTCCATATGATCTGCTTCTACATTCGGTTCCTGAGTAATCTGATCTGCAATGATTCAGTTTTTGGTTCCATATAGGTAATCCGCTTCCATGCACTATTCTTGGATAATTTTCCTGCTGTTCTTGTTGTTGTATGTGTTCGCCTTCCAGGGACAACATATATATGCTCAATACACTCTACTTGTTTTCCTGTATAGTTTTCTTACTTGTTTTCCTTTATGCGTTCACTTTTTTCAGGAGCTCCAAGCCTTTTTTTCCTTTATGTTCACTCTTTTACAGGAGCTCCAGTCCTAATTTTTTTGAGTGTGAAGCCATGAAGCCAAGTGCGAAGCAGTGAAGCCGTACTTTGCAAAGAGTTCCTTTGGCTCTGTAGTAGACTGTAAATTGTAATATTGTAACAGATTGTAAAAGGCTAATGTAGTGTTATTTGATGAACTATGTTTGTTCTATCCTGTTTGACATAGTAGTTATGTATGTTGAGAAGATATGGAAACTTCACCAGTGGGACCCACTTATGAATATAATCTGAGCAATTTTGAAATTTCTGACATGTGGGACTCATGTATGGCATTATGACTTGTGGGACCCTTTTGACTAGTGGGACCAGCTCCAGAATATAATGACTGAAAATAGAAAATCAATTGATTGTAAGAAGGCCAATGCCCAAAAACAAAGAAGCTGAAATACTAGGCTTGGCCCAAGTAGCCCACAAGAATTGATGTAAAAAATAAATATAAAAGGCTGAATTGTTGGGCTCGGCCCATGTAAAGCGTCGAATCGGACCGGGCTGAATCTTGTCAGTAACCTTTTAAATTGGTCGCAATTTTTCCATGTCAGATTGCCACGTCAGATCCAACGTGGCCTGGGCAGATAGCCAGTGACCAAAACAAAAGGTCATGGGTTCAACGACCTTCTGTTTTGTTCGTAAACGTCTATGACCTTCTCACAGAGAAGGTCGTTAATTCGATTCTGACCGCCAGTTTTGACCTTCTGCTTTTTGTCACAAAAGGTCGCAAATGAAAAACTATGACCTTTCAAATACCAATAGTGAGGGTCACAAGTTGACATATTTCTTGTAGTGATAGGGGGAGGCCGGGTCCCAACAGTCGGCTCTCCCCTTCCCTAGAAGTTTGTGCGCCATTAACCAAATAAGATGGGGTATGGCTGCAGTGAATGCCCACCAGGCGGCGGTATTGTAGCCACGCCCCCCCCCCCCCCGACCAAGCGCTCGTCATGAGAGGCAGGGCTACAGTGATGAGTAGCCGACAGGGCCCTACCTGTCGACCGAGAGACGGCAGGCGGAGGGCCCCAGCAGCCGGCGGAGAAGCCGGCGAGCCATAGACACTGACGGCCCGGTACTACACCCGGCCAGATTACCATTGTACCCCTGGGGGTAGGCCTATATAAACCCCCCGAGGGCCCCATGCAAAGGGTTCAGCCTCTTAAAATACACACACACACACATGTACAGAGAGGAGTAGAGCTAGCCTTGCCCTTCTTCCTCCTCTAGCCGAACAGCTCAAGGAGCAACCTTGTAGCCACTTGTCGATCTAGTGATCATGCAGAGACCCGGCAGAGCAGGACTAGGGGTGTTATCTCCTAGGATAGCCCCGAACCTGGGTAAGATGCATCGGCGTGCATGTTTACGCCTTATCCCATTTCCAGGCACCGGCGATGTCTTTAGCTCCCACTATGATTAGCCATCCTTTGGCATATGTCTCACCAACCACCCGACATCTCTCGAAAGAAGTGAGTGGGAGGAAAGTAGAACTTGATGAGGTAATTGTACCTTCTCCCTTATTGGAAAGTAGTTCATCACAGGAATCAGTTCCAGTGATTCCTACATCAATTAGTGAGGAAGGTAATGATGATGATCATGAAAATTTAGATCAAGTTACTACCAAACCTCGTAGGTCTTCCAGAGTATGCTTCGCACCAGAGTGGTACGGTAATCTTGTTCTAGAAATCATGTTACTAGACCATGATGAACCTACGAACTATGAGGAAGCGATGATGCGCCCAGATTCTGCGAAATGGCTTGAGGCCATGAAATCTGAGATGGGATCCATGTATGAGAACAAAGTGTGGACTTTGGTGGACTTGCCCGATGATCGGCAAGCCATAGAAAATAAATGGATCTTTATAAGAAGACCGACGCAGCCGGTAATGTTACTGTTTACAAAGCTCGACTTGTTGCGAAAGGTTTTTGACAAGTTCAAGGGGTTGACTACGATGAGACTTTCTCACCCGTAGCGATGCTTAAGTCTGTCCGAATCATGTTAGCGATTGCCGCATTTTATGATTATGAAATTTGGCAGATGGATGTCAAAATTGCATTCCTGAATGGATTTCTGGAAGAAGAGTTGTATATGATGCAACCAGAAGGTTTTGTCGGTCCAAAGGGTGCTAACAAAGTGTGGAAGCTCCAGGGATCCATTTATGGACTGGTGCAAGCATCTCGGAGTTGGAATAAATGCTTTGATAGTGTGATCAAAGCATATGGTTTTATAAAGACTTTTGGAGAAGTTTGTATTTACAAGAAAGTGAGTGGGAGCTCTGTAGCATTTTTTATATTATTTGTGGATGACATATTGTTGATCGGAAATGATATAGAATTTCTGGATAGCATAAAGAGATACCTGAATAAGAGTTTTTCTATGAAAGACCTCGGAGAAGCTGCTTACATATTAGGCATCAAGATCTATAGAGATAGATCAAAACGCTTAATTGGACTTCCACAAAGCACATACCTTGATAAAGTTTTGAGGAAGTTCAAAATGGATCAGTCAAAGAAAGGGTTCTTGCCTCAGACATTACAAGGTGTGAAGTTGAGTCAGACTCAATGCCCGACCACTGCAGAAGATAGAGAGAAAATGGAAGTCATTCCCTATGCTTCAGCCATAGGTTCTATCATGTATGCAATGCTGTGTACCAGACCTGATGTGTGCCTTGCTATAAGCATAGCAGGGAGGTACCAAAGTAATCCCGAAGTCGAGCACTGGACAGCAGTCAAGAACATCCTGAAATACCTGAAAAGGACTATGGATATGTTTCTCGTTTATGGAGGTGAAAAAGAGCTCGTCGTAAACGGTTACGTTGATGCAAGCGTTGACACTAATCCGGATGACTCTAAGTCGCAAACCAAATACGTATTTTTATTGAATGGAGGAGCTGTCAGTTGGTGCAGTTCCAAGCAAAGCGTCGTAGGGGGAACTACGTGTGAAGCGGAGTACATTGCTGCTTCGGAAGCAGCAAATGAAGGAGTTTGGAAGAAAGAGTTCATATCCAATCTAGGTGTCATACCTAGTGCATCGGGTCCAATGAAAATCTTTTGTGACAATATCGTGCGATTGCCTTGGCAAAGGAATCCAGATTTCACAAGAGAACCAAGCACATCAAGAGATGCTTCAATTCCATCCGTCATCAAGTGTCGGAAGGGGACATAGAGATTTGCAAGATACTTACGGATCTGAATGTTGCATACCCGTTGACTAAGCCTCTTCCATGAGCAAAACGTGATCAGCACCAAAGCTCCATGGGTGTTAGAATCATTACTATGTAATCTAGATTATTGACTCTAGTGCAAGTGGGAGACTGAAGGAAATATGCCCTAGAGGCAATAATAGATTTATTATTTATTTCCTTATTTCATGATAAATGTTTATTATTCATGCTAGAATTGTATTAACCGGAAACTTAGTACATGTGTGAATACATAGACAAAACATATTGTTCCTAGTATGCCTCTACTTGACTAGATCGTTAATCAAAGATGGTTATGTTTCCTAACCATAGACTAGTGTTGTCATTTGATGAACGGGATCACATCATTAGGGGAATGATGTGATGGACATGACCCATCCGTTAGCTTAGCATTATGATCGTTACAGTTTCATTGCTACTGCTTTCTTTATTGCTTATGCAAGTTCCTCAGACTATGAGATTGTGCAACTCCTGAATACCGGAGGAACACTTTGTGTGCTAGCAAACTTCACAACATAAATGGGTGATTATAAATGTGCTCTATAGGTGTCTCCGAAGGTGTTTGTTGGGTTGGCATAGATCGAGATTAGGATTTGTCACTACGTGTTCCAGAGAGGTATCTCTGGGCCCTCTCGGTAATACTCATCACTATAAGCCTTGCAAGCATTGTGACTAATGAGTTAGTTGCGGGATAAACTATTAGGGAACGAGTAAAGAGACTTGCCGGTAATGAGATTGAACTAGGTATGATGATACCGACGATCGAATCTCGGGCAAGTAACATACCGATGACAAAGGGAACAACGTTTGTTGTTATCCGGTTTGACTGATAAAGATCTTCGTAGAATATGTAGGAACCAATATGAGCATCCAGGTTCCGCTATTGGTTATTTACCGGAGACGTGTCTCGGTCATGTCTACATAGTTCTCGAACCCGTAGGGCCGCACGCTTAACGTTCGATGAGGATTGGTATTATGAGTTTATGTGATTTGATGTACCGAAGATTGTCCGAGTCCGGATGAGTTCACGGACATGACAAGGAGTCTCGAAATGGTCGAGAAATAAAGATTGATATATTGGACGACTATATTCGGACACCGGAAGTGTTCCGGAGAAGTATCAGATAAAACCGGAGTACCGGGGGGTTACCGGAACCCCCCAGGGGATTAATGGGCCACAATGGGCCTTAGTGGAGAACAGAGAGGGCCGGCCAGAGGTGGCGCCCCCCCTCCCCTTGCCCAGTCCGTATTGGACAAGGGAAGGGGGGCGCCCCCCTCCTTCCTTCTCTTCTCTCATCTTTCCCTTCTTCTCCTTCTTGGACTAGGAAAGGAGGAAACCTACTCCTACTGGGAGTAAGAATCCTCCCCTTGGGCGTGCCCCTTGTGGCCGGCCCTCCTCCTCCTCCCCTCCTTTATATACGGGGGAAGGGGGCACCCATAGACACACAAGTTGATCTTTAGCCATGTGCGGTGCCCCCTCCACAGTTTTCCACCTCGGTCATATCGTCGTAGTGCTTAGGCGAAGCCCTGCGCCGGTAACTTCATCATCACCGTCACCACGCCGTCGTGCTGACGAAACTCTCCCTCGGCCTCAGCTGGATCTAGAGTTCGAGGGATGTCACCGAGCTGAACGTGTGTAGATCACGGAGGTGTCGTGCGCTCGGTACTTTATCGGTACGATCGCGAAGACGTTCGACTACATCAACCGCGTTACTTAATGCTTCTGCTTTCAGTCTAAGAGGGTACATGGGCACACTCTCCCCTCTCGTTGCTATGCATCACCTAGATAGATCTTGCGTGATCATAGGAATTTTTTTGAAATTACTGCGTTCCCCAACACATACCTAGTTCAATCTCGTTACCGGCAAGTCTCTTTACTCGTTCCGTAATACATCACCTTGCAACTAACTCCTTAGTCATTTTCTTGCAAGATTATGATGTGTATTACCGAGAGGGCCCAGCGATACCTCTCCGATACTTAGAGTAACAAATCCTAATCTCAATCTATGCCAACTCAACAAACACCTTCAAAGATACCTGTAGAGAATCTTTACGATCACCCAGTTACATTGTGACGTTTGATAGCACACAAGGTATTCCTCCGGTATCCGGGAGTTGCATAATCTCATAGTTGAAGGAATATGTATTTGACATGAAGAAAGCAATAGCAAAAAATTGAACGATCATTATGCTAAGCTAACGGATGGGTCTTGTCCATCACATCATTCTCCTGATGATGTGATCCCGTTATCAAATGACAACTCATGTCCATGGTTAGGAAACCTTAACCATCTTTGATCGAAGAGCTAGTCTAGTAGAGGCTCACTAGGGACACGGTGTTTGTTTATGCATTCACACATGTATTTAAGTTTCCGATCAATAAGACTAGGATCCGTGGTCGTGAAGGGGCAGTTTTGCAAAAAACACCCTGGAGCTCCCGCGATCGCTAGGCGATCTGGCAGCAACGAAAACAGAGAGAGGGGAGTGATGGCGGCGAACCCGGCGGGGACCCTGGCAGCGGAGAACCCGGCGTTGACCCTGGTGGCGGAGTTCCCGGCGGCTAGTGAAGCCATGAGCGAGGGGGGTTTCTTCGGGGGCCCAACCAGCATGCTGGATTGGGAATCCATCAAGATGGATTCGAGGCGTATCCTCCGGCGATCTCCAGATCTGGAGAACTGCTGGAGGTGAATGAAGTCACGTGAAAAGGACCTGATGAACGGGATCCCAGGTGAGATTCCCTTCCATCAGAAGGGGAGAGTGGCGGCCAAAAGAGGCAACAACGACAATTAGGAGGTACTGCCATACATTAGGAGATCTTCTCCAAAGGAAGTGCTCCCGTCCAGAGTAGGATTTGTGGATTTGAGTATTAATGTTTTGGAAAGAAATGCTGCTAATCACATTCCTAGAGTGATTTTCTCATTGAGAATTAAAAAAAGGAAGAGGGAAATCAGGGGAGGGCTTTTACCTACACATTAGGGAAAAGAGAGAAATTAGGGGGATTTTAAGTAGGAAACTGCTCTTTCAAGACCCTTTATTTTTCTTTAAATGCACAAATTTCATCCCGTTTGTGGTGCGGAGACACCATTTTAACACCGAGGGGGATTGCTCGAGGTCCGCAGTTCATCATACAGGAAAAAAGCCTATGTCTTCCTATCGGGGTTTCTTGTCTAGACTTGCTAGTTTGGTGAAAAGGGGAGAGATGGAGAGGAAAGGGGAGATGGAGGAGGTAGGAAAGAGCTCCGGAAGTGTGCCGGCAATTATGGAGAAGAATCCTGCTGCTCCGGCCTCCTCGCCTAAGGGCGTGGGGAAGACGGCACCGAGGTGGCCCCGTGGGGATGGCTCCCCTCTGATCATCGACATTGAGGCCGCGCGGAGAGCGGTCAGAGGATGCTTGCTGGTAGGGCGATTCCTCTCGCCTTTCCAAGTTAATCCTCGGATCCTCGTCGACGACCTTCGTGCATCGTCGGCCTGGAGGTTGCAAGGCGGGGTCACTATTCAGGAGGTGGCCAGCACTGATGGGAGGTTCATCCTCAACTTCTCCAACGACGTAGACAGACGTTTCATGTTGAAGGCCCAGCCATGGCACCACAACCGCGATGGGATCATCTTCGCCGAGTTCGACGGCAAGGGCGACCCAGCGGAGGTGGACCTTGGATCTATGGCTATATGGGCCTGTGTTCAGAACCTACCATTTGAGCTTAAAACCGAGGATGTGGGTCAATCTAGGGGGCCAACTCGGTGAAGTGATCACCGTTTCACACCAGGATCATTTGATTGTTGAGAAGTACTTATGCAGCGTGTGAAAATCCCACTACATGAGCCAATCAAGAGTAGGGTAGAATTCACCCCTTTAGGTAGTAAAGAAGAGCTTCGGTTTGATGTTCGCTATGAAAAATTGCCATCGTATTGTGAATGTTGTGGGCTGGTAGGACATATGTCAGAGAGGTTTCGTAGTATCCCTAAGGAGAGTAGAATAGCTAAATTTGCAAAAAATTCTCAGTGTAGAAGCTTACTGGAAAGGTCAAACATCTAGTAGAAGAGCTATGTTCACTGGTTATAGTAACAATAGCATGTCCAGGGCCACCGAAGGATTGGTGATCAAAGTAACCAAAGTTGTAAATGATCTCACTGTGCAAGAAAAAGGGGCTGCGTCGTCCACGGCGACGACTATCCTGATGACTGGAGTTCAAGTCCAGGGAGGGCTTTCGCTCGGCCAGGAGGGCCGGGGTCATATGCTCTCCTTGCCGGCTTCGCTCGGAGCGGCTTCGGGCCAGGTGGTCCTGACTGGAGGGCCACCCGTCCATGCTAGCCTTGGCCAGTAGGGCCAAGGTTTAGCAATAAGGCGGGCTTCCAACAAGGGAGTGCAGCAGCTCGACCAGGTGGGCCGACCCCCTGCTGCATTTTCGAGCTCCCTGGGGGAGTGTCCTTGGTCAGGAGGACCGGGGGGCAGCTCCAGCCCCTGTTCTCGACGCTAGCCAATGCCAGGAGGGCCAAGGGCATGTGGCGAGGACTGCTCACCCCACTGCTGTTGTGCCTGGCCGGGAGGGCCAGGATGGGGTGCTGGTGGGGTTTGAGAACCCATCAAACGAGTCTGCTGCTACTTTGGTTGGGTTCCAGCCGAGAGTTACTGGCAAGGAGGGTCAGGGGGTCATGCAGCTGGATAATCTTGAACATTTTCTCTTTAAACCCGGCGTGCTGGAGGCTCTCTCGGGAGCCATTGCTGCAAGACTAGCTACTCAAAACGCCACTGATAACCCAGTTTTCACTTTCAATGCTTCAAAGAATTCCATGCAGGGCAAAAAAGGAAAGGGAAGGAAGGGAAAGAGGGGAGGAGGAACTGGGTGTTCAGAGGAAGCACGCAAAAACATCATTGGTAAAAAAAGAAACCTATTTGAAGCCCCAGCAGATGGTAGTGAGCAGGATTTCTCTTTTGAGAAAGCCATGGATAGTTATGAGCGTATGCTGTACGGGGATATAAATGTATCTTCTAAGAGAGTGTGTACGGGTAGAGTGGAAACAGTGAGAGATGGGAATGGGGTGATAACACACGTAGCTAAAGAGGTTGAGGAGAAACAAGACGTTGTCGGGCAGCAGAGAAGGGTATCAGTTGGAGATGATGGCACATCGGCGGCCTCCGAAGAGGAGGTACGCCGGGCCAAATGAAAATAATCGGTTGGAACTGTCGTGGTATGCTCTCTCCCACGACAGTTCGTGAGCTCTTGGACCTACAGAGCGCACTAAAGCAAAGTTAATTTTCCTTTCGTAGTCTCATTTGAATAAATGTAAAGCCGATGAGCTTCGTCGTGTTTTGAGTTTTGATTCTATGTTTGTAGTGGAGAGTGATGGCGGTGTGGCCTTGTCTTGTTTTATCAGAAAGTGAATAAATTTGATTTGAACTATGTGTCGAATAATTTTATTGATGTTCTTTTTATGAATGGGAATACTATACAGTGGCGTTTCACCGGTTTTTATGGCCATCCGATTTGGAGTGACCGCGCTTTGTCACGGGATGATATTCGAAACTTGTATAATAAGGGCGATCACCCCTGGGTAGTTTTAGGAGATTTTAATGAAATTTCGTACTCATCAGAGAAAGAGGGAGGGAATGCGAGACCAAATGCGATGATGCGAGATTTTCGTAATTGTTTGGGAGATTGTGGACTAGCAGATATGGGATATCTGGTTGACTTATTTACATGGAGGAGGGGCGAAATCAGGGAAAGACTGGATCGAGCGGTCAGTAATGTGGATTGGGCGAATAAATTCCCTCGAGCGGCGATTATAAATGAAGAGCATGTACACTCAGACCATCGCCCTATTATTTTAGACACGGAGTATTTTGACAATAATATTTTTGACAGCTCAAAAACTCGAAGGGGACAATTTGAAGCTCGATGGCTGAAAGAAGAGACGGTTACGGAAGTTGTACGTACAGCTTGGGAAAAAGCGAAGATGATGGGCATAGTGCCGTCTCTCGTTGATCGTACACGAGCGGTACACACAGATTTGCATACTTGGGATCGTGATATCCTCAAGAGTTCGAAAAAAAATTAAAAAAAGATTTAGAAAAACTACGGAGGGGGCCTACGAATGTTAACTCTCTTGCACGTCAAAAGGAGACTATTGTACTGATTGAAAATTTATTGGAACAAGAGGAGATATACTGGCTACAACGGGGTCGAGCTAACTGGTTATTGCATGGTGATCGCAATACTTCTTTTCTCCATAACGCCGCAACAGCTAGAAAGAATAGAAATCAGATAAAAAATTGCTGGACGATAATGGGGTTTGGGTAAAAGACACGGATATTAAGAATCATATTTTGGGGTATTTTTCTAACTTGTTTACTTCATAAGTTAATCAACTGAACCAGGAGGTTCTCTCCCTTGTAAAAAGGAAAGCAACAAATGAGATGAATAGGGCTCTCCTTGCCCCTTACACGGCAGAAGAGGTTCAGAAAGCCCTCTTTGACATTGGTGATTTATAAGAGATTTTGGGCTATGTTAGGGGATGATTTGACTGAAGAGGTTCTCCAAGCGGTGAATACATGTACTATACCTGATGGTTGGAATGATACTACAATAGTAATGATCCCAAAAGTTAACTCCCTAGAAAAGGTAACTCAATTTAGACCAATCAGTTTATGCAATGTGGTGTATAAGGTCATTTCAAAGATGATTGCTGCTCGTCCAAAGACAGTCCTCCCAGATAGCATTAGCCCTACCCAAAGTGCTTTTGTTCTTGGAAGAATGATTACAGATAACATCTTAGTGGCTTATGAATGTTTCCATAAAATAAAAAATAAAAGGACCGGTAAAGAGGGCTTGTGTGCAATCAAACTGGACATGCACAAAGCATATGACCGAGTGGAGTGTTCCTTTTCAAAGGAAATCATGTTGAGACTAGGTTTTCAGCAGGATTGGGTGAATTTAATTATGGAATGTGTGTCCTCGGTGGATTACCGAGTTCGTTTTAATACCGAAGAAACAGAGAGCTTCAAACCATCTAAAGGATTGAGACAGGGAGACCCTCTCTCCCCGTATTTATTTTTCTTATGTACGGAAGGCCTGACTGCACTCTTAGCTAATGCAAAGGAGACTGGAAGTATTTCCGGAACTAAAGTTAGCTGAGATGCCCCATCTCTTTCCAATCTCCTCTTCGCGGATGATTCTTTAATCCTGATGCAAGCTAATTCAATGAATGCAGAGGCGCTGAAATCAGTTTTGGATGCTTATTGTGCTGCATCGGGGCAAGTGGTGAGTGTTGAAAAATCTAGTATATTTTTTAGTCCCAACACTAAAGTGGAAGAAAAGGCGCATATATGTACTATTCTGAACATTATGACTGAAGCTTTCAGTGACAAATATTTGGGTCTGCCTTCAAATGTGGGTATGGACAAAAGTGATTGTTTTCAGTTCTTAATAGATCGAATCATTATGAAAATCAGTGGTTGGAAGGAAAAGCTGCTATCAGCAGCAGAAAAGGAAATCCTTCTCCAATCGGTTATACAAGTTATACCAACTTATGCAATGTCCGTCTTTAAAATTCCTAAAAAAATATGCAAAGGAATCATTGACGTGATGTCACATTTTTGGTGGGGTGACGAAGACAATCAGAAGAGAATGCATTGGATGGCATGGTGGAAGATATGTGTACCAAAAGACCAAGGAGGGATGGGTTTTCGAGACATACATTGTTTTAATTTGGCCTTGTTAGCCAAACAAGCGTGGCGCCTGCTTGATAATCCCGATTCTCTATGTGCCACCATTTTGAGAGCTAAATATTTTCCGGATGGAGATTTAATGAATGCGAGTCTTAAAAAAGGATCTTCATTCACTTGGCAAAGCATTATGGCAGGAGTGGATTCTCTAAAAAAATGGTTATATTTAGAGAGTTGGAAATGGACAAAATATAGATATTTGGAGAGATGCATGGATCCTGAATGGAGCCAATAGGAAAATTATCACTCCTAGAAGAGGGCAGCTTCTAACAAAAGTTGTTGATCTTATAGATCCAATCAACAATTGTTGCGATGAAGATTTGGTAAGACAAACATTGTTGCCAATTGATGTCAGAAGGGTGCTTGCGATCCCCCTCCCCACGTATAACATGTCGGATTTCATAGCTTGGAGTTTTACAAAGAATGGACTGTTCATGGTTCGTTCTGCTTATCTGCAGGAATGGAAAAAGCAACATGGGAGGAAATTGCAACATTCTAATGGCATGGGAGGAATAAATGTCAATACTATTTAGAGAAACATTTGGAAATTATCTTGTCCAGCAAAAGTGAAGACTTTTATTTGGCGTACGTTACACGGAACCCTCCCGTGTCGTGTTACACTTGCTAATAGACATATGAAAGTTTCGTCCACCTGCCCATCATGTTCGAACGGGCCTGAAGATACTAAACACTTGTTATTTATGTGTCAAAAGGAAAAAGAGGTGTGGGAGAAGCTGGGACTGCACGAAGCCATTAAAAAAGCTTGTGTGGTCGATCGTGTGAGAGAGGCAGTACTCGAATTTTTACTTCTTATGCCAGAACACAGGCTATCTACAGTGGGCATACAGAATGTTCGCAAACTGGTCGCTATAACAACCTGGTATTTATGGTGGGAAAGACGTTTGCTAGTCCATCAGGGGAAGACCCAAGATGCATACCAAATTTCGATGGGAGCACGTGCTATAACGACAAACTATGTTATTGCCCAATCCTCCGGGGCAACGAAGAGAATAGAGGGATGGACGAGACCCCCTCTAGGTTTTGTGAAATTAAATGTCGATGCTTCGTTCTATCAAGACATGCTTAGAGGCACAGCGGGAGCTGTACTTAGAGATGATAAAGAAAGATTTATTGTTGGAGGGAATACGAAGATGGATTGGTGCGTAGATGTTTTAACAGCGAAAGCCATGGCACTACGTTTTGTCATATTACTTGCACAAAAGGCGGGAAGCAACTGACTTGTTGTTAACTCCGACAATTTGGAAGTAATTGACACAATGAAGAATGGAGGACATACATTGGGAGTGGTGGCGGCTGAGTTTGATGATTATTATTTTATGGCTTGTGATTTTTCGTTAGTTAGATTTGAACATTGTAACAGGGAGGCAAATAAATTAGCTAATGAAATTGCGAGAGTAGCTAAATTTTTGGAGACAAGGGGTTGGTCTGAGGAACCTATGAGTGATACTGTAAATTTTCTTATAGACGATGTAACCATTATTACTAATAAATAAAAGGATGTTTCATTTAAAAAAAAAGTTTCCGATAAATAAAATTCTAGCATGAATAATAAACCTTTATCATGATTTAGGAAATATAATAATAACCATTTTATTATTGCCTCTAGGGCATATTTCCATCACAATCATGTCCTTATTAGTATATATGTTGTTGTTCTTTATGCAATCACATCGCATAACGCATTCACACACATCTTGTTAAGTTCAACCGTTTCTATTCTCTTGGCTCAACGCAAACAGTTCATCTGAGTGAAGTATATGCCGTATATCACACACACGTTGATCTGGTTGACCGTTTCTGTTGTGTTTCCGAATCACAAACAGTTCATTCGAGTGAACCGTATATCGTATATCACACACACCTTCATCTAGCTGCCCGTTTCTTTTGTTATGCCTCATCACAAACACTTCATTGGAGTGAACCGAATGCCACGCATAACACACGTAACTATAATGTGAATCATGTTTGATGTCTCCTCCATTGAAAATGTTTTTGCATTACCATTTTAACGGTTTCTTTACATCACCGTTTTTGATTAATGCATCGCACACAGTTTCGTCGAAGGGTCTCTAATTATAGTGTCGCGTTAGCAGCATCCTACAGTAGTGATAGTTCAGATGGATAGCACGGGTATGCATGTACAACTAACAACACTATTACATCTGTTTTGATGCTAGTAATCTACATGATATGAGAAGACTATTGTCTATAGAATTAAAATTGCAATCAACATAGAGCAATTTAGAAGAGCAAAACAGTTAAAGAAACAAGTTTAAAACATACATATTGTGCCATTGGAGTTTTGATTGGATCCTCCAATTTAAAAGTTAGTTGGTATGAGCAAACACTAATGTAGGATGCTGCTAACACGACACTACAATGACAGACCCTTCGATTTAAAATGTGTGTGATGCAATAATCACAAACGGTGATGTAAAAAAACCGTCAAAAAATATGCAAAACGTTTGCGATGGCGGATACATCAAACGCGGTTTGTATTTTAGTTTGCGTGTGTAATGTGGGGCATACGGTTCAATACAATGAACTGTTTGTGATGAGGCAGAACAACAGAAATGGGCAGCCAGATGAAGGTGTGTGTGATATACGTCACACAGTTCACTCAGATGAACTATTTGTGATTAGGCAACATGATGCGAAGCATCCTACGGACATCACCATGTCAAGAGTCCATTTGGCAAGTGACATTTGCGACATCTACTTCACATACATAAAGGTGAATCATGTCCTTTACACGTGTCCACTTGACCCCTTCGAGGATGGTATACTACTTGACACTCCACTCGTGTGCATGCATGGGTATTGCCGGAGGTTCACGGATGACGAGGAGGAGTGCAAGATTATGTTATTTGATTAAGATTATGTTAGGTAGCATTCCACACCAAAATTATATTTGCTTTAACATTTACCTACTCGAGGACAAGATGGAATTAAGCTTGGGGATGCTAATACGTCTCCATCATATCTATAATTTTTTATTGTTTCATGCCAATATCCTACTATTTCCACATACTTTGGTAACAACTTATATGATTTATTGGACTAACATATTAATCTAGTGCCCACTGTCAGTTCCTGTTTTTTGCATGTTTCTTGTTTCACGAGAAATCCTGTTCAAATGAAATCCAAACATGATAAAATGTTACGGATACTTTTTATGTAGTATATGTGATTTTTTGGCGTTGGAATCAAGAGAAGAGGATGTCCACATGCTTCACAAGGCCGGGGGCGCGCCCTGCCCCCTTGTGGCCACCTCGTACGTCAATTGGAGCTCTCCTTCGGCGTAAGGAAGCCTATATCAAGAAGAATAAACCGTGTTAAAACTTCAGCCTGATTGGAGCTACAGATCTCTGGATATTTAATAAACGGCTTTCGGTCTAGCATAACAATGCTGCTTCCAGAACGCCAAACCACTGGTCTAGGAGTATAAGAGCAAACACAAGTGGAAGTGACAAGTCGATAAGTGATGGATGGTGGTCACTGGCTAGCACACAAAGCAGCCCTGCGTAACAACAGCTGCCACACTTGGATCTAAATCACCTCCATCATCTCAGTCCTCTTCAGATTCCTCAGTCATCTCGCAGTCATTTCCGCCCTCTTCAAGTTGCTCCATCTCAGAGTCATCTCCGTCATCAGATTCCTCCATGGTCAGAGAGTGATCTTCGTCTTCTTCAAGTTCATCCAGACCTGGAGACATAATTCTCCACAATTTAGCTTTGGAAGAGTTGGTCTTATGAACTTCCTTTAGCCCAGCAATACCCAATAATTAATACATTCCCACCCAAAACATTGGAATGAAACAATTGGAGCCTAGATCTACATACCCATGCCAAACAATTCAGGACGCGACCTGAAACAAGAGCACATTCATTAGGTTCTGAAACTAAGACACTACTATAGCAAATTGATGTTTTAGAGTAACGTCAATAATGATTGACACACATGAGTGAAATACAGGCTCACCTGCTCATGACAGCTACTGCTTTCTCAAGAAAACCATCCACCGAGTTATAGTGAACCAGGAAATGAACCCCAGGGACGTGAGACTCATCAGGCCCTTCTAATTAAGCAAAGAAAAATAAATGCCAGCAAAATTTAATATACTAGCCATCTGAGCACTAATTAGGAATTTAGGGCAAAAGTAAGCAACATAAATTTGGCAAGAACACATGAACTAATGAAATATTGTTAAAACAACTCTGATATTTCCAGCATGCAAGTTGGTCACGCTAGAATTCTGATATGCACAGCTATTTCTGAAGGACTACATAATACATCATCAATGAGCCATATTATATAAATAGTAAATGAAGATCTAAAATGTTCTCTGTTAAATAGACTGCGCCGCATTTCACCACATTGTGATGTCTTTATTGCTTCACGCATGCATTATTAGTTCAATAGAAACAGAGATACTCCTTTTGGTTCCATGAATCAAGATACATGTGAAGCATTCAAATAGCTTTGAGGTTTCAGGATAGAATGTATTCATACTTTTGTTGGTCTAAGAATGTTAGGGTACATGTGAGGTTTGGGACAGCATGTGCAGTAAAGAAAACATGTGCCTGTCAAATTGCAGGTACCAGCATATTAGTAATGTTTGCATGCATGTCTTGTGAAGCTCGGCCTTTAAATTTTGCTATAAAAATTCCAAGGTTTGTTGTCTCCAACTCTCTTTCCGGATAATCAAGGTAAGGGGGTCCGAGGGCCATATTGCAGAGAAGATGATGGGTGGCAGTGGAAGGCCATGAATAGCGGTAGCCCAGAGGAAGATGAGTCCAGTGGACCCCACAAGCCGGCAACCCATGAAACATGTTCCTAGGTAATATAAAAAGTCAACTTTGTACAATTCCTTGCTTGCCAATAACATAAGGTTGACTTTTAATATACGTAGATGCGGGAATCCCGGGTTCAAATTGGTGCAGCAATAGGCCACCAAGATTTCAGTAGAAGCGCATATGAAGAACAATGGCTGCTTCAGTTGTTTCCAGCAAGAAAACAGATGTGAGTGAACAAGGGATGTGAGAGAAGAGTGGTGGACTTTTTACTTTAAAACAAGGTGTGATGTCTACCATAATAGAGTAGATTTCAAGCAAATAGACACATGAATATAATGAGTGCCTTTGAGCTGTGCAAGAACAATCTAATAACAAAATAACAAGACAAGCCTCCGCCAAGTATGATGCATTATGTCTTAGCGAAGAACCTCGTTACTCCAAACTATATGTGTCTATCTAAATATCTATCTATCTAGAATAATAGTCATTCGCATTTGCACAAGCTTGTGGATAAACAATAAAGCATAATAACAACAGAAACAATTTTATGTTGTCAAGCATTAATTAAATGGAACCAGCGTGCGTTCGACCTAAGCCAGGATCAAACTGTCCATGACATTCACAGTTGCATTACTTATAGCTTCCTTGTTCATAGACAAAGTAGAAATAATAACAACATGCACTATGTGCTCAACCAAATCAGCATTTTAAAGCAATTTAGCATGTAATTGTGAACCAAACAAAATCCTCAAAGAATTAAGACAGAATAGGAACGAGATGTACCAGAAGAATGGATTTTTGTGGTCCCTGCCGGCAAATTCCAGGAATGGACCACGAGGGAGGAGAGTGACGGCAGCTCCTGATTGTCCAACTCCAGACACTGCATCAGTTTCTTTTTCTTCAGGTTGACACAGAAGATGTGCTAGCCCAGGAAGAAGTAAACCTTGTAGGCATTCCTTGGGTGGACGAGCGCCACCGTGGGGACGATCTGCGGAAGCATACTAGACTTGTAGGTCTGGTGGCTCCAGATATCAGTCAAGTCCACCTTAAGCTTAAACTCCCAGGACGCGACCGACGACTCGAGGGGGGGTCGCCAGGGATCTGCACGTACCATAGCCTGCCTTTGCTCACCTTTAAGCAGCGGTATTTGTCACCTTGAACTGGGAACCACGCTGCGCGCAGCCGGTCAGAGACATGCGGGAACATGATTTGGTAAAACGTCGGTCTATCCAGGAAGGGGTTGCAGGCAAGTATACAAGAAGAGAGGTCGAACCACCACAGGAATTCCTTGCTCATCTCACCCGACACCTTGGGGATGCCGTACATGATGAACCACTCCCCCTGCGCCGCCGGGGCCATTGCTTTGTTCTTCTTTTTTGTGGTCGCCGCCAGGGCCATCGCTGGATGGGAGGAACTCGATCGATTTAGGGTTCCGTGTATTGTGGACGGAGATGTGGAATGTGGATGCGGTCTGGATCTGGATCCTCACTTTCAGTTATAAATAAATATCTTGACGACAGCACGCCCCTTCGGGTCAGATTTAGCCCGGTCCAGCCCAATATCGGATCGGATACACGCATCAAATGCGCGGCAGCTATATCTCGCCTACTGCGAGATGATAGGCGATCGCTTTTTCGGGACCGATTTGTTTGCCTCTTTTAGCGTTACTAGCAAATGGGAGACAAAAAATTATGGCTAACCAAATAAGTATGACTCGATATCTTGATATATGATCTGCTTCAATAAAATGGGGGGGCGGGGGGGGGACCCCTTTCGTTCAAAAAAATATCTTGATATATGAGCATACTCTATTTTCACATAGTGGTTCACCATGTTGCCATTTTTTTCTCACCCTAGCCGATGATGGTCGCGATGTTCACGTGATCACAATGCACTCGACGTGGTAAATCCCAAGGCTATGAGTTTGCTAGTGCATGCCACACTTTTCACTATGTTGTGCAAGGGAACGTTTAAAACTTTAAAAACAAATCTCATTGACCACGAGCTACTCCCAACGCCAAGACATATAAAGATTTTCGAAAGACTAACCAAATCCTAGACATAAAATACTTTTGAATCAGTGAACAGTTTTTTGAAACGACAAACTTTTTTTTATTAACTCAAAAAAAATCATGAACATTAGTTTTGTTTACAATTTTTTTTTTGAATGTATGAACCGGTTTCGTATTCATTAACACTTTTTGACTCAACAAACATTTTTTCAATCGATGATCTTTCTTTTAAATTGGGGAACAAAATTAAAAAAACAACTATTTATTATTATTATTGTGAACATTTTCTAAAATTTCATGGACATATTTTTTCAGATTCCCGGATATGTTTTGAATACACGTTCATTTTTTCAAAATCATGAGCATGATTTTATTTCCTGACCATTTTTTACAAATTGTGATTTTTTTTATAATTTTATAACAGTTTTGCAGAACCACCAACATTTTTTGAATCTGCAAATTTTTAATGATTTTCTAAACATGTTTGAATTCACATATATTTTATGTTTTTATCAGACTTATTTCTTATTTTTTTTGAAAACTCACAACTTTTAGAATATTAAAATCCATTATTAATTTAAAGATGAACGAAGAAAGAAAACAAAATGAGAAAAGAAAAGACAAAAAAGTAATGTTGAAGCTCAGCAATGTTGTTTCATGGTTTAGTAGGTGGTAGGAGCTAGGATCCTACCTGTCTAGGGCGTAGGTTGTACGGGAAGGGGGAGGGTTGACGGAGATGCGATTGCGGTTGCCGGTGGCGGGGCGCCATGGCGCGATGAAGAAGAGGCGGCGGCGGCGCAAGAGGCGGCTAGGGTTAGGTCTCCCGGCTCCTTCGGGAAGTCGAGCAAATAATGATTGCTTATTGCTTGATTAGATTGATACATCTCCTCTCCTTATATAGAGAGGTTTACTTGACTCCTAAGCAATCGATCCTAATAACGATAAGATAATTGGGCTAAGCCCCTAATAATGATAAGATAACTTGGGCCACAACCCACTGGGCTAAACCCTTAATATACCGGTCATAACACTTCTCCCCGCCTACACAAACAGCTCGTCCTCGAGCTGTAAGGTGGCGAAGCGCTTGCTGAACTCCTCGAGGTGATCAACCAGCGTCAAACACATTCGCGACAACTGGGGCGGCCAGGTCGGCGGCGACGGCGTCCTCCGAAATGTAGTCTGCAACCTCCAGGTACAAGAGTCGCGGGCAGACGTGACCGGGCGTGTAGGGCTTGTGGCAGTTGAAGTACAACCCTTGGCGGCGACGCTCGAGTAGCTCGGCCAAGGTGAGCCGTGAGCAGGCGCTGGTGGTCGCGGGCGAGGTGCCGCGGAAGCTCGAGCGAGCCGACCTGCGTGGGAACATCCGCCAGTAGCGACCAGCCGCCCGGACGGTGATTCTCGCCGGATGGCTACCGCCGCGGCGCCCGACCGCACGGGCGTAGTACATGGCCGTCTGGAGATCCTGGGGTCCCCGAAGCTCCACGTCCATGCGGATGTGATCCTGAAGTCCACCGACAAAGAGGTCGGCCCGCTGCTGCGTCATCACGCCCGATGTGCGGCATGCCAGGGCCTGGAAATGGTAGGCGAAGTCCTGAACCACGGAGGTGAAGGGAAGGCGGCCTAGCTCTGTCAGGCAGCTCCCGCGGATCGGTGGCCCAAAATGAAGGAGGCAGAGCTCGCGAAAGCGCTCCCAAGGGGGCATGCTGCCCTTGTCCTGCTCGAGGGCGTAGTACCAGTCTGCCGCATCACGCCAGGTGGTAAGAGGCGAGCAGTGCACGCCCGAGGCGAGGGTGCGCCGCCACAAAGAACCGCCGCACTAGTTGAGCGGCCAGGGGGTCCTCCGTGTCGTCATAAGTGGCGAAGTCCAGTTTGGCAAACCATGATGGTGTCTGAGTCGGAACGCCGTGGCCGACTGGCTTGGAGGTGAGAAGCAGCGAGGATTGGGGTGCCCGATCAGCATGGTCGCGGCCCATGGAGTGCCCCACCGAGCCTGAGGGATCGCCAAACTGCAGAGTGGGTGCCAGCGAGTCTCCAGCCGATGTGTAGATGGGTGGCGGCGATGATCCAGTCAGCCAGGCCGGTATTGGGGCGGTGACGGCGGGTGGCACACTTGCTGGACCGGTACGCCTCCCTGCGTTAGTGACCCGGGCCTCGTGCTGGGCGGTGGCGGGGCCGGCAGCTACGATGGTACGGATCTGGGTGGCATGGGGGGCGCAGCGAGGGCCGGGGCCGGCCATTGTGTCCATAGAGGCGCGGCAGCGGGCGGCGGTGGGGCTAAGAATCGGGCTGCGGCCGCCTGACTGGAGGCGCTTGATCGCAATGAGGGTCGGGCCGACCATTGTGGCCATTGAGGCGCGCAGATCAGCGACAAGGGGGGCAGCGGTCAAGGCCGCTTGGACCGGAGGCGCTTGGGGCACGACGATCACCGGAGCCGGCCACTGCGGCAAGTGGAGGGCCAGGATGGGGTGCTGGTGGGGTTTGAGAACCCATCAAACGAGTATGTTGCTGCTTTGGCTGGGTTCCAGCCGAGAGTTACTGGCCAGGAGGGTTAGAGGGTCATTCAGCTAGGTAATCCTGAACATTTGCTCTTTAAACCCGGCGTGCTGGAGGCTCTCTCGGGAGCCGTTGCTGCAAGACTAGCTACTCAAAACGCCACTGATAACCCAGTTTTCACGTTCAATGCTTCAAAGAATTCCATGCAGGGCAAAAAAAAGAAAGGGAAGGAAGGGAAAGAGGGGAGGAGGAACTGGGTGTTCAGAGGAAGCACGCAAAAACATCATAGGTAAAAAAGAAACCTATTTGAAGCCCCAACAGATGGTAGTGAGCAGGATTTCTCTTTTGAGAAAGCCATGGATAGTTATGAGCATATGTTGTACGGGGATATAAATGTATCTTCTAAGAGAGTGTGTACGGGTAGAGTGGAAACAGTGAGAGATGGGAATGGGGCGATAACACGCGTAGTTAAAGAGGTTGAGGAGAAAGAAGACGATGTCCGGCAGCAGAGAAGGGAATCAGGTGGAGATGATGGCACATCAGCGGCCTCCGAAGAGGAGGTACGCCGGGCCAATTGAAAATAGTCGGTTGGAACTGTCATGGTATGCTCTCTCCCACGGCAGTTCGCGAGCTCTTGGACCTACAGGAGCGCACCAAAGCAGAGTTAATTTTCCTTTCAGAGTCTCATTTGAATAAATGTAAAGCCGGTGAGCTTAAATGCGTGTTTGAGTTTTGATTCTATGTTTGTAGTGGAGAGTGATGGCCGAGTAGGTGGCCTTGTCTTGTTTTATCAGAAAGTGAATAAAGTTGATTTGAACTATGTGTCGAATAATTTTATTGATGTTCTTTTTATGAATGGGAATACTGTACAGTGGCGTTTCACCGGTTTATATGGCCATCCGAATTGGAGTGACCGTGCTTTGTCATGGGATGATATTCAAAACTTGTATAATAAGGGAGATCACCCCTGGGTAGTTTCAGGAGATTTTAATGAAATTTTGTTCTCATCAGAGAAAGAGGGAGGGAATGCGAGACCAAATGCGATGATGCGAGATTTACGTAATTGTTTGGGAGATTGTGGACTAGCAGATATGGGATGTGTGGGTGACTTATTTACATGGAGGAGGGGCGAAATCAGGGAAAGACTGGATCGAGCGGTCTGTAATGTGGATTGGGCGAATAAATTCGCTCGAGCAGCGATTATAAACGAAGAGCATGTACACTCAGACCATCGCCTTTTGACAGCTCAAAAACTCGAAGGAGACAATTTGAAGCTCGATGGATGAAAGAAGAGACGGTTACGGAAGTTGTACGTACAGCTTGGGAAAAAGCGAAGATGTTGGGCATAGGGCCGTCTCTCGCTGATCGTACACGAGTGGTACACGCAGATTTGCATACTTGGGATCATGATATCCTCAAGGGTCCGAAAAAAAGAATTAAAAAATTAAAAAAAGATTTAGAAAAACTATGGAGGGGGCCTATGAATGTTAACTCTCTTGCACGTCAAAAGAAGACGATTGTACTGATTGAAAATTTATTGGAATAAGAGGAGATATACTGGCTACAACGGGTCGAGCTAACTAGTTATTGCATGGTGATCGCAATACTTCTTTTTTCCATAACGCCGCAACAGCTAGAAAGAAGAGAAATCAGATAAAAAAATTGCTTGACGATAATGGGGTTTGGGTAAAAGACATGGAGATGAAGAATCATATTATGGGGTATTTTTCTAACCTGTTTACTTCAGAAGTTAATCAACCGAACCAGGAGGTTCTCTCCCTTGAAAAAAGGAAAGTAACAAATGAGATGAATAGGGCTCTCCTTGCCCCTTACACGGCAGAAGAGGTTCGGAAAGCCCTCTTTGACATTGGTGATTTAAAGGCGCCGGGGCTAGATGGCCTTCATGCCATTTTTTATAAGAGATTTTGGGCTATGTTAGGGGACGATTTGACTGAAGAGGTTCTCCAAGCGGTGAATACATGTACTATACCTGATGGTTGGAATGATACTACAATAGTAATGATCCCAAAAGTTAACTCCCCGGAAAAGGTAACTCAATTTAGACCAATTAGTTTATGCAATGTGGGGTATACGATCATTTCAAAGATGATTGCTGCTCGTCTAAAGACAATCCTCCCAGATATCATTAGCCCTACCCAAAGTGCTTTTGTGCCTGGAAGAATGATTACAGATAACATCTTAGTGGCTTATGAATGTTTCCATAAAATAAAAAATAAAAGGACCGATAAAGAGGGCTTGTGTGCAATAAAACTGGACATGCACAAAGCATATGACCGAGTGGAGTGGCCCTTTTTAAAGGAAATCATGTTGAGACTAGGTTTTCAGCAGGATTGGGTGAATTTAATTATGGAATGTGTGTCCTCCGTGGATTATCAAGTTCGTTTTAATAAGGAAGAAACAGAGAGCTTCAAACCATCTAGAGGATTGAGACAGGGAGACCCTCTCTCCCCGTATTTATTTTTCTTATGTACGGAAGGCCTGACTGCACTCTTAGCTAATGCAGTGGAGACTGGAAGTATTTTCGGAATTAAAGTTAGCAGAGATGCCCCATCTGTTTCCAATCTCCTCTTCGCGAATGATTCTTTAATCCTGATGCAAGCTAATTCGATGAATGTAGAGGCGCTGAAATCAGGTTTGGATGCTTATTGTGCTGCATCGGAGCAGATGGTGAGTGTTGAAAAATCTAGTATATTTTTTAATCCCAACACTAAATTGAAAGATAAGGCGCATATATGTACTATTCTGAACATTATGACTGAAGCTCTCAGTGACAAATATTTGGGTCTACCTTCAAATGTGGGTATGGACAAAAGTGATTGTTTTCAGTTCTTAATAGATCGAATCATTATGAAAATCAGTGGTTGGAAGGAAAAGCTGCTATCAGCAGGAGGAAAGGAAATCCTTCTCAAATCGGTTGTACAAGCTATCCCAACTTATGCAATGTCCGTCTTTAAAATTCCTAAAAAAATATGCAAAGGAATCATTGACGCGATGTCGCATTTTTGGTGGGGTGACGAAGACAATCAGAAGAGAATGCATTGGATGGCATGGTGGAAGATGTGTGTACCAAAAGACCAAGGAGGAAGGGGTTTTCGAGACATACATTGTTTAATTTGGCCTTGTTAGCCAAACAAGCGTGGCGCCTGCTTGATAATCCCGATTCTCTATGTGCCACCATTTTGGGAGCTAAATATTTTCCGGATGGAGATTTAATGAATGGAGTCTTAAAAAAGGATCTTCGTTCACTTGGCAAAGCATTATGGCGGGAGTGGATTCTCTAAAAAATGGTTATATTTGGAGAGTTGGAAATGGACAAAATATAGATATTTGGAGAGATGCATGGATCCCGAATGGGGCCAATAGGAAAATTATCACTCCTAGAAGAGGGCAGCTTCTAACATAAGTTGCTGATCTTATAGATCCAATCAACAGTTGTTGGGATGAAGATTTGGTAAGACAAACACTGTGGCCAATTGATGTCCAGAGGGTGCTTGCGATCCCCCTCCCCACATATAACATGTCGGATTTCATAGCTTGGAGTTTTACAAAGAATGGAATGTTCATGGTTCGTTCTACTTATCTGGAGGAATGGAAAAAGCAACATGGGAGGAAATTGCAACATTCTAATGGCATGGGAGGAATAAATGTTAATACTATTTGGAGAAACATTTGGAAATTATCATATCCAGCGAAAGTGAAGACTTTTATTTGGCGTACCTTACAGGGAACCCTCCCGTGTCGTGTTACACTTGCTAATAGACATATGAAAGTTTCGTCCACCCGCCCATCATGTTCGAACGGGCCTGAAGATACTAAACACTTGTTATTTATGTGTCAAAAGGCAAAAGAGGTGTGGGCGAAGCTGGGATTGCACGAAGCCATTAAAAAAGCTTGTGTGGTCGATCGTATGGAGAGGCGGTGCGAATTTTTACATCTTATGCCAGAACACGGGCTATCTACAGTGGGCATACAGAATGTTCGCGAACTGGTCGCTATAACAACCTGGTATTTATGGTGGGAAAGACGTTTGCTAGTCCATCAGGGGAAGACCCAAGATGCATACCAAATTTCGATGGGAGCACGTGCTATAATGACAAACTATGTTATTGCCCAATCCTCCTGGGCAACGAAGAGAACTGAGGGATGGACGAGACCCCCTCTAGGTTTTTTGAAATTAAATGCCGATGCTTCGTTCGATCAAGACATGCTTAGAGGCACAGCAGGAGCTGTACTTAGAGATGATAAAGGAAGATTTATTGTTGGAGGGAATTGGAAGATGGTTGGCGTGCAGATGTTTTAACAGTGGAAGCCATGGCACTACGTTTTGGCATATTACTTGCACAAAAGGCGGGAAACAACCGTCTTGTTGTTAACTCCAACAATTTGGAAGTAATTGACACAATGAAGAATGGAGGACATACAGCGGGAGCGGCGGCGGCTGTGTTTGATGATTGTTATTTAATGGCTTGTGATTTTTCGTTAGTTAGATTTGAACATTGTAACAGGGAGGCAAATAAAGTAGCTAATGGAATTGCTAGAGTAGCTAAATTTTCTGAGACAAGGGATTGGTCTGAGGAACCTGTGAGTGATATTGTAAATTTTCTTATAGACGATGTAACCATTATTACTAATAAAAAAAGGATGTTTCATTTCAAAAAAAATTCCGAACAATAAAATTCTAGCATGAATAATAAACCTTTATCATGGTTTAGGAAATATAATAATAATCATTTTATTATTGCCTCTAGGGCTATTTCCATCACAATCATGTCCTTATTAGTATATATGTTGTTGTTCTCTATGCAATCACATCGCATTAATGCATTACACACATCTTGTTAAGTTCAACCGTTTCTATTCTCTTGGCTCAACGCAAACAATTCATCTGAGTGAAGTATATGCCGTATTTCACACACACGTTGATCTGGCTGACCGTTTCTGTTGTGTTTCCTAATCACAAACAGTTCATCCGAGTGAACCGTATATCGTATATCACACACACCTTCATCTAGCTGCCCGTTTCTTTTGTTATGCCTCATCACAAACACTTCATTGGAGTGAACCGTATGCCACGCATAACACACGTAACTATAATGTGCATCATGTTTGATGTCTCCATTGAAAATGTTTCGTATCATTTTTGACGGTTTCTTTACATCACCATTTTTGATTAATGCATCGCACACAGTTTCGTCGAAGGGTCTCTAATTGTAGTGTCGCGTTAGCAGCATCCTGCAGTAGTGATAGTTCAGATGGGTAGCACGGGTATGCATGTACAACTAACAACACTATTGTATCTGTTTTGATGCTTGTAATCTACATGATATGAGAAGACTGTTGTCTATAGAATTAAAATTGCAATCAACATAGAGCAATTTAGAAGAGCAAACCAGTTAAAGAAACAAGTTTAAAATATACATATTGTGACATTGGAGTTTTGATTGGATCCTTCAATTTTAAAATTAGTTGGTATGAGCAAACACTAATGCAGGATGCTGCTAATGCGACACTACAATAAGAGAACCTTCGACGAAAATGTGTGTGATGCGATAATCACAAACGGTGATGTAAAAAAACCGTCAAAAAATATGCAAAATGTTTGCGATGGCGGATACATCAAACACGGTTTGTATTTTAGTTGCGTCTGTGATGCGGGGCATACGGTTCAGTACAATGAACTGTTTGTGATGAGGCAGAACAACAGAAATGGGCAGCCAGATGAAGGAGTGTGTGATATACGGCATACGGTTCACTCAGATAAACTATTTGTGATTAGGCAACATGATGCGAAGCATCCTACGGACATCACCATGTCAAGAGTCCATTTGGCAAGTGACATGTGCGACATCTACTTCACATACATAAAGGTGAATCATGTCCTTTACACGTGTCCACTTGACCCTTCGAGGATGGTATACTACTTGAAACTCCACTCGTGTCCATGCATGGGTATTGCCGGAGGTTCACGGATGACGAGGAGGAGTGCAAGTGCCAAGGTAACGTGTGGGACTGGGGCGACTTCTCATACGTTTATTCTATGGCGATCGTTAGTGGACGCTCGCCTATCCCCGACGGTTTTTGAGTTGTGTGGGAAGGACCCCCCTATTGCACACATTCACTTGGCGACGGTTCAGAATGCCATCGCGGAAAGGGGTTAAAAACCGTTTGTATAGCACGTTATGGTACCAGTGCATGCTCAGGTATTGAGTGAAGATGAAAATGCTGAAGCGCGTGAAAAAGTACGAGTCAAATGCTTGGTTAGGCACCGGGGTGTTCATGATTTATGCTTTACGTGAGGAAGCCATTGCTTACATGATTAAATGACTGAGGATAACGTTCTTTAGCATTGTTATTGTGAAAGGCAATAATGAATTACATGCATGTTTTCTATTATTGTTTCAATATCAAATTGATAGACTATTGCCTTTAATAATTCCTTTCCTAATAGTTATGCCAGGATTATATTATTTGATTAAGATTATGTTAGGTAGCATTCCACACCAAAATTATCTTTGTTTTAACATTTACCTACTCGAGGACAAGATGGAATTAAGCTTGGGGATGCTAATACATCTCCATCGTATCTATAATTTTCTATTGTTTCATCCCAATATCCTACTATTTCCACATACTTTGGTAACAACTTATATGATTTATTGGACTAACATATTAATCTAGTGCCCACTGTCAGTTCCTGTTTTTTGCATGTTTATTGTTTCATGAGAAATCATGTTCAAATGAAGTCCAAACTTGATAAAATGTTTCTGATACTTTTTATGGAGTATATGTGATTTTTTTGGCGTTGGAATCAAGAGAAGAGGATGTCCACATGCTTCACAAGGCCGGGGGCGCGCCCTGCCCCCTTGTGGCCACCTCGTACGTCGATTGGAGCTCTCCTTCGGCGTAAGAAAGCCTATATCAAGAAGAAGAAACCGTGTTAAAACTTCAGCCTGATTGGAGTTATGGATCTCTGGATATTTAATAAACAGCTTTTGGTCTGTAACAGAGAACAAACACACACACACACACACACACACACACACACACAGATCCAATCTCGGAGGGGTTCCTTCCCTCTGGGAGCCATGGTGATCAAAGACTAAAGGGGAAATCCTTCTCCCATCTAGAAGAAGGCCAAGGAAGAAGAAGAAGAAGGAGGGGGTCCTCTCCCCCTCTCTTCTGGCGGCGTCGGAGCGTCGCCGGGGGAACCATCATGACGTCGATCTACATCGACAACTCCGTCATCTTTACCGTCACCTCCATCACCTTCCCTCATCTATTATCAGCGGTCCACTCTCTCGCAACCCGATGTACCCCCTACTTGAACATGGTGCTTTATGCTATGTATCCAATGATGTGTAGCCATCCTGTGATGTTTGAGTAGATTTGTTTTGTCCTATGGGTTGATTGGTTTGACTTGTATGTTTTACTTTGGTGTTGTCCTATAGTGCCTTCCGTTCCACGCACATGTGGGGGATTCTCGTTGTAGGGTGTTGCAATATGTTCATTATTTACTTACCGACTGAGTACGTGGGTGTCAAAAACACAAAAACTCGGGTAAGTGAGTTGTTGCATATGGGATATAGGGGGACTTGCACTTAAAGGTATGGTTGGGTTTTATCTAAGTGATCTTTAGTACTTGCAGATGCTTGCTACTGTTCCAATCATAAGTGCATATGATCCAAGTACGGAAAGTGTGTTAGCTTATGACTCTCCCTCATATAAAATTGCAACGATGACGACCGATCCAGATATCAATTACCTAGGACAATCTCGCAAATCCTACCACCACTTATCCACACTAAACTAACCTAATTGTTCTTTTATTAAAAGAACACCTAACTTTTATTTCCACGTTCTTTATTATCTTGCAAAACTATCCAACTAGACCTACAAACTAGTTTTATTTCTTGTTCTAGGTAAAGTAAACGTTAGTGTGCGTAGATTTGTATCGGTGGTCGGTAGAACTTGAAGAGAATATTAATCTATCTTTAGCTCCTCGTTAGGTTCAACACTCTTATTTATCGAAAAGGCTAAAAACAATCCCCTACACTTGTGGGTTATCAGTTCATATCAGCCATCCTCCTCTTGCCAGCAACGTGCATGTGTAGGACGCAGGAGGAGCTACCAAGTGCACACTCTCCTCTTCATGTTTGTTTCATCTTCATGAGCTGACCTTGATAAAATAACACTATGTTACCTCAACGGTGATATGCACATCCCCAATAATAAGAATATCATATTTCTTTTTGACAGTAGGAGGAGGAAATTCAGAACCTCCAAATATAATTGATGGAATTTTTCCAATAGAATTGATACTATGAACTTGAGGTTGTTTCTTCGGAAAGTGTACCGTATGCTCATTACCATTAACATGAAAAGTGACATTCCTTTGTTGCAATCAATAACAGCCCCTGCAGTATTCAAAAAAGGTCTTCCAAAAATAATAGACATACTATCATCTTCGGGAATATCAAGAATAACAAAGTCCGTTAAAATAGTAACGTTTGCAACCACAACAGGCACATCCTCGCAAATACCGACAGGTATAGCAGTTGATTTATCAGCCATTTGCAAAGATATTTCAGTAGGTGTCAACTTATTCAAATCAAGTCTTCGATATAAAGAGAGAGGCATAACACTAACACCGTCTCCAAGATCACATAAAGCAGTTTTAACATAAGTCCTTTTAATGGAGCACGGTATAGTTGGTACTCCTGGATCTCCAAGTTTATTTGGTATTCCACCCTTAAAAGTGTAATTAGCAAGCTTGGTGGAAATTTCAGCTTCCGGTATCTTTCTTTTATTAATAACTATTTCTTTCATGTACTTAGTATAAGGATTCATTTTGAGCATATCAGTTAATCGCATACGCAAAAAGATAGGTCTAATCATTTCAGCAAAGCGCTCAAAATCCTCATCATCCTTTTTCATCGATGGTTTGGGAGGAAAAGGCATGTGTTTTTGAACCCATGGTTCTCTTTCTTTACCATGTTTCCTAGCAACAAAGTCTCTCTTATCATAACGTTGATTCTTTGATTGTGGGTTATCAAGATCAACAGCAGGTTCAATTTCTACATCATTATCATTGCTAGGTTGAGCATCATCATGAACATCATCATTAACATTTTCATTAGGTTCATATTCATTACCAGATTGTGTTTCAGATCGTAAATAGAAATATCATTGGGATTCTCATTTGGTTCAGCAATAGGTTCACTAGAAGCATGCAAAGTCCTATCATTTTTCTTCTTCTTCTTTTTAGAAGGACTAGGTGCATCTATATTATTTCTCTGAGAATGTTGCTCAATTCTCTTAGGGTGGCCTTCAGGATACAAAGGTTCCCGAGTCATTTTACCAGTTCTAGTAGCCACTTTAACGGCATAGTCATTATTCTTGCTATTCAATTCATTGAGAAAATCATTTTGAGCTTTAAGTACTTGTTCTACTTGAGTGGTAACCATAGAAGTATGTTTACTAATGAGTTTAAGTTCACCTTTAACTCTAGACATATAATCACCCAAGTCTTCAATCATATAAGCATTTTGTTTTAACTGTCT
Organism: Aegilops bicornis; assembly: GCA_021605145.1. Classification (NCBI taxonomy): domain Eukaryota; kingdom Viridiplantae; phylum Streptophyta; class Magnoliopsida; order Poales; family Poaceae; genus Aegilops; species Aegilops bicornis. The sequence continues at coordinate 353,922,939 of CM038669.1, read as the reverse complement.
ACCAAAATAACCATTAAAATCTTCTTGCTTAACCATAAAGTTATCAAACTCATCCAAACATTGGCTAGCAAACTTAGTAGGAGGGATTTCAGCTTTATGATATCTATAGAGAGAATTTACCTTTACTACCTGTGTCGGGTTATCAAGACCATGAGTTTCTTCAATAGGTAATGGATCAAGATCATATATTTCTTCAACAGGCAATGAATTAAGACCATGTATTTCTTCAATAGGAGGTAAATTCTTAACATCTTCAGCTTTAATACCCTTTTCTTTCATAGATTTCTTTGCCTCTTGCATATCTTCAGATCGAGAAATAGAACACCTCTCTTCTTGAGTTGGTTTTAATAGGCTCGTGAATTGGCTCAAGAGCTGGCTCAGAAATGTCCAATTATTTTCATTAGTCAACATATTATTCAATAGAATTTCAGCTTCATCCGTGTTCTTTCCCGAAAATAGAACCAAAGACAACTATCCGTAATCTCCGAAGCATCCATTAGTCCATTATAAAAGATATCAAGTATTTCATTTTTTCTTGAGAGGATGATCGGGAAGCGATAAGTAATTGGAGAAGCCTCCCCCAAGCTTGTGGGAGACTCTCTTCTTCAATTTGCACAAAATTGTATATTTCCCTTAAGGCAGCTTGCTTCTTATGAGCAGGTAAATATTTAGCAGAGAAGTAATAAATCATGTCCTGGGGACTACGCACACAACCAGGATCAAGAGAGTTGAACCATGTCTTAGCATCACCCTTTAATGAGAACGGAAATATTTTAAGGATGTAAAAGTAGCGTGTTCTCTCATCATTAGTGAACAGGGTGGCTATATCATTTAATTTAGTAAGATGTGCCACAACAGTTTCAGATTCATAGCCATAAAAAGGATCGGGTTCAACCAAAGTAATTATATCAGGATCAACAGAGACTTCATAATCCTTATCATTAATACAGATAGGTGAAGTAGCAAAAGTAGGGTCAGGTTTCATTCTAGCATTAAGAGATTGCCGCTTCCATTTAGCTAATAACTTCTTAAGATCATATCTATCATTGCAAGCTAAAATAGCTCTAGCAGCTCTTTCATCCATAACATAACCCTCAGGAACAACAGGTAATTCATATTTATTAGGGGGAGAGTCTTCATTATCACTATCATCAATATTATCAGTTTCAATAATTTCATTCTCTGTAGCCCTAGCAAGTTGTTCATAAAGAAATTCACCAAGTGGCACAGTAGTATCAAGCATAGAAGTAGTTTCATCATAAGTATCATGCATAGCAGAAGTGGCATCATCAATAACATGCAACATATCGTAATTAATTGCGTAAGCGAGGTTTAGGTGTCGCAAGCTTACTCAAAATGTAAGGTGAATCAAGTGCGAGCTAGATGGCGCTTCCTTACCTCCCCTCGTAGTTGAGGGATAGATTTTTGTTTTCTCGTCTTTCAAGTTCCTCATAGTGACCAGCAGATATAAATCCCAAGTGACTCAAAGAATAGAGCTATGCTCCCGGCAACAAATGGCCTTGAAAATAGTCTTGATAACCCACAAGTATAGGGGATCATAGCAGTTTTCGAGGGTAAAGTATTCAACCCAAATTTATTGATTCGACACAAGGGGAGCCAAAGAATATTCTCAAGTATTAGCAGTTGAGTTGTCAATTCAACCACACCTGGATAACTTAGTATCTTCGGCAAAGTATTTAGTAGAAAAGTAATATGGAAGTAACGGTAACGGTAGCAAAAGTAATATTTTTGGGTTTTATAGTGATTGTAACAAAGAGCAATGTAAAAGTAAATAAGCGAAGAAAAATATGTGAAAAGCTCGTAGGCATTGGATCGTTGATGGAGAATTATGCGGATGTGGTTCATCATGTAACAGTCATAACATAGGGTGACACGTAACTAGCTCCAATTCATCAATGTAATGTAGGTATGTATTCGAATATAGTCATACGTGCTTATGGAAAAGAACTTGCATGCCATCTTTTGTCCTACCCTCCGTGGCGAGAGGGTCCTAGCGGAAACTAAGGGATATTAAGGCCTCCTTTTAATAGAGTACCGGAACAAAGCATTAACACATAGTGAATACATGAACTCCTCAAACTATGATCATCACCGGGAGTGGTCCCGATTATTGTCACTTCGGGGTTGCCGGATCATAACACATAGTAGGTGACTATAGACTTGCAAGATAGGATCAAGAACTCAGATATATTCATGAAAACATAATAGGTTCAGATCTGAAATCTTGGCACTCGGGCCCTAGTGACAAGCATTAAGTATAGCAAAGTCATAGCAACATCAATCTCAAAACATAGTGGATACTAGGGGTCAAACCCTAACAAAACTAACTCGATTACATGATAAATCTCATCCAACCCATCACCGTCCAGCAAGCCTACGATGGAATTACTCATGCACGGCAGTGAGAATCATGAAATTGGTGATGGAGGATGGTTGATGATGACGACGGCGACGGATTCCCCTCTCCGGAGCCCCGAACGGTCTCCAGATCAGCCCTCCCGAGAGAGTTTAGGGCTTGGCGGCGGCTCCGTATCGTAAAACGCGATGAATCTTTCTCTTTGATTTTTTTCTCCCCGAACACGAATATATGGAGGTTGAGTTGAGGTCGGTGGAGCGTCAGGGGGCCCACGAGGCAGGGGGCGCGCCCAGGGGGGCAGGCGCGCCCCCACCCTCGTGGACAAGTGGAGGCCCCCCTGACGTGGATTCTTCTTCCAATATTTTTAATATTTTCCAAAAATATGTTCCATGGAGTTTCAGGTCATTCCGAGAACTTTTGTTTCTACACATAAATAACACCATGGCAATCTGTAGAAAACAACGTCAGTCCGGGTTAGTTCCATTCAAATCATGCACGTTAGAGTCCAAAACAAGGGCAAACGTGTTTGGAAAAGTAGATACGTTGGAGACGTATCACTTTGCAAAAGGCGCCTTGGCCCATTTTTGCGCGACGCAGGGCATCCGACTGGACTTAGTGTCTGTTGCCCATCCGCAGTCAAACGGACAAGTCGAGCGAGCGAACGGCCTCATCTTGTCGAGCATCAAGCCCTGACTGGTCGACCCACTGGAGCGCTCGGCCGGCTGCTGGATCGATGAGCTTCCGGCCGTCCTCTGGAGTCTCCGGACCACGCCGAACAAGTCAACCGTCTTCACTCCCTTCTTCCTCGTGTACGGGGCTGAGGCCGTCATCCCAACAAACATCAAGTTCGACTCGCCTCGCGTCACCATGTACACGGAGGCGGAAACAAAGGAGGCGCGAGAAGACGGCGGCGATCTACGGGAAGAGTGTCGGCTGTTGGCACTCAACCGGTCCGCCATCTACCAGCAGAGCCTGCACCGCTACCACAGTCGGAAGGTCAAGCCATGACCAAGAGGGAGACCTTGTGCTCCGGCTGATCCAGCGAACAGCCGACCAACACAAGCTCTCGGCCCCTTGGGAAGGGCCCTTCATCATCAGCAAAGCCTTGGGCAACGACTCCTACTACCTTATCGGCCTTACGTAAGCCGGGGCATGCAAGAGGAACGATTCCAAAGAAAGAAACAGGCGCCCATGGAACGCAAATCTCCTCCGAAGATTTTACAGTTGAATGCGATGTATCACGCTACCTTTTGTATTAAGCACAAAGACATTGGGTCCCTCGAGGAGCACTCGGGGACTACCCTTTTTATCTATATGATAAGTTTTATGCATGTGAATGTGTTATTTCATTGCTTTGCCCGGCACCGGGTCCGACCAGTCGGCCCGGGGGCTTGCCGCCTTGTCCTATGTTGATGCCACCTGCAGTCGGACAAGTAGTGTGCCGGCACCTAAGCCCTCTCTTGCCTTAAAGCCGCAGCTCGCAGAGCGACTGTCCAGCTGGCAAGAGCTAAAGGCAGGAAATGGTGTCCACACGAAAAATGGCTAAGGAAAAAAGCACCTACATAGGCCAAGCCGGCTCCTCGCCTCATCGCCCGACTGCTGAGTAGCTGACCGGCCAACTTCTCACTTGGATTGCTACGTTCTAAACGGCTAAAGTACTTTGCCGTCCTAAAATGGCCAAGACCCTGACCCAAACCACGAGATCACAGAGAGGTCGTCCATTTGGTAAGGCGGCAGCCAAAGGAAGGCGGCAAAGGAAAAAGCCAAAAAGAGCAGAAAAGCAAGACAAAGTCAGAACCCGACAAAGCACAAGCTTGTGCGAATAAAGTTAAATTACATAAGCAAGGGCTCATAGCCAGCATTCAACAGAGTTTGAATACACCCCAGTAGGTGGAATTGTGCAAATTTAACAAACTTGTTCAAAAGTTTGCAAAAATAGGAAAAGATAAGGTAAAACTGGCCGCCTAGGCCAGAGGAGCAGTAGGTGGGTCCGGCAGGTTGGTGGAGGCAGCTGCGCCGATTGGTGGAGCGGCCGACTGGTGAGTCTCAGCCTCGTCAGCATCAGCAGCAGTCGGCGCAACCACACGCGGCTCGTTTCTCGAGGCTTGATTGGGCTAAGGCTGGCCGTCCACTCCGTCTTCCAGTGCGTCGTCTTCGCCATCCTCGTCCTCGCCTTCATCGCTGGAAGCGATTTCCTCCTCCGAGTCCTCACCGTCCTCCGGGTTCAGCCCGAACCAGTCGGCCAACACCTCGGTGCCCCGCTTGTCTAGTTCGGGGATGAAGACACCGGTGTTGGTGTACTCGGTGATTGCCGCCGCGCGTTGGGTGAGCTCGCGGTCCACTACTGCCAACTCCAGTCAGGCTTCCTGCCGAAAGGTGGCCAACTGGCTAGGTTAAGCCCAGGATACCATACCTTGGCGAACTCCAAGGCCCTCCGTGCACCCACTCGAGCTGCGGCGCCCTTCCAAGCCTCGAAGCGGCCGAATGCTACCTCCAACCAAACAGTCCGATTGGGGGTGCGCGGGATTTGAGCGCTAGGCCAGAGGGCAGTCATCACTTGGGCCCCGACACGCTGAAGATGGAAGAGCAAGTGGTGGGCCGGCTGCAGGTGCGTGCGGACGGCCAGAAGCTGCTCGCTGAGGTTTTGAGGCACGTTGGGCGCAATCTCCACTCCAACCCTCCTACGCTGGTCGCACCGCGCCTCGATGGCCTGGCTGACGGCGACGGAGTGGCCGGGAAAGAATTCTGCGCAAGAAGAAAATCAAAGATCAGAAGCCGGAAGCCGACTACTGCAGCAGTCGGCGGCTGTTCAAAAGAAGAAGAAAAACTTACCATCGATCATATCCTCAACCTCGTTGAAGCCCTCGGTGAGGAGCTTCTCCTTCTCGGCCCAGTGCGAGCGTTGCATCTCGAACTCGGCCAGGAGGGAGTCCTCTTTCTCCTTTAGCTTCTGGAGCTCCGCCTTGTGCCGGTCCGCCTGGCCTGCCAGCTCCTTGACCAGGCGGTCGCACTCCTGAGCCGCCTTTCGGTGCTCCTCCTCCTTGGTGCGCAGCTCGGTTTGGGCCTCGCCCAGGCGCTGCTGCAGTTCGGCGGCGGCCTCTGCAAAGATAGGAAAGAAGAGAAATCAAAAATCAACAAAGAAGACAAGTAGTTGCCGGGAGATCCGGCCCGACTGCTCAGCAGTCGGCCTGAATCTCGGGGACTACATCCAGCGCGTGCATTGATGCGCCCCCACGAGAGAGAAGACGGAGTCCTGACTCCGGCTCTCGGTCAAATCAGTGGTCCGCTTGGCCAGATCCTGGACATGGGAGTTGAAGGCGGCCGCGCAGATGTTGTGGTAATCCTGCAATGAAGACAACAGAAGAGAAAACAAGTTAACGCTCGGAACCTACCTTGAAGTTCCGAGCCGCCTGCTCAGCAGCCGACCTGGAACTTGGGGACTACAACTAGTGGGTGCGCTGGCGCCCCCACAGAAGATTACAAAAATAAAAAACGAAAGCAAGAAGCATACCTGAACAGCTGCCCGTGTCGCGAGGAACTCCTGCGTGTACTGCTGGAGAGCGTGCTTTGAGCTCGGGCCGCACGGGCGTCACTGCAGCCGTGTTCAAAACAGTTGTACCGCCCCTAGGCATCCACTCTGGTGGAGCGGCACTGGTGGCCTCGGCGTCGGGGGCCAACGAGCTAGTGGCCCCGATCTCCAATGGCCACGGCGCTGAAGCCGCCTTCTCCGCACGACGACGCGCCGGAGTACGGATCGTGGGAAGTGGAGCTAGTGGCAACTGGTGCGTGGGGAGGCACCTCCGCCTCCAAGACAACGGGGTCGCCTCCCCCCTCTCCAAGACCGGCTGGTCACCGTCGCCCCCCCCCCCCAGTCGGTGCCTGGCCATCCTGCACCTGCGGCTCCGCAGGCTGCAGGACAGAGGGCTCCGGGGCACAGTCGCGAGCTGCCTCTTCCGCCTGCGCCTTGGCGGCCGTGTCCACCTACTCCTTGGCCGCCGTGTCGACCTGGGCCTTGGCCGCTGCATCGGCCTCCGCATGCGCCGCCTTGACCGCCTCCGCCTTCTCCCGATCTTCCCGCGCCTCCCACGTGTTCCTCTCCGTCGCCTCCTGGAGGTCGGCGAGCGGATCCACGCGGCGGGACTCGGCCAAGCCACCCATTGCCCCAATCACCGAAGCAGAAGGGGCCCGCACGTGAGAGAGAGAGAGAGAGCGGGGCCCTACGAAGACACGGTCGCAAGAAGCCGATAAGAGGACTACAAGAAAGAAGAAAAACAAACACAAGAAAAGACCGAACACTCATGCTGACACTATTGGGGGATGCTTTGGGGCCTTCTGGAATTGGGCCGTTGTAGGATCGAAAGTATGTCTAGAGGGGGGTGATTAGACTATTTGACCAAATAAAAATCTAGACTTTTCCCAATTTTAGTTCTTGGCAGATTTTAGCTATCTTAGCACAAGTCAAGCAATCTCCACACAATTCAAGCAAGCATGCAAAAGAGTATATGAGCAGCGGAAAGTAAAGTATGCAACTTGCAAGAATGTAAAGGGAAGGGTTTGGAGGATTCAAACGCAATTGGAGACACAGATGTTTTTGGCGTGGTTCCGTTAGGTGGTGCTATCGTACATCCACGTTGATGGAGACTTCAACCCATGGAGGGTAACGGTTGCGCGAGTCGACGGAGGGCTCCACCCACGAAGGGTCCACGAAGAAGCAACCTTGTCTATTCCATCACGGCCGTCACCCACGAAGGACTTGCCTCACTAGCGGTAGATCTTCACGAAGTAGGCGATCTCCTTGCCCTTACAAACTCCTTGGTTCAACTCCACAATCTTGTCGGAGGCTCCCAAGTGACACCTAGCCAATCTAGGAGACACCACTCTCCAAGAAGTAACAAATGGTGTGTTGATGATGAACTCCTTGCTCTTGTGCTTCAAATGATAGTCTCCCCAACACTCAACTCTCTCTCACGGGATTTGGATTTGGTGGAAAGAAGATTTGAGTGGAAAGCAACTTGGGGAAGGCTAGAGATCAAGATTCATATGGTAGGAATGGAATATCTTGACCTCAACACAAGTGTAGGTGGTTCTCTCTCAGAACATGTGTATTGGAAGTGTAGATGTGTTCTGATGGCTTTCTCCATGAATAAAGAGTGGGTGGAGGGGTATATATAGCCTCCACACAAAATCTAACCGTAACACACAATTTGCCAAACTCAGTGGGACCGAATGGTTAAACTCGGCCGGACCGATTCAGCAAACCTAGTGACCGTTAGGATTTTCGGTGGGACTGAGATGCAACTCGGTAGGACCGATATGGTTAGGGTTCGGGCATAACGTAATCTCGGTGTGACCGATTACACAAACTCGGTAGGACCGATTTTGGTAATAAGCTAACCAGAGAGTTGGTCAGGTAAACTCGGTGGAACCGGTTCGCTCATTTCGGTGAGACCGAAATGTTATGAAAGGGAAACATAGAGTTTACATTGCAATGTCGGTGGGACCGATCACTCACTTTGGTTAGACCGAAACGTTACGAAGGGAAACAAAGATATTACAATCCCATCTCGGTGAGACCGAGATCCCTATCGGTGAAACCGATTTGGCTAGGGTTTGTGGCAGTGGCTATGACATATGAAACTCGGTGGCTCCGGATAGAAAGAATCGGTGGGGCCGAGTTTGATTTTTTGGTTTAGGTCAAATGTGGATGTGCGAAAATAGTTGAGGATTTTGGAGCATATCACTAAGCACATGAAGCAAGAGGCTCATTAAGCAACACCTCACCCCTCCTTGATAGTATTGGCTTTTCCTATAGACTCAATGTGATCTTGGATCACTAACATATAAAATGTAGAGTCTTGATCTTGAAGCTTGAGCCAATCCTTTGTCCTTAGAATTTTGAGGGATCCACTTTCCTCATCCATGCCATGCCATTCATTGAGCTTTTCTTGAAATATTAATCTTGGAATAATGTTAGCTCAATGAGCTATATGTTGTTAGGAATTACCAAAACCACCCGAGGATAGTTGCACTTTCAATCTCCCCTTTTGGTAATTGATGACAACATATAGATCAAAGCTTCGACAAATGATAATAAGAGTGAAAGATATTGTCGCTTTGAGAAGTATGTGAAAAGCAAGAGCTCCCCCTAAATTTGTGCATATCTTAAGATTTGCTTTGGACTTCAAATGCACAATGAGTTAGGATCATGGGTTACTCTTCCATGTCACATACATCTTGGTGGAGCGCTCAAAATGATAAGAATTAAATACATGCACTCATCACCAAGCAAAGTGAATGATCAAATAGGGATAACATGATAGTATCATCCAACAAGCATAAGTGTAGCTTATGATCAACCACATGATCATCAATGTCTCACAGATAATAGCATAGTATCTCAAGCAATCAAAAGCAAATAAAGTTCAACCAAGAAGACAAGAGAGAACAAAATCAAACTCTCTCTCTCGAAGCCTATGATCTATACATTTTTCTCCCCCTTTGGCAACAAGTTACCAAAAAGTTCATAGAAAATGCATAGCACTAAAAAGACTCTCAGGCTTGGTCTTCAGGTGGTGGAGTCCGGATAACGCCGAGGACGAAGGCTTCAGTTGATGTAGATGGAGCTGGAGCTGGTGTAGGTGCTGGAGCTGGTGGCACTGACGTTGTAGCCGGGTGCGAGATGAAGAGGCTCGTGTCGATTCTTGGCACTGCAGATGATGTCCTGAGCTCTAGGCACTCTGGCAAATGCATCGCTTGTTGTTTTGCCCTTCCTCTCCCGCATGTCATCCTGTAGTTGCTCCACAAAGCAGATCAATCTCGATTACTTTCACATCTAAGTCATAGAACTTTTGTTCCATGATTCTTTCCAAGCTCTCTTGGTTTCGAGTCAGGGTGGCCAGTCCTTTCTCAATCCTCAGAGTTGATGCTATCAGATAACTGAGCTGCTCCTGCTTGTTCTTCAGAAAGTACTCAGATGCCTCCTCTTGAGTTGGCATCTTGGCAGCCTTCTCCATCCTTGCCTTATCCTTCTTTGCTTGAGCTTGTGCTGATGATGGTTCATTCTCATTCATCACAACTTGATTGTCCTCAAAATCTGGATGGATGGGCAAGTGTTCCTTATCCAACAGGTATGTGCCTTTGCCCATCTTCGAGTTAATCAATTCCTGAATATGTAGGGCATATCCACAACTTCTCTTCTGATCAACTGCTGTCCTCTTGATAGTCTCAACTATGAGGCTCATGACCTTGAACTTCTGTGGCACATCAAATATATGTAGCAAGTTAATTGCATGCCCTCTGATCATGTTGTGGTCACCTGACTTGGGCAAAAGAGTGTGCCTTAGGATCCAGTTGATTGTGGGCAGCCCTGACAGAATAAAGTGGACTGATCCAAACTTGAAAGTCTCAAGAGCTTTGTCTGGGATCTCCTTATACATGTTTGACATGGAATTGTGATCCATCTTCTTCTTGGCATAAACATCCAAGTCATCTTCTTGTTCCTTTGGGGCATTGATCAAATTGGCCCATTCCTCAATAGTTGAGTGGTACCTCGTACCTTCAGACATCCAAACTATCCTGCCATCTGGATAGAAATGTGTTGTGGAGTAGAATTGCATTATGATCTCCTCATTCCACTTTGTGAGCTTCTGCCCAACAAAGTCTGCAACTCCACAAGCATTGAAGCTGTCATACACTCCAGGATAGTGTTCTTCATTTTCCTTGATATAGGTCCAGTCGACCCACCTCATATCACACACTATGGGTTTCTTGTCCAGCAGCACTATCTCATAGAAGTCTTGCTGTTCCTTTGTGTGGAACCTGTAATCAACAGCAGTCCTTCTCCTTGTAGCATATGGATCTGTCTCTCTCCATTTCCTCAGCCCTGAATCTCTCCACGATCTTCATGTTCTCACCGCAGGATGAGCATCGTTGTGGTCTGGAATCTTGGGTTTGAGCTTCCTCAGAACTTGTCCTTCATCATCTTCCTCAGCAGCAACATCAGGCACTGGGGCCTTGTTCTTCTCAGCAGCTGGTATATTCCTGGTATTCCTCTTTGGTTTTGGCTTTGGAGCTGCAGCAGTAGACTTAGCAGCAGCTTTGGGTGCTTCTTTGGGCTTTGATGATGCAGCCCCTGACTTTATAGCATCACCCATCAGCTTCTGGGCCTTAGGTGCTTGTTCAGCAACCTCTTCCTCTTCTTCTTCTTCTTCTTCTTCTTCTTCTTCTTCTTCAGAATCTCTCCTCATGGAGGGTTTGCCAAGAACTCTGGCAGTAGTGGTTCTGACTCTCTTTTTCTTTTTGTCTTGGCCAACAGCTTCCTCTTCTGACTCCATGGTAAACTTCAGGGTTTCTCCAGTGGCAACCTTCCTAGGTTTAGAAGTGGGAACTCTCCTTGCAGGTACCTTCTTCTGCATGCCTGGCTTTGTGGCTGCAGCTGGGCCATATTCCTTCTTGAGCACTTTCTTCTTTGAAGTGGCTTCCTCTTCCTCTGCCACATAATCTTCATCTTCAGACTCTGAAGTCCTTTTCTTGCTTGCTCTAGTGGCAACCTTTGGCAAGTTGCTTGGGGTGCTTCTGCTACCCTCATCTGAGCTGCTAGAGGGACTAGTGCCCTCACTCAAGTGAACCTGCTCCTCGACTTGTTCTGTCACTTTGGTGGACATGTTGCAAACACATTGCGGACCACAATGAATAGATTGTAGATGAGATAGAATGGATGAGCATCACAAAATGTAGAGATTTTTGCAAAAGAATGAGTCAAAGACTTAGTTTTAGTTTTCCACAGAAAGCATTTCGGATCAACCGATTTGCAAACTCGCTGATACCAAAGCAGCTGTTAGAACCAAAACTAGTGAACTCGGTCAGACCGAGTCACAGTTCGGTGGCACCGAGACTGCTAGGGTTTCACAAAGTCCTGAACTTGGTCACACCGATTTGCAATTCTCGGTCAGACCGAGAACCACATGTGCAATGGCCTTGGCTGAATCAGTGGAACTGAGTTCTGCAACCCGGTGGGTCTGAGATGGTTTCGGCGGAAACCTAACCCTAAATTTTCGATTCAATTCTAATCTACGGAGTGTTTTGACTGGATAGAAGCGTTTCAATCGTGGCAAGATTCATAATGAACACAATGTGCTAGGAATCGGACGGGGATAGCACTGTGATAGAGTCCATACCCTAGTTCGGCGATGAACTCGCTATGGCGGCAACGGCGGAGACGGAATCCGTTGACGGCGGCGGAGACCAACAACAGGAGGCGGCTGGCGACGAGGAGGACGATCCGGAGACCCAGGAGGCAGAGCGAACTATGCGCGGGCGAAGAGGTTTCGAAGAAATTTCCAAAATTTTGCCCGTGAGTATATATAGCCCGACCCTGTCGGTGTGACCGAGTGGAACAACTCAGTGGCACCGAGATGCATAACTATTGAAAGTTACAGCAACTCGGTGTGACCGAAAAGTTCAAATCTGTTGCACCGAGATGAAAACCTAGATCGACTTAGTGATCTCGGTATGACTGAAATGGAGGACTCGGTCAGACCGAAACACACAAAGAAGTTTTGGAAGTTTAAGTCTATGACGAATCGGGGACTCCGAGTGCTCCTCACACAGAGTGGTTCGAATCTGATTTGATCAAATTTTGTGCTGTAGCATGAATAGAGTTTGAGACGAGAAAAGCATAGATAGCTAGAGAAGGTTCTTAGGCATTCTTGTCCATCCACTTGGCAAAAGAAAAGAAAACCAATCAATCAAAACAACAAGTGGATGTCCTCGAATGAGTAAAATATGCAATCAACATGCTCACACAATAAAATGGCAATTGAAATATGTGGCAAAGCATGCACAACCAATTCTAGCATCTATCAAGCAATTGGAGATGACTAGGTCATCTATATATGAGTATATTGACTTAGAGTCAAATGAGAACATTTGATCATAGGTCATACTCATCGTTTAAGCACAAGTGGGGTTACCACTTTTACATAAAGCATTGTTGTGTTCACACCATTAGAGTTGCTTTAGCTCAATTTTTAGAGTAAAGCTCCCCCTAGATGTGAGATCCCCCCTAAGAGGGATGAACTAACCTTGGGTTTTGTCGATGATGACTTCATGTAGATGTTGAAGATGTGGATGCTCAATGTTGATGTAGATCATTTGGAGCTATCCATTGGAGTGAGTTGCACTTTCAATACCTACAGGTTAGTCCCACAAGGAACAAACAAGGATATCCATAGACATAGAGTGATGCGCACACAAGATGATGTCTATGAAAGCTTTTAGGTTACCTTGTCCCTTGTCTTACCAACAAGAGGGTTTGTGACTCCTTGAACTAGTGTAAGATGTGGAAGTTGATTGCACTTGTTCTTGCCAAGATGATAAGAGTGAAATATGTTGGCGGAGTCACCCTCAAGAACTCTCTAGTTCTTCTTCTTCTGGATCCACACCATCTTGATGGGAATCCTCGGAGTTGTAGTTGTACTTGATTAAGTGGAACTTGAAGTAGTCTTGGGAACCCATTTGACCAAGGCCTTAGGAGCTTCTTCAAATGCATCAATTTCCTCTTGAAGCTTGTCCTTGCCTTTTTGCTTGTGGTCTTGTGGTGGAAGATCATCTTGAGCTTGTGTCCCTTGAAAGAAGTAGGATCATACTTCTCTTGTTGAGGAACAAACTTCGTCTTGGGGTATTGATCTTCTTCCCACTCAACTCCATTGGCATTGAACTTTCGTTCAAAACCAACACCTTGATTCTTCCTAAGTGCCTTCCTTGCTTATGCATAATTTCCTCGAATTGCTTACTTCCAAGCAAGGCTCTTGTAAACACCTTTCTCTATAATTCCCTTCAATAAGCTATTTTCTTGCTCAAGTGTAACTTGGCTAAGAGAATCATTAGTGGAATCAAGAGAACTACTAGAAGCAACAATATTGGATTTAGCATGATCATTGTTACTACTGGAGGAAGAATCTTTCTTGTTCTTGTTACTAGACTTGACTTGAGGCATGTAAGTGGATAAGAGTAAACACTTGGCAATGTAAGAAGAACTTTTCTTACGAAGATCATCATTGATTGCCTTTAAGAACTCATGCTCTTGCTCAAGGTTGAGCTTTTCAAAGCGTAATTTCTCAGGAGTCCTTAAAAGTTCTTGATGATCTCCTAAGATAGTTTCATGAGCTAACTTAAGAGTGTTTAGTTCTTTAGTTAGAGACTCAATCTTATCCTTATCATTGTCATTCGTTTTATCTTGATTAGCATGATTAATTGACGTTTCATCATAGTATTCATCACTAGAGTTGTCAACAAGTAAATCATCATCACCTAACAAGTCATCTTCATCACTATTGAAATCAACATACTCGGGGTGTGATACCTTTGAGCCTTTAGCCATGAAGCATGTTCCAACTCCTTCATTTGGTGAGTCAAATATGTCGTAGGAGTTGGTTGTCACAAGAGCTAGGCCGGCAACACCTTCATCTTGAGTATATTCGGAAGCAGAGTGATAGCTTCTCTCGGAGTGGTTGTCGGAGTCGGAGCCGGATACCCATTCACCAACATGAGCTTGATGTCTTCATTTTGTGTAGCTCCTTGATGACTTGTCCTTTCTTTCCGAATCCTTGCTTCTCCGTGAGGGTCTTCGTTCATAACGATCATATCTACTCCTTCTTTCTCTAGATGGTGATTCTTCTCTTCTACTTCTTCTCTTGGGAGAATCTTCTCTTCTCTTGTAGGGGTCAGACACTCATTGGAATAGTGTCCGGGCCTTCCACAATTGTAGCAGTTTCGCTCTCGACTAGAAGATCTTTTGTCATTGTAGGACCTTGACTTGGAGCTTCTATCTTTGCTTCTATTCTTGTAGAACTTTTTGAAGTTCTTCACCATTAAGCTCAATTCTTCATTGAAGGTTTGTTTCTCACTTGATGATGTGGGGGCTTCACATGAGGCTTTGTAAGCACCACTTGATTTGTTGTGAAGTTCCTCTTTATCCTTGAGTGACATCTCATGAGCAACAATTCTTCCGATGACTTCCATTGGCTTGAGATCTTTGTAATTTGGCATCATTTGGATCAATGTGCACACGGTATCATATTTTCCATCCAAGGCTCTTAGGATCTTCTTGATGATGAATCTATCGGTCATCTCTTCACCCCCTAAGCCGGCAATCTCATTTGTGATAAGAGCAAGCCTAGAGTACATTTCAGCGACACCTTCACCATCCTTCATTTTGAACTTGTCAAGTTGACTTTGAAGCACATCCAATTTGGATTCCTTGACGGAGTCGGTACCTTCGTGCATATCAATCAAAGTATCCCAAATTTCCTTTGCATTCTCAAGACGGCTGATTTTGTTGAATTCTTCGGGGTACAATCCGTTGAAGAGAATATCACAAGCTTGAGCGTTGTATTGCAGCATCTTCAACTCTTCCACGGTAGCTTCACGATTTGGTTCTTTCCCATCAAAGAATTCACCTTGCAAACCAATACACACAATAGCCCAAACGGCGGGGTTATGTCCAAGAATATGCATTTTCATCTTATGCTTCCAACTAGCAAAATTAGTACCATCAAAGTAAGGACCTCTACGGTGATAATTTCCCTCGCTAGACGCCATACTCTCCTAGGTTGTGAAACCAAGGCTATAACCACCAAAAGCTATGGAAATCAAAGCAAATGGAGACCAAAGCTCTGATACCACTTGTAGGATCGGAAGTATGTCTAGAGGGGGGTGATTAGACTACTTGACCAAATAAAAATCTAGACTTTTCCCAATTTTAGTTCTTGGCAGATTTTAGCTATCTTAGCACAAGTCAAGCAATCTCCACACAATTCAAGCAAGCATGCAAAAGAGTATATAAGCAGCGGAAATTAAAGCATGCAACTTGCAAGAATGTAAAGGGAAGGGTTTGGAGGATTCAAACGCAATTGGAGACACGGATGTTTTTGGCGTGGTTCCGATAGGTGGTGCTATCGTACATCCACGTTGATGGAGACTTCAACCCACGGAGGATAACGGTTGCCGAGTCCACAGAGGACTCCACCCATGAAGGGTCCATGAAGAAGCAACCTTGTCTATTCCATCACGGCCGTCGCCCACGAAGGACTTGCCTCACTAGCGGTAGATCTTCACGAAGTAGACGATCTCCTTGCCCTTACAAACTCCTTGGTTCAACTCCCCGATCTTCTCGGAGGCTCCCAAGTGACACCTAGCCAATCTATGAGACACCACTCTCCAAGAAGTAACAAATGGTGTGTTGATGATGAACTCCTTGCTCTTGTGCTTCAAATGATAGTCTCCCCAACACTCAACTCTCTCTCACAGGATTTGGATTTGGTGGAAAGAAGATTTGAGTGGAAAGCAACTTGGGGAAGGCTAGATATCAAGATTCATATGGTAGGAATGGAATATCTTGACCTCAACACAAGTGTAGGTGGTTCTCTCTCAGAACATGTGTATTGGAAGTGTAGATGTGTTCTGATGGCTTTCTCCACGAATGAAGAGTGGGTGGAGGGGTATATATAGCCTCCACACAAAATCTAACCGTTACACACAATTTGCCAAACTCGGTGGGACCGAATGGTTAAACTCGGTCGGACCGATTCAGCAAACCTAGTGACCATTAGGATTTTCTTGGGACTGAGATGCAACTCGGTAGGACCGATATGGTTAGGGTTCGGGCATAACGTAATCTCGGTGTGACCGATTACACAAACTCGGTAGGACCGATTTTGGTAATAAGCTAACCAGAGAGTTGGTCGGGTAAACTCGGTGGAACCGGTTCGTTCATTTTGGTGAGACCGAAGTGTTACGAAAGGGAAACAGAGAGTTTACATTGCAATCTCGGTGGGACCGATCGCTCACTTCGGTTAGACCGAAACGTTACGAAGGGAAACAGAGAGATTACAATCCCATCTCGGTGAGACCGAGATCCCTATCGGTGAGACCGATTTGGCTAGGGTTTGTGGCAGTGGCTATGACATATGAAACTCGGTGGCTCCGGATAGAAAGAATCGGTGGGGCCGAGTTTGACTTTTGGTTTAGGTCAAATGTGGATGTGGGAAGATAGTTGAGGATTTTGGAGCATATCACTAAGCACATGAAGCAAGAGGCTCATTAAGCAACACCTCATCCCTCCTTGATAGTATTGGCTTTTCTTATAGACTCAATGTGATCTTGGATCACTAAAATATAAAATGTAGAGTCTTGATCTTGAAGCTTGAGCCAATCCTTTGTCCTTAGAATTTTGAGGGATCCACTTTCCTCATCCATGCCATGCCATTCATTGAGCTTTTCCTGAAATATTAATCTTGGAATAATGTTAGCTCAATGAGCTATATGTTGTTAGGAATTACCAAAACCACCCGAGGATAGTTAGACTTTCACTTTTGGCGGCGGCCGTGTTCTTAGGCTTCTTGGGCGTCAGTACAACCCGGCATCGGCGCTGGCGCCGGTCGCCGCTGCGATCGGCACAATGGAGGAGCTAGCGCCCGCTCTGTTGGCGCCGCGGTTGTGGCGCGGCTCACGGTCTTCCTCGTCATCATCCGGCCAATCCTGGAGGCCGCCTCCTTAGGAGCCACCTGCTCCACCACCACCACCATCCACTACTACAAAAAGGGCTGCTAGTGGCGCACTAGAGGTGCGCCACTAGCACCGCGCCATTAGATTTTTTTTTCTAATGGCGCACCTGTGCTGCGCCATTAGTATCTGGCATACTAATGGCGCACCCGCTGGTGCGCCATTAGAATAGCCCACGGCGCGCCATTAGAATAGCCCACGGCGCGCCATTAGTATCTGGTATACTAATGGCGCACCACATAGAAGTGCGCCATTAGTAACAATATTTTTTCAAAAAAAAAATTCAATTTTTTTTCTTAATCTCAGTTCATATGGCTTAATCTCGGGTCAATATGCTTAATCTCAGGTCAAATCACACTCCGTGGTCAAACTTCCCGAAAGGTCACCCATCCTCACACTACTCCAGCCCAAGCACGCTTAACTTCAGAGTTCTATCCAACCCCAGCAACAGCTCACTTCACAGGCACTTGTTGTTATATTTAGCATATCAATTCTATTATACCTTGTTGATGTCTAGGACTTTGTTCATGTTCATGACTATGATGAAATTTTGAAAAATATTTCAAACTTCCCGGTCATATTACGTATCATTTTTTGAATTTTTTTTTTCAAAACCAATTTTTTTCTGTAATTAGTGGCGCACCACATCGACGGTGCGCCACTAGTAAGTTTGAAATTTTTTGAATTTTTTTGCCTCTAGATCTTGAAAGCCCCGTAACTTTTTTTCTGTTAGGTTTTTCATCCGAGTTCGTATGCAAAAGTTATGCCCATTTTATAAATTTCCAGAGAGATTTTGCAAATAAAGTCGAAATTCATATTTGTAAATTTTCCCAACAACTAGACCACATATCACATGGGAAACTTATTTTCTTTTATTTTTTTGACATTTCCGTCATTTTCTTTTATTTTTTAAAACTGAAAAGGCGATCCACTGGGGTGCATTCGAACTTTTGGGCCATGTTAGTAATGGCGCACCGTGGGGTGGTGCGCCATTGATAGTTAAACTACTAATGGCGCACCACACCCACTGTCCATAGGTGCGCCATTACTAACAATTTTTTTTTACACCCGCCGTGCGCCATTAGTAGTTTTGGAAAAATTAAAAAAAATTGTTTACTAATGGCGCACCGTGGGATGTGGTGCGCCATTAGTATTTGCAAACTAATGGCGCACCAACACATGGTGCGCCATTAGTATTTAGTAATGGCGCACCACATGTATAGTGCGCCATTAGTGTCCATCCCATCTATAGCCCTTTTCCTAGTAGTGACCTGTGGCGTCGTCCTCTTCCATAGCGGCCTCCCCCAAGTCGGGGTCGTCCACGTCGCTCCTTGATCAATCCGGCAGATACTGCTGGCCCGAGGCCAAAGCGTTGGCCACTGGCTGGGTCGAGAAGATCTGCGCCATGGCTGACTGGTCAGGCGGCAAAAAGAACCCGGACAGATAAAGGAAAGAAAAGAATTAAGAGACTCACCGCAGGCGGTGGGTGTCTTGTGGCAAGATGACGACTTGCCAAACCGCCACTCCTTCTCCGAGAGCTTGCAGTTGGAGAAGTAGTTCACCAGCTGGACCACCTCCACGTCCGGCAGCTCCTTGGTGCACATCCGGCATGGATCCTGGTGCCCGCTCATACGATTGATGATGTGGGGCCGGGCTTGGAGGGGGAGCACTCGGCGCACCACAAAGGCGGCCAGCAGATCCGAGGCCTTGAGGCCCTCCGACTCCGTCATCACCTGGAGCCGGGCGAGAGTGGCGGAGGAGGCGGCCGACAGGGTCTTCGGCCGGATCTGCCAGTTGGTGCGAGGCTCGACTGCGGGCCGGCTGCATAGGCCGGCAAGTTGACGTAGTCCATCGTTGGGTGAATGTTCTGGACATAGAAGTAGGATTTCTGCCACAGTTTGGCCGACTGCAGCAGGGCGATAGCCGGGAAGCGGACCCTGGAACTTGAATGCTGCACCGCTACGCAAGCCCCGCACTGGGCCGCCTCGCTCTTGGCGGCGGTGCCGAGCTTGATGTAGAAGAGCTCCCCCCAGAGCTCAAGGGTGGGGAGTATGCCGAGGTAGCCTTCGCAGAAGGTGACGGCGGCAACATTCCACCGTGTTCGGTGTGAGGTGGTGCGGCTGGACTTTGTAGAAAGAAAGGAAGGAGCGGAAGAAGCCGCTCGCCGGCAGGCCGAAACCGCGAGGATAGTGCGACCAGAAGACGACGTACTTTCCTTCCTCTAGCGCCGGCGAGATCTCCGCCATGGGAGGAACACGCACCTTTACGTGTGTCTCGCGAGGCAGCCGCCGCGTCTGGTGAAGGAAGGAGAGATGGTCTTCATGGACGTTGGAACCATCCCAGTCGCTGGCCCGTTCGCGCGCCATGGATGTGGTGGCTCGACGGAGGCACGGCGCGGCGGCGAGCGAGCGAACCCGCGGCGGAGCGAGGAAGGCACGGTGCATAAAAGCCCGGTGACGGCGAGTTGCTGCAGCGCTTCGGCAAGAAGCAGGGGCGCTGCATCGATGGAGGAAAGGAGAATAAGGATGTCGAAGGCAAAGGGAGAGGAGGGCGTGCGGGCCCTACCTGTTGGCCGAGATCATGGCAGTTGGTGGGACCCACCAGGCGGCGACCAGAGACACTGACGGCCGGGTCCTACACCCGGCCGGATTACCATTGTATCCCTGGGGGGTAGGCCTATATAAACCCCCTAGGCCACCCCATGCAAAGGGTTCAGACTTTTAGAGAACACACACACCACATACGGAGAAGGAGTAGAGCTAGCCTTGTTCTTCTTCTTCCCCTAGCCGAACAACTCAAGGAGCAAGCTTGTAGCTACCTTGTCAAGATATTGACCATGCGGAGACCCCGCAGAGCGGGACTATGGGTGTTATCTCCTAGGAGAGCCCGAACCTGGTAAGACTCACCGGCCTTGAGCGATCTCGCCACTCCGCTTCTAGAGCCTGGCGACGTACTCTTGTCCCCATCCATGATAAGCCACCCCCGGCATATGTCGCATGATATTCCCTACAATCCGCATACCCCAAGGTAACAATAATTGGGATTCTTTTCGGTGATTACCGTAGTTTGAGGAGTTCATGTATTCACTAAGTGCTAATGCTTTCGTCCAATTCTCTATTAAAAGGAGGCGTTAATATCCCTTAGTTTCCATTAGGACCCCGCCGCCACGAGAGGGTAGGACAAAAAGATGCCATGCAAGTTCTTTTCCATAAGCACGTATGACTATATACGGAATGCATGCCTAAATTATATTGATGAATTGGAGCTAGTTCTGTGTCACCCTAGGTTATAACTGTTGCATGATGAATGCAATCCGACATAATTATCCATCACTGGTCCATTCCCTACGAGCTTTTCACGTATTGATCTTTGTTAAGTTACTTTTCGGTTGCAACTGTTACAATTGCTACAAAACTGCTACTGTTACTTTTACAACCGTTACCGTTACTTCCATACTACTTTGCTACTAAATAATTTGCTGCAGATATTAAGTCTTTCAGGTGTGGTTGAATTGACAACTCAGCTGCTAATACTCGAGAATATTCTTTGGCTCCCCTTGTGTCGAATCAATAAATTTGGGTTGAATATTCTACCCTCGAAAACAGTTGCGATCCCCTATACTTGTGGTTATCACTCCCCAAGGGCTGCGGCCTAGGTGGGGCGCGCCAGCCCCTTTTGGGCTAGTGTGCCCCCCCTTGGCCCATTAACCTTCCAGGGGTATCCGGAACACTTCTGGTGACATGATTTTTACATGGTACATCCCAAAACTCTTCTGGTGTCCAAATATCATCGCCCTATATATCAATCTTTCCTCTGGACCATTCCAGAGCTCCTCATCATGTCCGTGATCTCATCCAGAACTCCGAACAACATTCAGCCACCAAATCATATAACTCATATAACACTATATCGTCAACGAACGTTAAGCGTGCGCACCATATGGGTTCGAGAACTATGTAGACATGACCGAGACACCTCTCCGGTAAATAACCAATAGCGGAAGCTGAATGCCCATATTGGCTCCTACATATTCTACGAAGATCTTTATCGGTCGAACCTTTATGACAACATACATAATTCCCTTTGTCCATCGGTATGTTACTTGCAGAGATTCGATCATCGGTATCTTCATACCTAGTTCAATCTCATTACCGGCAAGTCTCTTTACTAGCTTACGTAATACATCATATTATAATTAACTCCTTAGTCACTTTGCTTTCAAGGCTTCTTATGATGTGTATTACCGAGAGGGCCCAGAGATACCTCTCTGATACTCGGAGTGACAAATCCTAATCTCGATCTATGCCAACTCAACAAACACCTTCGGAGATACCAGTAGAGCATCCTTATGATCACCCAGTTACATTGTGGCGTTTGATAGCACACAAGATATTCCTCCGATATCTGGGAGTTGCATAATCTCATAGTCGAAGGAATATGTATTTGTCATTAAGAAAGCAATAACAATAAAGTGAACGATCAATATACTAAGCTAATAGATGGGTCTTGTCCATCACATCATTCTCCTAATGATGTGATCCCGTTATCAAATGACAAAACATGTCCATGGTTAGGAAACCTTAACCATCTTTGATCAACGAGCTAGTCTAGTAGAGGCTCACTACGGATACGGTATTTGTTTATGTATTGACACATGTATTTAAGTTTTCGATCAATACAATTCTAGCATGAATAATAAACCTTTATCATGAATAAGGAAATATAAAATAAAAACTTTATTATTGCCTCTAGGGCATATTTCCTTCAGTCTCCCACTTGCACTAGAGTCATTAATCTAGATTACATTGTAATGAATCTAACACCCATGGAGTCTTGGTGCTGATCATGTTTTGCTCATGGAAGAGGCTTAGTCAACGTGTCTGCCACATTCAGATCCGTATGTACTTTGGAAATTTCTATGTCTCCATCCTTGACCTTTTCACGAATGGACTTGAAGCGTCTCTTGATGTGTTTGGTTCTCTTGTGAAACATGGATTCCTTCGTTAATGCTATTGCTCTAGTGTTGTCACAAAAGATTGTCATTGGACCTGATGCACTAGGTATTACACCTATATTGGATCTGAACTCCTTCATCTAGACTCCTTCATGCGCTGCTTCTGAAGCAGCTATGTACTTTTCTTCACACGTAGATCCCGCCACGACGCCTCGCTTGAACTGCACACCGGTAGCTCCACCATTCAAGATAAAAATGTATCTGGTTTGTGACTTAGAGTCATCTGGATCAGTGTCGAAGCTAGCATCGACGTAACCCTTTACGACAAGTTCTTCGTCATCTCCATAAATGAGAAAACATATCCTTGGTCCTTTTCAGGTACTTCAGGATGTTCTTGACCGTTGTCCAGTGATCCACTCCTGGATTAATTTGGTACCTCCCTGCCAAACTTATAGCAAGGCACACATCAGGTCTGGTATAGCATACATGATAGAACCTATGGCTGAGGCATAGGGAATGACTTTCATTTTCTCTTTATCTTCTGAAGTGGTCGGGCTTTGAGTCTGACTCAACTTCACACCTTGTAACACAGGAAAGAACCCTTTCTTTGACTGATCCATTTTGAACTTCTTCAAAATTTTGTCAAGGTATGTGCTTTGTGAAATTCCTATTAAGCGTCTCGATCTATCCCTATAGATCTTGATGCCCAATATATAAGCAGCTTCATCGAGGTCTTTCATTGAAAAATTCTTATTCAAATATCCTTCTATGCTATCCAGAAATTCTATATCATTTCCAATCAACAATATGTCATCCACATATAATATCAGAAATGCTACATAGCTCCCACTCACTTTCTTGTAAATACAGGCTTCACCATAAGTCTCAGATATAAAACCATATGCTTTGATCACCGCATCAAAGCGTATATTCAACTCTGAGATGCTTGCACCAGTCCATAGATGGATCACTGGAGCTTGCACACTTTCTTAGCACCTTTAGGATCTACAAAACCTTCTAGTTGCATCATATACAACTCTTCTTAAAGAAATCCATTAAGGAATGCAGTTTCGACGCTCATTTGCCAGATTTCATAATCATAAAATGAGGTAATTACTAACATAATTGGGACAGACTTAAGCATCGCTATGGGTGAGAAAGTCTCATCGTAGTCAACTCCTTGAACTTGTCGAAAACCCTTTGCGACAAGTCGAGCTTTGTAGACAGTAACATTACCATCAACATTAGTCTTCTTCTCGAAGATCCATTTATTCTCGATGGCTTGCCGATCATCGGGCAAGTCCACCAAAGTCCATACTTTGTTCTCATACATGGATCCTATCTCAGATTTCATGGCGTCAAGCCATTTATCAGAATTTGGGCTCATCATAGCTTCTTCATAGTTCGTAGGTTCGCCATGGTCTAATAACATAACTTCTAGGACAGGATTACCATTCCACTCTGGTGCAGATCGTGCTCTGCTCGACCTATGAGGTTCAGTACTAAACTTGATCTGAAGCTCCATGATCATTATCATTTGCTTCCTCTCTAGTTGGTGTAGGCATCACAGGGAACGGTTTTCAGTGATGTGCTACTTTCCAATTCGAGGGAAGGTACAACTACCTCATCAAGTTCTACTTTCCTCCCACTCACTTCTTTCAAGAGAAACTCCTCCTCTAGAAAGGACCCATTCTTAGAAACAAAGATCTTGCCTTCGGATTTGTCATAGAAGGTGTACCCAATAGTTTCTTTAGGGTATCCTATGAAGACGCACTTCTCTGATTTAGGTTCGAGCTTATCTGTTTGAAGCCTTTTGACAATAAGCATCACATCCCCAAACTTTAAGAAACGACAGCTTAGATTTCTTGCCAAACTGCAGTTCATACGGTGCCGTCTCAACGGATTTTGACGGTGCCCTATTATTAACGTGAATGCGGCTGTCTCTAATGCATAACAACAAAATGATAGTGGTAAATCGGTAAGAGACATCATAGAACGTACCATATCTAATAAAGTACGGTTACGACATTTGGACACACCATTACGCTGTGGTGTTCCAAGTGGCGTGAGTTGTGAAACAATTCCACATTGTTTTAAATGAAGCCAGACTCGTAACTCAAATATTCGCCTCCGCGATCAGATTGTAGAAACTTTATTTTCTTGTTACGATGATTCTCCACTTCACTTTGAAATTCTTTGAACTTTTCAAATATTTCAGACTTGTGTTTCATTAAGTAGATATACCCATACCTACTCAAATCATCTGTGAAGGTCAGGAAATAACAATACCCACCGCGTGCTTCAACACTCATCGGACCGCATACATTGGTATGTATTATTTCCAATAACTCATTTCCTCACTCCATTGTTCAGGAGAACGGAGTTTTAGTCATCTTGCCCATGAGGTATGGTTCGCAAGTATCAAATGATTCATAATCAAGTGACTCCAAAAGTCCATCCGCATGGAGTTTCTTCATGCGCTTTACACCAATATGACCTAAATGGCAGTGCCACAAGTATGTTGCACTATCATTATCAACTTTGCATCTTTTGGCATTAATATTATGAATATGTGTGTCACCACGATCTAGATTCAACAAGAATAGACCATTCATCAAGGGTGCATGACCGTAAAAGATATTACTCATATAAATAGAACAACCATTATTCTCCAATTTAAATGAATAACCATCTCGCAATAAACAAGATCCAGATATAATGTTCATGCTCAACGCTAGCACCAAATAACAATTATTGAGGTCTAAAACTAATCCCGAAGGTAGATGTAGAGGTAGCATGCCGACGGCGATCACATCGACCTTGGAACCATTCCCGACGCGCATCGTCACCTCGTCCTTAGCTAATCTTCGTTTATTCCGCAGCTCCTATTTCGAGTTACAAATATGAGCAACCGAACCGGTATCAAATATCCAGGTGCTACTACGAGCATTAGTAAGGTACACATCAATAACATGTATATCAAATATACCTTTGTTCACTTTGCCATCCTTCTTATCCACCAAGTATTAAAGGCGGTTCCGCTTCCGGTGACCATTCCCTTTGCGGTAGAAGCACTTTCGGTTTGGGCTTGGGTCCAGCTTTGGGCTTCTTCCCGGGAATGGCAACTTGCTTGCCATTCTTCTTGAAGTTCCCTTTCTTACCCTTGCCCTTTTTCTTGAAACTAGTGGTCTTGTTAACCATCAACACGTGATGCTCCTTGGTTTCTACCTCCGCGGCCTTAAGCATTGCGAAGAGCTCGGGAATTGTTTTATCCATCCCTTTGCATATTATAGTTCATCACGAAGCCTTTGTAGCTTGGTGGCAGTGATTTAAGAACTATGCCAATAACACTATCAAATGGAAAATCAACTCCCAGCTGAGTCAAGTGGTTATGATACCCAGACATTTTGAGTATGTGTTCACTGACAGAACTGTTCTCCTCCATCTTGCAGCTATAGAACTTGTTGGAGAGTTGATACCTCTCAACCCGGGAATTTGCTTGAAATATTAATTTAACTCTTGGAACAGCTCATATGCTCCATGACGTTCAAAACGTCTTTGAAGTCCCGGTTCTAGGCCGTAAAGCATGGCACACTGAACTATAGAGTAGTCATCAAATCGAGCCTGCCAGACGTCCATAACATCTGCAGTAGCTCCTGCAGTAGGTCTGTCACCTAGCGGTGCATCAAGGACATAATTCTTCTGTGCAAAAATGAGGATAATCCTCAAGTTACGGACCCAGTTCGTGTAGTTGCTACCATCATCTTTCAACTTAGCTTTCTCAAGGAATGCATTAAAATTCAGGGAACAGTAGCTCGGGGCATTGATCTACAACACCGATATGCAAAACTATTAAGACTAAGTTCATGATAAATTAAGTTCAATTAATCAAATTACTAATGAACTCCCACTTAAATAAACATCCCTCAAGTTATCTAAGTGATACATGATCCAAATCAACTAAGCCATGTTCGATCATCACATGAGATGGGTTGTCATCAATGATGAACATCTCTATGTTGATCATATCTACTATATGACTCACATTTGACCTATCGGTCTCCAAAGTTCCGAGACCATGTGTGTACATGCTAGGCTCTTCAAGTTTAACCCAAGTATTCTGCATGTGCAAAATTGTCTTACACCCGTTGTATGCGAACGTAGAGTCTATAACACCCGATCATCACGAGGTGCTTCGAAACGACGAACTTTGGCAATGATACATACTCGGGGAGAACACTTTTACCATGAAATTTATTGATGGGATCATATTATAATGCTACCGCCATTCTAAGGAAAATAAGATGCATAAAGGATAAACATCACATGCAATCAAAATATGTGACATGATATGGCCATCATCATCATCTTGTGCTTTTGATCTCCATTTCCAAAGCATCGTCATGATCTCCATCGTCACCGACTCGACACCTTGATCTCCATTGTTGCGTCGGGGTTGTCTCACCAACTATTGCTAACGCATAGTGATAAAGTAAAGCAATTACATGGTGTTTTCACTTCATACAATAAAGAGACAACCCTAAGGCTCCTGTCGGTTGTCGATATTAGAAAACATGATCATCTCATACATCAACATATATCACATCACGTGTTGACCATATCACATCGCAACATGCCCTGCAAAAACAAGTGAGATGTCCTCTACTTTGTTGTTGCAAGTTTTACGCGCTTGCTACGGGCTTCTAGCAAGGACCGTTCTTACCTATGCAAAAACCACAACGGTGTTTCATCAAGTTTGCTGTTTTAACCTTCTTCAAAGACCGACCATAGTCAAATCCTATTCAACTAAAGTAGGAGAAACAGACACCCGCCAACCACCTTTATGCAAAACTAGTTGCATGTTAGTCGGTGGAACCGGTCTCATGTGCATGGACATGTAAGGTTGGTCCGGGCCACTTCATCCACTACAAAAGATACACTTCCGTGATGATACGTGTTTGTCATAGTAGGTCACGTTTTCTGTCATGCATGTACATCCATGACGATTTTATGACAGAATCAAGATAGTCATACCTGTGTTGTCGTAGAAGTGTTCCATGACATAACCAAAATTATCATCATGGAAGTGTCCACTTCCATGACGATAAATGCCGCGTCATGGAAGTGCTTTCGTCAAGGGTGACCGACACTTGACATCCACCGTAACGGCTCGCCGTTAAGCTATCGGGTCCGGTTTTGGATCCGATAACCCGCTAACAGCCACGACCAATGCCCATTTTCCATGTGTAAAATTCTCATTGGTCGACGGAACCATGTGTTCGCGTTGGCACAGGTGTCACTCATCCAATGGTCGAGATGCGCCAAAAGTGGGCCATAAAGTTTAAATGGGCCGGCCCAACTGAAGGCCCACGAGATTTAGCGGACCATAATGGGCCGACCCAGCTAAAGGCCCACAAGATTTTGCAGACCATAATGGGCCGGCCCAGCTAAAGGCCCACAAGATTTTGCAGACCATAATGGGCCGGCCCAGCTAAAGGCCCAACATTCTTAGTTAAGGCCCCAGACGGGCTAGTGTCAAATCGCCCGTCCTAAACTTGTCATCATCATGCCCATGGTCACTTCGCCCGTTAACACACCGCTAAGTATTTGGGCCAAATTATGGCCCGGTGTATTTCCGGCCTGTTAAAGGTCCTGCTTCATTTGGGCCCATTTATAGGCCATTGAAACTTTCGGCCCATAAACGGTCGTGAAGGATTTCGGTCATATTCGGCCATGTCTGACATTCAGCCTGTTAGAGGCCCACTATAGATTTGGGCCACTTTCAGCCTGTTGTGATTTTCGGCCTGTTAATGTCGGACGAAATCCATGGGCCATATGTGGCCCAACGTCACATCGGGCCTATTAACGGCCCATATAAAAATGACACTGATCAAGACCGACCGAACTTCCGGCCTGTTAAAGGCCCGTGTAGTAGGTCGGCGCATTTACGACCCATCCGAATTTCTGCCTGTGCACGATCCGCATTGTAAATGGGCCACCATTTCGGCTTTCTAGGACCAGTGGGTTATTTTGCACAATTAGGGCCCAATCTCACTTTTGGCCTAAAGGCCCATGTGTTTTCATGGGCTCGAGATATTTACACCTGTAAACGGCCTATTGTTACTGAGGGCCCAAATTATGTTTAGGCCTGTTAAAGGCCCACAATGGGCACATGCCTACTAGAAAAATATGAAAGCTTATGCTGATTTAGGCCCATATATTTTTAGTGGGCTACATGCAAATTTCGGCCCATAATCGGTTTTAGCCCAATTGGAATGGGCCCGACGAATGTTGGCATGTTGTGCTCCTCTGAAGCTTTAAATGCGAATACATTACTAAGATAAACCTACACTATACAAAAATAGCGTCGTAATTACTGCAACCTTTGGTAGCATCATAAATGTTGTATCACAACAAAATAAATTCCAACCATACAACAAAAGGCATGTTGGCATAAAGTTTATAGTCCTTGCAGATAAAAGCACCATCAGATGTATAGAAGCACAGATCATTTGACCTAAGTGCTAATGTTTCAGGCTATAAAATCTGATGGAGCAGCACGATCTTCACCTTTTTCCGCCATTGCTCTTGAACAACGAAGTGAATGTCTGATAGTCTGGTTTAAAAACCATTCATATCTTGACGACATTTGTCAACCACTATTCTTGTTTCCGAAACGACGTCCATTAGGGATTGGACTTGTGTCTGGAGCACAGATATATCACTCTGTCTAGCTGGAAGATTTTGTTTAGTAGGCGATTTGGACGAGGTTACCTTGACAACCAACCCAGAATTACGCAGGAAGGTGCTTTTTGCACTATTAGTGGAGACATACTGACGCACTGCAACAAGAGGTGACATAGTGCCTATGGTAGCCTCATCACCTTCAGGTGGTTGTGGCTGTTCAAGCATTTGTTCCATAGCTTGCTGAAAGTTTGAACTCGTAGATTAGTGTACCAGATAAGTTACTAATGAGAAAAAACAAACAAAGTAGTTTTCACGTTTATACATACCTTATTTTGGTGAACTCTTTGCAATACATTAGCATGTATTGTAGTGCCAACTACATAATAAAACCACTTTCGGAACATATGTCCATGTAGCATGCCTATTGTATTGTCTATTTCCTCACATTCGTTGACATCTAAGGATAAATAGACATGGTTTAAAGTAGGATGAACATAGTATGACATCATTCATATCATGGGAAAACAGATATAAAACAAACATGCTATTTTATCATTGTGTGCGCACGTGAACATCACAACCAGATTACAGATCAAGACCAAAAGAATATCCTTCATCTCATTTAAACCATGTAAGGTGAAATGATACATTAAGACAACTGTATATAAAAGTGAACAGAGTAACTGACATTGGCTCCAAACCAAGCAGTTATATGAACACATCACAGTACCAGTCAGATCAAAGGCAGGAGGAGTAAGGACTTACAACAATGGCTTGAATCGGTGTGCTCATGCCCTTCATCTTCTGGTGTGGCAATCCTTGAAGATTTGCAGCATTCGATTCAGTTCTTTTTGGTCCGCACGGGCTTTCCTGTGTATTTGGAACGAGTCAATATGGATACGATAATATGGCACAGAAAAAAGAAGGAAGTAGTAGCTATTTACAAGAGCCTCGCAGTGTGCAATATAGCTACGAGATCCTGTTGTCAGTTGGAATTTCACTTTAGAACTGTTAGTCTTGTTCTTCAAACAGTTAGCCTAGAAGAAGATACACTTGTAAGCATTGTTGAGGAAATCGTTAACTGGTAGCTGCTCGGTTAGCTGAAGAGTAGGGGATTAATCGGCTAATCGGCAAGTTAATCGGCCATTTAATCAATTAATTGGATGATTTTTGAGTTTATCGGCTACTCGGTGACCCTACGAGTAGGGATTAATCGGCAAGTTAACTGGTTAATCGGATGAATTCTTGAACAGGGCTTGTAAGGCACATACATAAATACAAGTTCAATATGTGGTCTGATCAAATACATATAGCCTACCTGATACTTTGGATCAGATTAGTGTTTAACAAGGGCTGTCCAGTCTTCATCTGTAATATATTCCACTGGAGATGTTTGGGCGATTTCATTGTTAACCTTGCCTTCAAAGTGAGATTTTCTAAGGTGGTACCGACATCGTCAGCAGAAAGCGGTGAAAAACATGAGTGCATGCTTGTTTAGTTGCATCATCTTTCGGATCCAACTTGAAGCTCATCTGTTGAAAAAAGAATGTGAGTCTTACTACGAGGAAGCTAGAAAGTATGGGACAAAGCAAGACAATATTACTAATTGCGATGAATAACATTACTTACAGATAAATGGTCAAGGAAGATGTTAAATTGGGTATTGTCTTTCTCATTCCTGTACTGGATCCACGTTGGGAGGATACATGCATGACACCTAACGGCAACGGCTGCCTGTCATACTAACTTGGCTGACTCTGTAGCATCACATGGCCTTTTTAAACCTGCCTCAATATGGATCTCCATTCTTCCTCCTTTAGATTTTGTTAATCTGTCAAGCATTATCCCTGATGTCTGTTTCCGCTTGCGCCATGGTGCTAGTTCAACAATGAATATGGAAAGTGTTAGCGTACATCAAACTGTGAGAGTACATATAAAGAAGCATGCAACTTCAACTTGGCTCGGTCAGGTACCATCTTGGTGTTGATGCTCATGAGGTTCATCTGATCTTGCCAAGTCCTGTTGTGTCGTGATGCTTCTAAGTAGTGTTAGGAGTGAAGGCAGCTTGGGAACTGGCCGGTTCGAGCAAACGAATGAGTAACTTCGTTGACATCTTTGAAATACAGTTGAAGCGGATCTTTGCGGTGGTGGAAGCGAGTGATATTGTGTTTGTAGATTTAGCCGGTGGACTAGGACCTTCTCTTGCACTATAAGTACCGGCCAGAATCTCGAGGGCAGAACCTTTTCCCTTTCACCCGACGAGTAACACCATTCCCTACTATATTCTTTTCCTTGCTCTTTTTTGAATTTGCCATGTCAAGCCGTACCCACAACATAAAAGAATAAAATCGCTCTTCAGAACTCATTGATGCATGATACAGACAAGCAATACTTTGATGTAAGACAACCATATGAGGATGGTATATGTAAGAAAAACAGGACGGCATGACATATTCATAGCTACGATGTGTAAACTTAGAAGAAAGATTTTCAAGAAAATAGAAGTAATGCAAGCTAGACACCATATGAAAGATGCAACCAATATTAGTTTACCAAGTTAAAAGTGTCTTGTCATAAGTGGCAATTCGAAAAATTAGAAGCAGTACAACGTAGAAATCAGTGCAAGATGCAACCACTATCAAACTGCCATGTTAAAAGCGTCCAATCATGAGTGACTGATGCGGGATACACAATAGCGTGATGCTTTGATGTAAGAACATGGTATGATAGATAGATGCAAGGTATTCTAGACACATAAAGCCATGTCATATGCACATGTATAACGTATAAACTCAAGCAGTGCAATTTAATCAAAATAGAAGAAATATAGGCTAGACAACATATGCAACATGAAACCAATTATCACATGTCAACTTAGAGCAAGCACTGCGATGGTCGAGTACGGCAGATGAACTCATCATGTAGACTTGGGACTTCAACTTCATTAGCGATGGCGATGGCAAATCTAGAGAGTCTATGTTTGCGTCGGTGCGGAGGACCACCAACATCCCCTAACTTACTATTTTCCTTCCTATTTTCTGATATTGCCTTATGAAGTCAAAACCACAAGAAGATGAATAAAATTAGCTCTGCATAACTGGTTGATGCATGATACAGACGAACACTACTTTAATGTAAGGCAAGCGCAGGACAGGAGGACGGAATATATACAAAAAAGACAACATTGCATATTCACACATATGATAGGAGGATGGAATATGTATGAAAAAACAGTAAGCAGAAGGCATTTCAACAAAAATAGAAGAAATGAAAGCTAGGCACAATATGAACATGCAACCAATATCACTCTATCAGGTAAAAAGTGTCTCGTCGTAAGTGCCATTTCAAGAAATTAGAAGCAGTACAAGCTAGAAGACAATGCAAGATGCAACCTACATCATAGTCCCAAGTTAAATGTGTCTTATGGGTAAGTGATCGTTGCAGGTATAAGTTGTAAGCTACGCAGATGCAATTCAACATAATCAGAAGCAATACAAACTAGACATCATACGAACACACAACCACATATAACAATTCCAAGTTAGAGCAAGCACCTGTGATGGTGGAGTAGGGGAGATGTGCTCATCATGTACACGTATGTTCTAGAAACAGGAACACGTGTCATATTCATAGGCATTATGTGTAAAGTAAGCAGATGCAATTCAACAAAGTTAGAAGCAATACAAGCTAGACATCATACGCAACATGCAACCACATATAATAGTGCCAAGTTAGAGCAAGCACTGTGATGGTGGACTAGGGAGATGTGCTCATCATCTACACAACTACTTGGTATCCAGCCTTGTGTTGTCTTGCGAATCTTGTTGGGAGGATGGAGGAGTAGAATCAGAGAGACCCCCTGCTTGAGTTGCTCAGAAGGACCACCATCATCCACTTGGGACTAATTTCCTTCATCTTTAATGATTTTGCATTGTGAAGTCAAACCGATAAGAAAAAGGAATAAAATTCACTCTTCAGACCTCATTCATGTATGATACTGACGAACACTACTCTGATGAAAGGCAAAGTCATGATACGAGGATGGAATATGTACGAAAAAATGGACGGCTTGACATATTCACACCTATGATGTGGTAACTAAGCAGAAGGCACTTCAACAAATTAGAATCACTGCAAGCTAGACACCATATGGAAGGTGCAATCAATATCACTCTGCCAAGTTAAAACTGTCTCGTCATAGGTGGCGTTCATCAAACTAGAAGCACTACATGCTAGAAATCATATTCAAGATGCAAACCAATATCACACTGCCAACTTAAAGGTGTCCCATCATAAGTGACTGATGAAGGATACACAAGAAGAGTAGTTTCATGTAAGAACATGGTGTGATAGACAGATATAGTATGTACCAAAAATGTGAAAGCGTGTCATATTCACACGTATCATGTGTAAGCTAAGCGGTCTGATTACACTAATTAGGAGCAATACAAGCTAGACACCATATGCAACATGCAACCAGATATCACACTGCCAAGTTAGAGCAAGCACCTTGGATGGTGGGGTAGGGGAGCGGAGACTTGGACCTTGTAATGCACTAGCAGTACAAGGAAAATCCGTACGGATGCTCCATTTACGTTGAAGCGGAGGACCACCATCATCGCCTTCCTTACTCTTTTCCTTCCTCTTTTTTGATTTTGCCTTGTCAAGTCAAACCCACAAGAAAAAGGAATAAAATTTGCTCTTCAGAACTCATTGATGCATGATGCTGACGACCACTATTTTCATGTAAGGCAGCCGCATGACAGGAGAATGGAACATGTATGAAAAATAGGACGGCGTGACATATTGAAATGTATGATGTATAAAGTGTAAACTAAGCACAAGGTGTTTGAACTTGTTAGAAGCAATGCAAGCTAGAAACCATATGAAAGATGAAACCAATGTCACTCTGCCAAATTAAAAGGGTGGCCTAACAAATGTATTTGACCAAATTAGAAGCAATACATGGCAACCGGCTAGAAATAATATGCAATATGCAACGAATAAAGGTGTCTCATCGTAAGTGATTGATGCAAGATACAGAAGAGAGGTAGTTTCATGTAAGAACATGGTTAACACATAGATGTAGTGTGTACCAAAAATAGGAAGGCATGTCATATTCACAGGTATAATGTGTAAACTAAGCAGATGCAATTTACCCTAATTAGAAGCATTACAAGCTAGACAATCGTATGCAACATGCAACCACATATAACACTGCGAAGTTAGAGCAAGCACTGCGATGGTGGTGTAGGGAAGTGCGGTCTTCAAGTACAGAGCTACGTTCAATATCTTCATTTAGGCTTGTTGTTTCTTGAGAATCATGTGGAGAGGATGAAACTGCACTCTTTATAAGAGTAGCGCGTCTCATACTAACCCACGGGCGTGACTGTCTCATCATAAGCGATAGATGCAGGATACACAAGAATAATAGTTTGATGTAAGAACATGGTGTGATAGGCAGATGTAGTATGTACCAAAAACAGGAAGGCATGTCATATTCACATGTATAATGTGTAAGCTAAGGAGATGCAATTTAACAAATTAGGAGCAATACAAGCTAGGCACCATATGCAACATGCAACCAGATATCACACCGCCATGTTAGAGCAAGCACCTGGGGTTGTGGAGTAGGGGAGATGAGATTTGGAACTTGCACTGCATTAGGAGTAGCAGGAGAATCTGCAGAGATCATCTGTTTCGGTTGCTCCAGAGAACCACCATCATTCCGTGCCTTCATCCTTTTAGATTTTTCCTTGTCAAGTAAACACACAAGAAAAAGGAACGAAATTCACACTTCCAAATTCGTTGATGCATGATACTTACGAACACTACTTTTATGTATGGCAACCACATTGTAGGAGGATGGAATATGTATGAAAAGCAGCTAAGGTAAGTCATTTCAACAAATTGGAAGCAATGCAATCTAGACACCATATGAAAGATCCAACCAAAATCACTCTACCAAGTTACATGTGTCTCATTATAAGTGGTACTTCACAAATTAGAGGCAATACATGTTTGAAATGATATGCAAGATGCAACCAATATTACACTGTCAAATTGAAGGTGTATCGTCAGAAGTGATTGATGAGGGATACACAAGAAAAGTAGTTTGATGTAAGAACATGGTTAATAGAAAGATGTAGTATGTACCAAAAACAGGAAGGCATGTCATATTCACAGGCATAATGTGTTAACTAAGCAGATGCAATTTACCCTAATTAGAAGCATTACAAGGTAGAGACCATATGCAACATGCAACCACATATCACACTGCCGAGTAAGAGCAAGCACCTGCGATGGTGGTGTGGGGGAATTGCGGTCATCAACTAGAGAGCTACGTTGACTATCTTCATTTAGCCTTCTTTGTTTCTTGAGAATCATGTGGGGAGGATGACACTGCACTCTTTAAACGAGTAGCGCGTCTCACAGTAACCCACTGGGGTGACTGTCTCATCATAAGTGATTGATGAGGGATACAAAAGAGCATTAGTTTGATGTACAAACATGGTTAATAGACATATGTAGTATGTATCAAAAACAGGAAGGCATGTCATTATCAAAGGTATAATGTGTAAAGTAAGCGAGATGCAATTTAACCAAATTGGAAGCAATACAAGCTAGACACCATATGCAACATGCAACCACATTTGACAAAGGAGAAGTTAAAGCAAGCACACAGGATGGTGTGTGTGGCAATTGAGATCATCAACCTGCATAGCTACGTTTAGTGTCTCCATCTGCGACATTGCACCCTTTAGAATATTTGAAACGCTTAGTGCTTATCGTCAATTACACCGAGCGACTTTCATCTTTTCTTTTTTGTATTCATCAACACTGCGTTAGAGTCTGAAATACCCATGCATAAAAAAACAATAGTGTGAGTATGGGTGAAGTGTGTGCACAAGTAGCACAGTGTAAATGTAGCAGATAGTAGGTCGGTAAGAAATAAATGACGGGAGACATATGATAGCTCTACAACATGCATGGCACACGAAATTACTATAGGATTCTATGAAAATAACAGTCGACTGAAAACAAATAGGTCAGTCCATTTTTTCTGCACCGTTCGATGTACAAAGAACGGGCAGATCGCCTTCATCTGCCTCCAGCCAGTCAGTGTTACGATCTTCCTTGAAACACCAGCAACCACCGGCCCAGTCCCCTGCCTCCGCCCTCCCATTGACCTCACCACACCGCCGTGCTTGGCACCGCCCCCGGCCATCCCTTCAAGCCCACCGACCTCCAAATCGGGCGCAAGCAGCTCCTGCACCCCACACCCCTATGATAGACACCGATGTGCCGCTTCCCTGGCGAACAGGCAGACTAGGTGCGCCGTGCGCCTAAGCGGGTGCTGCTTCTTTTAATTGCGATTCGACTAACCCTGAATTGAAATCCAGGTGGGCTACTGACCTCTAGCAAAGGTGAATAAGTAAATGGGAGGAAACTTTATGCATTTAGTATCACGAAGAAGATGCAGTAAGAAGCGCTCAACTAGTTTCTTTCATGGGATGAATACGGTGTGAGCAGAGACATAAGATTTGCACGAATAAGGGAAGAGGAGTACGTCTTTCTGCTGGTAGTGTTGTGTCCTCCTTCTGTTTTTCCAACGATCTTCTTGTGGTTCACTAGAAACGAGAAGTTGTGGAGGACGGTGGAGCCTTGGATGAACCCATGGCCAAGTTGTTGAGTGTGGTGCGGTGGCCGTCTATCGGCGGCAGGGAACCAGATCCGAGGCGGCGAACAACAGCGTAGTAGGAACAACTTCGATGCGGTGGACGTTTGCGACAATGGAGCAGCAGCGGTGAGGCGCAGGACGGCGTGGTCGAAGTGGTTCTTGTATGGCACACGTCAGCGTCGGCATCGTGGAGGCAGCTCTGCCTCGGCTTCAGCTGCTAAGTCCTTGAGGGCGTTGCAGTTGCGGTTGCGTTATGCTGACGGACGCGCCGGGTACCGGCCTGGTGTGATGGAGGAGGGCGACGGTGGATTGGGCACTATGTGGTGGAGGACGGAGGAGGCTGGGGTTTCGCGGCTAGCGGAGAGGGTGTTTTGGCACCCACGGAGTATGAATGGGGAAACGGAGGGGGGACTAAGGGGAAAAATGTTTCTGTTTGGGACGCACTTGTTTGAAATTTGGGGAAAGTTAAAACTTTGCCCCCATCTAAAATTTCGGCCATATTGTGGGTTGGGGGTAGGACAGTAATCTCAGGTGTCCCAAAAGGTGGGAAGGATAGATTTCGGCCGAGCGCATGGGTATTTAGGCACCCACAGCGTATGAATGCTTCTCGGAGGCGGTTGAGATTGGCGTCTTGGTGAAGTTACAAACCTTCCCCCGGTTTAGACCTTTGGACATCGGGCCGATAGGCAACACGGGCCAGAGTCACAGGACAGTAATTTCCTACCACCAAACATTAGTCTCGCGCAGTTTCGGGTGATCAGAGGCTTATTTGGCGCTTCGTTCAATATTTGGGAGCAGAAGCATTAACGTTTTTGGTTCTCTTGAATTGAACTTTCAGGATTTGTCAAACTTCACAAATCTTTACTCTTGAAAATCCTAAATCTACGATTATTTTGGAATGGGGGGGGGGGGGTACATTTGAATATACATTGTACACGAGTATATATTAAAAAATATGCAACTTACTTCAATTCATGCATGGTTCCAGATATAATCTCCTTGGTTGCAAAAAAAAATAGTTAGACATGCGTATGAATATATAGCATGTTCAAATGCACAACAAAGATTGATGCCCCCTTTTATATCTGATTTACAAATGCCATTATCTCGGGTTCGAATAGATGAATGCACTTCCTATGAATTCAATCTTGAAACCCCTTTATGTTGAATTCAACATGTATTCTATTTCGTAGCTAGCAATTTGGAATGTATCCATGTAAGTGACAAATGTATAAAGTGCTTCACACTAACAACATGGAGTGCACTAATTAATGTTTATATATGAATTGCAAAAGCAATGCATTGCTTATATTTCAAACCGCTCTCACTCTATGGGTCGATAATATGAAATAAACACATGCACATGCTAGAATTCAATAGAGTATGGGTGTCTGATAGACTGATTTTCGTTCATATGCAAATTGCAAAATTCATGATCTCATCCAAAAATAATAATGCAATTTATATTTTAATTTAATGCGTAGATCTGCCTTTTACCTTTTACACACGTAGATGCACTATGCCTTGGCCCGTTCTCACAAACGGGCTATATATCTCTCTATCTAACGCATAAGTGCACACACTTTATATGCATCGGCATTTCTCTTTCACACATGCTCACAATCTCTCCCGGGGTGTCGGGGTGTCTCACGCACACTCTCTCTCTCTCTCTCTCTCTCTCTCTCTTTCTGACTACTATGTACCACTCTTTTCACTAATCTCAGTTGGAAAACACTATTTCTCTCACATGCATACACACACACACACGGTCTCTACTAGCCCTCTATACGCACATATATGTGCCTACGTGTCTCCCGCACGCACATTATCTTTCGGCCTCTCTTGCACACATTGCCCCCCACCCCCCCATATACACACCTCTCTCTTAGTAGTTGGCAGATATGGTTCCATCAGATCATTGGTAGGATATCCCTGACTATTAGGTTGGATGGTAATACGAGGCAAAGTTTTACCCTAGTTCGGACCCTTGCAGTTGAGGAAAAAGCCTACTCTTGGCACTGTATATTAGTGATAGGGTTGTGTACAAAGTACACGTGAATACCAGGCATTGTGCATGTGTGTATACTATCGACGAACTAGCCCCCAGGCTTCTATAACATACTCCAGGCCTAGGGTTACAAATCATATATAGTCGGCTTATCACCAGTGGGGATAGAGTCCTCCACGACTCTGATAGCTTCGTGTTGTACGCCGAGTCCTCCACATGGGTCTTCGTATAATGCGTCTTGGTCCAACCTATGTGGCATAGGATGGAACCGGCCCATGAGTCCTCATGTTGACCCACCACAACTAGAAATGATGTGCCCACCCCAACTAGAAATGATGTGCCCACCACACCACACACGCAATCGGCCACTAAAAAAATAAGCATATACAATAGTACAATGTTATACATGAAAGTTAATTGCATGGTGCATCCAAAAATATTTGTTCTGCATTGTGAATGTTTATATTTTCTCCTAAAATATTAGTCACAGGGAAGACAAACGAAGGGCATATCTCTCCTTGTCTCCACTGGACACCCCCTCTTTCTACACCACTTTCACGTACGCACACAAACTATCTCTCGGCCCTCTAAAAGTATGCATGCCCATGACACATTCACGCGTGACGGTCACTGTATTTCAAGCGAAAGCATTATACAGTCATTGGACTTCAGAATATGCTCATTATGGTCACTGTATACATTCTCATGGTGATCATACGGTATCTAGCTCATGATACGTCTCTGTATTTTGTTGAGACACTGACGGACTTTGTATTTGATGTGTGCTCCGTATTTTTTTGACGACACTTACGGTCATTGTATTTGAAGCGAAAGCACAATATGGTCACTGGACTTTAGAATAAGCTCATCATGGTCACCACATACATTTTGTGGTGCTAACCAACCTGTGGTTGGATGGTTAGGAGGACAGTGGTTTCTCAAGCCCACCAGGGTTAAAGTCCTGGTGGTCGCATTTATCCTGGGTTAATTTCAGTATTTTCCTGCGATGTGCGTTCAGTGGGAGGAGACGTTGCACTCGAC
Organism: Aegilops bicornis; assembly: GCA_021605145.1. Lineage (NCBI taxonomy): Eukaryota > Viridiplantae > Streptophyta > Magnoliopsida > Poales > Poaceae > Aegilops > Aegilops bicornis. Next base: position 353,883,629 of record CM038669.1, on the reverse strand, counting down.
TACGAGGCACCTATGGTGATTTCGTAAAATCTCAAGATCTGGCTCACTCTCTCGAAGGTGCTCACAAGGGTCGGGTCTGCTTGTGTGCACTTATAGCGGTGAGTGCTTGCTGATACGTCTTTGTCGTATCTATAATTTTTGATTGTTCCATGCCAATATTCTACAACTTTCATATACTTTTGGCAACTTTTTATACTATTTTTGGGACTAACACATTGATCCAGATTGCTCATGCAGCTCACTGTTTGTTGCATGTTTTTGTTTCGCGAAAATCCATATCAAACGGAGTCCAAACGGGATGAAAACTGACGGATATTTTTTTGGAATATTTGTGATTTTTGGGAAGAAGAATCAACGTGATACGATGCCCGAGGGGGCCACGAGGCAGCGCGGCCCTGTGGGGTCAGCGCCACGGACCTCGTGGCCACCCCGTAAGGCGGTTGGAGCCCTTCTTTTGCCACAAGAAAGCGAATTTCCGGATAGAGATCGTATCCAAAATTCAGCCCAATCGAAGTTACGGATCTCTGGTTATAAAAGAAACGGTGAAAGGCCAGATCTGAGAAGGCAGAAACAGAGAGACGGATCCAATCTCGCAGGGGCTCTCGCCCCTCCCACGCCATGGAGACCATGGACCAGAGGGGAAACCCTTCTCCCATCTAGGGAGAAGGTCAAGGAAGAAGAAGAAGAAGAAGAAGGAGGGGGGGCTCTCTCCCCCTCGCTTCCAGTGGCGCCAGAACGTCGTCGGGGCCATCATTATCACTGCGATCTACACCAACACCACCATCATCTTCACCAACCTCTCCATAGCCCGTTGATTATCCGTGTCGATGTGAGACTTTCTCCTTTTTTGTCTTCTCCACACAACCTCCATCATCATATTCTATTCCACCCATAGTGCTATGTCCATGGCTTGCGCTCGTGTATTGCATGAGGGTTGAAAAGGCTGAAGCGCGTTAAAAAGTATGAACCAATTGCTCGGCTTGTCATCGGGGATGTGCTTGATGTGATTATTTTGTGTGGTGAAGATGGAGCATACCCAGACCATATGATTTTGTAGGGATAACTTTCTTTGGCCATGTTATTTTGAAAAGACATGATTGCTTTATTAGTATGCTTGAAGTATTATTGTCTTAATGTCAAATGATAGACTATTGCTTTGAGTCACTCGTGTCTTAATATTCATGCCATGATTAGATTATGTGATGAAGATTATGCTAGGTAGCATTCCACATCAAAAATTATCTTATTTATCATTTAGCTACTCGAGGACGAGCAGGAATTAAGCTTGGGGATGCCGATCGTCTCCATCATATCTATAATTTTTGATTGTTCCATGCCAATATTCTCAACTTTCATATACTTTTGGCAACTTTTTATACCATTTTGGGACTAACATATTGATCCGAGGCTCAGCGCCGTTCTCGCTTGTTGCATGTTTTTCTTTCGCAGAAAATCCATATGAAACGGAGTCCAAACGGGATGAAAACTGACAGAGATTTTTTTGGAATATTTGTGATTTTTGGGAAGAAGAATCAACGTGATACGATGCCCGAGGGGGCCACGAGGCAGGGGGCGCGCCCCAGGGGATCAGGCGTGCCCTGGACCCTCGTGACTACCCCGTAAGGTGGTTGTAGCCCTTCTTTCTCCGCAAGAAAGCTAATTTTCGGATAGAGATCGTGTCCAAAATTCATCCCAATCGGAGCTACGGATCTCCGGTTATAAAAGAAACGGCGAAAGGACAGATCTGAGAAGGCAGAAACAGAGAGAGACAGATCCAATCTCGGAGGGGCTCTTGCCCCTCCCATGCCATGGAGACCATGGACCAGAGGGGAAACCCTTCTCCCATCTAGGGATAAGGTCAAGGAATAAGAAGAAGGAGGGGGCTCTCTCCGCCTCGCTTCCGGTGGCGCCGGAACGCCGCCGGGGCCATCATCATCACCGTGATCTACACCAACACTACCATCATCTTCACCAACATCTCGATCACCTTCCCCCATCTATCTACAGCGGTCCACTCTCCCGCAACCCGCTATACCCTCTACTTGAACATGGTGCTTTATGCTTCATATTATTATCCAATGATGTGTTGCCATCCTGTGATGTCTGAGTAGATTTTCGTTGTCCTATCGGTAATTGGTGAATTGCTATGATTGGTCTAATTTGCTTGTGGTTATGTTGCTGTCCTTTGGTGCCCATCATATGAGAGCGCCCGTGGCTCACACCATAGGTTTAGTTGTATGTTGATAGGACTATGTATTGGAGGGCAAGAGTGACAGAAGCTTCAACCTAGCATAGAAATTGATGCATACGGGATTGAAGGGGACCAATATATCTTAATGCTATGGTTGGGTTTTACCTTAATGAGCGTCGATGTTGCGGATGCTTGCTAATAGTTCCAATCATAAGTGCGTAGAATTCCAAGTCGGGATGGCATGCTAGCAAAGTGGCCTCTCCCACATAAAACTTGCTATCGGTCTAGTAAAGTAGTCAATTGCTTAAGGACAATTTCGCAACTCCTACCACCACTTTTCCACACTCGCTATACTAAATTTATTGTGTCTTTATCTAAACAGCCCCTAGTTTTTATTTACATACTCTTTATTATCTTGCAAACCTATCCAACAACACCTACAAAGTACTTCTAGTTTCATAGTTGTTCTAGGTAAAGCGAATGTTAAGCATGCGTAGAGTTGTATCGGTGGTCGATAGAACTTGAGGGAATATTTGTTCTACCTTTAGCTCCTCGTTGTGTTCGACACTCTTACTTATCAAAAGAGGCTACAATTGATCCCCTATACTTGTGGTTATCAAGACCTTTTTCTGGCGCCGTAGCCGGGGAGTTATAGTGTGGGGTGAATATTCTCGTGTGTGCTTGTTTGCTTTATCACTAAGTAATTTTGATTTGCTGTTCTAAGTTGTTCTCTATCTTTAGTTATGGATATGGAACACGAAATACAAAAAAAATTAGGTGTACTTGCTACTCATGGAGATGGGGAACCTCCTAAAACACTCGATCTTTGGTTATGTGAAAGATATTATGTACTACTTTGATAATCCTGAGAAAACCCCATTCAATTATGTTATGGGAGACACGTTGGATCAACGTGAATACTTTAGGGATTATCGCTTGACTCAAAAAGGGAAACTATTATGGGATCAAATTCATATGTTGCATTGGTATGCTCGGGAACTATGCTTGAGATATGATTATACTTGTTGCTCTAGGATGAAGGCTCCACACCTTCCCTTTTCATGCAAATTTAATGATGGTAAAACCTTAGCTTCTTATGCTAATGGTATATATGATTACTATGGTGTGGAACAAATAGAAGAATTTGTTGCTTTTATGGGTGCTTATGAAATTGAATCTTTGTTTAAATAATGTGAAGATTTTGATGATTCAGTTTATAGACCTAAAAATTTAGCTATCCTTAAATATCGCTATGAGAATTATGAATTCAATTCCGATATTGATGAATTTATTGAGAAAGTCTCCGCTGTCCAAGAAGAGACTAATATTTTGCAGGAGTCTATGGAAGAAGAAATTGATGAAACTGTGAGCTCATTGGATGAAAAAGATGATGAGGAGAGCGAAGAACAAAAGGAGGAAGAACGGATTAGCTACCCGTGCCCACCTTCTAATGAGAGTAACTCTTCAACTCATGCATTATTTAATGTCCCTTCGTGCTTACCGAAGGATGAATGCTATGATGATTGTTATGATCCCGTTGATTCTACTGAAATATCCCTTTTTGATGATGCTTGCTATGCTTGTGGCCAAGATGCCAATATGAATGATGCTTATGGAGATGAACTTGCTATAGTTCCTTATGTTAAACATGAAATTGTTGCTATTTCACCCACGCATGATAGTCCTATTATCTTTTTGAATTCTCCCGACTACACTATATCAGAGAAGTTTGCACTTATTAAGGACTATATTGATGGGTTGCCTTTTACCGCTACACATGATGATTTTGATAGATATAATATGCATGTGCTTGCTACTCCTACTTGCAATTATTATGAGATATGAACTATATCTCCACCTCTCTATGCTTCCCACATGATAAAATTGCAAGAAACTGTTTATACTATGCATTGGCCTTTACTATGTGTGCATGAATTGTTCTTTTATGACATGCCGCTGCATAGGAAGAGAGTTAGACTTCGTCATTGCTAGATATATGTTTCTTTGTGCTCACTACTAAATGCTAAATCATTGTTAACTAAAATTGGCTTTGATATACCTTGGGATCCGGGTGGATCCATTACTTGAGCACTATATGCCTAGCTTAATGGCTTTAAAGAAAGTGCTGCCAGGGAGACAACCCGAAAGTTTTAGAGAGTCATTTATTTCTGTTGAGTGCTTTTATAAAGTTTAAAAACAAAAAATAAAGAGGGGAACCCAAAACTTTTCAAAAAGGAAAGTGAAAGTGAGAGAGACAAGCATTATTGAAGTGGGGGAGCTCCTTGAACTTTGTTCACGCTCACGGAAACTTTGTGAATCTTGATTACAGAAAATTTTCAAGAAAAATAATTATCCCCTTGTAAAATTCCATTGTATTATAAAAATAATGTGCCAAGGTTTGCCTTTAGGATGTTTACAATGCTTGTTGATTTGTGCGGTGCAGGACAGAAACTTTTTGAACTGTCTTTATATACAAATTGTTTATTTTTCCTAATTTTGGCAGAATTTTTGAAGTACCAGAGGTATGGTGAATGTTCAGATTATTATAGATTTTCCTGTTTAAGACAGATTCTGTTCTTGATGCATAGTTTGCCTGTTTTGATGAAACTATCGATTTATATCAGTGGATTAAGCCATGGAAAAGTTATATTAAAGTAACTACAATGCAAAAACAAAATATGAATTGGTTTGCAACAGTACTTAGAGTAGTGATTTGCTTTATTATACTAACGGATATTACCGAGCTTTCTGTTGAGTTTTGTGTGGATGAAGTGTTCGAAGATCGAGGAGGTCACGATGTGAGGAGAAGGAGGAGAGGCAAGAGCTCAAGCTTGGGGATTCCCAAGGGACCCCAAGTAAATATTCAAGGAGACTCAAGCGTCTAAGCTTGGGGATGCCCCGGAAGGCATCCCATCTTTCTTCAACAAGTATCGGTATGTTTTCGGATTCGTTTCGTTCATGCGATAGGTGCAAATCTTGGAGCGTCTTTTGCATTTAGTTTTCACTTTTATTTTATGCACCATGCTGGTATTAGATAGTCCATGGTTGATTTATATAATTCTCTTTGTACTTCACTTATATCTATTGAGTATGGCTTTATAGAATGCTTCATGTGCTTCGCTTATATCATTTAAAGTTTGGATTGCCTGTTTCTCTTCACATAGAAAATCGCCATTTGTAGAATGCTCTTTCGCTTCACTTATATTTGTTAGAGCGTGGGCATATCTTTTGTAGAAATAATTAAACTCTCTTGCTTCACTTATTGTAGCGACCGACCCGAAAACGGTCAAGTCTCTGTGTAGCTGTACCATCCCAAGATCATGCTGGCACACACAGTACATTGATGAAAAGATTCAAAGTTCAATCACACCTGAATTTATTACACGATTCTCATATCGAGTCTTTATTACAATAGAATAAATTCGGCCGAGGCCAACTCATGAGAAATAAACTAAATAAAGCTGCTGAGCGTGAGCGAATAAGCGAGTCCATCCGACTCCATAGGGCAATCGCCAAGCGTGGATCGTAGCCTCACTCCCGATCGGAAAACTCCTCTCGCAACATAAGACGTTGCAGCCGTGTAGGTCAGCATTTTGAATATGCCGCAAGTCAAAGAGAGAACAACAATAAAAATTACTAACACTATATGCAATTTGGTCAGGGGCTCTAAGTTTCATTGTTTCTTGAAAAAGCCGCTTTTACCTACACCAAGGACTTGTTTGCAAATACTACAAAATGTTGGTAGTTATTGAGATGGTTCCGCCAACCAATGTCTCATTCCCAATTATTAAATAACCCCCTCAATTAATTTATTAAGTTTTCTTGAGATATCCGAAATACTCCAAGTTCCAGAGGCTCAAATTGTCCGTAACCGGGGACACGACTAATCGATTAGATCTTCACTCTATAGAGGTTTATGACTTTACCCGCAAGAATCGGTCCCTCCTTTAAGTCTTCGTGACCGCCTCGGTGTTTGAAGACGGACGAACGTAAACAGGGTCTTCCGAAGAGTTCCTTCTGGGCCACCGCGGTGCCCATCGATCCTACCGTTCTTCTACATCTCGTGGCACCGTCCGGCCGTAGTCACGCCTAGGGTCGACCAAGCCAGAGCCCATAATGGCTTGCGGCTGCACGTAAGCTTCCGGTCGATGGGGTATCCATCCGCCTCTTCGTGGCTGGGTGAAGCTTTCCGCAAGATGTCATGGCGCTTCTCCATGCATCCCGCCATCCGCTGGTTTCTCCAGGTGCCCACAACCGTCCTCCACCCAGTAGTGAATTTTGAAGTCCATCTTGAGATTGAAGTCATGGGGTTGTCATCATCTTGACTCTCACATCTCCCTTATAAACCACTCAACGAACCCCGTCTACGAGCATAGCAAAATAAACTACATCGTCCCGGGCAATGGTAACAAGGGGAATTGGTTTCATCCTACCTCATGATACTACTCAAGAACATAACTTAAAATTCTCCCATCTTGCATGCATAGTGGGAGGCATAATTCTAATGCAACAAAATCATAGGTATTGTAAAACATGATCAAATGACTTGCACTGGCCGACGGTCTTGAAAGCTAGGGACTCAGAATAGCAGGCTTCAGACTCCGGAAATTCTATCAAAGCAAACAATAATCATATAAGCATAAAAACATACAATCACTTAACATAACAAAGATGCTAACATAAAACACACAAAACAATCGAACCAAAAACCAAAGAAAACTCAAGAAATCCAAGCAAACAACTAACAAGAAAATAAAATAAACTTTTTCTTTTCTGTAAATAAAAGTTCACGTTCTAAAACTATAGAAACTAATCTAAAATAAATTATAACAGAGGTAAAATAAAATTTTAAAAATACTTAGAACAGCAGAAAACAGTAGCAAGCTAAATAAACTAGAAAAGCTTGTTTTCGCATAGAAACAATTTTTAATAAAGACTATAAATACCCAAATAAATTCCTACTGCTAGGCAAAGTCAAAACAAGGCAGTGACAAAAAGAATCACTAAAATAAAATAATCCTAACTCAATTTATAGCAGAAATACTAATCTGATTAAAACTAATATGAAACAACTTTCTAATAATTTAAACATGGCTAAACATATTTTCTACAGAAACTAAAACAAATTTGCAAACTAGGAAAAAAAGAATCAACTAAAAACAATAAATAACCTAAAAGTTATAGATTTTACAAATCTGAAACTTTTCTGTTCTAAAAACGGACACGAAAAAAATAAAAGAAAACAGACAACGCTACTGGGCCTAGGGTGTTGGCGATCTGTAACTATTCTAAGCTCGGCCGAAACTAGCTAAACAGCGCTCGGGCGGAAGGAACATACACGTGCATTTTTTTTCTTTAGAACAAAACCGATCTACCGGTTTGATCTGAACCGTAATAGACCACAAATAAAAACCGTAATTACGACCGTTCTAATGAAAATAAAACGATCTACTAAACCGATATAATCTAACTTAACGATTCGATCAAAAAAACAGAGGAGGTGCGCTCGTACTTACGGAGAGGAAACGGGCGTGGTAGGGAAGAAGAGGCCGATGGGCGGCAGGGCTCCGGCTGCCGTCGGCGAGGATGTCCAGGTGATGCGGCAGTTCGGGGGCGTCTGATTTTCTGTGGATGTCGAGGTGAGGGGACGTCGGGGACGGCGGAGACGACGAGGACGAGGTGGCGGAGCTCGGTGCTCCGACGGAGCACGCGGGGTTGGGGGCGGCCTCTGTCGATGACAAAGACGAACAAAAACATGTCAAAAAGGTTTGTGAGGTCGGGCTAGATCAATAGCAGAGGTTAGAGAGGTTGGGGATGCGCACCAGTGAAACAAAACGGCGGTGAACTGCGGTGGCTGGGGCGAGATCGGGACGGCGAGGGCGCGAGCTATGGTGGGAGTTGGGGTAGGCTTTTTGGGGGGTTCAGAAGAGGAGATGCGTAGGTATTTATAGGACATGCTTTCGTGGAGGAGGGGCAGCTCGGGTTAGGGTTTTGGGAGCGCGGACGTCGAGGGTCGGCGAGATTCTCGCGCCGGGTTGTTCGCGAGAAAGGAGATAACGCGGTGGGGTCCAGCGGTCAGAGGAGAAAAAGAAGATAAAGAAAGCGAGAAAAAAAAGAAAGAGATTAAAGAAAGAGAGATATAGTTACGTGAGGGAGGAGTTACGTGAGATCTCTCTCACGAGCGTGCCTGAGGAGCGGCGCTGGCCGGGCGGCTCACATGGGCGAGGCGGCGCCCGGCTAGTGGGCTGCGGCCCGGTGGCTAGGCTTGCTGGCCTGGCGCCCGATTTTTTGAATTAGACAGAGGGAGGAATAAAAATATAGGAGAATATTTTTTTATATAGGACATATCAAAATTCTCGGGAATTTATCCTACAACGCGGACATTTTTCCAGGAGAAAAACTCAAACTAAAAAAAACACTTCCTAGAATCCCAAATAAAATCAAATTTGAATTTAAAATTTTTGGCAAAACTTTTCTTCTGACATTTTTTTTGAGTGTCATGTTTACTCCTCTCATACTTTTTCTCAAGCATTTGTCAGGCATTGTTTTGAAATAAATTCAACTGCCAATTTTAATTCAAATTCCAACAAACTCAAAAGCCTCTGAAATAATTCAAATGTCACTCAATTCAAACAATATGCATAGATGCTTAACTATAATTGTAAAATATTCCAAATGGGAAATTTGGGATGTTACAAACCTACCCACCTTAAGATGAATCTCGCCCTCGAGATTCGGGTTGGCTAGCAAATAGGTGCGGGTGGTCTCGGCGGAGGTCTTCTTCTCGCTCCTGTGTGGCTTCGTCCTCGGAATGATGACTCCACAACACCTTGCAAAACTTCATGATCTTGTTGCGGGTGACTCTCATTCGCCTCGAGAATTCGACGGGTTTCTCCTCATAAGTCGATCCACCGTCGAGCTGTATGGCCTCTAGGGGCACTGTGTCTCTCAACGGAATATCGACCATCTCGGCATGGCATTTCTTCAGCTGAGAAACATGGAAGACATCATGAACTCCGGACAATCCTTCGGCAATTCCATCTTGTAAGCAACTTCTCCACGACGTTCGAGGATTTTGTAGGGGCCAATGAACCTGGGTGCCAACTTTCCTTTAACACCGAACCTCTTGATTCCACGAAGTGGGGACACACGAAGATATGCCCGGTCTCCCTCTTCGTATGTTACTTCCTTGCGTTCTTGTCGGCATAACTCTTACGCCTCATTGAGTTACCTTGAGTCTATCTCGAATCAGCTTGACTTTCTCTTGAGAAACTCGATAAGATCGGGACCGAGAAGTTTTCGATCTCCAACACCATCCCACAGCAATGGTGTTCGCACCTCCTTCCGTATAGAGCTTGAAGGGGCCATCTTCGACCGGTCTCGATAAGCTGTTATTGTACGAGAACTCCACGTATGGCAAATTATCATCCCAGCTAGACCCATAGTCTAGCGCACAAGCTCTCAACATGTCCTCCGTGGTCTGGTTGACTCTCTCGGTCATCCATCTGTCTGCGGATGAAAAGTCATCTTGAACTCCAGCCTCGTACCCAAAGTTTCATGCAACTGATTCCAAAACTTGGAGGTAAATTGTGTTCCTCTATCGACCACGATACTCCTCGGAACTCCATGCGCATATACGATCCTGGTCATGTATATCTTGGCTAACTTAGCTCTGGTATAGGTAGTCTTCACGGGAATGAAATGAGCTACCTTGGTCAATCGATCAACCACTACCCAGATGGAATCATAACTGAACGGGTCTGGGTAATCCGGTGATAAAATCTATTCCAAGTTTTTCCCATTTCCACTCGGGGAATCGGCAAGGGTTGAAGTAACCCTGCTGGCTTCCGATGTTCCGCCTTTACTATTGGCAAACATCGCATATTGCTACGTACTCAGCAATATCCTTCTTCATACCGCCCACCGAAACTTTCCTTCAAATCCAGATACATCTTGGTGTTACCGGGGTGAATCGAGTACAGTGAATCATGAGCCTCCTGAAGAATTAGCTTCCTGAGTTCGGGATCATTGGGTACATAAATACGATCCTCGAACCATATAGCTCCATATTCATCCTTACGAAACCCTTTAGCTTTTCCTTCATTCATCCTTTTCTTTATCTCATCAATTTCCTGTCCGACTTACGGGCTTCACGAATTTTTTCGCCAAAGTGGACTGAACTTCCAGAGCTGCAACATATCCTCTCGGAACTATCTCCACGGAGATCTCTCGAGGTCATCAACTAACTCCTGGGGTAATCCTCCCGCTATGAGAGTATTCACATAACTCTTACGGCTCAAAGCATCTGCTACAACATTAGCCTTTCACGGGTGGTAATGCAATCTCATGTCATAGTCCTTGATTAACTCTAGCCATCTCCTCCGCACGAGGTTCAACTCTTCTGCGTGAAAATATACTTCAAGCTCTTATGATCTGCTTAAACATCACAACTATTTCCGATAAGGAAATGCCTCCAGTCTTGAGTGCATGCACTACTACTGCTAACTCCAAATCATGTGTGGCGTAATTTATCTCGTGAGGTCGTAGTCATGCGGAGGTATAAGCTACAACTTTTCCTTCCTGCATGAGTACTCCTCCGAGTCCCTGGCGAGAAGCGTCACAATATACCTGCTAATCCTTGTGTATGTCTGGCAAAATCAGTACTGGGGCTGTAACCAAACGTTTCTTCAATTCCTAGAAATTGGCTTCACAATCCTCGGTCCAAATGTACTTGGCGTCCTTCTTCAACAGCTAAGTCATGGGCTTGGCAATCTTCGAGAAATTCTCAATAAACCTCCGATAATATCCTGCGAGTCCGAGAAAACTGCGGATCTCCTTGGTAAGGTGGGTGACCGCCAATCGGTGGTGATACAACCTTGGTGGGGTCAATCGCTATTCCTTCTCCCGAAATAACATGTCCGAGGAATCCGACTTCCTTCACCAGAATTCACATTCTTGAACTTGGCATACAACTGATGTTCTCAGAGTTTCTCCAGAACTAGACGCAAATGTTCCTTATGCTCTTCCTCGCTCTTGGAGAAAATCAGTATATCATCGATGAACACCATGACAAACTTGTCCAAATATTCCATAAATACCTTGTTCATCAAATTCATGAAGTATGCAAGGGCATTAGTCAATCCGAATGACATGACGGTATACTCATATAAACCATACCTGGTGGTGAACGCTGTTTTGGGTATATCCTTTTCACGGATCTTCAACTGATGATACCCTGATCGAAGATCGATCTTGGAGAATACCTTGGTCCAACTAGCTGATCAAATAGATCATTAATCATCGGCAGAGGGTACTTGTTCTTGATGGTCACGCTGCTCAACGAACGATAATCCACAACCATTCTCGTGGTTCCATCCTTCTTCTCTACCAAAAGAACTGGGCTCCCTGTGGTGACGAAGCTTGGCGAATATATCCTTTCTCCAATAGCTCATTAATTTGCTTCTTGATCTCTTCCAAACCGTTCGGGGCATCCGATAGGGTCTCTTGGATATTGGGGCTGTGCCGGCAATAACTCAATCGGAAATTCAATGTCTACTGTCGGTGGAATTCACGGTAATTCCTCCGGAAACACATCGGGAAAATCTTGCACCATCGGGCACTTCCTCCTGAACAACTCCGTGAGGGAATTCACTGATTCTTCATCGGGATACGTCGATACATACTTGATCCTCTTACGCTCCGGTGGTGAGCAGAATCGTCTTCTTGAGCACGATCTATGTTTCCTTCAAACTTCGTCAACCAATCCATGCCTAGGATTACATCCAAGGTCAGGTTTCCAATACTATGAGGTCTGCGAGAAATTTATGGTTTCCGATGTTGAGGGTTGCATGACGCCTAAGCCTCGCCATCATTTCTCCTCCTGAATCGACGCGTGAAGAGGGCTTCTAAGGGTTCTAGTGGGCAACCCGTACTTTTCCACAACTACCCTTGATATAAATGAATGCGTTGCACCGTAATCAAAGAGTACCAATCTTTGGGCGTGAATTTAATAAAAACTTACCAACCACGGTGTCCGGCTGATCATAGACGTCCTCCACGTCAATGTGGTTCACCCGAGCACGAGGAAAAGGGTTGGGCTTCTTCTTTGAGCTTCCATTGCCGTTTCCATTCCTCCGCTTGGCCTCCGGGCGATCGGTGGCATAGTGCCCTGTTTTACGGCACTTGAAATAGGTGATGTGACCGAGATCCTTCTAAGCCGGCGGAGACGATCTTGGTTGCCATTGCCGTTTCCATTGCACGACTTGTTGTCGTGGTTGCGGTTGTTCCCATTCCCTCCATGGTTATGTCATCCATGATTATGTCCTCCATGGGTGTGATGGGTATGCCCTCCAGTATGGGGCATAACGGGCTTCTGCTGAGCTCGAGTTGTACTTCCCCGCCATACTTCCGCTTGCGACTATCAATCTGCTTCTGCTTGCCTTCGAGTATGGTGGCCTTGTCTACCAGCTCACGGTAGTTGTTGAAGGTAGCCACCATTAGCTGCATTCCCAGCTCGTCATTGAGTCCTCGAGAAACTTTTTCTGCTGCGGCATCTATGGCCACATCATCCGGGCATAGCGAGCTAACTTCTGAACTCATCCACGTCTTGCCCCACAAGACGGTTCCCTGGCGTAAGTTGCGGAACTCACGCTTCTTCGGACTCATGGCTCCGGTGAGACATGAGTGGTGCGGAAGGCCTCTTTGAACTGATCCCACGTGATGGTGGCGATGGGAGAAGTGGCGGTGTAGTTCTCCCACCAAGAGGCTGCAGGTCCATCAAGGCGATGTGCAAAGCGCACCTTCTCGCATCTGTGCATCCAGTGGCTAACTCCCTTCCGACCTTGCGCGGCCAATCATCGGCCACAATCGCCTCGGTCTTTGCTAGAGAACACCGGCGGATTCAGCCTTAGAAAGCGGGTCATGTTGTCAACTGGGGGTGGTGGCGGTGGATTGTTGTTGTTGTTGTTGTTGTTGTTGTTGTTGTTGTTGTTGTTGTTGTTGTTGTTGTTGTTGTTGTTGTTGTTGTTGTTGTTGTTGTTGTTACGGTTCGGATGAGCATCCGCATCGGGGCATTCTGCTTTGGATCAGCTGGGTGAGCTCTGGCGGAAAGTTGAAACCGGGGTCACGTCTCGGAGGCATCTGGTGTTTTGGAGTGGATGAGAAAATTAGAATAGAACAAGGGTCTAATGAGAAAATAGCACTACCCATATGAATGCACAATCATAATCACACCAATCATTTATTCAATCATCTCAAACATGGTTCAATCTCGGATTACAAATTCTCATGACTAATCGAAAATAACGGCCTAAGCGATCAACGGAAAAATAAAATAACATGGCGGTCGACTAAATGTCTTCATCAATTATCCTTGCGTCCTCACAGTGCGGCATCCTCCGGTCTGGCGTCCTGCAGTCTTGGCGCCTCCTCTTATGACTTTCTTGGTGGAGCTCTCTTCATAATCCTGGTCATTGCTCACGAGGGTCCGTCATCTCCACTCGGAAAAAGTTCTTCTCCCAGGTCCATCTTCTCCTCTAATGCGGCAACATCAATCTTCAGCTTGTCGACTCTCTCCATGAAATCCTTGATTTCTTCTTCATGGTCAAGGAAGTCCGCATGTGCTTTCTCCTCCAGTTCGATTCACGGAACAACAGCCTCCTGTGTACCTTCGAAGTTTCGCGATGTCTGGATTTCCCGTTTCTGAGGAGACTCTCCAAGTCTTGGACATATGAGAGAATGGAGTCGTCCTCTGATGCGGATGATAGCTCCATTCCTAGCTCTGCGAGAAATCATTGCGAGGTCTGATGGGTCGATCTCGGCCCTGTACTATTCTCGGAGATGTCCAAGTGCACAATAAATCGCCATGTCTCTTCCGAGGATCCAAGTGAAATCGGTAAAATCAAAGTCAATGGGCTCTGAATGTCCTCTGAAGGTCCTCCACGGAATGTGCACCTTAATCACATGGCGGGTATCCGCTTGGAAGTGCATTGGTAGGCTTCCCGGTGATTGAGGGCGGAGAAATCTTCAGCTTCTTCACGATCTGAACCAGCTTCTTGCCGAGAGGCATCATCTCATCTGGTGGCAAAACTCCGGTAGCGTAACTGGGGTGAACTCGTGACCATCTAGAATGTTGAAAATCGGAGAGAAGTCAGCAATGAACAAGGGAGAATTACAGAATGATAAGGACATAAAATAAATAGTCTCTTCCTATGGCTTTCCGATCCTAGGAGTTACGTCCTACGGTCAGCGTGTGCTCTGAATACCATCTCTATAGCGACCGACCCAAAAACGGTCAAGTCTCTGTGTAGCTGTACCATCCCAAGATCATGCTGGCACACACAGTACATTGATGAAAAGATTCAAAGTTCAATCACACCTGAATTTATTACACGATTCTCATATCGAGTCTTTATTACAATAGAATAAATTCGTAGAAGGCCAACTCATGAGAAATAAACTAAATAAAGCTGCGGAGCGTGAGCGAATAGCGAGTCCATCCGACTCCATAGGGCAATCGCCAAGCGTGGATCGTATCCTCACTCCCGATCGGAAAACTCCTCGCAACATAAGACGTTGCAGCCGTGTAGGTCAGCATTTTGAATATGCCGCAAGTCAAAGAGAGAACAACAATAAAATTACGACCACTATATGCAATTTGGCTGTGGGGCTCTAAGTTTCATTGTTTTGCGAAAAAGCCAGTTTTTACCTACACCAAGGACTTGTTTGCAAATACTACAAAATGTTGGTAGTTATTGAGATGGTTCCGCCAACCAATGTCTCATTCCCAATTATTAAATAACCCCCTCAATTAATTTATTAAGTTTGGTGTTGAGATATCCGAAATACTCCAAGTTCCAGAGGCTCAAATTATCCTACCTCATGATACTACTCAAGAACATAACTTAAAATTCTCTTACTGCATGCATAGTGGGGAGGCATAATTCTAATGCAACAAAATCATAGGTATTGTAAAACATGATCAAATGACTTGCCTGGCCGACGGTCTTGAAAGCTAGGGACTCAGAATAGCAGGCTTCGCACTCAGGAAATTCTATCAAAGCAAACAATAATCATATAAGCATAAAAACATACAATCACTTAACATAACAAAGATGCTAACATAAAACACACAAAACAATCGAACCATAAACCAAAGAAAACTCGAAGAAATCCAAGCCAACAACTAACAAGAAAATAAAATAAACTTTTTCTTTTCTGTAAATAAAAGTTCACGTTCTAAAACTACAGAAACTAATCTAAAATAAATTGTAACAGAGGTAAAATAAAATTTTAAAAATACTTAGAACAGCAGAAAACAGCAGCAAGCTAAATAAATTAGAAAAGCTTGTTTTCACATAGAAACTATTTTTAATAAAGAATATAAATAAATACCCAAATAAATTCCTACTGCTAGGCAAAGTCAAAACAAGGCAGTGACAAAAAGAATCACTAAAATAAAATAATCCTAACTCAATTTATAGCAGAAATACTAATCTGATTAAAAATAATATAAAACAACTTTATAATAATTTAAACATGGCTAAACATATTTTCTACAGAAACTAAAACAAATTTGCAAACTAGGAAAAAAACAATCAACTAAAAACAATAAATAACCTAAAAGTTATAGATTTTACAAATCTGAAACTTTTACATTCTAAAACGGATACGAAAAAAAACAAAAGAAAACAGACAATGCTACTGGCCCTAGGGTGTTGGCGATCTGTAACTATTCTAAGCTCGGCCGAAACTAGCTAAACAGCGCTCGGGCGGAAGGAACATACACGTGCGTTTTTTTTCTTTAGAACAAAACCGATCTACCGGTTTGATCTGAACCGTAATAGACCATAAATAAAAACCGTAATTACAACCGTTCTAATGAAAATAAAACGATCTACTAAACCGATCTAATCTAACTTAACGATTCGATAAAAAAAACAGAGGAGGTACGCTCGTACTTACGAAGAGGAAACGGGCGTGGTAGGGAAGAAGAGGCCGGTGGGCGGCAGGGCTCCATTCATCGGCGGCGTCAGCGAGGATGTCCAGGTGATGCGGCAGTTCAGGGGCGTCCGATTTTCTATGGGTGTCGAGGAGAGGGGACGTCGGGGACGGCGGAGATGACAAGGACGAGGTGGCGGAGCTCGGTGCTCCGGCGGAGCACGCGGGGTTGGGGGCGGCCTCTGTCGATGACGAAGACGAACAAAAACATGTCAAAAAGGTTTGTGAGGTCGGGCTAGATCAATAGCAGAGGTTAGAGAGGTTGGGGATGCGCACTGATGAAACAAAACGGCGGTGAACTCATGTGGCTGGGGCGAGATCGGGACGGCGAGGGCGCGAGCTATGGTGGGAGTTGGGGTAGGCTTTTTGGGGGGTTCGGAAGAGGAGATGCGTAGGTATTTATAGGACACGCTTTCGTGGAGGAGGGGCAGCTCGGGTTAGGGTTTTGGGAGCGCGGACGTCGAGGGCTGGCGAGATTCTGGCGCTGGTTGTTCACGAGGAAGGAGATAACGCGGTGGGGTCCAGCGGTCAGAGGAGAAAAAGAAGATAAAGAAAGCGAGAAAAAAAGAAAGAGATTAAAGAAAGAGAGATATAGTTACGTGAGGGAGGAGTTACGTGAGATCTCTCTCACGAGCGTGCCCGAGGAGCGGCGCTGGCTGGCGGCCTGCGCGGGCGAGTGGGCTGGCGCCTGGCTAGTGGGCTGCGGCCCGGGTGGCTAGGCTTGCTGGCCTGGCGCCCGGTTTTTTTTTAATTAGACAGAGGGAGGAATAAAAATATAGGAGAATATTTTTTTTATATAGGACATATCAAAATTCTCGGGAATTTATCCTACAACGCGGACATTTTTCCAGGAGAAAAACTCAAACTAAAAAAAACACTTCCTAGAAATCCCAAATAAAATCAAATTCGAATTCAAACTTTTTGGCAAAACTTTTCTTCTGACATTTTTTTTGAGTGTCATGTTTACTCCTCTCATACTTTTTCTCAAGTATTTGTCAGGCATTGTTTTGAAATAAATTCAACTGCCAATTTGAATTCAAATTCCAACAAACTCAAAAGCCTCTGAAATAATTCAAATGTCACTCAATTCAAACAATATGCATAGATGCTTAACTATAATTGTAAAACATTCCAAATGGGAAATTTGGGATGTTACACTTATATCTATTTATAGAGATGACATGAATTGGTCATTCACATGGTTAGTCATAAAATCCTACATAAAACTTGTAGATCACTGAATATGATATGTTTGATTCCTTGCAATAGTTTTGCGATATAAAGATGGTGATATTAGAGTCATGCTAGTGGGTAGTTGTGGATTGTAGAAATACTTGTGTTGAAGTTTGTGATTCCCGTTGCATGCACGTATGGTGAACCGTTATGTAACGAAGTTGGAGCATGAGGTATTTATTGATTGTCTTCCTTATGAGTGGCGGTCGGGGACGAGCGATGTTCTTTTCCTACCAATCTATCCCCCTAGGGGCATGCGTAGTAGTACTTTGCTTCGAGGGCTAATGAACTTTTGCAATAAGTATATGAGTTCTTTATGACTAATGTGAGTCCATGGATTATATGCACTCTCACCCTTCCATCATTGCTAGCCTCTTCGGTACCGTGCATTGCCCTTTCTCACCTTGAGAGTTGGTGCAAACTTCACCGGTACATCCAAACCCCGTGATACGATACACTCTATCACACATAAGCCTCATTATAGCTTCCTCAAAACAGCCACCATATCTACCTATCATGGCATTTCCATAGCCATTCCGATATATATTGCCATGCAACTTCCATCATCATCATATACATGACTTGAGCATTTATTGTCATATTGCTTTGCATGATCATAAGATAGCTAGCATGATGTTTTCATGGCTTGTCCGTTTTTTATGTCATTTCTACGCTAGATCATTGCACATCCTGGTACACCGCCGGAGGCATTCATATAGAGTCATATCTTTGTTCTAGTATCGAGTTGAAATATTGAGTTGTAAGTAAATAAAAGTGTGATGATCATCATTATTAGAGCATTGCGCCAAGAAAAAAAAGAGAGGCCAAAGAAGCCTATATAAAAAAGGGGGCCAAAGAAGCCCGCAAAAGAAGGGAAAAAATAAAACAAAAAATGGGCAATGTTACTATCCTTTTACCACACTTGTGCTTCAAAGTAGCACCATGTTCTTCATATAGAGAGTCTCTTGAGTTATCACTTTTATATACTAGTGGGAATTTTCATTATATAACTTGGCTTGTATATTTCAATGATGGGCTTCCTCAAATACCCGAGGTCTTCATGAGCAAGCAAGTTGGATGCACACCCACTTAGTTTCCAGTTTGAGCTTTCATACACTTATAGCTCTTAGTGCATCCGTTGCATGGAAATCCCTACTCCTCACATTAACATCAATTGATGGGCATCTCAATAGCCCGTTGATTATCCGCGTCGATGTGAGACTTTCTCCTTTTTTGTCTTCTCGACACAACCTCCATCATCATATTCTATTCCACTCATAGTGCTACGTCCATGGCTTGCACTCATGTATTGCGTGAGGGTTGAAAAGGCTGAAGCGCGTTAAAAAGTATGAACCAATTACTCGGCTTGTCATCGGGGATGTGCTTGATGTGAATATTTTCTGTGGTGAAGATGGAGCATAGCCAGACCATATGATTTTGTAGGGATAACTTTCTTTGGCCATGTTATTTTGAAAAGACATGATTGCTTTATTAGTATGCTTGAAGTATTATTGTCTTAATGTCAAATGATAGACTATTGCTTTGAGTCACTCGTGTCTTAATATTCATGCCATGATTAGATTATGTGATGAAAATTATGCTAGGTAGCATTCCACATCAAAAATTATCCTTTTTATCATTTAGCTACTCGAGGACGAGCAGGAATTAAGCTTGGGGATGCTACTCGAGGATGATTTGGAACTGCTGTCGCACGCTCTTCCTCTCCCTCCTCCAATTTCCTTCAGCCCTTCACCCTTTCTTCTGCCATTGTTCGACCATATTCTCCATGGAGGGAACAGGCCGGAACGACCCCGTTATTCTTTCCCTAATCTGAAAGATGATGTGGTGGAGGAACTCATTGATCGGTGCGACGTCATCACCTTGGCTAGCATGGCAGGTTCGTTCAAGCCCATTCTCGACTCAACTAATAACATCATTAAAAGGAACCTAAGAGTCAAGGAGCGGTTTGATCTCCCCTATCTTCTTCGCCGTGACCCTGATGACTGGTGCTGGCACGACGGAGGCCTCACCCTGTGCAAGTTGATGCCGCTTGATAATGATACATATGATGTTAAGATGCCATCGCTTGAGGGCAAGGTTTGGGCGGGCGCAAATGGAGATTGGGTTGTTTACATTGGGTCCAATCATGCGGTGGGAACTTGTGAATGTGTACACTCGTGACCGGGTACCACTTCCAAAAATCTCAGCAGACTGCCCAAAGGTTGAGCACACCAAAGTATTGTATGCACGCGTTCAAATACGATCATGGTGACTGTCTTCTACGGAAGATAGCAATTTGTCGAGTTCCCAACCGCTCTTGGAATTACAACAACTATGAAGTTGTTGCTATCTCCGACAAGCTTGTTGCCGTCCTTGGTGGTTTGACTCGATGGATATTGCTCAAAAATTAGTTTCTGTACACGGATGAGTACTGTGATGCAATTCAATACGAGGGCCTTGTGTTTGCTGCCACCACTCATGGCACTGTTTTTGCATGGGATCCTCGTAGTTTCAGTACGGTTGTCTTCCACAGTAATTATAATTGTTTCATCCACATGCATGCCGGTTAGCAAGTTTCCCTTTACTAATTAATCTTCTTCTTGTGTTTCCAAGATCCTGTGAACATCCCACCACCTATAATTGAAAATTTTTATAACCAAGGGGGAGATGACGATGGTGATGATCATGAGCATGAGGACGAGCAGCGCCCATATACTCTGTGGCGCCTGACAACTAATTCCGATGGATCACCTCTTCTTGTGTGTATACAGCCCACTAATGATGTTACTGCTAAGGAAGCAGGTATAGTCTCCCATGGTCGCACTCTCTGGACCTATTCCAACACCCGTTGCATGGTATTCGGGATGGATACTAGTGTGCTAGCGCCAACTCCTTCTCCCTGGTACATAATTGATAGTCTTGGAGAAAACCCGCTCTTCCTTGGACAAAACTATCCGATGATGGTGAAAGGCGATCCAACTGCTGTTGACACAACGTTACTAGTACCATTTATGAGAAGCAACTGTGTCTATACCTCGGACATTTGGGTGGTTCCCTACCCTGGTATTTATATAGTAGGCCGATTCAGTCTGGATGATCAGTCCTGCATTGGTCTCCAGATCGACAATGGATGGCCCATCCCAGAGAATCACTTGTGGTTCAAAGCAAGCGTTTCCAACGCCGAGGAATGGTTGAGTTGAAGTTCATTTCATTGCTTGATATTTGTTGTGTGGTGAAAACTTTAGTATTTATAATGTATCCTCGTTGTCGATGTGGGTTGATGACCTGTTGTATGTAATAAAATGATATGCCTGTGATAAACTTACTAAATTTATGAATGGCTTTCGAGTCGCTTCTCTGAGTGAGTGGTGCGACGAGGCAAAAAAATATTTTTGGAATACATAATTGTACGTGCATTGCAACAGGTTATCGGATGAGGCCAATCAACAATAGTAGTACACTATTTGTACTAGCTTCACATGCTTCGCGCGTCGGGCGGGTGTTTTTACTATAGCCATATGTTAATGTGTTCGATGTACGTAACCAGCACCTCGAATCCTCGATACTAGTACTATATAGTAGGAGTAAGTAGTAGGAGTAGTAGGGTGGCATGGGCGTAACAAGCATTCACGTCCAGGAGTACGGCACACGCCACCACCACGACATCCATCTCACACCATATTATTTCTTGGAGTCCGTGCTAGAGCAATCTCTTCAACCTCGTCGTTTCTCTAACTTCAGCCATCGCGCGGCGGGCGAGGTGGGGGTTTGCCGATAGTCAGTTTTCTTAACTGCGGTCCCACTTCTAAAGCCAACTCCAACGCACGACCCCAAACGGACCTCCGTTTTGCACGAACTCCAACGATAATTTTGACTAGAAAAGCAAGACCAAAGAAAACAAGAACCACAAAAATACATTTTACTACTCCTGTAAGTTGGATTAGTGCCTTCTCGATGCATTCATTGTTGATCTGCGGAGGCTCGATCTTGCGTGCTTCTTTCTTCTTCAAGTGTAAAGAAGTAGACGTTGCTTCCTCGCATCTAGTCTCATGTCTAGCCTCTATTCTAGTAGGGGTATCAAAAAGTGCACTAATCTCATCTCTAGCCTTTGTGCTAGCTAAAAGTGATAGAACATCTACTAAATTGCGCTCTATCAATATATGGATGTACTCTTCTTCCCAATACAAAAACTTGCATCCATTCTACTCCCTCCGTTGCACAATACATGCCTTCTATTTGTCAAAATATATATTTATCTAGACATGTTTTAGTATATAGGTACATCCATTTTTGGACAAATGGAAGTCAAGTATTTTGGAACGGAGGGAGTACACAATAAAATTTTTAAGTTAGCACAACTAGTCTAATCCGAGAGCACAACCGAAGATTTGGTCGGGTTCTTCCTCCTTTTGCCAACACGTGGGACATCCGAGATCCGTGCCGTGTCATGAAAGAAAATAGAGTGGTAGTTGAAGCCACGAGATGTGCATCTTGGGTTAAACTGTAAATAGAATCTTACTACTCTTGAGTAACTCCAAAAGCGGCCACCGAAGATCTTTATTAGATTTGTTTTTCATCACCAGCACGTCGAGGTCAAAGATGTGTAGGTTCAGTGGGTCCTCTTGCATTTTCACTGACATGTGAGGCCGCATGTGAGCAAACAGACGATGGGCTCCGCGCGTCCGCTGGTTGGATGAGAAGAGAGATAGAGGAGGGCTGAGCACGGACTGCAGGAAATTTGTTCTACCTCGATATAGGCTCGATATAGTGGGGTGGCATGGGCCATAACTAGCATTCACGTCTAGCAGTACGGCACACGCCACCCACACGAGTCCCATCCGACACCAATTTTCTTGGAGTCCATGCTACAGCCATCTCTTCTCCCTCCAATTTTCTCAGCCATCGTGCGGTGGGCGGGGTGGGGGTTTGCCGATAGTCGGTTTGCTCAACTGCGGTCCCACTTGTAAGTGAAAATGCAACACCGCATGCATTCCCGCTTGAGTGGCGTGCCGGACCAACCGTGTGGGGGTGCGACACGGACACGACAGGCTTTTCCTTTTGAACTCATAACTTGTAAAATTTGGTTCTGCTCCATGGCGCGACCGATAGATAGAAAATAACGATTTTGCCTAGAGTAATGAGAAGTTTGGTTCTGGCGCCATTCATGCATGGAGTACGTACGAAAATTATGAAGTTGATGCGAAAGGTAAGATAATTACTGTAGTATCATATACTACTACATGGATTTGATGGAAAGATAAAAATACATACGGATCCATCAACGACATCCTCACGCCCTAGTCGCGCCGGGTCACCAACCGACGCGTGTGAGGAGGAGCGGCGTTGGCGGCGAGCTCAACGTGCTTCCGAGCAAAGGTTGCCCAAGGTTGCCTGCGGTCCAAGAAGGCCAGCGTCCTATCGTCCTCCTCTTGCATGTAGTAGTCCTTGTGGACGATTTGCGCGTAGACGTGGGTGATTATGTCGATGGTGTCTTGCTGCGTCAGGTGCTGCGCGGCGAGGGCGACCTCGAGGTGGACATTCTCCAGCGCGACGGCGGCAGTCGCAGGGCCACCAGTGTGTCGAAGAGGTTGTCACCATAGTGGCCGTTAAGGGTGGCGGGCATCATAGTGCCTGGGCGCGTCGGCTGGAGGCTTACGTCAAAGTCGTCCGCAAGCTTCTTGACGACGTTGAACTTGTCGAGGAAACCGACGAGGACCTCGTCGAACAAGGAGACGAAGCTGTCGTCCAAGCGACCCCTACATACTGGCGGCCTCAAGCAATACTACCGGAGACGTTCCTCGGTGCCGCAGCGAGCCGCCGTCGTGGACCATCTGGCACATCCGGCTGATGCTCGCGCTCATCGCCTCCATGGGTCTAGCTTAGCTTCTAGTCAACTGATCTTGCGATTCGAGTGATCACTCTTGCCCTTGGTTAGCGTGTGTAGGTGCGTAGGTTTTTGTACTACTCCTCGGCCCTCTACTGCACCTGCCTTTGGTTGTATGATAGGTGGGCCAGCCACCCCTGGGCCCACGTGTCATTCACCCAAAGGCAGTTGCCGTAAGTCAATGGAGTTGCGTCCCCCTCCGTGCCAGTGCAGTATAGTCATCTCACCGGACCTCTAGTTGGGGCCAAACGAGAAAAGTTTGATGTTCTTGGTTTATTGGTCCCCTTTGCATTTTGCGCCAAGTTTTGACCTTTGATTTAACTAATAAAATGTTAATGCATGTAAACAAAAATGTTGTGTAAGTCACCTTACGAAAACCAAATAATCCCAAAATACTTAGGCACGGTGCATTAACTCCCTCCTTGTTTCTTATTTCATGACATATCAACCAATGAGAGATG
Source organism: Aegilops bicornis (assembly GCA_021605145.1). NCBI lineage: Eukaryota > Viridiplantae > Streptophyta > Magnoliopsida > Poales > Poaceae > Aegilops > Aegilops bicornis. The sequence goes on along the minus strand of CM038669.1, from coordinate 353,859,862 downwards.
TGGGCCATGCATGCTTTCAATGACTTGAGACTACCAAACATGACATGCGGTGTTTAGTTCATTGCATGTAATCCTATCAGTACTCTAGTTAGCAAAAAACATTAAGTTCTCTCACGATAGGAATAAAACACCATGTATTTATTTACGGAGGGAGTAGTACATTTTTTGACATGCATTACTAGATATTGCTAGTCAAATACTAAAATCCAGATGGACATGGTAGTACTCCTAAATCCAGACGGTGGTGCTACTAGTACTAGTAGTAGTACTACCAATGTAGTAGTAGGAGTACTAGCACTGTACTACCCGCTGGTCAAATTATTACGTCTTTGCTCCTCACGGTGAAGTGACAAGACCTGCACGGAGATGACATGAGTATAGGCGCCGTGTTCGGCATACCATAGTCAGCCTCACCGTCTGTAGTCACTATCATCATGGCTGTAGAGCTAGCCTGCTTACAACTAGCCCTGTTCGACATAATTTCCCGTGCGTAGATGCCCGTGCATTGCACGGAACACCAAGATTTGGGGTGGACGGCTCCGGCAGCGGCCATCGCGCCAGATTTTTCCACGGCCTTCTAGATGTGGTGGGGAGGAGATAAGGCTGATTGTGAGAGACAAGGAGTTGTTTGTAAATTGGGAACAAGTGCGGGCATCTTTTTGCAAAAATGGAGAAGCTTGGTTTGTATGCGTCAGATCTAGATCCGACGGCTATTGGTGAAAGATGGGAGGCACAATATCATCACCAACTCAGGACCTGTTTGATTCGCATGATTTTGAAAACGCAGAAATAGGACACGGCAATATTACAAGTTTCAAACTGATATTACAAATGTTAGGAGTAATGCTGCACCTACGAAGAGGGAATTACTAGGAAGTTTACGTAAGAACTTTCGTTACTTTAGGTGGATGCAGCATTATCATACAAACTAAAATCCACCGCCTACGACAAGTCACTAATGGGCAAATAAGTTTTCGAGTCTCCGCCACTTGATGTTTCAAAAAAAAATACAGCTACTGGAGAGACTTTGTCATTTAGGATTCGACGCATGAGGTGAACAGCACACCATTCGTTGTTACTACAGAGAACGACATACCTCATTACCTTGAGCAAACTTGCCTCCGGAACAAAGAACTGGCCAATTTAATCTCGGATGTGCTGCCTCGGTAGTCGATCAAATCAATTTACGTAAGATGGAGATCAAGGCATTCGATGAGATTGTTATAGTGAAGCACATTTTTCACTTTCGGGTCTTTTTTTATCTGCAAAAGAAGAGAACATATTAGAGCAGCTAGCTGCATAAGATTGCCGTGTCATCAAGAGGTACCAATATCATTCGCTCATACGATAGGGTTGACTGGCTAGTGATATTTTTTCACTCTCTCTCTCTCTCTATCTCTCTCTCTCTCTCTCTCTCTCTCTCTCTCTCTCTCTTTCTGTTTCCTCTCATTTAACTAGGAGCACGTGAAGAGCTTGGGCATTTGTTGCCTTCCACTATGTGGCTGATGCCATATTTCGCAAAAGTATGCCACACAATATGCATGGATGTCAAATCAAAAGATTTTGGCACCGCTCTCACGATGTGAGAGAGTTGGCACCGCTGTGCACACAGACCCACATGTATAAACAAATCAATCAAACCAACTACACAAGCCTCTCACTCTCCCAAACAAGTGTTTTTTTATTGCCTTAGTCCTCTCTCTCTCGCACGCAGTGTTCTTTCATTGCGTGAGTTAATTTGGCACCGGAGAAAAGTAGGTGATCCAGATTGGGGCACCAGGAGAGCAATGGAGGGGCATCGATGCCAAATGCATCACAAGTGAATTTGGCACATGTTTTGGCCTACATAGCCCACTTTTGTACTCCCTCCGTCCCAAAATTCTTGTCTTAAATTTGTCTAAATATGGATGTATCTAGTTACATTTTATTGTTAGATACATCCGTATCTAAACAAATGTAAGACAAGAATTTTGGGACGGAGGGAATACTACCTCGTATTTAGTATAAAATTTTGACCATAGATTTACCTAAGAAAATGCCAATGCATGTCACTAAAAATTACACCATTTGAAATTATGTTCAAATACGAATCCAACGATATAGTTCTTAGTGAAATGCATTAACATTTTGTCGATTAAATCTATGGTTAAATTTTGATACTACAAAATTGGAAGAGTAAACCAGGACGGAGGTAGTACTTGCTCTTAGGGTAACCATAGAGTTACTGGAGTAGTCTAAGTTACTTTCCACTATGACTAGCCTAGGCTACTATAGTAGTACAACATAAAAACGATGCAGGTGATCACGTGAGAAAAAATACTAAAAACATTTCTTTCGGTGCAGTGCGTAGATGCAGTTTTGAACACTGCACTTGTCATCGTAATTTGGGAAAATTACGAAAAAATTGAGCTACGTTGTGATTACCATTTACTTATAGGAAAGAAGTTTCACCTTGATGAGTAGCTTGTCCGTGCACGGAAAGCATGTAAGGAATCCAAAAACTTGATCCAGATTGGGGCCGATAGATTTTAGTTCTAAGATCTTCACTGTGCGCATGGATTGGGTCAAGCTTGTGGGAATCATTTTCTGGAAGATGGTCATAAATACATCAAGAAGAAATTAAAAAATGTGAATTTCAAGAAGACGGAGAAGAAGATGAGTGATGTACCTGAATGATTACGGATCCAATAAAGAGTTCTGAGAATTTGGCAGACGAGTACACCGACGCTGTCAATTTTGGTGCGTCGATGACCCTGATTTTTGTTGGACCTTCTAGATCCGATACAAGCAATCTCTCAAGGAAAGGCGCATTCTCAATGACCATAACGTGGAACAGCTGGAGTGATCTCTTCCCAATTGATGTCTTGTTGCGGGGCCAGCAAGACACATAAATCCATCGGAGATTCGTCGAGGCGATGTGGAGGCTAATGAACCCGTGGATCTGCTCAAGACGAAGGTACTCAAGCGCAGTACAGCTGCGGAGCAGGTGCTCCATAGCCTTCTTCGAGATGACAACATCGAAGAGGTCGAGCTGCTTGAGTTGAGGGAGAAGAAGGGCGGGCGCGGCATTAATCTGGGGAAGATAGCAGGAGCTGAAGCTGGCGCGGCGAAGCGTTGGCGTGAGGCGGAGCATGGACGGCGGCAGAGCGCGACATCGTCTAGCTTCAAAGTTGAGCTCCTCGAGCTGATCTAGGGTGGGGGATAAGAACCACTCGTCGAACTTGGGTTGGACCTTGCAGTTGGTACTAAACATGCGGATGTCAAGGCGTCTGGCTGGCCCAGGGTGCGATGAAAGGATCTTGGAGACTGCGGCCATGCGTTTGCAATCCTCATCGCAGAGGCAGCTGTCGACGATGAGGTTGAGGGGGACGCAGCGTCAGAGGGGGCGCCACCGCCGGGAGAGCAGGGCGATCCGCACGGCAGATTTTGTGGGGAGGAGGCTGATGATGACGAGCAGCATGTCATCGAGGAGGCTGCTGATGAAGTCCAGGCTCACCGGATGCAGTTTTGGCTCGAGCCGCCTCCGCTTGTTGGCTGCCTTGCCTTCCATCTCAACCAGCAGTAACGCCGGTGTACACGTGTGCTGGTGTGTGTTCTGTGCTGGGTGTGCGCCAGTGCGTCCTCCTATGCATGCCGCTTGTAGCGGTGGTCAATTGTGCGCGAAAAGGCCCTTCAGCGCAAGAAGTTTGTCCTCAATCGCCCTCAATTTACTAGCATGCGGGTGCTACCCGAGTGGTTTCAACTTTGTTTACTTCACAGTGTCAGATGGGCCTCTAGTTTACTTATTTTCACCCACTGCCACATGGGCCAGCACACGAAGATACAGAACACGAGCTGACAAGGCAGCATGTGGATTGGTTGACCGGTCAACTAAACAATATACGGAGCTATACGCTGACACAGTGAGCGTATAATCCGTCGGTATAGAGAGTTCGAGTGAGAGGGGAGGCCCGTGAGAGATAGCAGAGAGAGAGAAAGAGCTACTCCCTCCGTTCGATAATGTAGTTCCAACATTTTTTTAAAAGTCAAACTTTTGAAACTTTGACCAAGTTTATAAAGAAATTACTTATATCTACAATACCAAAGATAAACGATAGTATGAAGTAAGTACATGTTGTGATGAATCTAATGATCATTCCAGATGTAAATGTTTTTCTCCACATATACATGGTCAAACTTTTCTGAGGTTTGACTTTTCAAAACATCCATATGCTTATGGACGTGACAGAGTCCCTAACTAGAGAGAGAGAGAGAGAGAGAGAGAGAGAGAGAGAGAGAGTGAGTGAGTGAAAAAAGTGTGTGTGCGTGTGTGAAAGAGACATGGACAACACACGATAAAAGTAGAGAAAAAGCATGCGTGTCTTATGCAAACATATCACACATGCATCTTCGACAACGGAGGCAAGGTGAGGGGATAGTGTGTGGTTGTTTGGAACCGAGAGAGCAAGACCCCTAGCACGTGGCCAAGAGGGGTCTGACAAACAAGGGAGAGAGGTCGAGAGAGACATACGGAGAAAATGCAGACATGGGGAGGAGAGAGTGTATATTTGTCATAGATAGATCCCCTGGAGATCATGATGGGACTACATGGGTGGGAGATCGAGTCACAAGGTGTGTGCGTGATAGAAGATACCCCTAGAGATATCGAGATAGACGTATGGATGGAAGGAGACAATACGTGTGTCCTGATGGCTAGTAAGAGATAATCATACTTAGGAGGGGGGGAGTGCTTGCGCCTATGATGGAGTGAGGGATTATGGTACTTAGGGGGGTGCGTGTCACATGGAGAGAGAACAAGGGCAGAGAGTGTTGGATGGGTCCATATGTATAGCGCGAGTGAGACATGTGTATGTGTGAACTAGGGAGATATAAGGCCAGTTTGGCTTGCGTCCTGAGCATCTTTTGCCTGGCCTGGGGTTGTGGCTGGATATCATGCACGCTTGTTTGGTTGCTACCCTGTGAAAAAGAAAGCACGCCTGGCCAGGGTTCCCTTGCACTTTAATTAGCCCGACCAACTCCGGACAACGCAAGTAGCCCGCCCAGGCGACCGATTTCAACGCTGGCCGTGCACAGTCATGTGGCCACGAGGCTAACAACAACATGGATGGATATTAGCATTGAATAATTGATGCATGGATTTATTGATGGGCCGTTGATGCTTTGCCTGGCCCAGGCATGAACAAAATGCTTCAGCACCACACAAGCCTGGCCAGGCAGAAATATTTTACATCTCACGTCCACACCAGGTAGTACCGGCCATCAAGGCATGAGGGTCAGGTCACGAACCAAACTGACCAATAAAGTTTGAGAGAGATTGAGAAGCCCCATAAGGCTGAGTGGTGCGTCGAGATAGCGAGAGGGGAAAGAGATATTCCAACCGCTCCATAATGCAAAGGTGCATGTAATTTTTTAGAAGTCAAACTTTGGAAACTTTGATCAGGTTTACGCAAATGTTATTTATATCTACAATACCAAAGATACATCATACAAAACTACATCTCATGGTGAATCTAATGGTATATCTTTGCCGTACTAGATGTAATTCTTTTTCTCCACGTACATGGTTAAACTTTGTGATGTTTGAATTTTCAATAAATCTATATGCTATGGACCGAGGAGAGTGCCTCACTCGAGACAGATCAAGTGTGTGTGAAGGAGAATGAGTAAGTGTGCAAAAAGAGTATGTGTGTGAAAGAGAAAGTGACAACAAACAATAAATTAGAGACAGAGTGTGTTTTTTCGTTTCTTATGCGAACATATCACGCATGCATCTCCGAGATGGAAAAGTGAGGCGAGGAGATACATGAAGATAGCTAGTGTGTGATTGTTTGCAACGGAGAGAGACACCCCTGTAGCACATGTCCAATAGAGGTCTGGCCAACAAGGAACAAAGGTTGAGAGGGACACATGGATGGCATGGACACATGGGGAGGGAGAGAGGGTGTGTTTGTGATAGAGAGATCCCGTCGAGATCGTGAGGGGACTATATGGTTGGGAGATCGAGGGAGTGCGTGCGCGATAGAAATATGCCCCGAGAGAAATCGAGATAGACCATGCACATGTTTGTGATGGAGACTAAGATTAGCTAGTCATATACATATAGGGGGGACTGCGTGTGCCTACAATTGAGTGAGAGACCATCATACTTGGCTAGCTGGGCATGAGATGTGTGTGTGCGCGTGTGAGATGATGGAGAGAGAACGAGGGGGAGAGATAGAGTTTGAGATGGGACTATCGAGTGCGAGTGAGATATGCATGTGTATGTGTGACCCAGGTGGATGGAGAGTTTGAGAGAGGAGGGAAGAGCTCAGGGGCGACATAGTGGTGCGTGAGAGAGTTACGGGTAAAGAGCCAAGGAATTTGTGTGCGTACGATGAGTGCACCCAAGATATCTAGCTTGTACTAGCTAGAGTATCATACATAGTGTGCGAGAGAGACCTATAGATGGTGTATATATGCATGCGAACTAGAAAGACCCCCCCCCCCACACACACACAAAGAGAGAGAGAGATGGGGAGAAAGGGAGAGGGACCAACAAGGTTTTTGTGTCGGATGCGTGCGACATAATTGAAGATTGTCGGAGAGAGAGAGAGAGAGAGGGAGGGAGAGAGAGAGAGAGCAGGAGGTCGCGTTTTATGCATCAAAGACTGATATAAACCATGTTTCGATATAAACTTGCATTCAAATATTTAAATTGGAGAACATGTTGTCTGCAATCCACACATGAACGGATATATGCGTATATCAAACAAGTTCATTAATTTGACTTTCAACATGTTCATGGAGTACTATAATACTGTACAACATGCTACTCGATTGAGATGTTCAATTTTGGATTTAGTTCACTATTTTGACCTACTGAACGAGCTATTTCATTGAATCAAGATATTTCATTTTGGGTTTGATTCGCGTTTTTGAGTGGGTCAACTATTTGTCATATAGTAAATCGCTAGCAACGAGCATGTAAAAACACATTACTCCCGAGCATCATCTCACCATCTAAAAAAGAAGTGGCAAGCTAATATTTCAAAATTTGATCCAAATCGCTTGGTAAGGTAGACGTGGATGCTCGTTCTCCCAAAATTTGAATGAACCGTTAAACATCCTCTCTGCTCGGTGGAATTAGCCCGAGCAAATAAATGGGAGACGTGAAATTACCGTCCTATGTGGGACACACATCAATTGGCCCGTTGTACATCGAGGGTAGGTTCGTAACTTCATCCAACCGCGCCTTCTCCTCGGCCAAAATGACATGTGCCGAATAATTCATAAACCATGGTCGACAAAACACGCTCTCCTCTCCCGAAATAGCTCACGCCCACTATTTCAAAACACGCTCTCCTCGCCCGAAATCGCTCGCGCCCACTATAGTTCAAAACACGCCCTCCTCGCCTGAAATCGCTCCCGCCCACTATTTGGGGAGAAGCAAAGTTACTCTACTATCCCCGACCCTCAGTACACAGACCCAAGCCGAGAAGCCTATAGGCAAGGGTAGAACTATAACTCCCCCTCACATTTCAGAAAAATGCGTCCGTAAGACATGCTTCCACTCCCCTCCCAATTCCCCCCAACCCGCCCCCATTCATACCTCGTGGGCGCCAAATCATCTTCTCCCCGGGAAGCTCCCTTCTCCCGAGCCGCGAAAACTCAGCCCCACCTCCATGGCGCCCCCCACCGCACCAATTTCACAACCGCCCTCCTCCATAATGCCGGAGACGCTGTCCATTTGCCGTCGTGCACTGGGTCGTGTGCCTCTTACTCTGTGCTGCTGCTGCTGCCTCGGCAATGACGCGTGAACCATACCGGAGCCGATTCACCCTGCCGTTGTTCACGGTGCGGGCGGCTCCAACTTCGGATCCGTCCGAGTCTGGCGCCGCTTCACGTAGCTGTCGACCGTCGCGACATCGCTCTTTCCCGTCGCCACCGCAACCGCTGGCCTCACCGACTCGGCAATGAACCTGCCTACTTCACCATGCCGCCAGATAGGTCGCACCCTCATCTCAAATCACTTTATTTAGGCGTCGGTTGTCTGAATTTTTATTACGGGCCAATCGATTCCCAATGGGAAGCAGCACCCCTCGAGGCGGCGGAGCTCCTAGGCTGCCGGTTGGCTGGTGTCTAACGTAAGGGTGCGGGGCCGCAAGTTCACCGCGGAAGCAACGCTTAGATGGCTATCTTTTAGAGTTGCATGGGTTGAAGGTACTGCCACCGCCGGATCTGGATGATGGGGAGTCTTTGTGGATTGGCCCGGGGGCGGCGCAACCACGGCAGTGCGGTGGGGCGGGGAGCGGGTTTTGGTCAGCCACGGACGGCGGAGGCAGGCTGCTCTGCCGTTGGTCGCTGGCTCTTCAGGGAAGATTTCGAACAGTGCCAGCCGGGAGGCACAAGACGGCCAGCCATCCGGCGTAGACCGGACAATACCAAAATAAAATAAAATCATGTGACCCCAATTTAGTCTTCAGTCAACAGACATGTGACCACTCTCGTACCTTGCTGTTGATCTCTTAGTGTATTCCTTCAGATCAAAGAGATATGTCGTTCTTAACATTATGTGTTATCTGCATCTTCAGACACACCGTCTTCCGACTCACCGCAGCTGCTCCAACAAGGGAAGCATACACCAGAAGGGAGCTATAGTCCCCACTCAACAGTTCCTTGCATTGAATGCGCGTGCCCGACATGGACAGCCACAACAACTGCAGGGCCATCGACAAGTCAGCACATGATGCTCACTCCGATGGATGGCAGCCAGATAGGTTGTACCCTCATCTTACTTGTGTGCAACATTTATGGCTTTGTTATTCATCTAAGCATGGAAAATAGATCATCACATTTCATTGTTTATTCATGCTGATCTCTTACAGGTCTGGTTTAGGAGTTAACGCTGTTCCATAGTTTAGCTAAGATAATTGTTCTTTAGGTAACGTTGTTCCATAGTTATCATCCATCAGCCAATGCTATCCCACAGGCTGGTGATTATAGTATTATACCACTTCTAGTATTACCTATGTTGTTCTTTAATAATTTTGTGTGCCATCTAGTTAATCTCGAGTACAAACGATACATATTCTGTAGCTTTCATCTGTGTTCTCCCTTTAGTTTATGAGACATGTTGCTGCTAATTAACCCCAGTCCTACTATTTATGTCGTCTCCTACATGCACTCATTACATAAATCTAACTACTAGTTGTCTTCCATGGATGTTAGATATAATTGCACACACTGATATATCCACAAGAACCTCACGGAGCAATGTAAAGGCCAAGAAACTTGATGTCAATGATACCCAATATGATGGAACATGTAAAGGCAGTTCTTCAGAAGACTTGCAGAAAGATGATGAATCCCCTTCACCCCACAAGGTCCTTGCTCTAACTTGGCCTGTGGTATGGGTACAACATGCATATAATGTCCTGGAGTGTATCTACTCTGTTGCAATGCCATGTGCTTAGCATGCTGATCATGCATGTAAATATGTCATGCCTTCTTGTTTTTCAGTACCTATTCCATTCATGCTAACATATTTTCAAATTCAAGTGCTGTCATTCTACTCTATCGCAATGCCATCTGCTTAATTTGGACATCATGCTTCTGAATATCTTATGCATTGTTATTCATCAGTATGTACTTCATCTGTCTACCATACCATGTTTTTTTACATTGAAGTGCTGTTCTAGTGCTCTGTTGCAATGCCATCTTATTTTCCAATCATACACGTGTATGTTGCCTTAGTTATTTCTGTACGTATTCCGCTAGCATACAGTTTTACATTCAACTAGTGTTTTTTGTTGGGTTGTCCTGTCGTATCCCTAGCTCTTACACCATACTCCCTCCGTCCGGATTACATGTTGCCGAAATGGACAAAAAAGGATGTATCTAGAACTGAAATACGCGTAGACCCATCCATTTTTCCCGGATGGAGGGAATACATGTCAATATGTCATGCCTTTCTATTCTTCAGTACCTATTCCATCTCTCTGCTGTCGCATGTTTTATAATTAAAGCACCATTCTTCTATACAAGGCATGCAAGGGGAAGACGACTATGTTAGAATCTGAAGGGTACTGCTCCAGCACAGAGAAACCCAACTCCTACTGATAATAAGCAGATTCCAGTGGCCAAAGAACTAGTCCGCTCCAGTCCAGCAAAAATATGTCAACTCAATTCTAAGAAGCGTGTGTGTATCCTTGCATCATGAAATTTTATAGCATGTTGATCATATTTTCTACATGTTTCTTACCCATCTCTCTTTTAGAAAATAAGCTTAACAGATAGAAGAATTTTTGCAATGGTATCATTTATGAGGAAAGATTCTTGCAGGTATTCTCTGTGCTCCAATGTAGATGTAAGTACCTGTTGTATATCACTATATTTTTACATCAGCATGTATTTTGTTAATCGGCGTGAATCCAACCTTTATCTGATCTAAATTTAGTTGTAGCAAAATGTATGATTAAATGCCACAATGTTGATTTTTGCAAGGAAAACGGCCTGGTAGTTTTGCATCCTGAGCTGCATGAGTGTACTATCTCATATTAGTGGGTTTGAATACTTTGGTTCTGCAGTCGGTTTTTCAGTGTTTTTTTTACTGTGTTGTCCTGTCGTATCCCTAGCTCTTACATCATACTCCCTCCGTCCGGATTAAATGTCGCAGAAATGGATAAAACTGGATGTATCTAGAACTGAAATACGCCTAGACCCATCCATTTATTTCCAAATGGAGGGAATACATGTCAATATGTCATGCCTTTCTATTCTTCAGTACCTATTCCATTTCTGCTGTAGCATGTCTTATAACTGAATCACCATTCTTCTATATAAGGCATGCAAGGGGAAGACAACTATGTTAGAATCTGAAGGGTTACAAACCAGGTCTTTGCAAAAGATCCAAACGCCAGGAGATAATAAACCAACTCCATTTTTCATAGATACTGCTCCAGCACAGAGAAACCCAACTCCCACTGATAATAAGCAGATTCCAGTGGCCAAAGAACTAGTCCGCCCCAGTCCAGCAAAAGAATGTCAACACCATTCTAAGAAGCGTGTGCGTATCCTTGCATCATGAAATTTTATAGCATTGTGATCATATTTTCTACATGTTTCTTACCCATCTCTCTTTTAGAAAATAAGGTTAAACGATACAAGACTTCTTCCATTGGGATCGTATTCGAGGAAAATATCTTGCGGGAATTCTCTGTGCTCCAATGCTGATGTATGTACCTGTTGTATATCACTATATTTTTACATAAACATGTATTTTGTTAATCGGCGTGAATCTAACCTTTATCTGATCTAAAATTAGTTGTAGCAAAATGTTAAAGGCGCCAATGTTGATTTTTGTAAGGAAAACTTCCTGGTAGTTTTGCATACTCAGCTGCATGAATGTACTATCTCATATCATGCACATTACTGAATTGTAGTGCTTCTCTGGTTGCCCATTCATTCACTGTGTCAATGTTGCTTTCGTATTACCTTACCTGGCTGATGATAGCTGTGCCATATTGTGTTAATTTGGTGTAGGCTAGTTGCCCAAACGTTCGTTGTGTCAATGTTGCTTTTCTATTATCTGACTTGGCCAATGATAGCAATGCTAGTGTGTTAATTTTGTGCAGGCTGCTGAAGATAAGAAGACAAACTCTGAAAATAGCAAGGCAACCCCATTGTTTCTTTCCAGTAAATCTAGGCGAGGTAATATGGCAATAACTCATGATTAATCTGTTTGGTTCCCGTCCTAATTTATGTTATGATGCAGTGGTCGAGACACTCTCCACTATCAATAATACAAGCCTGCCAAAATCGCCATCTGAATCTGTTCAGTATCCTTTGTCTCGAATGCAACGGAATAAATGTATGTTTGTGAACCAATTAATGGCTGAAGCAATGATGGAAATGGTGGATGAATCAGAGGTGCAGAGTCATGCGACACAACAACTGATCAATGTTTTCGAGACAAGGTAGCAAAGCAGCAAGAACATGCCCACATGGTTATGGGCGTCATCTGTGCTGAGGTTGCAGATTGTTACGTTGTAGATGGTTAGGTTCTGCTCATTTATTTGCACTGGCATCAATCTATAATTGCCCAGTGGATGTAATTTCCTGTAATATATGCTGGATGTGCAACGTTATTCCCTGTATGCCGTACCTTTGCTTGATCGGTTTTGGTCCTGTGCATAATTTCTCGTCGTAATGGGCTCAAATTATCTAATTTGGCCTAAAGACATGAACGAACTTTACTGGGACCATTAAGTTAATGGGCCGTTACTAGGCCGAAAGTTAATGGTCGGCTCTCTTACCTCCCGGGTCGTTAACAAGCCGACATCGAAGCGGGCAACAGGTGGCCCCAATTTATTTCACGGGCCGTTAACAGGCCGTTACTAAGTTTGGGCTACATATGGCCCAACTATACTGTAGGCCTTTAGCAGGCCAAAAGAGACAGCGGGCTTGTACTGGATCATGAAGAGCATGGGCCGCTAAGAGGCCAAAAGTCAGGTCGTATTGTAAATGGCCCAACTGTGTTGTGGGCCTTTAGCAAGCCGAAAGAGAAACCGGGATGGTATTGGACCATGAAGGGCATGAGCCGTTAAAAGGCCAAAACTAAGGTCCGACTACAAATGGCCCAACTCATTTATGGTCCGTTAATAGGCCGAAAGGCACACAGGGCCGGGAATTGGCCCAACACTTAAATGGGTCGCTAAAAGGCCAAAACTCAGGTCCGACTACAAATGGCCCAACTGATTTATGGGCCGTCAGCAATTTGAAAGTGACACTGGCAGAAATGGCCCAACACTTAAATGGGCCGCTAAAAGGCGAAACTCAGTCCGACTACAAATGGCCCATCAGATTTATGGGCCGTCAACAGTCGAAAAGACACACCGGGCCGGAAATTAGCCCAACATTTAAATGGGTCGCTAAAAGGCCGAACGATGTACATCCTGAAAATTGGCCCATCCATTAAATGGGCCGTTAACAGGCCGAAATCTCAACGGGCCGATATTGAGCCCAAATATATAGCGGGCTGTTAACGGGCTCAAACTGACGATGGGCTGCAATGGTGTCAAATCTTTAACGGGCCATTGACGGGCCGAATTGGCACATCTCGTATGGGCCGTGGGCTTAAATGGACCTGACACAAGTAGGCCTTATATGGGCGGCTGCTAATTTTCTTTGGGCGGCCTTTTTCATTGGAATGGGCCACTGTTGGGCCGCGCCACGTGTCGACCTATCATAGGCGCCTCCTGTCCAATGAGTGGATGACAACTGTCCCAACGGTGAGGCAACACGTGTTTCCTGCGGCCAATGATAATTTTACACGTGGAAAATCCCCATTGGTACGGGCTGTTAACGGGTTATCGGCTCCAAAACCAGACCCAATAGCTTAACAGCGTTCCGTTACGGTGGATGCCACGTGTCGGTCACCCTTGACGAAAGCACTTCTGCGATGCGCGATTTATTGTCATGGAAGTGGACACTTCCGTGATGATAATTTTGGTAATGTCATGGAACACTTCTACGATAGCATAGGTATGACTATCTTGATTCTGTCATAAATTTGTCATGGATGTACATGCATGACAAAAAACGCGACCTACTGTGACAAACACGTATCATCACGGAAGTGTATTTTTTTGTAGTGATTACTTTTGCTAACGTTGTCGCTACTATCATACTACTTTGCTACTAAATACTTTGCTACAGATACTAAGTTATCCAGGTGTGGTTGAATTGACAACTCAACTGCTAATACTTGAGAATATTCTTTGGCTCCCCTTGTGTCGAAGCAATAAATTTGGGTTCAATACTCTACCCTCGAAAACTGTTGCGATCCCCTATACTTGTGGGTTATCAAGACTATTTTCTGGCGCCGTGGTCAGGGAGCATAGCTCTATTCTTTGAGTCACTTGGGATTTATATCTGCTAGTCACTAGGAAGAACCTGAAAGACGCGAAAACAAAAATTTATCCCTCAACTACGAGGGGAGGTAAGGAAATGCCATCTAGCTCTGCACTTGATTCACCTTCTGTTTTGAGTAAGGTTGCGACACCTAAACCTGCTTCTGATATTAATTCTGATATGTCGCATATTATTGATGATGCCACTTCTGCTACGCATGATACTTATGATGAAACTACTTCTATGCTTGATACTACTCTGCCACTTGGTGAATTTCTTGATGAACAACTTGCTAGGGCTAGAGAGAATGAAATTATTGAAACTGATAATATTTATGAAAGTGATGATGAAGATTCTCCCCTAGATATGAATTGCCTGTTGTGCCTGAGGGCTATGTTATGGATGAAGAAACTGCTAGAGACTTTCTTGCTTGCAATGATAGAAGTGATCTTAAGAAATAATTAGCTAAGTTGAAACAAAAAACTCTGAATGCTAGAATGAAATATGATCCTGCTTATGCTACTTCACCTATCTTTGTTACCGATAAGGATTATGAATTCTCTGTCGACCCTGATATAATTACTTTGGTTGAATCTGATCCTTTTTGGCTATGAATCTGAAACTTTTGTCGCACATCTTACTAAATTAAATGATATAGCCACCCTATTCACGAATGATGAGAAAACTCGCTACTATTATATCCTTAAAATATTTCCGTTCTCATTAAAGGATGATGCTAAGATATGGTTTAATTCTCTTGATCCTGGTTGTGTGCGTAGTCCCCAGGATATGATTTATTACTTCTCTGCTAAATATTCCCTGCACATAAGAAACAAGCTGTTTAAGGGAAATATATAATTTTGTGCAAATTGAAGAAGAGAGTCTCCCACAAGCTTGGGGGAGGCTTCTCCAATTACTTAATGCTTTGCCTGATCATCCTCTCAAGAACAATGAAATACTTGATATCTTTTATAATGGACTAACCGATGCTTCCAGAGACCACTGCTACCTCTTGAGCACTACGTTGGATTTCCCCGAAGAGGAGAGGATGATGCAGCAAAGTAGCGTAAGTATTTCCCTCAGTTTTTGAGAACCAAGGTATTAATCCAGTAGGAGGCTACGCGCGAGTCCCTCATACCTACACAAAACAAATAGCTCAATGCAACCAACGTGATTAGGGGTTGTCAATCCCTTCACGGTCACTTACGGGAGTGAGATCTGATAGAGATGATAGATAATTTTTTTTGGTATTTTTGGTATAGAGATGCAAAGTAAAAAGTAAAAGGCAAAGTAAAAAAGCGAAGCAATAATAGTGTGATGGAGATTGATATGATGAGAATAGACCCGGGGGCCATAGGTTTCACTAGTGGCTTCTCTCAAGAGCATAAGTATTCTACGGTGGGTGAAGAAATTACTGTTGAGCAATTGACAGAATTGAGCATAGTTATGAGAATATCTAGGCATGATCATGTGTATAGGCATCAAGTCCGAGACAAGTAGACCGACTCATGCCTGCATCTACTACTATTACTCCACTCATCAACCTCTATCCAGCATGCATCTAGAGTATTAAGTTAAAAACAGAGTAACGCCTTAAGCAAGATGACATGATGTAGAGGGATAGTTTCATGCAATATGATAAAAACCCCATCTTGTTATCCTCGATGGCAACAATACATTACGTGCCTTGCTGCCCCTACTGTCATTGGGAAAGGACACCACAAGATTGAACCCAAAGCTAAGCACTTCTCCCATTGCAAGAAAGACCAATCTAGTAGGCCAAACCAAATTGATAATTCGAAGAGACTTGCAAAGATAACCAATCATACATAAAAGAATTCAGAGAAGATTCGAATATTATTCATAGATAGACTTGATCATAAACCCACAATTCATCGGTCTCAACAAACACACCGCAAAAAGAAGATTACATCTAATAGATCTCCACGAGAGAGGGGGAGAACATTGTATTGAGATCCAAAAGAGAGAAGAAGCCATCTAGCTAATAACTATGGACCGAAGGTCTCGAGGTAAACTACTCACACTTCATCGGAGGGGCTAGGATGATGTAGAAGCCCTCCGTGATGATGGCCCTCTCCGGCGGAGCTCCGGAACAGGCCCCGAGATGGGATCTCGTGGGTACAGAAGGTTGCGGCGGTGTAATTAGGTTTTTAGCTCCGTGTCGATCGTTTGAAGTGCGTGAGGTATATATAGGAGGAAGGAGTACGTCGGTGGAGCTTCGATGGGTCCACGAGGCAGGGGGCGAGCCCTAGGGGGGGCGCACCCTCCACCCTCGTGACCGCCTCATGGCTTTCTTGATGGAGGGTCCAAGTCTCCTGGGTCTTATCTGATGAGAAAATCACGTTCCCGAAGGTTTCATTCCGTTTGTATTCCGTTTGATATTCTGTTTCTCTGAAACTCTGAAATAGGCAAAAAACAGCAATTCTGGGCTGGGCCTCCGGTTAATAGGATAGTCCCAAAAATAATATAAAAGTGGAAAATAAAGCCCAATATAGTCCAAAACAGTAGATAATATATCATGGAGCAATCAAAAATTATAGATACGTTGGAGACGTACCAGGCATCCCCAAGCTTAGTTCTGCTTTCGTCCTCGAGTAGGTAAATGATAAAAAGAGAATTTTTGATGCGGAGTGCTACTTGGCATAATTTCAATGTAAATCTTCTTAATTGTGGTATGAATATTCAGATCCAAAAGATTCAAGACAAAAGTTCATGTTGACATAAAAATAATAATACTTCAAGCATACTAACAAAGCAATTATGTCTTCTCAAAATAACATGGCCAAAGAAAGCTATCCCTACAAAATCATATAGTCTGGCTATGCTCTATCTTCACCACACAAAGTATTTAAATCATGCACAACCCCGATGAAAAGCCAAGCAATTGTTCCATACTTTTGACATTTTTAAAACTTTTTCGATCTTCACGCAATACATAAGCGTGAGCCATGGATATATGTAACATCCCAAATTTTCAATTTGGTATGTTATACACAGGTCATCCATGCATATCATATTTTATTGCATTCTCATTTGCTATCCTCGAAATCCTAAGAAACTCAAGGACCCTCGGAGAGAGTTGGGGATTTTCCGATTTTCATATTTGAAATTTTATCAAAAAATGAAAGACGAGGATTATTGATTTTAGTATTTTTCTCCCAGAAAATATTTCATGTTTAAAAATAAACGAGAGGAGATAATATGACTTCTCCAAAAATAATTGAAATACCGGAGGAAAAATGTTAAAATCATTATTTGGGATTTTATTCTATTTATTTGGAATTTTTATTTGCCTAGAGAAAAATTTGCATATATTTAAAATTGCATTTTAGGGGCCAAGAAAAGTTCATCTTGTTCTAAATATTTTATTTAGGCAAAGAAAACTTGTTTTGGCATTTTTAGATTTTTATTTATTTTTCTAGGATTTTTATAATTTCGGCGGAATGTTATTTAAAAAAAAGAAAAAAAGAAGCCGCGCCCGACCGGGCCAACGACCCAGCCGAGCAGGCCGGCCCAAGCCGCCGCCGGCTCCCTGCGTGCGCCGCCGCCGCGCCGGACATGGAGTACGAGCCGGACTCCCGCCGCCTGCCCCTCCTCCAAGCCACCTCTCCCCTCTTTATATACCGCCCCCGTCTCCCTTAGCCACCACCACCGCCACCATCGCCACCGCCGCCCGGGACCGGAGGAGCCCGAGCCGCCGCCGCCCTTGGCCGCCCGTCGCCGCCTCCGCGCCGTCGCCCCTCCCTCGCCGACGCCCCGCCCGCCCTTCGCCCGGACCCAGCCGCCGCCCCGCCGGATGATCGCCGGAGGTAGTCGCCGTTTTTTTAAAATAACCCTTCGTTTAAAAAAAAAACCTAGCCCGTTTTTTTATTTAGATCGGTTTTATTTCCCGGTTTATTTCTTTTGAGAACGTTCACCCGTTCGTTTGTTTTTACGAACCGTTCGTCGTTTAGCTTCCGCTAACGAACGTTCGTTCGTTTAGACGTTCGTCGTTTTCTTTTATCGGTTTTATTCCGCGATTATTTCGATTTCGATTTCTGAACCAATGTTCAGATTAGTATAACTTTTCGCTCGTTTATCGGAATCAGGCGATTCAAGCGCCTGGAGTTTCATCTTGAAACCCTCTTTCCGAATAGCCAACTTAAACCAGTTTTTAACTTTGTAAAATTTGACTCTAGTTCAGATTAGTAAACGGACCTTGTTTCTCGCGCCGTTTGAGTTTCGTTGTTCCGTTTGGTTTGATTCTTTTTGCAAACCGGAGTTCTTAAGTTGAAATCTCCGGTCAACCTCTTTCAGTTGAAGTTTTGTTTGTACATCTTTGTTTGTTGCTTATGTATGTATTGTTTGCTTGCGATAGAATTCCCGGAGTGCGAAGCGTGTTACTCTGAGTCTCTAGGATTCACGGATCGTCGACAAGGCAAGTAACACTTGATCATACCCTTTTCATACCTAGTTTTATGCATTAGCTCAATCCTCACACATTGCATGATTAGGATGTCATTAATTTGTGGGTTGGGAAGTAGATGATGAGGTAGGAACCTATTGCCCTGTTACTATCAAACCCTTGGGAGTTACTTCTACGTGTTGCTTATATTGCTATGCTATGCTCGTAGACATGGTTTGGGTTTGAGAGATATTCACGACAGATGTGAGATTGTTAAATAATGGTTTACTTTAAGGTGGCAACTTAAATACACATCTGGGTGGATTGAGGCACCTGGGGAACCCAAAGGTTGTTCTGTTTTATTGTCGGAAATCCCGAGGTACCCGTGTGATCTTCCTATGGACCGCCATCCAGGCTCAAAGGGAACTGAGATTATTCATGCTAGAAACTTCCGTGTGCAGCCACAAGCTATTATGGGCTCTAGCATAGTTGAGTAAGTTACGTGAAGCTCTCGAAGAGGTAGATCAGCAGGTAGTGGGTTTTATAGGTTTGGTATGATCTATCCGGAGTAGAGAGTTAATGTTTCCGAAAGACTGTGTCTCGGTCATCCGCTTCTCAAACACCATGCAGTGCCAGAAATCAACGGAGGCGATCGAGTCTTGTGGGGAAAAGTATGCAAACCTCTGCAGAGTGTACAATCTAATCATGGTTAGCCGTGTCCCCGGTTATGGACAATTCTGAGTATCTAGTACTTGAGTATTCACATGTATCTCATCACTCTAAATTAATATTGTTGGGATGTTAATCACCTTAATTGGGATTGAGTTGGGGTTATACCTTCTCAATGATGTTTCAACCACCATGATAGTTAAAATAAAATTTATTCCTTTGACATAGGGAAAAATTGGCTTTATGCAAAATCGTAACCATAGAGCTTTCCACCAGCCATATATGCATGTAGTATAGCTTATTCTTTCATTACTCTCTATGTGTTACATTGCCAGCATATTCCATGTGCTGACCCATTCTCGGGCTGCAACATATTATGTTGCAGACTTTTCAAACGAGGAGTAAGGATTTGTAGGTCGTTGCCGTGCAGCTCAGTTATGCCGCTGGAGTTGATGGACTCACTTTATCTTCCAAGCCTTCCGCTGTTATCGCATTAGATGGCCTTAAGCCATATTATTGTAATAAGGTCTCTTTTGAGACATTCGATGTAATAAGTGTGTGATTGCTACTCTGTTATAAATCCTTGAGTAATCGTGTGTGTCGGCATTACCGATCCAGGATGACACGAAGCACGAAGACTTGACCATCTGAGGTCGGGTCGCTACAAGATGGTATCAGAGCACACGCTGAGTGTAGGACACGACCACTAAGATAAAACCATAGGGCACTCCTCTCTACTCATTTCTGACCCCTCTCCATTTTTCCACTCTTTAGGATGACGGAGATGAAGTATAAGTTTGCACAACCGGATGAAGACACACCTTTTGGACGCCACTTGAAGGAAGTCACTAGGTACTGAATATTGGAATACCAAGCTTCACGGACGCATAACGCCACCTTACTAGAAGAAGAATGCTGGAAGATTCAAGCTCTAGTTCCGGAAGGACGTTTGCGCCAAGCACGGAGCCCATAGTATGTGTTTTCGATTGCACCAACATGGAGTTTGGGAAAGACTATGGCAGCTCACATTACCATGGGACGCATTGGAGAAGTCTACAATAAGGAGCTTAAAGACACCATATACCAAATATGTGGGCGCCGAGACGAGCAATGGGAAGTAATCAACACCAAGAAGGATAGATCCATTGCAGCCTACATCCAGAACTAAACCAAAGCACATTCGGCGTCATGAGAACCGGATGTGCGAGACATGATGGATTTGAAGAAGGCGAAAACTAAGATCATCGAAATGGAGGAAGAACTCAAGTCTACACGCGATGGATATGAGGAAGAAATCAAAATACTACTGGAGAAGAACGACGACCTAGTCAAGAAGATCGAGTCTTCATGGGAGGACCGGCACCCAAGGAAGAGGAGCAAGAAGAGGAAGAAGATCCCGCTTGTCCGGACAACTACATCATCATCGCATTTACACCGACTCGGACCCAAGTGATGATGACTATGAGGACGAAGTCGAGCGGACATCATGGAGTCTTCCACCGATCAAAATTTCTAGATGACCACCATATAATAGTAGTATTTTCCCCATGTAACTAGAAGTAGTTGAGCACTTATGCGGTAGTCCTAGATCGTTTTGTATGCCCTTGCTTGCTTGATTGAATGAATGTGTGTTTGCCTCATGTGCATATGGGTAGTGTTTTCTCACTAGACCTCTTTCTATTCTAATCTCTCCCATCTAAACCTTCAGATGCCTCCGAGGCGTGACCCGGTTTTGTTTTCCCACGGAGCTCACTCGATTGATCCAACAATGAGAATGCCTTGATGCAATTGCTAGTTCGTAACCAGGGCAATGCCAACAACAACAACAACAACAACCCACCACCAAAGTGGACAATTTAGCCCGTTTTCTAAGGTTACAACTGCCGGTGTTTTCCGGTAGCACCGAGCCAATAGTTGCGAATGACCGGTTACGCCGTATTGGAAGGAGTTAACCACCGCAGGATGCACGGATCTTTGAAAGAGTGCGCTTTGCCGCACATCAATTAGATGGACCAGCAGCCGCATGGTGGGAGAATTACACGGCTACTTTTCCTATAGCCAATGTCACTTGGGACCGGTTCAACAAGCTTTTCGCATGGCCCATGTTTCAACCGGAGCCATGCAGATAAAGAAGCGTGAGTTCCGCAACTTACGCCAGGGAATTGTCTTGTGGCTCGATGCGTGGATGAGTTTAGCAAGTTATCACGCTTATGCCCTCGATGATGTGGCCACAGATGCCGCAAATCAAGAGAAGTTTATGGAAGGGCTGAATGATGAGATGAGTATGCAGCTGATGGTGGCAACTTTCAACAACTACCAGGAGTTGGTAGATAAGGCTCTAATGATTGAAGGGAAGCAGCAGCAAACTGAGAGTCGTAAGAGGAAGTATGGACAAGGGAAGTATAACTCAGAGTTCACCGAAGCCTCGCAACCCTCGAACTCGGGAGGTCTAGTTCATAACCATGGAGGACATAACCATCTTTGGGGAGGATCGCATAATGGTGCGAAGAATGGGAATGGAAATGCAGCCAACAATAATCAGAATCGCTCAAACCCAGCTACACCTGCCAAGAGAGACTTGAGCCAAGTTATTTGCTTTAAGTGCGGGAAAACAGGGCACTATGCCAACGACTGCCCTGAAGGAAAGAATGGAAATGGAAATGGGAGCGCTGGGAAGAAGCCCAATCCATTCAACAAAGGACAAGTGAACTACATTAACGTGGAGGAAGTTGAAGAGCAGCTGGAAGCGGTAATAGGTAAGTTTCTGGTTCAGTCATTTACCGCTATTGTTCTTTTCGATACTGGTGCATCGCATTCATACATATCAAGGGGATTTGTGGATAAGTTTAAGTTACCAACCCAGACCCTTAGGACCCCTCTTTTAGTGAGCTACTTTGGAGCAGAGTACATGGCTAGCAAGTGGTGCACCCAGATACCCCTAATCATTGGCACGCATGTTTTTCCGTCGACCTAATTATCTTGGAGTCGCAAGGATTGGATGTGATATTAGGTATGGATTGGATGTCAAAGTTTGGAGGAAGTATTGACCGTGCTAGCAAGTCGATTTATCTTATCACCCCAGGTAAAAAGGATTAAGTATGTATCTAGGCATGTGCCTAGGAGGAGCCAAGTGAATACCCTCACGGGAGTTGTACAAGAAGAAGTACACATGGTGAAGGATTATCCAGATGTTTTCCCGGAAGAGTTACCGGGCATGCCACCGGATCGAGACATCGAAGTTTACGATAGAACTAATGCCGTGCAGGCCAATATCCAAGAGACCCTATCGGATGCCCGCAAATGATCTGGAGGAAATTAAGAAGCTGATCAAGGAGCTATTGGGGAAAGGTTACATTCGTAGAAGTTCATCACCTTGGGGAGCCCCGGTACTTTTGGTGGAGAAGAAGGATAAATCCCTGAGGATGGTTGTTGATTACCGAGCTCTGAATGAAGTAACGATAAAGAACAAGTATCCCTTACCAATGATCAATGATCTGTTTGATCAGTTGCAAGGAGCTAAGGTGTTTTCTAAGATTGACCTACGATCAGGATACCATCAGTTGAAGATCCGAGAGAAGGATATACCCAAGACAGCATTCACCACACGATATGGACTATATGAGTATACGGTCATGTCATTTGGACTGACTAACGCCCTGCCTATTTCATGAGTATGATGAACAAATTGCTCATGGAGTATTTGGACAAGTTTGTTGTGGTGTTTATCGATGATATTATGGTTTACTTGAAGAACGAAGAGGAGCACGCAGAACACCTACGTTTGGTTCTTGAGAAACTCAGGGAACACCAGTTACACACCAAATTCAGCAAGTGCGAGTTTTGGTTGAAGGAAGTTGGATTTCTTGGGCATGTTATATCAGGAGAGGGTATAGCAAGAGATCCCAAAGAAATTCAGTCGGTCATTGAATGGTTGGCACCCACTTGATCGGCCGAGATTCGCAGTTTCCTTGGACTAGCAGGATATTATCGGAGATTCATTGAGAATTTTTCCAAGATTGCTAAACCAATGACAAAATTGCTAAGGAAGGATACCAAGTTCAAATGGACAGAGGATTGTGAGACAAGCTTCCAAGAGTTGAAGAAACGGTTGACTACAGCCCCAGTCTTGACATTGCCGATATACATAAGGAGTTTCAAGTGTATTGTGATGCCTCTCGCTTGGGACTTGGATGTGTTCTTATGCAGAGACGGAAAGGTTGTTTCAGTATGCCTCACGACAAGCTGAAGCCTCATGAGTTGAACTATGCCACGCATGATTTGGAGTTAGCATTTGTAGTACATGCGTTGAAGACACAGAGACATTATCTCATGGGAAACAGTTGTGATGTGTACACGGATCATAAGAGTTTAAAGTACATTTTCACACAGAAGGAATTAAACCTCAGACAGAGGAGATGGCTGGAACTTATAAAGGATTACGACATGAAGCTACACTATCATCCAGGAAAGGCCAACGTTGTAGCAGACGCTTTGAGTCGGAAGAGTTATGCCAATATCCTTGAAAATAGAGGACTGCCAAAGGAGTTAGCAGAGGATATTATGGAACTTCGATTGGAGATTGTTCCAAGAGGTTTTCTTGCGACAATGGAGGTTCGATCGACCTTGTTAGACAAGATTCGAGACGCTCAAAAGGAGGATAAAGAGATTGCTGAGATAAAAGAAAAGATGGGCAAAGGAAAAGCCAAAGGTTTTCGCGAGGATGAGCACGATACCTTGTGGTTTGAGGATCGGATTTATGTGCCCAACAATTGGAGATCGGGAAGTTAATACTTCAAGAGGCCCATGACTCACCATACTCGATTCACCCGGAAACACAAAGATGTATTTGGACTGAAGGAACGTTTACGGTGGACTGGTATGAAGAAGGATATTGCCGAGTATGTAGCCGTTTGCGATGTATGTCGAGAGTGAAGGCAGAGCATCAAAAGCCGATGGGACTGTTGCAGCCTATGCCAATACCCGAATGGAAGTGGGACAAACTTGGCATGGATTTTATCAACTGGATTACCCGTAACCAAAGCAGGATATGATTCAATATGGGTAGTTGTGGATCGTTTGACCAAAGTAGCTCACTTCATCCCAGTGAAAACAACTTATACAAGTGCCAAGTTGGCCAAGATATATATGAACAGGATCATATGTTTGCACGGAGTTCTGAGGAGCATCGTATCAGATAGAGGAACACAGTTTACTTCAAAGTTTTGGCATCAGCTACACCAGACTTTGGGTACCCGATTGGAATTCAGTACAACATTCCACCCACAGACGGATGGACAGACAGAGAGAGTTAACCAGATTCTAGAGGATATGTTAAGAGCATGTGCGCTAGATTATAGATCCAGTTGGGATGACAATTTGCCGTATGCAGAATTCTCATATAACAACAGCTACCAGGCCAGTTTGAAGATGACACCGTTCGAAGCTCTATATGGACGCAGATGTAGAACACCCTTGATGTGGGATGAGGTCGGAGACCGTCAGTTGTTTGGACCAGATTTGATCAAAGACTCGGAGGAGAAGGTTAAAGCGATCGAGAGGCAGGACTAAAGATTGCTCGGTCTAGATAAGAGTTACGCAGATTCAAAACGCAAAGAAGTAACCTATGAAATCGGAGATGAGCCTATCTGCAGTATCACCCCCGAGGGGAGTGAAACATTTTGGAGTAAAGGGAAAGTTAGCCCCAAGATTTGTAGGACCGTATCGTGTTTTGGAACGAATGGGAGAAGTTGCCTACAAGCTGGAGTTACCCGAAGGACTGTCAGGAGTTCACGATGTGTTTCACGTATCACAACTGAAAAAGTGCCACGCTGAGATGGCCGACATACCGTTAAAGGATACAGTGCCCTTAGAGGCGATACAGTTGGATAGTAATTTGACTTATGAGGAGAAGCCAGTAAAGATTTTGGATTTCGATAGCAGAGACACTCGCAGCAAAGTTATCAAGTTTTGTAAAGTTCAGTGGAGCCACCGTACCGACGAGGAAGCCACCTGGGAGCGAGAAGATGATATTCGCAAGGACCATCCGCACCTATTTTCTAGCCAACCCGAATCTCGAGGGCGAGATTCATCTTAAGGGGGTAGGTTTGTAACATCCCAAATTTTCAATTTGGTATGTTATACAGTCATCCATGCATATCATATTTTATTGCATTCTCATTTGCTATCCTCGAAATCCTAAGCAACTCAAGGACCCTCGGAGAGAGTTGGGGATTTTCCGATTTTCATATTTGAAATTTTATCAAAAAATGAAAGACGAGGATTATTGATTTTAGTATTTTTCTCCCGGAGAATATTTCATGTTTAAAAATAAACGAGAGGAGATAATATGACTTCTCCAAAAATAATTGAAATACCGGAGGAAAAATGTTAAAATCATTATTTGGGATTTTATTCTATTTATTTGGAATTTTTTTATTTGATTAGAGAAAAATTTGCATATATTTAACATTGCATTTTAGGGGCCAAGAAAAGTTCATCTTGTTCTAAATATTTTATTTAGGCAAAGAAAACTTGTTTTGGTATTTTCAGATTTTTATTTATTTTTCTAGGATTTTTATAATTTTCGGCGGAATGTTTAAGAAAAAAAAACCCGGACCAGCAGCCCAGCGGAAAGCAGGGCCCAAGCCGCCGCCGCCTCCCTATGTGTGCGCCGCCCTTGCCGGACATGGAGTCCGAGCCGGACTCCCCGCCGCCTTGCCCCCTCCTCCAAGCCACCTCTCGCCCCTCTTTATATACCGCCCCCCCTCTCCCCTTAGCCACCACCACCGCCACCATCGCCACCGCCGCCCTTGGGACCGGAGGAGCCGAGCCGAGCCGCCGCCCGCCGCCTTGGTCGCCGCCGCCGCCTCCCGTCGTCGCCCACCCCCTCGCCGAGCTGCCGCCCGCCCGCCTTGCCGCCTTCGCCGGACCCGCGA
Source organism: Aegilops bicornis (assembly GCA_021605145.1). Lineage (NCBI taxonomy): Eukaryota > Viridiplantae > Streptophyta > Magnoliopsida > Poales > Poaceae > Aegilops > Aegilops bicornis. Next base: position 353,833,963 of record CM038669.1, on the reverse strand, counting down.
ACGCCGCCCAGCGGACGATCGCCGGAGGTAGTCGCCGGTTTTTTTTAAAATAACCCTTCGGCTTTAAAAAAAACCCTAGCCCGTTTTTTTATTTAGATCGGTTTTATTTCCCGGTTTATTTATTTTGAGAACGTTCACCCATTCGTTCGTTTTTACGAACCGTTCGTCGTTTAGCTTTCGCTAACGAACGTTCGTTCGTTTAGACGTTCGTCGTTTTCTTTTATCGGTTTTATTCCGCGATTATTTCGATTTCGATTTCTGAACCAATGTTCAAATTCGTATAACTTTTCGCTCGTTTATCGGAATCAGGCGATTCAAGCGCCTGGAGTTTCATCTCGAAACCCTCTTTCCAAATAGCCAACTTAAACCAGTTTTTAACTTTGTAAAATTTGACTCTAGTTCAGATTAGTAAACGGACCTTGTTTCTCTCGCCGTTTGAGTTTCGTTGTTCCGTTTGGTTTGATTCTTTTTGCAAACCGGAGTTCTTAAGTTGAACTCTCCGGTCAACCTCTTTCAGTTGAAGTTTCGTTTGTACATCTTTGTTTGTTGCTTATGTATGTATTGTTTGCTTGCGATAGAATTCCCGGAGTGCTGAGCGTGTTACTCTGAGTCTCTAGGATTCACGGATCGTCGACAAGGCAAGTAACACTTGATCATACCCTTTTCATACCTAGTTTTATGCATTAGCTCAATCCTCACACATTGCATGATTAGGATGTCATTAATTTGTGGGTTGGGAAGTAGATGATGAGGTAGGAACCTATTGCCCTGTTACTATCAAACCCTTGGGAGTTACTTCTACGTGTTGCTTATATTGCTATGCTATGCTCGTAGACGTGGTTTGGGTTTGAGAGATATTCACGACAGATGTGAGATTGTTAAATAATGGTTTACTTTAAGGTGGCAACTTAAATACACATCTGGGTGGATTGAGGCACCTGGGGAACCCAGTGTTGTCTGTTTTATTTTTGAAAATCCCGGGGTACCCGTGTGATCTTCCTATGGACCGCCACCCAGGATCAAAGGGAACTGAGACTATTCATGCTAGAAACTTCCGTGTGCAGCCACAAGCTATTATGGGCTCTAGGATAGTTGAGTAAGTTACGTGAAGCTCTCGAAGAGGTAGATCAGCAGGTAGTGGGTTTTATAGGTTTGGTATGATCTATCCGGAGTAGAGAGTTAATGTTTCCGAAAGACTGTGTCTCGGTCATCCGCTTTCTCAAACACCATGCGGTCACGAGAAACCAACGGAGGCGATCGAGTCTTGTGGGGAGAAGTCGCAAACCTCTGCAGAGTGTACAATCTAATCATGGTTAGCCGTGTCCCCGGTTATGGACAATTCTGAGTATCTAGTACTTGAGTATTCACATGTATCTCATCACTCTAAATTAATATTGTTGGGATGTTAATCACCTTAATTGGGATTGAGTTGGGGTTATACCTTCTCAATGATGTTTCAACCACCATGATAGTTAAAATAAAATTTATTCCTTTGACATAGGGAAAAATTGGCTTTATGCAAAACTGTAACCATAGAGCTTTCCACCAGCCATATATGCATGTAGTATAGCTTATTCTTTCATTACTCTCTATGTGTTACATTGCCAGCATATTCCATGTGTTGACCCGTTCTCGGGCTGCAACATATTATGTTGCAGACTTTTCAGACGAGGAGTAAGGATTTGTAGGTCGTTGCCGTGCAGCTCAGTTATGCCGCTGGAGTTGATGGACTCACTTTATCTTCCAAGCCTTCCGCTGTTATCGCATTAGATGGCCTTAAGCCATATTATTGTAATAAGTTCTCTTTTGAGACATTCGATGTAATAAGTGTGTGATTGCTACTCTGTTATAAATCCTTCGAGTACTGTGTGTGTCAGCATTACCGATCCAGGGATGACACAGAAGCACAGAGACTTGACCATCTGAGGTCGGGTCGCTACAATATAGCATTATATGTGGAATAGAATGGTGGTTGTGGAGAAGACAAAAAGAGGGGAAGATAGTCTCACATAAACTGGGCGTATCAACGGGCTATGGAGATGCCCATCAATAGATATCAATGTGAGTGAGTAGGGATTGCCATGCAACGGATGCACTAGAGCTATAAGTATATGAAAACTCAACAAAAGAAACTAAGTGGGTGTGCATCCAACTCGCTTTCTCATGAAGACCTAGGGCATTTTGAGGAAGCCCATCATTGGAATATACAAGCCAAGTTCTATAATGAAAAATTCCCACTAGTATATGGAAGTGACAAAATGAGAGACTCTCTATCATGAAGATCATGGTGCTACTTTGAAGCACAAGTGTGGTAAAACGATAGTAACATTGTCCCTTCTCTCTTTTTCTCTCATTTTTTTATTTTTTTATTTGGGCCTTTTCTCTTTTTTATGGCCTCTTTTCTTCTTATTTGTTTCGTCCGGTTAATAGGTTAGTCCCAAAAATAATATAAAAGTGGAAAATAAAGCCCAATATAGTCCAAAACAGTAGATAATATAGCATGGAGCAATCAAAAATTATAGATACGTTGGAGACGTATCAACCACCTGGATAGTTGTGCAGGTTGTGTTTTCAGGGAAAGAACAGTTTATCAAGATGAAATTCTATTGAATAATATGTTGACTAATGAAAATAATTGGACACTTCCTGAACCAACTCGTAAGCCAACTCCGAAGAAAAGGGGTGTTCTATTTCTAGTCCTGAAGATATGCAAGATGCAAAGAAATCTATGAAAGAAAAGGGTATTAAAGCTGAAGATGTTAAGAATTTACCTCCTATTGAAGAAATACATGGTCTTAATTTACCACCTATTGAAGAAATACATGGTTTTAATTCATCACCTATTGAAGAAACACATGGTCTTGATAACCCGACACAGGTAGTAAAGGTAAATTCTCTCTATAGATATGATAAAGCTGAAATCCCTCCTACTAAGTTTGCTAGCCAATGTTTGGATGAGTTTGATAATTTTATGGTTAAGCAAGAAGATTTTAATGCTTATTTTGGTAGACAATTAAAATGCAATGCTTATATGATTGAACGCTTAAGTGATTATATGTCTAGAGTTAAACGTGAACTTAAACTCATTAGTAAACATGCTTCTATGGTTACCACTCAAGTAGAACAAGTACTTAAAGCTCATAATGATTTTCTCAATGAATTGAATAGTAAGAATAATGACTTTGATGTTAGAGTTGCAACTAGAGGGGGTAAAGTGACTCAGGAACCTTTGTATCCTGAGGGACACCCTAAGAGAATTGAGCAGGATTCTCAGAGAAATAATTTAGATGCACCTAGCTAGTCCTTCTAAAAAGAAGAAAAAGAAAAATGATAGGACTTTGCATGCTTCTAGTGAACCTGTTGTAGACACAACTGAGAATCCCAATGATATTTCTATTTCTGATGCTGAAACACAATCTGGTAATGAGCATGAACCTAGTGATAATGTTAATGACAATGTTCATCTTGATGCTCAACCTAGCAAGGATAATGATGTAGAAATTGAACCTGCTTTTGATCTTGATAACCCACAATCAAAGAATCAATGTTATGATAAGAGAGACTTTGTTGATAGGAAGCACGGTAAAGAAACAGAACCATGGGTTCAAAAACCCATGCCTTTTCCTCCCAAACCATCCAAGAAAAAGGATGATGAGGATTTTGAGCGCTTTGCTGAAATGATTAGACCTATGTTTATGCGTATGTGTTTGACTGATATGCTCAAAATGAATCCTTATGCTAAGTATATGAAAGATATTGTTACTAATAAAAGAAAGATACCGGAAGCTGAAATTTCCACCATGCTTGCTAATTACACTTTTAAGGGTGGAATACCTCAGAAGTTAGGAGATCCAGGAGTACCAACTATACCATGCTCCATTAAAAGAAACTATGTTAAAACTGCTTTATGTGACCTTGGAGCCGGTGTAAGTGTTATGCCTCTCTCTTTATATCGTAGACTTGATTTGAATAAGTTGAAACCTACTGAAATATCTTTGCAAATGGCTGATAAATCAACTGCTATACATGTCGGTATTTGTGAGGATGTGCCTGTTGTGGTTGCAAACGTTACTATTTTAATGGACTTTGTTATTCTTGATATTCCCGAGGACGATAGTATGTCTATTATTCTTGCAAGACCCTTTTTGAATACTGCAGGGGCTGTTTGTCGGTGTACAAAAAGAGGGGTACACTTTTTGTACCACTTAACCTGTGCACGGGCAGTCAGAGCCGCGCCCACGACCACACCAAGCAAAGCAGGGGAGGTGAGCCAAGGTAAGGCCAAAGCCCGAGACAACCAGAGCAACGCCAAGGCCAAGACCACGAAGAGCAGAGGGACGAAGCAGGTTCCCCCGTCAAGACCCTTGCCGGGGCAACCTCAGCGGCCCCGGCAAGATCCTTGCCGGGATAGCTCGCCCCACACCAATAGAGCGAGCCACCCTTGAGCCCACGACCGCCGACACCACCATCAATGTGGGGCCAGGGCTCGGGAAGGCACCTTTGTGGTGGCAAGCAGATCTTTGTGAAGACATATTCAAGATCCGATGAGGATTAGAAGACGACGGTCCTCAGCAAGATCCTTGCCGAGGAAGGCTACCAGACCCCCGGCAAGACCCTTGTTGGGACGACAACGGTTACTGCAGCAAGACCCTTGCCGGGCCACCCGACAAGGCCCTCACCAAGGACGCCAGCAGGGCCGCCGCCAGGCCCGCCCATGACCAAGCTTCCACCACCATTCGCATGCAACTGCCAGCCCAACCAGCTGGGCGGGCACCTGTGTGGCAGCATGCAGCTCCCAGGCCAACTCGTCAAGCGCCTGCGTGGCGGCATGCGGATCTACGTGAAGGCTCCACCACCGCGCCACCTCAGCTGCCTGCCTGCCTACATGGCACCGCATGCATCGCCGGGCAAGCGCGTGTCGGGCGAGGAGGAGCGGCGACGGATGGGACGGGCCTCGCCCCGTCCCGATAAAGCAAAGGGCGCCTAAGCGATGCATTAAATGCATCTTGTCCTCATGTCTGAGGGATAACCTCGCAACACGTACACCTTTCCACCTCCTGTGTGCCGCTGTGGCAACCCCTTTTTCCTATAAAAGGAGGCCCGAGGCGACCATGAGAAGGATTCGGCTCTTTCGAACCACATGCTGATCACAACTAGTTGGAGGGCTCAAGAACTCTCAGAAATACACCCACCAAAGCAGGACGAGGGTTTTACGCATCCTCGCGGCCCAAACCTGGGTAAACAATCCTTGTGCTGTCTACTAACCCTGCTCTCCTCACAACCCTGCGCCCCGGCAACCATAGTAGGGATTCTTGTGATCCCATAGGTGTCGTTCCACACCGACATCTTTGGCGCGCCAGGTAGGGGGCGCAGGATCTGGTCTGGTAGTTGGCCTGGCAGTCTTTCGTCGCTTTCAGTTTCTTAGAAGAAGGCGACTGGAGAAACGACGCTGGCTCGGCAACATAAAAGCTAAGTTATTCAGAGCCTTGGATTATTTCCTTTTGCACTTGAGGTTATCGTCCTCGGAGATCTGGCCTATGTATGGGAAACCTACACGCAAAGCCCCCCCCCCCCCCCGCGATTGGCAACGCCTTTGTTCTGTTTCGAGTCCGCTCAATAGCTCAAAGCTGCCGCGTCGAGAATGGTGGGGTAGCCTTCCGCACCTGGAAACGCTCCTGGCTCTGACTCGAGTCAAACAAGACAGTTCGGGCGGCCGCGCTAAGGGCGGCAAGGTGGTCCGCCCGGCAGCAAGCACACCCGGCAGGCCAATGGGGATCCGTCCCCAAGACGCCCCTTGGGTTTACGCGCCTGTGAGCCTACCCAGTAACGTAGGGTGGACATACAAAGGAAAATCAAACAGGAAAATAACATGCATAATACTGAAAGGGCTGCAGAGTTATATTACATCAAATTGTTGCTGCGGTTCTAACTAGTGATAGCGATTGTCTTGGTTGTGAACCTGCAGCGGCGATAAAGGACGGGATGCCTAATCCCGGCGGTGGCCCTCCACCCTCAAAATTCCGCCGACACGGTTGACGATGGGCTTGATGCGCTCCCTGAGTGGCGCGAGGTCAGTATCCTCTGACAAGCTCTCCAGCGCGGCGCCGAAGTCGAGGTCGGGGTACCAGTGCGCCACCTTGGTGAGAACCTTGGTCATGGCACCCTGGCAAAGCCTCTAGGACTCCTCTGCCAGCGAGGCCGCCTGGTTGGCGTGGAGCCGCTCCAAAGCACCGACGACTTTCTCAAAGAACAAGGTCAGGCTGCAGTTGGCGCTCACGCTCCGCTCCGGGACGTACCTCACGTCTGGCATCTCCATGATGGCCAGTTACGCGGCGGCTTGGTCCGCGACGGTGGCAAGGCGATCGAGCCAATGTTTCTCGCCCGCCACGTGATCCGCGAAGTTGAGGCCCTCGTTCGTCCGCAACTCCTTCTCGGCCTCCAGCTCCTTGGCCAGGGTCCCCTCTCGGGTCTTGGCCTCCTCCAGCACCTTCTCGAGATCCTCCAGCTTTAGCTTGAGATCTCTGACGGAGTTGTTGGCCTCGGAGAGCTCCCCAGCCTTCTTGTGACGCGCCCTGCGCCTCTGTGAGCAGCATTAGCGTGTCCCTCTCCTGGGACAGCTTCAGCGCCAGCTCCTTCAGCCCGTCGCGCTCCACCTCCAGCTTCTTCACCTTGCCGGCGTGAACCTGGGCCTGGGCATTGAGTGCCTCTTTATGCCTCTACTATAGCTCACTGGTCCGCCGCAGGACAAGCTTCTCCACCTCTGCATCCTTGCCGCGAAGCATGGCGGCAAACTTCTCCTCGCACGCAGCAAGGTCCTCCTCCTGGGAGTGCAGCGCGGCCTCTGCTGAGTACAGGCGGCTTCGGCGGCCGCAGCCAAGTTCTTCGCCGTCACCTGAGCCTTCTCGACATCGGTGAGCTTCATGGTGAGCTCCACGTCGCGCTTGGCCAGCTCGCCCTGAGCGGCCTTGAGCTCCTGGTGGGCCTCGCGGAACCAGTCCTGCGTCTCGGCCACGCGCTCCTGGAGGTCCGCCTCCGCCTTCTCCACCACCGCCGTCCTGGACTTAACCTTGTCCAGGCGGGCACGATGGAACGCCTGGAGCTTCCGGAAGCTGGCGCCCATGATGTGGAGGAGCCGCTCCTCCTGCGAACCGTCGCCGCCAACAACCGGCTTTCGATGACTTCAAGCCTGGCAGCGGCAAGCACCTCGTCGTCGAACACCTCTCCCCCAACGGGTGTCCTGGTGCTCGACGCACCTGGAAGGTGGATGAACAAGTCGTCACTCACCCTCAGGTACTTGCCGGAGCCGGAAGCAGCAAAGGAGGAAGGCCGGTCACCAGCCTCCTCCTCCTCCTCCTTGGCAGCGGCCCCGCCGGCTTCTCCGGCAAGCCCCTTGTCGGCTTCCTGAGCGGCAGCCTCGTCGGCCTCCCCGGTAGGCCCCTCGGCAGCATCCTCAGCAACGTCTTTGGCGGTCTCCTCAGCGGCGATATTCTCGGCGTCCGCCTCGGCAGCCTTGGCGACGCCCTTGATGACAGCGTCCACATCCTCTGGGTTCACCGAGGAGGAATCTGGGCGCCGAAGAAGGGTGTGAGGCAAGGCCAAGACCAAGAACCGGAAAGAAAAATAAGTAGGGACGATCGGCAAATGACTTACCGGTGCCAGCGCCCGGCTGGGAAACGGAAGTCCCCTCCCCGCCAACATTTGGCGTCGAGGCAAAGCCGCCAGCGCCCAAGTTCTCTTCCTCCTCCTCCATGTGTGTGGGCCTGGTACTTGGCGCCCTTGCCGGGGACGTCCCTCGGGGCGGTGTGGTCGATGGGGGCGGCGTGTTGGGAGTAGTCCTCTGTGGCTCCTGCTGCTGCTGCTCCCCTCCTGCATACCTAGCAAGGTCAGCACCAAAGTGTCGTGCCCCTGACACATGTCGAAGAGGAAAGAATAATGAACTTACGCTGGGGCATGTGCCGGTGGCTGCTGTCGGGGCTGCTCAACACCACCAACGGCGCCCTCGACGTGCCAACCGGGGGCTGGCCACCCGCCGAGACCCTGGCCCTCTTCACTCTCTGGGCCAGCGTCTCCACGTCCCTGCAAAGATTACGACAAGTCAAGGCAAGCAAAACAGAGTGAGGGAGCAGAGATAACGAAAAGGAGCCAGATGCTTACTCGTCGTCCGCCTCCTCCTCTGTTGTTTTCCTGTTCCTCCTCGGGCTGAGGGATCCATAATCGAAGGTGACCTCCGTGTCAACATCCGCCGGAGGAGGGAAGGGAGGCAGCGTCTGGGCACGCTTGGATGAAGAAGGGGCGGCTGTCTTCTTCTTCACCGCGACCTTCGCCGGCTTCTTCGCCGCTGCGGCCCTCGTGTGGGGACAGGACCCCTCCAAGGTCAGCTGCGGCTGCGCAGCCCTGCCGGGCCGGACCGGCTCGCCGGAACTAGCCCGCTGCAAGACGCGCCCTCTCCCCATAGCCGGCGTCGGGCCTGCGGTTTCGTCCTCCTCCTCCGACGACTCGCCGGTCACATCCTCAACCAGAGGAGCCTCGGTGCCGGCGCTGCTGGCTCCCCCGGCGGCCGCCGCCCACCGGGCGAGCTCCTCCTCTTCCACGGCTGTCGCGGCCTTGTCCTCCACACCGCCGGTGCTGCCGGCCTCCCTGGCAAGTTGTGCCTCCCTCGCCCTGGTGGTGATGTAGTCCAACTCCGCCTGCGTGGTGTCCTGGACAAGCAGCCGCTCGGCGTCGGTGTTGACGTACCCCTCGTGCAGGGTATCAAAGAACTGCACCACTTCGGCGTCCTCCGGCTCCTTCCAGCTTGGGTCGGGGCCATGCGCGTCGCAGTCCGGCATCATGGCAATGATCTCGGACCGACGCGAATTGTTGCACAATGGGACCACCCCCGTCGGCATCTTGAACAAAGGCCCCTTGAGGACCTTGCCGGCCATCGCAGCGGCCCTCGCGACCTTGCCAGTCCGCTCGACCTTGCCGTCACGGCCCATGATGACCCACAAGTATAGGGGATCTATCGTAGTCCTTCCGATAAGTAAGAGTGTCGAACCCAACGAGGAGCAGAAGGAAATGATAAGCTGCTTTCAGCAAGGTATTCTCTGCAAGTACTGAAATAAGTGGTAACAAACAGTTTTGTGATAAGATAATTTGTAATCAGCAACAAGTAACAAAAGTAAATAAAGTGCAGCAAGGTGGCCCAATCCTTTTTGTAGCAAAGGACAAGCATGGACAAACTCTTATATAAGGAAAAGCGCTCCCGAGGACACATGGGAATATCGTCAAGCTAGTTTTCATCACGTTCATATGATTCGCGTTCGGTACTTTGACAATTTGTTATGTGGGTGGACCGGTGCTTGGGTGTTGTTATTACTTGAACAAGCATCCCACTTATGATTAACCTCTATTGCAAGCATCCGCAACTACAACAAAAGTGTTAAGGTAAACCTAACCATAGCATGAAACATATGGATCCAAATCAGCCCCTTACGAAGCAACGCATAAACTAGGGTTTAAGCTTCTGTCACTCTAGCAACCCATCATCTACTTATTACTTCCCAATGCCTTCCTCTAGGCCCAAATAGTGGTGAAGTGTTATGTAGTCCATGTTCACATAACACCACTAGAGGCTAGACAACATACATCTCATCAAAATATCAAACGAATACCAAATTCACATGACTACTAATAGCAAGACTTCTCCCATGTCCTCAGGAACAAACGTAACTACTCACAAAGCATATTCATGTTCATAATCAGAGGGGTATTAATATGCATAAAGGATCTGAGCATATGATCTTCCACCAAATAAACCAACTAGCATCAACTACAAGGAGTAATCAACACTACTAGCAACCTACTAGTACCAATCCCGGACTTGGAGACAAGAATTGGATACAAGAGAAGAACTAGGGTTTTGAGAGGAGATGGTGCTGGTGAAAATGTTGATGGAGATTGCCCTCTCCCGATGAGAGGAGAGTTGGTGATGATGATGGCGATGATTTCCCCCTCCCGGAGGGAAGTGTCCCCGGCAGAACAGCTCTGCCGGAGCCCTAGATTGGTTCCGCCAAGGTTCCGCCTCGTGGCGGCGGAGTTTCGTCCCGAAAGGTTGGTTATGATTTTTTCCTCGACGAAAGACCTCATATAGCAGAAGATGGCCATCGGAGAGCCAGGGGCCCACGAGGTAGGGGTGCGCCCAGGGGTAGGGGCGCGCCCCACCCTCGTGGCCAGGTGGGCCCCTCTGGTGAACTTCTTCCGCTCAATATTTTTATTATTTCCAAAATGACTTCCATGGAGTTTCGGACTTACAGGTTGTGCAAAATAGGTCTCTAATATTTGCTCCTTTTCCAGCCCAGAATTCCAGCTACCGGCATTCTCCCTCCTTATGTAAACCTTGTAAAATAAGAGAGAATAGGCATAAGTATCGTGACATAACATGTAATAACAGCCCATAATGCAATAAATATCGATATAAAAGCATGATGCAAAATGAACGTATCAACTCCCCCAAGCTTAGACCTCGCTTGTCCTCAAGTGAAAGCCGATAAAAATAAATATGTCCCCATGTTTAGAGGTAGAGGCGTCGATAAAAATAAAATACAGACATGAATGCATCATGATTATTCTCATAATAGCAACATATATGAATATTGTCATATGATTTCTTATGCTCAAGTAATAATCTATTCACAATGCAAAAGTACGAATCATAAACTTTATTGAGAACCAACAAACTATAATCTCAGTCATTGAAGCAATTGCAATTTATCATAACATCAGAAAGAGTCTATGTCAGAGCTTAATAGCAAGTCCACATACTCAACTATCGTTTAGTCTTTCATGATTGCTAACACTCACGCGATACTTGTGGTTATCGAGTTTTAATCGGACACAGAGAAAGATAGGGGCTAATAGTTTCGCCTCCCAACCTCTTACCTCAAGGGTAATGTCAACAATAATAACTCATGCTCCCCTACATCCAATTAGATATATCTATCAGGATCTTTCCAACATACTCTGCTTGCCAAAGGATAAAATGAAAAAGGAAAGGTGAAGGTCACCATGACTCTTGCATAAGGTAGAAGATAGTAATAAAAGATAGGCCCTTCGCAGAGGGAAGCAGAGGTTGACATGCGCTTTTATGGTTGGATGCACAAAATCTTAATGCGAAAGAACGTCACTTTATATTGCCCCTTGTGATATGAAACTTTATTATGCACTCTGTCGCTTTTATTTCTTCCACATCACAAGATCGTATAAAGCTTATTTCCTCCACACCAATCAATCATACATATTTGGAGAGCAATTTTTATTGCTTTGCACCATTGACAACTTACTTGAAGGATCTTACTCAATCCATAGGTAGGTATAGTGGACTCTCATGGCAAACTGGGTTTAAGGATATTTGGAAGCACAAGTAGTATCTCTACTTGGTGCTGAGAATTTGGCTAGCATGAGGGGGAAAGGCAAGCTCAACATGTTGGACGATTCATGACAACATACATTATCTCAGATATAAGAAAACACAACCCATTACATTGTCTTCCTTGTCCAACATCAACTCTTTAGCATGTCATATTTTAATGAGTGCTCCCAATCATAAAAGATGTCAATGATAATGTATTTACATGTGAAACCTCTCTTTCCTTATTACTTCCTATTAATTGCAACGATGACCAAAGCTATGTCTGCCAACTCCCAACAACTTTTAATCATCATACTCTTTCTATGTGAAGTCATTACTCTCAATAAGATCAATATGAACTATTTGTTTCTTTTTATTCTTTTTCTTGTTTTCTTTTATTCATTCAAGATCATAGCATAATAATCAAGCCCTTGACTCAACACTAATCTTAATTATATATATAGCTCACGGACTCGATTACATAGAGAGATCATAAAGCAAAACTCAAAACTAGATCATGCCATAAACTTTATTCTACTAGATCAAGATACTACTAATAGGATCGACCTAAGAAACACGGTAAAGATAGGAGTGTGATGGTGATACGATACCGGGGCACCTCCCTCAAGCTTGGCAGTTGCCAAGGGGAGTGCCCATACCCATGTGATTATGTCTCCTTCTTTGTCAGTGAACAGGATGGTGGTGATGTTGACTTAGTTGATGGCATAGACCTCTCCCTTAATTTGCGCTTGAGGACAGAATTTTGGTCCCTCAAATCATTAATCTCCCACTCCAGGGTTAATATCTTTTTGCATAGGTCCTACTTATTTTCCTGCAAGAGACGAAAAGGGATAAACTTGATCTTTGGTTTCTTTACCCTATCAGGGAGACTTGACTTTTCGAACTCCACATGCATGTCCCCGGGTTGAGGTAATGGGGCTTCATCTTCATCTGAGCTCGTCTCCTCCTTCCCCCTGGGTTCATAGTCCTCTTCTTCCTCCATAGTCCAGCCATCGTGTTCCACATCTCCATAGACCTTAGGGTTTGCTAAGTAATCATCCACATAGCTTTCTCCTTCCGAATCCTGGGAAGACATGTTGATCTAATCTGCAGTAGGACAACTCAAAATGAAAACAGAGGATAATTGCGTGATACAGGAGTCAAAACCTTCGGGAGAATATATAATGAATTTTTACTGACCAAAATACGTATTGTGCAAGAAAACGGAGTCCGGAAGACACACGAGGTGCCCACAAGGTAGGGGGCGCGCCCTCCACCCTCGTGGGGCCCTCGTGTCCTTCCCGGACTGCTACTTATTTTTTCTGTTTTTCTAAATATTCCAAAACGGAGAAATATTGCCTTAAAAACTGTTTTGGAGTCGGTTTACTTATCGTACCACATACCTATTCCTTTTCGGAGTCTGAAACGTTCCGGAAAGTGTCCCTTATGTATTCCTCCGGGTTACGGTTTCAATAACATTGGTTTCAACATTTATGGGATTACTTGAGATATAATGTTTAATTCTTTGACCGTTCACCACCTTCGAATTTTTTCCTTCGAAGTTGTTGATTTTTATGGCACCGGAATGATAGACCTCCTCGATAATGTAGGGCCTTCCCATTTAGAGAGAAGTTTTCCTGCAAAAAATCTTAAACAAGAGTTGTATAGCAATACATAATCATCTACGTTAAACTAACGCTTTTGTATCCTTTTGTCATGCCATCTTTTAACTTTTTCTTTAAACAACTTGGCATTTTCATAAGCTTGGGTTCTCCATTCATCAAGTGAGCTAATATCAAATAACCTCTTCTCACCAGCAAGTTTGAAATCATAATTGAGCTCTTTAATAACCCAATAAGCCTTATGTTCTAGTTCGAGAGGTAAATGACATGCTTTTCCATAAACCATTTTATATGGAGACATACCCATAGGATTTTTATATGCAGCTCAGAGGCCCATAATGCATCATCAAGTTTCTTGGACCAATTCTTCCTAGATCTATTGACAGTCTTTTGCAAAATTAATTTGAGTTCTCTATTATTCAATTCTACTTGACCACTAGACTGTGGGTGATAAGGAGATGTGATTCTGTGATTAACATCATATTTAGCAAGCATTTTACGGAAAGCACCACGAATAAAATGTGAACCACCATCAATCATTAAATATCTAGGGACTCCAAACCTCGGAAAAATTAACTTCTTTAAGCATTTTAATAGAAGTGTTATGATCATCACTACTAGTTGGAATAGCTTCTACCCACTTAGTAACATAATAAACAACAACTAAAATATGTGTATATCCATTAGAGGCAGGAAAAGGTACCATATAATCAAAGCCCCAAACATCAAATGGTTCAATAACAAGTGAAAAATTCATAGGCATTTCTTGACGTCTACTAATATTACCAATTCTTTGACATTCATCACATGATAGGACAAACTTACGGGCATCCTTGAAGAGAGTAGGCCAATAAAAACCGGATTGCAATACCTTATGTGCAGTTCTATCTCCAGCGTGGTGTCCTCCATAAGCTTCGGAGTGGCAGTTGGTAGGATCTGTTCCTGTTCATGCTCAGGTACACAACATCTAATAACACCATCTAGTCCTTCTTTATAAAGATGTGGGTCATCCCAAAAGTAATGTCTCAAATCATAGAAGAACTTTTTCTTTTGCTGGTATGTGAAACTAGGTGGTATGAATTTAGCAACAATGTAATTAGCATAATCAGCATACCATGGAGTACTATGAGAAGTACTTATGACATTTAATTGCTCATCAGGAAAGCTATCATCAATAAGTAGTGGGTCATCAAGAACATTTTCTAACCTAGACAAGTTATGCGCAATGGGGTTCTCGGCTCCCTTTCTATCAACAATATGCAAATAAAATTCTTGTAGCAAGAGAACCCATCTAATAAGTCTAGGTTTAGCATCTTTCTTTTCCATAAGCTATTTAATAGCAGCATGATCAGTGTGAATAGTTACTTTAGAATCAACAATATAAGGTATGAACTTATCACAAGCAAATACAACTGCTAACAGTTCTTTTTCAGTAGTAGCATAATTTCTTTGAGCATTGTATAGAGTCTTACTAGCATAATGGATAACATTTATTTTCTTATCAACTCTTTGCCCTAGAACAGCACCTACAGCATAATCACTAGCATCACACATAATTTCAAAGGGTAAATTCCAATCAGGTGGCTGAACAATGGGTGCAGAGATCAATGCTTTCTTAAGTATTTCAAATGCTTCTACACAATCATCATCAAAGACAAATGGTATATCTTTTTGTAACAAATTAGTCAGAGGCCGAGAAATTTTTGAGAAGTCCTTAATGAACCTCCTATAAAATCCGGCATGACCAAGGAAACTTCTTATACCTTTGATGTCCTTGGGACATGGCATCTTTTCAATAGCATCAACCTTGGCTTTATCAACTTCAATACCTCTTTCAAAAACTTTATGCCCCAAGACAATACCTTCATTAACCATAAAGCGACATTTTTCCCAATTCAAGACAAGACTAGTTTCTTCACATCTCTGCAAAACTCGATCAAGGTTGCTCAAGCAATCATCAAAAGAAGATCCATAGACGGAAAAGTCATCCATGAAAACCTCACAAATCTTTTCACAAGTCAGAGAATATAACCATCATGCATCTTTGAAAGGTAGCAGGTGCATTACATAAACCAAAAGGCATACGTCTATAAGAAAAAGTATCGAAAGGGCATGTAAAAGTAGTCTTTGATTGATCTTTAGCTGACGCAGGTATTTGGCAGAACCCAGAATAACCATCTAGAAAGCAATAGTGTGTATGTTTGCATAATCTTTCTAGAATTTGATCGATAAAAGGTAAGGGGTAATGATCCTTTTTAGTAGCCTTATTTAATTTACGGAAATCAATTACCATCCTATAACATGCAATAATTCTTTGCAGAATCAATTCATCTTTATCATTAGGAACAACAGTAACACCTCCCTTCTTAGGGACACAATGGACAGGACTTACCCGCTGACTATCAGCAACGGGATAAATTATACCTGCCTCCAGAAGCTTTAGTATTTCTTTTCTTACCACTTCTTTCATTTTAGGATTCAGCCGCCGTTGATGATCACGAACTGGTTTGGCATCTTCTTCCAAATTTATTTTATGTTGACATAGAGTGGGACTAATGCCCTTAAGATCATCAAGAGTATATCCAATAGCAGCACGGTGCTTCTTCAGAGTTTTCAATAATCTTTCTTCTTCATGCTCAGAAAGGTTAGCACTAATAATAATAGGATATATCTTCTTTTCATCAAGATAAGCATATTTAAGTTTATCAGGCAACGTTTTAAGCTCAAACACGGGATCACCCTTAGGTGGAGGAGGATCCCCTAAGATTTCAACAGGCAAATTGTGTTTCAGAATAGGTTCATGCTTAAAGAATACTTCATCTATTTCCCTTCTTTCATTCATAAACATATCATTTTGATGGTCTAGCAGATATTGTTCTAAAGGATCACTAGGAGGTACGGCAATAGAAGCAAGACCAATAATTTCATCCTTACTAGGCAATTCTTCTTCACGGTGTTGTTTACTAAATTTAGAGAAATTAAACTCATGAATCATATCACCCAAACCAATAGTAACAACATTCTTTTCGCAGTCTATCTTAGCATTAACGGTGTTCAAGAAGGGTCTACCAAATATAATGGGACAGAAGCTATCTTGTGGGAACCAAGAACAAGAAAATCAGCATGGTATTTAGTTTTCCCACATAAGACTTCAACATCTCTAACAATTCCCATTGCTAATATAGTATCTCTATTGGCAAGTTTAATTGTAACATCAATTCCTTCTAACTCAGCGGGTGCAATTTCATGCTTAATTTTTTCGTATAAAGTATGCGGTATAACACTAGAACTAGCACCCATATCACATAAGCAATGATAACAATGATCTCCTATTTTAACAGAAATAACAGGCACGCCTACCACAGGTCTATGTTTATCTTTAACACAAGGTTTGGCAATTCTAGCGGTTTCATCGCAGAATTGAATAACATGCCCATCAATATTATCAGACAAGAGATCTTTAACAATAGCAATATTAGGTTCAACTTTGACTTGCTCAGGAGGTGTATAAGTTCTAATCTTGCTTTTACGAACCACAGTTGAAGCTTTAGCATGATCCTTTATCCTAACAGGGAAAGGTGGTTTCTCAACATAAGAAGTAGGAACAATAGGATCATTATAAGTGACACTTTTTTCTTCAACTTTAATAGGTGCACCTACTTTTACTTCTATGGGAGGATGATATTTAAACCACTTCTCCTTGGGGAGATCAACATAAGTAGGAAAAGATTCACAGAAAGAAGCTACTATCTCAGAGTCAAGTCCATATTTAGTGCTAAATTTACGGAAAACATCGGTATCCCTAAAAGACTTAACACAATCAAAGTTAGGTGTCATACCTGACTCCTTACCTTCGTCGAGATCCCAATCTTCAGAGTTGCGTTTAATTCTATCCAGTAAATTCCATTTGAATTCAATAGTCTTCATCATAAAAGAACCAGCACAAGAAGTATCGAGCATGATGTGATTGTTTTCAGAAAGCCGAGCATAAATTTTTTGAAGAATTATTTCTCTTGAGAGCTCATGATTGGGGCATGAATATAACATTGATTTAAGCCTCCCCCAAGCTTGAGCGATTCTTTCTCCTTTGCGAGGCCAAAAATTATATATATAATTGCGATCACAATGAACAAGATGCATAGGATAATACTTCTGATGAAATTCCAACTTCATTCGTTTATAGTTCCATGATCCCGTATCATCACATAGCCTATACCATGTCGATGCATCTCCCTTCAAAGATAAAGGGAAGACCTT
Source organism: Aegilops bicornis (assembly GCA_021605145.1). Taxonomy (NCBI): domain Eukaryota; kingdom Viridiplantae; phylum Streptophyta; class Magnoliopsida; order Poales; family Poaceae; genus Aegilops; species Aegilops bicornis. The sequence continues at coordinate 353,816,695 of CM038669.1, read as the reverse complement.
CTTCTTATCAACATCATCGGGTATACCTGCAAGCTTAAATAATCCACAAACTTCATCCACATAGAGTAGATGTTCATGAGGATGCTTTGTTCCATCTCCTGTAAAAGGGTTATCAAGCAGTTTTTCTAACATACCCGAAGGAACTTCAAAGGGAATAATTTCATTTTCAGTAGGTTCAGTAGGTTGAGGAGCAATTCTTTGCTCTACTGGTCGGGGTGAACATACCCCGAACAAGCCCCTCAGAGGGTTACTTTCCATAGTAACAAGTGACAGTAAATTTCAGCACACTATATAAATTTTTTCTTACCAAATTCCACCTACCAAAGGCGCTTCACTCCCCGACAACGGCACCAGAAAAGAGTCTTGATGACCCACAAGTATAGGGGATCTATCGTAGTCCTTTCGATAAGTAAGAGTGTCGAACCCAACAAGGAGCAGAAGGAAATGATAAGCGGTTTTCAGCAAGGTATTCTCTGCAAGTACTGAAATAAGTGGTAACAAATAGTTTTGTGATAAGATAATTTGTAACGAGCAACAAGTAACAAAAGTAAATGAAGTGCAGCAAGGTGGCCCAATCCTTTTTGTGGCAAAGGACAAGCCTGGACAAACTCTTATATAACGAAAAGCGCTCCCGAGGACACATGGGAATATCGCCAAGCTAGTTTTCATCACGTTCATATGATTCGCGTTCGGTACTTTGATAATTTGATATGTGGGTGGACCGGTGCTTGGGTGCTGTTCTTACTTGAACAAGCATCCCAGTTATAATTAACCTCTATTGCAAGCATCTGCAACTACAACAAAAGTATTAAGGTAAACCTAACCATAGCATGAAACATATGGATCCAAATCAGCCCCTTACGAAGCAACGCATAAACTAGGGTTTAAGCTTACATCACTCTAGCAACCCATCATCTACTTATTAATTCCCAATGCCTTCCTCTAGGCCCAAATAATGGTGAAGTGTTATGTAGTCGACGTTCACATAACACCACTAGAGGCTAGACAACATACATCTCATCAAAATATCGAATCTAATACCAAATTCACATGACTACTAATAGCAAGACTTCTCCCATGTCCTCGTGAACAAACGTAACTACTCACAAAGCATATTCATGTTCATAATCAGAGGGGTATTAATATGCATAAATGATCTGAACATATGATCTTCCACCAAATAAACCAACTAGCATCAACTACAAGGAGTAATCAACACTACTAGCAACCTACTAGTACCAATCCCGGACTTGCAAACAAGAATTGGGTACAAGAGATGAACTAGGGTTTTGAGAGGAGATGGTGCTGGTGAAGATGTTGATGGAGATTGCCCTCTCCCGATGAGAGGAGCGTTGGTGATGACGATGGCGATGATTTCCCCCTCCCGGAGGGAAGTGTCCCCGGCAGAACAGCTCTGCCGGAGCCCTAGATTGGTTCCATCAAGGTTCCGCCTCGTGGCGGCGGAGTTTCGTCCCGAAAGGTTTCTTATGATTTTTTCCTCGATGAAAGACCTCATATAGCGTAAGATGGCCATCGGAGAGCCAGCGAGGGGCCCACGAGGTAGGGGTGCGCCCGGGGGTAGGGCGCGCCCCACCCTCGTGGGCTGTGTGGGCCCCTCCGTGAACTTCTTCCGCTCAATATATTTTATTATTTCCAAAAATGACTTTCGTGGAGTTTTAGGACTTTTGGAGTTGTGCAGAATAGGTCTCTAATATTTGCTCCTTTTCCAGCCCAGAATTCTAGCTGCCGGCATTCTCACTCCTTATGTAAACCTTGTAAAATAAGAGAGAATAGGCATAAGTATCGTGACATAACGTGTAATAACAGCCCATAATACAATAAATATTGATATAAAAGCATGATGCAAAATGGACGTATCAGCCCACGTCAAGCTAGAAGAGCTGCTGGCAGAAATGGGCGTGCGCCATCACCGTGAAGTTGTGTTCGAGGCCGGGGCGGAGCCGCATGATGTCGGCGGGGTTCGTGAAGAGCCAGGCTGGCCTCCCCTTGTTATGCAGAGGAGCGATCCAGCGACGGATGAAGTCCTCCCCGATCATTTCAAGGGTGAGCCCGGCCTGGGTAAGCCGGAGAATCCTGGTGGTGGCAACCGTGAGCATTTGGTAGTGTGATCAAGGCATTGGGTTTGTACAGACTTTCGGAGAAGCCTGTATTTACAAGAAAGTGGGTGGGAGCTTTGTAGCATTTCCGATATTATATGTGGATGGCATATTACTAATCGGAAATGATATAGAATTTCTGGATAGCATAAAGGGATACTTGAATAAGAGTTTTTCAATGAAAGACCTCGGTGAAGCTGCTTACATATTGGGCATTAAGATCTATAGAGATAGATCAAGACGCTTAATTGGACTTTCACAAAGCACATACCTTGACAAAGTTTTGAAAAAGTTCAAAATGGGTCAAGCAAAGAAAGGATTCTTGCCTGTGTTACAAGGTGTGAAATTGAGTAAGACTCAATGCCCGACCACTACAGAAGATAGAGATAAAATGAAAGATGTTCCCTGTTGTTCAGCCATAGGCTCTATCATGTATGCAATGCTGTGTACTAGACCTGATGTGTGTCTTGCTATAAGTCTAGCAGGGAGGTACCAAAGTAATCCAGGAGTGGATCACTGGATAGCGGTCAAGAACATCCTGAAATACCTGAAAAGGACTAAGGATATGTTTCTCGTATATGGAGGTGAAAAAGAGCTCATCGTAAATGGTTACGTTGATGCAAGCTTTGACACTGATCCGGACGATTCTAAATCGCAAACCGGATACGTGTTTACATTGAACGGTGGAGCTGTCAGTTGGTGCAGTTCTAAACAAAGCGTTGTGGCGGGATCTACATGTGAAGCGGAGTACATAGCTGCTTCGGAAGCAGCAAACGAAGGAGTCTGGATGAAGGAGTTCATATCCGATCTAGGTGTCATACCTAGTGCATCGGGTCCAATGAAAATCTTTGGTGACAATCTTTGGTGCAATTGCCTTGGCAAAGGAATCCAGATTTCACAAGAGAACCAAGCACATCAAGAGACGCTTCAATTCCATCCGGATCTAGTCCGTGGGAGACATAGAGATTTGCAAGATACATACGGATCTGAATGTAGCAGACCGTTGACTAAGCCTCTTCCACGAGCAAAACATGATCAGCACCAAAGCTCCATGGGTGTTAGAATCATTACTGTGTAATCTAGATTATTGACTCTAGTGCAAGTGGGAGACTGAAGGAAATATGCCCTAGAGGCAATAATAAAGTTATTATTTTATTTCCTTATATCATGATAAATGTTTATAATTCATGCTAGAATTGTATTAACCGGAAACATAATACTTGCGTTGAATACATAGACAAACTAAGCGTCACCAGTATGCCTCTACTTGACTAGCTCGTTAATCAAAGATGGTTATGTTTCCTAACCATAGACATGTGTTGTCATTTGATTAACGGGATCACATCATTAGGAGAATGATGTGATTGACATGACCCATTCCATTAGCTTAGCACCCGAACGTTTAGTATGTTGCTATTGCTTTCTTCATGGCTTATACATGTTCCTATGACTATGAGATTATGCAACTCCCGTTTGCCGGAGGAACACTTTGTGTGCTACCAATCGTCACAACGTAACTAGGTGATTATAAATGAGCTCTAGAGGTGTCTCCAAAGGTACATGTTGGGTTGGCGTATTTCGAGATTAGGATTTGTCACTTCGATTGTTGGAGAGGTATCTCTGGGCCCTCTCGGTAATGCACATCACATAAGCCTTGCAAGCATTGCAACTAATGAGTTAGTTAAGTAGATGATGTATTACGGAACGAGTAAAGAGACTTTCCGGTAACGAGATTGAACTAGGTACTGAGATACCGACGATCGAATCTCGGGCAAGTAACATACCGATGACAAAGGGAACAACATATGTTGTTATGCGGTCTGAACGATAAAGATCTTCGTAGAATATGTAGGAGCCAATATGAGCATCCAGGTTCCGCTATTGGTTATTGACCGGAGACGTGTCTCGGTCATGTCTACATTGTTCTCGAACCCGTAGGGTCCGCACGCTTAACGTTACGATGACAATTTCATTATGAGTTTATATATTTTGATGTACCGAAGTTTGTTCAGAGTCCCGGATGTGATCACGGACATGACGAGGAGTCTTGAAATGGTCGAGACATAAAGATTGATATATTGGACGGCTATATTCGAACACCGGAAGTGTTCCGGAGAAGTTTTGGATAAAATCGGAGTACCGGGGGGTTACCGGAACCCCCCCGGGGGTTAATGGGCCTCATGGGCCCAAAGAAGAGGAGGCGCGGCCAGGGCAGGCCGCGCACCCCGTCCCCCTCTAGTCCGAATTGGACAAGGAGGGGGGGGGGGCGCCCCCCCTTTTCCTTCCTCTCCTCTCTCCCTTCTTTCCCCCTCTCCTAGTTGGACAAGGAAAAGGAGGGAGTCCTACTCCCGGTAGGAGTAGGACTCCTCCATGTCGCGCCTCCTCCTGGCCGGCCGCCCCTCCCCCTTGCTCCTTTATATACGGGGGCAGGGGGGCACCTCTAGAAACACAAGTTGATCTTCGTGATCGTTCTCTTAGCCGTGTGCGGTGCCCCCCTCGACCATACTCCTTGATAATATTGTAGCGGTGCTTAGGCGAAGCCCTGTGACGGTAGAACATCGAGATCGTTGCCACGCCGTCGTGCTAACGGAACTCTTCCCTGACACTTTGCTGGATCGGAGTCCGGGGATCGTCATCGAGCTGAACGTGTGCTAGAACTCGGAGGTGCCGTAGTTTCGGTGCTTGATCGGTCGGGTCGCGAAGACGTACGACTACATCAACCGCGTTGTCATAACGCTTCCGCTTTCGGTCTATGAGGGTACATGGAAAAAACTCTCCCCTCTCGTTGCTATGCATCACCATGATCTTGCGTGTGCGTATGAATTTTTTTGAAATTACTACGTTCCCCAACAATGGTATCAGAGCCAGGTTTTATGTGTTGATGTTATATGCACGAGTAGAACACAAGTGAGTTGTGGGCGATATAAGTCATACTGCTTACCAGCATGTCATACTTTGGTTCGGCGGTATTGTTGAATGAAGCGGCTCGGACCGACATTACGCCAGACGCTTACGCGAGACCTGGTTCTACCGACGTGCTTTGCACATGTGGTGGCGGGCGTCAGTTTCTCCAACTTTAGTTGAACCAAGTGTGGCTACGCCTGGTCCTTGCGAAGGTTAAAACAGCACCAACTTGACAAACTATCATTGTGGTTTTGATGCGTAGGTAAGATTGGTTCTTGCTTAAGCCCGTAGCAGCCACGTAAAACTTGCAACAAACAAAGTAGAGGACGTCTAACTTGTTTTTGCAGGGTATGTTGTGATGTGATATGGTCAAGACATGATGCTAAATTTCATTGTATGAGATGATCATGTTTTGTAACCGAGTTATCGGCAATCGCGAGAGCCATATGGTTGTCGCTTTATTGTATGCAATGCAATTGCCTGTAATGCTTTACTTTATCACTAAGCGGTAGCGATAGTCGAGAAGCATAAGATTGGCGAGACGACAACGATGCTACGATGGAGATCAAGGTGTCGCGCCGGTGGCGATGGTGATCATGACGGTGCTTGAAGATGGAGATCACAAGCACAAGATGATGATGGCCATATCATATCACTTATATTGATTGCATGTGATGTTTATCTTTTATGCATCTTATCTTGCTTTGATTGACGGTAGCATTATAAGATGATCCCTCACTAAATTATCATAGTAAAAGTGTTCTCCCTGAGTATGCACCATTGCGAAAGTTCTTCGTGCTGAGACACCACGTGATCATCGGGTGTGATAGGCTCTACGTTCAAATACAACGGGTGCAGAACAGTTGCACACGCAGAATACTCAGGTTTAACTTGACGAGCCTAGCATATAACGGATATGGCCTCGGAACACGGAGACCGAAAGGTCGAGCGTGAATCATATAGTAGATATGATCAACATAGTGATGTTCACCATTGAAACTACTCCATCTCATGTGATGATCGGACATGGTTTAGTTTATTTGGATCACGTGATCACTTAGAGGATTAGAGGGATGTCTATCTAAGTGGGAGTTCTTTAGTAATATGATTAATTGAACTTAAATTTATCATGAACTTAGTACCTGATAGTATCTTTCTTGTTTATGTTTGATTGTAGATAGATGGCCCGTGTTGTTGTTCCGTTGAATTTTAATGCGTTCCTTGAGAAAGCAAAGTTGAAAGATGATGGTAGCAATTACACGGACTGGGTCCGTAACTTGAGGATTATCCTCATTGCTGCACAGAAGAGTTACGTCCTGGAAGCACCGCTGGGTGCCAGGCCTGCTGCTGATGCAACTGACGACGTTAAGAACGTCTGGCAGAGCAAAGCTGATGACTACTCGATAGTTCAATGTGCCATGCTTTACGGCTTAGAATCGGGTCTTCAACGACGTTTTGAACGTCATGGAGCATATGAGATGTTCCAGGAGTTGAAGTTAATATTTCAAGCAAATGCCCGGATTGAGAGATATGAAGTCTCCAATAAGTTCTATAGCTGCAAAATGGAGGAGAACAGTTCTGTCAGTGAGCATATACTCAAAATGTCTGGGTATAATAATCACTTGATTCAATTGGGAGTTAATCTTCCAGATGATTGTGTCATTGACAGAATTCTCCAATCACTTCCACCTAGCTACAAGATCTTCGTGATGAACTATAATATGCAAGGGATGGATAAGACAATTCCCGAGCTCTTCGCAATGCTGAAAGTTGCGGAGGTAGAAATCAAGAAGGAGCATCAAGTGTTGATGGTCAACAAGACCACTAGTTTCAAGAAAAAGAGCAAAGGGAAGAAGAAGGGGAACTTCAAGAAGAACAAGACGCAAGTTGATGCTCAGGAGAAGAAACCTAAATCTGGACCCAAGCCTGAAACTGAGTGCTTCTACTGCAAGCAGACTGGTCACTGGAAGCGGAACTGCCCCAAGTATTTGGCGGATAAGAAGGATGGCAAGGTGAACAAAGGTATATGTGATATACATGTTATTGATGTGTACCTTACTAATGCTCGCAGTAGCACTGGTATTTGATAATCTTGGTTACATTGCTAATATTTGCAACTTGAAACAGGGACTATGGATTGCCGAAGATTGGCTAAGGACAAGGTGACGATCTTGGCGTGGGAAATGGTTCCAAAGTCGATGTGATCGCAATCAAGCATGCTACCTCTACATCTACCTTCGGGATTAGTATTAGACCTAAATAATTGTTATTTGGTGCCAGCGTTGAGCATGAACATTATATCTGGATCTTGTTTGATGCGTAGACGGTTATTCATTTAAATCAGAGAATAATGGTTGTTCTATTTATATGAGTAATATCTTTTATGGTCATGCACCCTTGAAGAGTGGTCTATTCTTATTAAATCTCGATAGTAGTGACACACATATTCATAATGTTGAAGCCAAAAGATGCAGAGTTGATAATGATAGTGCAACTTATTTGTGGCACTGCCGTTTGGGTCATATCGTGTAAAGCGCATGAAGAAACTCCATACTGATGGGCTTTTGGAACCACTTGATTATGAATCACTTGGTACTTGCGAACCGTGCCTTATGGGCAAGATGACCAAAACACCGTTCTCCGGTACTATGGAGAGAGCAACAAATTTGTTGGAAATCATACATACAGATGTATGCGGTCCGATGAATGTTGAGGCTCGTGGCGAATATCGTTATTTTCTCACCTTCACAGATGACTTAAGCAGATATGGGTATATCTACTTAATGAAACATAAGTCTGAAACATTTGAAAAGTTCAAAGAATTTCAGAGTGAAGTTGAAAATCATCGTAACAAGAAAATAAAGTTTCTACGATCTGATCATGGAGGAGAATATTTGAGTTACTGAGTTTGGTGTACATTTGAAACAATGCGAATAGTTTAGCAACTCACGCCACCGGAACACCACAACAGTAATGGTGTGTCCGAACGTCGTAATCGTACTTTACTAGATATGGTGTGATCTATGATGTCTCTTACTGATTTACCGCTATCGTTTTGGGGTTATGCTTTAGAGACCGCCGCATCCACGTTAAATAGGGCACCATCGAAATCCGTTGAGACGATGCCTTATGAACTATGGATTGGCAAGAAACCAAAGTTGTCGTTTCTTAAAGTTTGGGGCTGCGATGCTTATGTGAAAAAGCTTCAACCTGATAAGCTCGAACCCAAATCGGAGAAATGTGTCTTCATAGGATATCCAAAGGAAACTATTGGATACACCTTCTATCACAGATCCAAAGGCAAGACTTTTGTTGCTAAATTCAGAAACTTTCTAGAGAAGGAGTTTCTCTCGAAAGAAGTGAGTGGGAGGAAAGTAGAACTTGATGAGGTAACTGTACCTGCTCCCTTATTGGAAAGTAGTACATCACAGAAACCGATTGCTGTGACACCTACACCAATTAGTGAGGAAGCTAATGACGATGATCATGAAACTTCAGAACAAGTTACTACTGAACCTCGTAGATCAACCAGAGTAAGATCCGCACCAGAGTGGTACGGTAATCCTGTTCTGGAAGTCATGCTACTAGATCATGATGAACCTACGAACTACGAAGAAGCGATGGTGAGCCCAGATTCATAAAATGGCTTGAAGCCATGAAATCTGAGATGGGATCCATGTATGAGAACAAAGTGTGGACTTTGGTTGACTTGCCCAATGATCGGCAAGCAATTGAGAATAAATGGATCTTCAAGAAGAAGACTGACGTTGACGGTAATGTTACTGTCTACAAAGCTCGACTTGTCACAAAAGGTTTTCGACAAGTTCAAGGGATTGACTACGATGAGACCTTCTCACCCGTAGCGATGCTTAAGTCTATCCGAATCATGTTAGCAATAGCCGCATTTTATGATTATGAAATTTGGCAGATGGACGTCAAAACTGCATTCCTGAATGGATTTCTGGAAGAAGAGTTGTATATGATGCAGCCGGAAGGTTTTGTCGATCCAAAAGGAGCTAACAAAGTGTGCAAGCTCCAGCGATCCATTTATGGACTGGTGCAAGCCTCTCGGAGTTGGAATAAACGCTTTGATAGTGTGATCAAAGGGTTTGTACAGACTTTTGGAGAAGCCTGTATTTACAAGAAAGTGAGTGGGAGCTCAGAGCATTTCGATATTATATGTGGATGACATATTACTAATCGGAAATGATATAGAATTTCTGGATAGCATAAAGGGATACTTGAATAAGAGTTTTTCAATGAAAGACCTCGGTGAAGCTGCTTACATATTGGGCATTAAGATCTATAGAGATAGATCAAGACGCTTAATTGGACTTTCACAAAGCACATACCTTGACAAAGTTTTGAAAAAGTTCAAAATGGATCAAGCAAAGAAAGGATTCTTGCCTGTGTTACAAGGTGTGAAATTGAGTAAGACTCAATGCCCGACCACTGTAGAAGATAGAGAGAAAATGAAAGATGTTCCCTATGCTTCAGCCATAGGCTCTATGATGTATGCAATGCTGCGTACTAGACCTGATGTGTGTCTTGCTATAAGTCTAGCAGGGAGGTACCAAAGTAATCCAGGAGTGGATCACTGGACAGCGGTCAAGAACATCCTGAAATACCTGAAAAGGACTAAGGATATGTTTCTCATATATGGAGGTGACAAAGAGCTCATCGTAAATGGTTACGTTGATGCAAGCTTTGACACTGATCCGGACGATTCTAAATCACAAACCGGATACGTGTTTACATTAAACGGTGGAGCTATCAGTTGGTGCAGTTCTAAACAAAGCGTTGTGGCCGGATCTACATGTGAAGCGGAGTACATAGCTGCTTCGGAAGCAGCAAACGAAGGAGTCTGGATGAAGGAGTTCATATCCAATCTAGGTGTCATACCTAGTGCATCGGGTATAATGAAAATCTTTTGTGACAATACTGGTGCAATTGCCTTGGCAAAGGAATCCAGATTTCACAAGAGAACCAAGCACATCAAGAGACGCTTCAATTCCATCCGGAATCTAGTCCAGGTGGGAGACATAGAGATTTGCAAGATACATACGGATCTGAATGTAGCAGACTCGTTGACTAAGCCTCTTCCACGAGCAAAACATGATCAACACCAAAGCTCCATGGGTGTTAGAATCATTACCGTAATCTAGATTATTGACTCTAGTGCAAGTGGGAGACTGAAGGAAATATGCCCTAGAGGCAATAATAAAGTTATTATTTTATTTCCTTATATCATGATAAATGTTTATTATTCATGCTAGAATTGTATTAACCGGAAACATAATACTTGTGTGAATACATAGACAAACTAAACGTCACCAGTATGCCTCTACTTCCTAGCTCGTTAATCGAAGATGGTTATGTTTCCTAACCATATACATGTGTTGTCATTTGATTAACGGGATCACATCATTAGGAGAATGATGTGATTGACATGACCCATTCCATTAGCTTAGCACCCGGTCGTTTAGTATGTTGCTATTGCTTTCTTCATGACTTATACATGTTCCTATGACTATGAGATTATGCAACCCCCGTTTGCCAGAGGAACACTTTGTGTGCTACCAATCGTCACAACGTAACTGGGTGATTATAAAGGAGCTCTACTGGTGTCTCCAAAGGTACATGTTGGGTTGGCGTATTTCGAGATTAGGATTTGTCACTCCGATTGTTGGAGAGGTATCTCTGGGCCCTCTTGGTAATGCACATCACATAAGCCTTGCAAGCATTGCAACTAATGAGTTAGTTGCGAGATGATGTATTACGGAACGAGTAAAGAGACTTTCCGCTAACGAGATTGAACTAGGTATTGAGATACCGACGATCGAATCTCGGGCAAGTAACATACCGACGACAAAGGGAACAACGTATGTTGTTATGCGGTCTGACCGATAAAGATCTTCATAGAATATGTAGGAGCCAATATGAGCATCCAGGTTCCACTATTGGTTATTGACCGGAGACGTGTCTCGGTCATGTCTACATTGTTCTCGAACCCGTAGGGTCCGCACGCTTAATGTTACGATGATAGTTTCATTATGAGTTTATATATTTTGAAGTACCTAAGTTTGTTCGGAGTCCCGGATGTGATCACGGACATGACAAGGAGTCTCGAAATGGTCGAGACATGAAGATTGATATATTGGACGGCTATATTCGGACACCGGAAGTGTTCCGGAGAAGTTCTGGATAAAACCGGAGTACCGGGGGGTTACCGGAACCCTCCCGGGGGTTAATGGGCCTCATGGGCCCAAAGTGGAGAAGAGGAGGGCTGCTGCAGGCAGGCCGCCCCCCTCTAGTCCAAATTGGACAAGGAGGGGCGGCGCCTCTTCCTTCCTCTCCTCTCTCCTTCCTTCCCCTCTCCTACTTGGACCAGGAACGGAGGGAGTCCTACTCCCGGTAGGAGTAGGACTCCTCCCTGGCGCGCCTCCTCCTGGCCGGCCGCCCCTCCCCCTTGCTCCTTTATATACGGGGGCAGGGGGCACCTCTAGACACACAAGTTGATCTTCGTGATCGTTCTCTTAGCCGTGTGCGGTGCCCCCCTCCACCATACTCCTCGATAATATTGTAGCGGTGCTTAGGCGGAGCCCTGCGACGGTAGAACATCAAGATCGTCACCACGCCGTCGTGCTGACGGAACTCTTCCCCGACACATTGCTGGATCGGAGTCCGGGGATCGTCATCGAGCTGAACATGTGCTAGAACTCGGAGGTGCCATAGTTTCGGTGCTTGATCGGTCGGGTCGCGAAGACGTACGACTACATCAACCGCATTGTCATAACGCTTCCGCTTTCGGTCTACGAGGGTACATGGACAATACTCTCCCCTCTCGTTGCTATGCATCACCATGATCTTGCGTGTGCGTAGGAATTTTTTTGAAATTACTACGTTCCCCAACAAGATGTTGATGGAGATTGCCCTCTCCCGATGAGCAGAAGGAAATGATAAGCGGTTTTCAGCAAGGTATTCTCTGCAAGTACTGAAATAAGTGGTAACAAACAGTTTTGTGATAAGATAATTTGTAACGAGCAACAAGTAACAAAAGTAAATGAAGTGCAGCAAGGTGGCCCAATCCTTTTGTGGGAAAGGACAAGCCTGGACAAACTCTTATATAAGTAAAAGCGCTCCCGAGGACACATGGGAATATCGTCAAGCTAGTTTTCATCACGTTCATATGATTCGCGTTCGGTACTTTGATAATTTGATATGTGGGTGGACCGGTGCTTGGGTGCTGTTCTTACTTGAACAAGCATCCCACTTATGATTAACCTCTATTGCAAGCATCCGCAACTACAACATAAGTATTAAGGTAAACCTAACCATAGCATGAAACATATGGATCCAAATCAGCCCTTACGGCAACGCATAAACTAGGGTTTAAGCTTCCATCACTCTAGCAACCCATCATCTACTTATTACTGCCCAATGCCTTCCTCTAGGCCCAAATAGTGGTGAAGTGTTATGTAGTCGACGCTCACATAACACCACTAGAGGCTAGACAACATACATCTCATCAAAATATCGAATCTAATACCAAATTCACATGACTACTAATAGCAAGACTTCTCCCATGTCCTCAGGAACAAACGTAACTACTCACAAAGCATATTCATGTTCATAATCAGAGGGGTGTTAATATGCATAAAGGATCTGAACATATGATCTTGCACCAAATAAACCACCTAGCATCAACTACAAGGAGTAATCAATTCTACTAGCAACCTACTAGTACCAATCCCGGACTTGGAGACAAGAATTGGATACAAGAGATTAACTAGGGTTTTGAGAGGAGATGGTGCTGGTGAAGATGTTGATGGAGATTGCCCTCTCCCGATGAGAGGAGCGTTGGTGATGACGATGACGATGATTTCACCCTCCCGGAGGGAAGTGTCCCCGGCAGAACAGCTCTGCCGGAGCCCTAGATTGGTTCCATGAGTTCCGCCTGCATGGCGGAGTTTCGTCCCGAAAGGTTGGTTATGATTTTTTCCTCGACGAAGACCTCATATAGCGTAAGATGGCCATCGGAGAGCCAGGGGGCCCTGACGAGGTAGGGGCGCGCCGAGGGGTAGGGCGCGCCCCACCACCAAGCGTGGCTGTGGGCCCACCTCTAGTGAACTTCTTCCGCTCAATATTTTTTATTATTTCAAAAAATGACTTTCGTGGAGTTTCAGGACTTTTGAGTTGTGCGTAATAGGTCTCTAATATTTGCTCCTTTTCCAGCCCAGAATTCCAACTGCCGGCATTCTCCCTCCTTATGTAAACCTTGTAAAATAAGAGAGAATATGCATAAGTATCGTGACATAACGTGTAATAACAGCCCATAATACAATAAATATCGATATAAAAGCATGATGCAAAATGGACGTCTCAGCCCACGTCAAGCTGGAAGAGCCGCTGGCAGAAATGGGCGTGCGCCATCACCGTGAAGTTGTGGTCGAGGCCGGGGCGGAGCCGCATGATGTCAGCAGGGTTCGTGAAGAGCTAGGCTGACCTCCCCTTGTTATGCAGAGGAGCGATCCGGTGACGGATGAAGTCCTCCCCGATCATTTCAAGGGTGAGCCCGGCCTGGGTAAGCCAGAGAATCCTGGTGGTGGCAACCGTGAGCTTTCCGTCGTCGGCATCGACGGCACTCCAATCACTGCCGCAAACCGGCAGCACCCGGCGAACTCTGCAGAACGCCGGCGGGTCCTTCTCTTTGATCCAGAACCACCGGCCCCGCCATTCTTCCCACCTCTCCTTCATGGCGCCGTCCGGGTACACTCCCTTGGATTTTGGGATCCAGGCGATGCACCCCGAGATGGCACCCGCTGTCTCGATCCGAGGGAAGAAGTAATGACGGAAGAGCGCCGTGTTGGGGTGCACCCAGGCAAAGCCTTCGTAGAGGTGCGCGAAAAGGGCCATGCACGCCACCGCATTCGGAGTAAAATCCAGGAGGCGGAAGCCGAAGGTGTGCATGATGTCCCTGAAGAAATCGGAGAAGGGGGGACAGAGCCCACAAGAAAAATAATCAAAAAAGAAGGGGTAACGATTTGGGGCAGGCTCGGCACAGTCAGCGGGGATGACGCGCGTGTCTGGATGCCCCGAATTCTCTCCCCCCCCCCCCCGTCTTCATTCCCCACAGGGGCCTAAAGGAGTCCTGAAGCTCGAACACGTCGACCATCGAGGGGAAGAAGAAGGCGGACTGCGTCCGCTGCCCCGCCAGCGTGCTCTCTGGCGGCTCCACATCTCCGGCGGCCTTGGCCACCCCCTTGCCCTTGGTGGATTTTGGCGACATAGCGGCTGGAGGAGGAGGGCAGGACAGAGGGCAGCAGAAGCGCAACGGCGGCGAGCAGAAACGAAGCTTGGTGAAGAAGAGGAAGCCGGGCGGAGGTTTCTGAGATTTGGGTTGTGCGAAGGGTAAAAGGAACAGTGCGCCCGTGGTTATCCCTTTTTATGGGGAAGCCGCGGGTCGCGCTGCCCATTTACTGTGATGTGATGCATGCGTGCGGGAACCGCCCCACGCATGCTGCCCACGTCACGCGCACCCCTCCACGCCACGCCGTCCGCGCGGGTCATGGGAAGCGGAGCGCGCGAAAAGCTTTACTGCGGTAAAAACTGCCCTGCGCGCACCGTTCTGGGCCTAGCCCAACAACGCATCGCGCTTATGTGTGGCCCAGGCCCGGGGGCTCCTGTCGGTGTACAAAAAGAGGGGTTCACTTTTTGTACCCCTTTACCTGTGCACGGGCAGTCAGAGCCGCGCCGACGACCACACCAAGCAGAGCAGGGGAGGTGAGCCAAGGTAAGGCCGAATCCCGAGACAATCAAAGCAACGCCAAGGCCAAGACCACGAAGAGCAGAGGGACGAAGCAGGTTCCCCCGGCAAGACCCTTGCCGGGGCAACCTCAGCGGCCCTGGCAAGATCCTTGACAGGACAGCTCGCCCCACACCAATAGAGTGAGCCACCCTTGAGCCCACGACCGCCGACACCACCATCAACATGGGGCCAGGGCTCGGGAAGGCACCTCTGTGGTGGCATGCATATCTTTGTGAAGACATATTCAAGATCCAATGAGGATTAGAAGATGACAGTCCTTGGCAAGATCCTTGCCGAGGAAGGCTACCAGACCCCCGGCAAGACCCTTGCCGGGGACGACAGCGTGCCACGGCAAGACCCTTGCCGGGCCACCCGGCAAGGCCCTCACCAAGGACGCCAGCAGGGCCGCCGCCAGCCCGCCGATGACCAAGCTTCCACCGCTGTCAGATGTAGCTGCCAGCCCAACCAGTTGGGCGGGCACTGCGCAGCATGCAGCTCCCAGGCCAACTCGTCAATCGCCTGCATGGCGGCATGCAGATCTTCGTGAAGGCTCCACCACCGCGCCACCTCAGCTGCCTGCCTGCCTACATGGCACCGCACGCATCGCTGGCCAGGGCGCGTGTTGGAGCGAGGAGGAGCAGCGACGGACGGGACGGGCCTCGCCCCCGTCCCCGATAAAGTAAAGGGACACCTAAGCGATGCATTAAATGCATCTTTTCCTGTAATACGAGGGATAACCTCGCAACACTGTACACCTTTCCACCTCCTGTGTGTCGCTGTGGCAACCCCTTTTTCCGATAAAAGGCGGCCCGAGGCGACCAGGAGAAGGATCGACTCTTTCGAACCACACGCAGATCACAGCTAGTTGGAGGGCTCAAGGCTCTCAGAAATACACCCACCAAAGCAGGACTAGGGTTTTACGCATCCTCGCGGCCCGAATCTGGGTAAACGATCCTTGTGCTGTCTACTAGCCCTGCTCTCCTCGCAACCCTGCGCCCCGGCAACCGTAGTAAGGATTCTTGTGATCCCATAGGTGTCGTTCCACACCGACACTGGTATTGATTGCAACAAAGGCAATGTCACTTTTCATGTTAATGGCAATGAGCATACGGTACACTTTCCAAGGAAACAACCTCAAGTTCATAGTATCAACTCTATTGGAAAAATTCCATCAATTATTTTTGGAGGTTTTGAGTTTCCTCTTCCTACTGTCAAAAAGAGACATGGTATTCTTATTATTGGGTATGTCCATATCCCCGTTGAGGTAACATAGTGTTATTCGAAATTTCTCCGGTTTCATGCAATTCGGAATGAGTTTGTTGACAAGACCTGATCAACCTTGTTAGTGGATTCCTTTTGATGAGCATGAGATGGATGAAGTTAGAAAGCACAACCTTCTGTACCTTCCTTTTACTTTCTATTATTTAGAATAAATAAAGCAAAAATAGTATTTTTTTTCTGTTTCCTGAATTATCTGTGCAATAAAAAAATACCTCGAAAATAAAAGTTCTCCAAATGCCCCGAAAATGAAATATGATTTTTTCTAGAATATTTGAGAATATCTGGCACTGAGAACACATCAGGGGGAGCAAGCACCTGGCCACGAGGGTCTAGGGCGCGCCCACCCCCTGGGCGCGCCCCCTGCCTCGTGGGCCCATGGTGGCTCCCCTCCACTTATTCCTGCACCCACACACTCCTTCTTCCTCCCAAAAAAATCACCAACCAGCTCAAGCACGAGTTCTAGCTCATTTTGCTGCGATTTTTGATCTCCTTGCTCAAAGCACCTCCCACAAAACTGCTTTGGGGATTGTTCCTTGGTATGTGACTCCTCCATTGGTCCAATTAGTTTTTGTTCTAGTGCTTTATTCATTGCAAATTTGTGCTGCCTAGGTGACCATGTTCTTGAGCTTGCATGTCAAATTTATATGGTTCCAAGTATTTCTAATGCATGATATAGTCTCTAGGCACTTGTGGGAGTAGTTGCTATCAATTTTGTTGAGCTTGGTTCACTTTTATTTGAAGTTACTAAATTTTTAAGAAATTTTCAGAAAATGATGAAGAGATTTTTGAGGGGCTCTTCGAGCCAAAGCTCGAAGGATAAGAAGAAGAAGAGAGGCCCAAATATAATCTGCCTCGCATCGCGGAGGTTCGGCCATGTGAATGGCCTTGTGATGATTTCTTGAGAGCAGCAGGGATTTATGATTTGGCTGAGAATGCATGCCTCACCGACTTCCTCCGCAACCAACGCAAACAGTATCTCTTACTCACTAATATCTTTGTGCAAAAATTTCATTTCCATTCTAGGAGGTCACCACCTACGGTGGATTTTTATTTATATGATGAGTATAAGGAGATGACCCTTCGTGAATTACGTGAGGTTTGCAAGTTGCCCTTTTTGGGCATCATAGAGGAACCACATCATGACAATGTGGATGGGTTTATTGATACCATTGCTGTAGGGGAAACGAGGAAGGTTTCTGACGCACGAATTACTAGCATGTTCTACGTTACTTTGCTATATTTGCTAGTAGATGCTTAATTGGCCGCAGAAACTGTGGCAACCTAAGTGTCCCTGACATTGTTATTTTGTTTCATGCCTTGTTTCGTGATGACACATTTAGTATGGGCGCTATTGTTGCAAAGCGGTTAAATCTTAACCGTACTAAGGGCCCTATCTTGGGAGGCATCTTTGCCTCGCGCCTCGCTGCATACTATAACATACTTATTAGGCATTATGAGAAAGAAGAAAAGTTGTTGCCTCCTATTTATTTAGATTATAAGAGTATGGTAGCGCATGATTTTATTGTTAAGAATAGGGAAAAGGCGCGTAAGTACAAACTCTTATTTGATAAAAATCACCATGAGACTATTAACTTGCCTGCTCCTTCCCTGTTTGACTTATCTGAAGGCAAGTATCTCGTTCCGCTGGCGGCCATCCACGCCTACCGGAACCCTACATCAGCCATAGAGCCAGAGCTGGAACCACAATTTGATCCTCCACGACAGTCTGATTACCAGTGGGATCCGGAGGTGATTGCGAACCAGTGGCAATCGAGGCTTCTTCACAGTACGACCCCAACTATAACTTTGGATATCCGCCAGGCCAGCCGTGGCAATAGAGCAACTTAGGCCAAAAGCCTAAGCTTGGGGGAGTATGTATCTCTCACCGACATTACATTCATGTTCGCACACTCATGCTAGTTGTCGGTGCTCATACTTTTTCATTGTAATATCCATGCTAGTTTATTTTCCTTTTTATGCTTTCTTCTTGTGTGCTTGAAAAACTTTAAGAAAACCAAAAAAATAGTAGTAGCTTTTAGCTAGTTTACTTTCTTGCTGTAGTAGTAATAATTAAAAAGAAAACCCAAAAATATTTCCTATTCTTCTTTTGCCCGTTGGGAGCTTTCCCGTGTATATAGTTTTATTTTTTTCTTTTCTTTGGAGGTTGATAGGAGAAGACCATAATAAAATTGTTGAAGTGGCTCTTATATGCATTATCATTGATTTAACCAAGAGCCCATGTTGCCTTGTCTTCTCATGTTTATTGAATGCTCGTAGATTCCAGCTTAGTCCAATGCACGTGCACTATTATTATTATTCACATCATTCGGTCGTGCAAGTGAAAGGCAATTATGACGATATATGATGGACTGATTGAGATGAGAGAAGCTGGTATGAACTCGACCTCTCTTGTTTTTGTAAATATGACTAGCACAAATGCCCGTGCGTTGCAACGTGTGTCCATGAAATTATCCGCCTGAGCGGTACAACGGCATCAGTATAGTGCCACCTAACGGCGACAAACACGTGTACACCAAGATTTGGAAGAAAAGCATTGATTCAACCGTGCATTAGTCAAGAAAGAATCCTTAACACCGATGATAAGGAACACTTCTTCATAATTCTAAAATTATTATGAAAAAATTATTGCGTGAGTATGTTCTGTTTAATTTATCAAACTCATTTAATCGGATTTTCTTCTTTTATATGTTTTGTTTATCTCATGCAGCCAAAACCCACAATTCCATTTAAACCGTGTCTTTTTCTCATGAAGCACACGATCCCATTTTATTTATAGTCAACCAACAAAATAGCGTGCATGTCCTCTTTTCTTTATCTCATGCAGCCTCGCTGACACCTAGAATAAAACAAGATCCATATTTCAATGTTTATTTGTTGATTCTGAAGCCGGCTCATTGTTTACGCAGTTAACTCGCGCACATATGCAAATTTACCAGATTTTCTGTAAAAATGAGGGCAATTAATTGGTAACGTGCTCTATGTAAATAAAAAAACCACTGCAAAAGTGTTTTGTCAATATCCAGGGCGTGTGCTTAGATTTGATTTCATGTGGTGCAAACCTGCATGAGTCTCCGTAATAGCCTCCTTTTTGTTCCTTGTCCTCATTATTTGGTCATGCAGGGCCTCCTTTTCCTTGCTTGGTCTCTCTTTCCTTATTCCCACACAGCTTCTTAGCACCAAGAAAAGTCAAAGACCTATATAAATTGGATGTATTGCATGTATAGGGGCGATGTGGGACTATTTAATAATAAGATTGATCAGAATTCACAACAGTAACATCACCTAGCTCAGTTGGTGGGGGCACAACTCTTCTAAAATGGAATTTGCGGGTTCAATTTCGCAACATCACATATTTTTGCTTCGGTCTGCTTCTTCGGGATTGTTGGGCCCGATTTGTTGGGCCATCGGCCTCAGCACATAGGCGGGTTTCGAGTGCCAGAAAAAGTAGCGTGGCTTGCGTTTAGTTTTTTTCTCTTCATAGGACTCTCAGTTCGGTTTTGAGACGGAGAAGGAAACCAAACGTACGAACTCGTGTATATAGTTTTATTTCTTTTCTTTTCTTTGGGGGTCGATAGGATAAGACCATAATAAAATTGTTGAAGTGGCTCTTATATGCATTATTGTTGATTTAACAAAGAGCCCATATTTCCTTGTCTTCTCCTGTTTATTGAATGCTCATAGATTCCAGCTTAGTCCAATGCACGTGCACTATTATTATTATTCACATAATTCGGCCGTGCAAGTGAAAGGAAATTATGACGATATATGATGGACTGATTGAGATGAGAGAAGCTGGTATGAACTCGACCTCTCTTGTTTTTGTAAATATGATTAGTTCATCGTTCCCGATTCAGCCTATTATGAATAAATGTTTGCAATGACAATTAGAGATTATAGTTTCTTATGCCATGTTTAATTAGCTAGGATTTTATAATGGTTTACCTTGCGTGCCAACATGCTATTAAAATGGTTGTGATGTGGTATGATAGGGTGGTATCCTCCTTTGAATGATTCAAGTGACTTGACTTGGCACATGTTCACGCATGTAGTTGAAACAAAATCAACATAGCCTTCACGATATTTATGTTCATGGTGGATTATATCCTACTCATGCTTACACCCAAGGTTTATTAATTTTAATGCATGTTCATGACTGTTGTCGCTCTCTAGTTGGTCGCTTCCTAGTCTTTTGCTAGCCTTCACTTGTACTAAGCGGGAATACTTCTTGTGCATCCAATCCCTTAAACCCCAAAGTTATTCCATATGAGTCCACTATACCTTCCTACACGCGGTATCAACCTGTCCTTCCAAGTAAATTTGTATGTCCCAAACTACAAACCTTCAAATGAAATTTTGTTTTGTATGCTCGAATAGCTCATGTATCAACTAGGGTTGTCCATATCTTCCATGTTAGGTGGGTTATTCTCAAGAGGAGTGGACTCCGCTCCTCACTCACGAGAAAATTACTGGTCACCGGGATGCCCAGTCCCATGCTTTATGCAAATCAAATCAAAATAATTACAAACAAAACTCCTCGGGACTCTTGTTAGTTGGAGGCACTCGTTGTTTCGAGCAAGCCACGGATTGATGCTTGTTGGTGGAGGGGGAGTATAAACTCTACCATTCTTTTTGGGAACCGCCTATAATGTGTGTAGCATGGAAGATATCGCCATCTGTTGGTTGTTATGTTGACAATGAAAGTGTGCCGCTCAAAATATTATTTATCTCTAATTTAAAATCGAGCTCTGGCACCTTACAAATCCCTGCTTCCCTCTGCGAAGGGTCTATCTATTTACTTTTATGTTGAGTCATCACCCTCTTATTAAAAAGCATCAGCTAGAGAGCACCGCTGTAATTTGCATCCATTACTATAAATTTATATTGGGTATGACTATGATTGGATCTCTTTTACCATGAATTACAATGTCTAGTCAGTCCTTGATCTTTAAGGGTGCTCTGCATATATGTTTTGCGGTCTAAGAAAAGGGCTAGCGAGATACCATCTTGTTATATCATATCATGATTGTTTTGAGAAAGTGTTGTCATCCGAAATTTATTATTATTGCTCGCTAGTTGATTATGCTATTGATATGAGTAAACATGAGACCTAAGTGTTATTGTGAATATGGTTAGTTATAATCATTGCTGAAAACTTGAATGCTGGCTTTACATATTTACAACAACAAGAGCAAACAGAGTTTGTAAAAGTTTTTCTTTATCACTTTCAATTTATCAACTGAATTGCTTGAGGACAAGCAAAGGTTTAAGCTTGGGGGAGTTGATACGTCTCCGTCGTATCTACTTTTCCAAACAGTTTTGCCCTTGTTTTGGACTCTAACTTGCATGATTTGAATGGAACTAACCCGGACTGACGCTGTTTTCAGCAGAATTGCCATGGTGTTATTTTTGTGTAGAAACAAAAGTTCTCGGAATGACCTGAAACTTCACGGAGATTATTTTTGGAAAATATAAAAAATATTGGCGAAATAATCAAGGCCAGGGGCCCCACACCCGTTCCACGAGGGTGGGGGCGCGCCTGCCCTCCCTGGGTGCGCCCCCTGCCTCGTGGGCCCCCTGGAGCTCCACCGACCTCAACTCCAACTCCATGTATTCGTGTTCGGGGAGAAAAAAATCAGAGAGAAAGATTCATCGCGTTTTATGGTACGGAGCCGCCGCCAAGCCCTAATCTCTCTCGGGAGGGCTGATCTGGAGTCCGTTAAGGCTCCAGAGAGGGGAATCCGTCGCCATCGTCATCATTAACCATCCTCCATCACCAATTTCATGATGCTCACCGCCGTGCGTGAGTAATTCCATCATAGGCTTGCTGGACGGTGATGGGTTGGATGAGATTTATCATGTAATCGAGTTAGTATTGTTAGGGTTTGATCCCTAGTTTTCACTATGTTCTGAGATTGATGTTGCTATGACTTTGTTATGCTTAATGCTTGTCACTATGGCCCGAGTGCCATGATTTCAGATCTGAACCTATTATGTTTTCATGAATATATGTGAGTTCTTGATCCTATCTTGCAAGTCTATAGTCACCTACTATGTGTTATGATTCGGCAACCCCGAAGTGACAATAATCGGGACCACTCTCGGTGATGACCGTAGTTTGAGGAGTTCATGTATTCACTATGTGTTAATGCTTTGGTCCGGTACTCTATTAAAAGGAGGCCTTAATATCCCTCAGTTTCCATTAGGACCCGCTGCCACGGGAGGGTAGGACAAAAGATGGCATGCAAGTTCTTTTCCATAAGCACGTATGACTATATTCGGAATACATGCCTACATTACATTGATGAATTGGAGCTAGTTTTGTGTCACCCTATGTTATGACTGTTACATGATGAACCGCATCCAGCATAATTCTCCATCACCGATCCAATGCCTACGAGCTTTTCATATATTGTTCTTCGCTTATTTACTTTTCCGATGCTATTGTTACAATCACTACAAAACCCAAAAATATTACTTTTGCTACCATTACCGCTACTATCATACTTCTTTGCTACTAAATACTTTGCTGCAGATACTAAGTTATCCAGGTGTGGTTGAATTGACAACTCAACTGCTAATACTTGAGAATATTCTTTGGCTCCCCTTGTGTCGAATCAATAAATTTGGGTTGAATACTCTACCCTCGAAAACTGTTGCGATCCCCTATGCTTGTGGGTTATCACTACTCCAAGAAGTTGTCTTGATATTCTTTGTGCATGTCTTGCCTTCTCTTTGTCTTCCTCGCCTTTGTCGTGCCTTCTTTGTGGGGGTGGTTAGGCCTTGATGCACAAGTAAGGGGTATAGAAGTGCCCATACTTTTGTACACCGACACGGTCCATCATCTACCAGCATAGCCTGCGCCGCTATGACAGTCGGAAGGTCAAGCCAAGATCTTTCCAAGATGGCGACCTTGTGCTCCGGCTGATCCAGCGAACAGCCGGCCAGCATAAGCTCTCGGCCCCTTGGGAAGGCCCCTTCATCATCAGCAAGGCCTTGGCAACGACTCCTACTACCTGATTGATGCACAAAAGCCTAGGGCACACAAGAGGGACGACTCCGGCAAGGAATCAGAGCGCCCTTGGAACGTAAATCTCCTTCGAAGATTTTACAGTTGATGCAGTATGTACCATGCTACCTTTTGTATCAAGTACAAGACATCGGGTCCCCTGAGGAACACTCGGGACTACCCTTTTTATCTATATGATAAGTTTTATGCCTATGAATGTGTTACTCCATTTTTTCCGCTTGGCACCGGGTTCGACCAATCAGCCCGGGGGTTTGCCGCCTTATATTATGTCAGTGCTACCTGCAGTCGGACAAGTAATGTGCCAGCATCTAAGCCCTCTCTTGCCGCAAGCCGCAGCTCACAGAGTCAAAGGCAGGAAAATGATGCCCACATGAAAAATGGCTAAGGACCAAAGCATTTACATAAGATAAGCCGGCTTCCCGCCTCGCCGACCGGCTGCTGAGCAGCCGGCCGGCCGGCTTCCCACTTACCTTGCTACATCCTAAAAGGTCGAAGTACTTGTCCTCCCAACGGCTAAGTACTTGTCCCAGCCACAGTCCGCAGAGCGGCTGTTTGGCTGGCAAGACGGCAGCCAAGGGAGGGCGGCAAAGGAAAAAGCCAAAGAGGATCAAAAAACAAGGAAAGTCGGAATTCGGCACAAGCACAGCACGTGCGAAATAATATTTACACAGCAAGGTTTTTTAGCCGGAATTCAATAAAGTTTGAATACACCCCCAGCGGGTGGAACTGCGCGTGTCGGTGTCAAAACCGGCGGATGGTAACATGAGACAAGGGACACGATGTTTTTATCCAGGTTTGGGCCCTCTCGATGGAGGTAAAACCCTACTCCTGCTTGATTGATCTTGATGATATGAGTATTACAAGAGTTGATCTACCACGAGACCAGAGAGGCTAAACCCTAGAAGCTAGCCTATGGTATGATTGTTGTTGGTCCTACAGACTAAACCCTCCGGTTTATATAGACACGGGAGGGGGCTAGGGTTACACAGAGTCGGTTACAAGGAAGGAGATCTACATATCCGGTTTGCCAAGCTTGCCTTCCACGCCAAGGAGAGTCCCATCCGGACACGGGACGTAAGTCTTCAATCTTGTATCTTCATAGTCCAATAGTCCGCCAAAGGTTATAGTCTGGTTGTCCGGATACCCCTTATCCAGACTCCTCAAGAGTCTCCCCGAACCAGGCTTCAATGACGATGAGTCCGCGCCAGATTGTCTTCGGCATTGCAAGGCGGGTTCCTCCTCCGAATACTTCATGGAAGATTTTGAACACGAGGATCGTGTCCGGCTCTGCAAAACAAGTTCCACATACCACCGTAGAGAGAATAATATTTCCACAAATCTTAATCTGCTGATGTATCCCGTAGTGTGACATCACACCAAAGCCAAGCCTTTATTCGAATCGTTTTTTACAGCCAACCTCAATGCATTTCGCGAGGTGGTTTCCTCTGCACATCTTGTCAAAGCAGAGATCGTGTCCCCTTATTACGGGATTCTCATTAATACGGACGTGGGTAACCCAACCGCGTCATTGATTACGACGCTTGGGGGATAAGCGAGTCTTACCAGGCTAGTGGGGACGCTTAGTTTCGTCCACCCATATAAAGGGATAAGGATTCACCTTTCTCTACCCACGCCTTCTTCCTCCTTGCTCATCCATTCTCGCGCACTCAAGCTCCAGCGCCCAAGTCCACATCTTCCTCCTCAACCTTCTCCAATCATGTCCGGAGCGGGAGGCAAGTGGATGGTCTCCTCCGTCACGGAGGGACACATCAAGAAGCTGAGGGGAGACGGATACCTGTCCGAGGATATCGCACACCGGCTCCCAGATAAGGGGCAACTCATCCCCACCCCCAGGCCCCATGAGAGGGTAGTATTCCTTACCCATTTCCTCCGCGGACTGGGATTTCCCCTCCACCCATTCGTCTGGGGGCTCATGTTCTACTACGGCCTGGATTTTCACGATCTGGCCCCGAACTTCATCCTCAACATATCGGCGTTTATCGTCGTGTGTGAGGCCTTCCTCCACATCAAGCCCCACTTCGGCTTATGGCTGAAGACCTTCAATGTCAAACCGAAGGTGGTGGGCGGCTAGAAGGCGAAGTGCAGAGGTGCAATGGTGGGTAAAATGCCCAACGTCACATGGCTCGAGGGCTCCTTCGTAGAGACCATAAAGGGATGGCAATCGGGGTGGTTCTACATCATCGAGCCGCGCAGCACCACATGGGTGGCGGTCCCCGAATTCTGATCTGGAATCTCCACGCGGCTCACCTCCTGGAAAGAGAAGGGCATGCCCTGGGGTAATCCGGTAGAGCTGAACGGACTCTAGACCTGTATGCAAAACATGGTAAACAAGAAGCTCAAGCTTGTCAATGTAGTCCAGGTCATGCTCATCCACCGAATTCTCCCGTGCTAACAACGGGCGTTCAATCTGTGGGAGTTCGTCCCGGCCCAGCACCGGACTCTGAGCGAGCTCTTCGACATGACGCACGAGGACGCCTGGAAGGTGCTGTTTAAAAGTGCCGAGGTTCCCCCTCCCCTCATCGAGGATCGCGGCCTCAGCGCGCAGCGCTAAGTTGGCGTAGTAAGTTCTTTTATTACTTACATGGTATTTATTTTCCCCAGTATGATCATATGTGGGATCTAAGCTCCCATACCTTTGACATGAATGGCTGGAGACGGCCGAACAGATTGACTGTCCGGCTCCTCTGCACGTAGACCCAGTAGATGCTCGCTTAGCGGAGATGCTGGTTCCGGCACCTTACGTGGTGCTGGAGAAGAAGGCCAAGAAGAAGGCCACGGGGACCCGAAAGAGTTCCCGGTGCCCGGTGGTGTCGGACTCATCGTCCGATGACTCCGAGGTGCACTCCTCCCACGAAGATGAGGAGGAGGAAAAAGAAGCTTCTTCCCCTCCAGCAGGGGGAGAGAAGAAAAGGAAGGCCGCCCCAACTGGGGAGGCCGGAGGGTCCAAGAAGGGAAGGATTCTCCTTCCGGACCATTCTACCACCGCCGCCGACAGCGAAGACGAGTGGCCACCCAGGGCCAAGCCCCTGGCGAAGTCGTAAGTATTCGGATGCTAGAGTAACTCATAGCGTCCCTTTATTGCACATCTTCTCCTAACGCCGAATATAATCATGCAGTCCGCCCCGAGCCCGTGTCGACATATCGTCGAGCGGCTCCTTGGATTCGTCGGATGTGAATAGCTTTTCACTTACGACCGCCTCCTCTCCTCGCCCTACGGACAATGCCGAGGTATTGTCTCAAGGGGTTCTAAACAGAGGGGAGGTAGTCCTGGGGGCGCCTCAAGGCGACATCCCGGACTCCAGGTTCAAAGGGAGCAAGGCTCCCAAGGGCTCCAAGTCCGGCCCTCAGCCGAACACCGCGCCGGAACCTCCAGTGGTTCCGGACTCCGCCAGGCGACCCCCTTCCAAGAGGGGCAAGCCGCCCGTGCCGGTGACCTCCGTCCATCCGGAGGCATCGGACAATTTGCTGGAAGTGCTTGGAAGCGCTTCCATCGACGAGGAGCACCGCACTATTATGAGTGCGGTGATCAAGAAGGTTCAGTCCGCCAAGAGCGGACTGACTGAAGCCTGTGCCAGCCTTCTAACAGGCTTTGAGGTATATATTTAAAATATATGAAAATATTACCGCATATACAGTAGGCCCTGATGCTCTGTTTGGTGTTCATGAAGAAAAACCGAATAGAGGATCGAACAATATCTGCAGGAGTCTAATACAAGTATGTCTATATATGTATGCAGAGCTTATTTGACCTCTGCCCGCCTTCATGCGGAGGTCGCCAAGATCAAGCAAAACCTCGAGCGGTCCGAGGAAGAGCTCGGCCATGCCAAGAGGCAGGTCGAGGAGAACAAAGGTAAGTAATACCTTGTATATATATGTATGAAAAAGATGTGGTTGCAAAAAATGACAGGATCATCATGGATATACCAGGGGCCACGACCGAGGTGGCGACCCTGAAGCAAGCGCTGTCCGAGGCCGAAAACAAAGCCGCCACAGAGCGCACTGAAAGCGGGAGAGGCACGAGGCACGGGTGGGTGAGGTGCAGCAAGAGCTCCAGGCTCTCGTGAAAAAGCATGAGACTTTGGAGCTTGACTCGAAGACGCGAGAGTCCGAGCTTGCCACGGCCCTTGAGAGCGCCAAGCATGCCAAGGCCGAAGCCCAAAGGGCCCTCCAGGAAATTGAGGCGATGAAGAAGATAGCGGCGGGTAAGGCATTCATTATGCAAAGCAAGCATGTGAAAGTAAATTACTTGTTACTTACCTGAGTCCGGAGCTCTCCAGGAGCATTCGCAGATTTGCCCCGAAGCGTGTTAGATGACGCAAAGCACTACCGAGCTGAGGAAGGGAGCTCGATGGAGAACGTGTTCTGGTCTCAGTATACTGAGGCCGAACACCCGGTGCCCTTAAGCGACCAGCTGAAGCAATTGGTCGAGCTCCACAAGGCGGTCGAACAGGCCCTGAAGGGTCTTATAGTCTGGCTGTGGCCTGGAGAGTCCATGCCAGGGAGCTACTTCGGGCTGGTGAGGCGGCTTGTGGATGCCTGTCCTAGGCTTGAGGTCATCAAGCGCTCCGTCTGCATCGAGGGTGCCCAGGAGCGCACTGTGTTAAAGTACACTGGGCAACATGGATCTTTGAGAAAATTTGGTGAAGGATGGGCCACCGCAGGCAAGGAGCATCGCCACCACTGAAATGTACTATGAGGGCGTCTGAAGGGTGCCAGCCTTATGTGGATGAGTGTTCCAAAGATGTAATTTTTGAGTGAACTTGCTCGTGTGATCCTGTACTGATGAAAACTTGTTTCATATGTGCTATGCAATGCTTGTTTGAATTTAAAATATTACCTTCTGTATGGCTGTTTATTAAATCTGAGTGATGGCTAGTCGTCGGCTTCTGCCCCCATGCCACGAGTGCTGGGGTGTTCGGGATAAATCTGAGCACTCTTTTTCCCATTCTTGGGTCCTTCGAGGAAGGTGCTCATCACAACGAACAAGGCAATCGGACTATAATGCTTTATCACTCTCACTTAGCCAGAGAATTCTATAATTTTAAATTTTGGCGAAGCCCCTGGTGTTCGGAAGGCCGAATTCGGGGCGCTATACACGCCTAAGCCGTACAAAGCCGACTCCTCGCTCTAAGCGGCATAAGTCTTTAGGGACTCGAGACCTCTCGAACAGCGACCAGCTCTCGCCTTATCATGACAGTCAGTTTTAGCTTTCTCTACTGAGGTGCTTAGCCCAACTGAACCGGGGCACAAATGCAGTAGTTCTCCCAGTGCTACCTTAGCCGATATAGCGGAACGTAAGGTACCAAAACATGGGAGCCGGGCAAACCCAACTATTGACCCAAGACATGATTCAGAACTGATGCATATAATGCTATAAGTTCGGGGTGCCGCACTTGTGAAAGTGTTCTGACTTCTCACGCCGTATTATGGGGTACTTAAGCCCCTGGCGTATTGGCCGTACCAGAGTGTACGGTTGCATGACGTCATGAATGAACGTATATGCGTAAAAGGAGAAGCAATAGAGAATGGGGTAACAGACTAGTGCTATGCATTGTTTATTAAAAAAAGGTGCTTTAAAGCAGAACGATACAAGTAGTGCGATAAGCAAAAAATAGGACTATTTGACATGTCCCCGCCAAGGGCAAGCTGCGGAATGATATTTGAAGCAGGTATTTCGCTTGTTATAGAGACCACCTGGGAGTTCCATGATGTGACGTAGCTAGTTGCCTTCCTGGTTGTTGTATCGTGTGTTCGGCAATTATACTACCGGACAGGGCTTCCGGAAAGTAAAGTCCTAAAAGAGATAAAAAATAATAAAGTAGGAAGCCCCTAGTGTGGTTGAGCCGCGTTTTGGGGCGTCTGCGTAGTCGTGCCCTCCCCTATGCCCATGGTATTTTCAATGCGTAATTGCGTGTACGGATTTTGCCGTTTGGCTGGGGCTGGGGTAGGGGCCGCATTGCTATGCGAGCTCGGAACATGCCAGGCGGTCTTGTTGCAGATTGCTCCGGGCGCGCTTGACGGCGTCCGGGCATTTGATCGCCGGACTGAAGAATTTTCTTGAGAGGCTGCTTTGTGCTTCAGCTGCGAGGGCCGCAGTGTGCTCCACCATTCGAAGAGAGGGCTATGTGTTTCCATTGACTGTGATAACCCCCCGAGGTCCTGGCATCTTGAGCTTAAGGTATGCGTAGTGCGGCACTGCATTGAATTTTGCGAATGCGGTTCTTCCGAGCAATGCATGATAGCCACTGCGGAACGGGACTATATCGAAGATTAACTCCTCACTTCGGAAATTATCCGGGGATCCGAAGACCACTTCTAGTTTGAGTGAGCCTGTGCAATGGGCCTCTACACCTGGTATGATGCCTTTAAAGGTCATTTTTGTGGGTTTAATCCTTGAGGGATCTATACCCATTTTGCGCACTGTGTCCTGATAAAGCAGGTTCAGGTTGCTGCCACCGTCCATGAGGACTCGAGTGAGGTGAAATCCGTCGATGATTGGTGTCGATGGGAAACGACACCTATGGGATCACAAGAATCCCTACTACGGTTGCGGGGCGCGGGGTCGCGAGAAGAGCGGATCAAACACATAGCACACGGTTCCTTTATCCAGGTTCAGGCCGCGAGGATGCGTAAAACCCTACTCCTGCTTTGGTGGATTGTTTATCTGTGTTCTTGAGCTAGCAATGGGCGTCAAATCTCCAAAAAGCTGAATCCTCCTCCTGGTCGCCTCGGGCCTCCTTTTATAGGAAGGGGTTGCCACAGTAGCACACAAGAGGTGGAAAGGGTACAGTAATGCGAGGCTATCCCTCGCATTACATGACAAGGCGCATTTAATGCACCTTGCTTAGGTGTCCTTGCTTTATCGGGGATGGGGGAGAGCCTCGTCTCGTCCGTCGCCGCTCCCTCTTGCGTCGACACGCGCCCTGACCAGCGGTGCTTGTGGTGCCATGTAGGCAGGCAGGCAGCTGAGGTGGCGCAGTGGTGGGTCTCCACAAAGATCTGCACGCCGCCACGCAGGTGCCTGTCCAACTGGTTGGGTCGGCAGCTGCATGCGAACGGCGGTGGGAGTGCGACTGGCGCGGGCCTGATGGTGGACCCACGGGCGTCCTTGGCAAGGGCCTTGCTGTGGTGCCCGCTGTGGTGCCCGCTGTCATCCTCGGCAAGGCTCTTGCCGGGGGCCTTGTGGTCCTCCTTGGCTGGGATCCCGCCAAGGATCGTCTCCTTCTTAAGTGGGTATCTGATCTTGAATGTCTTCACAAAGATCCGCATGCCACCACGGGGATGTCTACCGAATCCTTGCCCCATGGGGGCAGTGGACTCGAGGGTGACTTCGCTCCATATGTGTGGGGCGAGCTGCCACGGCAAGGATCTTACCGGGTTAGCTGAAGCTGCCCCCCGGCAAGGATCTTGCCGGAGGGGTCTGCTCTGTCCCCTTTGCTCTTTGTGGTCTTGGTCTTGGCGTCGTTCTGCTTCTCTTCAGCTTCGGCCTTACCTTGGCTTACATCCCTTGCCGTGCTCGGTGTGGTGGCGCCCGTGGGCTCAGACTGCCCGTCCACAGTTATACCGACATGAGCCCCCGGGCCTGGGCCACACATAAGCGCAACGCGTTGTTGGGCTAGGCCCAAAAATGGTGCGCGGGCATGCGGGGCGGTTTTTACCGCGGTAAGTTCCTTCACGCAGCGCGCTGCGCTTCCCACGCGTCCCGCGCGTGGCGCGGCGTGGAGAGCTCTTCTGATAGCGAAGACTCCTCCTCGGGCGGGAGTGACAAGGAGGACAGCGGCAGCGACGACGAGGGTAGCAGGCGGCAGGATGACGGGTCCGACTAGGTGTCGGGCGCCGCCCCATGCGGCACCGGCGACCCCATCATCCGTGTCGCCGGCTCCCTGAACTTCTCAGGGTCGTCTCCTTGGGCGGCTGGCGTTGGGAGGCTGCGGAAGAGGAAGAGGGCGGGCGGCAAGGCCGTTAACTCGGAGTACGTGGGCACCGACTCCTTCGACGCGTGCTGACTTCCTGCCGCCTCGTCTTCGAGCTCTACTTCCGGCGCCGCCATCACCATCCAGCCTCCGGACGGCCACCAAGATGTTCTCTTGGTGTCTTCTGCCACCCGTAGCTCGCCTAGGCTCCCCCTTTTCCCTTTTTGCCTCCTTGACCTGCCTCATGAGGAGAGAGACAAGAAAGGGATTACGGGCAACTTATCCCTTTTTAGTTTGTAAGCCTTCGGGCCTTAGCTGAATTTAAAACTTGTAATCCCATCATTCATGTTTTTCATTCCCTATGGACTGTACCTGAGTGGAATGTTCTTAATGAAAAAGGGATGCTTGCCGGGTCATTTGTTTGCGGGTAGAACCCACGACAAGGAGCAAATCCTTGATATCTTTAAGATAAACATTTCTTTGCCCGGCAACAGGCCTTGCCGTCTCCCCACTTCACTCGACCTTTCTCACGCCTTTGGCGGAGGCAGGGATGAGGCGGTTTCGGGCTCCTCGTTTCATCCTTTCGCTGCCGCGACCACGACTGAACCTAGCCCCAGGAACGAGCCCTAGGGCCTAGAGTTAGGGGAGCACGGTAGCTTTTAGGAAAAACAAGGTTTCACATACCTCAGTCCATAAGGGAATGCATGATAAGGGATGAAGAACTTATCTGAAGCTATAGCCCCCGGCAACTCTGGTTTGCCGTGGGTGAATCCTTTAAACTTGCAGCCCCGGCAATCTTGGCTTGCGGGGTTTAGATCTTTGGCCGTCCTCTTCTCTTCTTGACCTCAAATGATCCGGCAAGGATATCGGTGGAGTCCTGCAAACCAAAGAAGACAAAAGGGACGGCAAAGGGATGCACTCAACCTCTAAGCTAGGGGTTAGTCGCCGCTAAGCACTATCAACCCTAACCAAGGGCGAGACTCGACCTAGCATGCATGCTATAACTTAGGCGCCCGGTAACTTCATTTATTTATGCTCGAGTCTGCGCTGGCTTCGTACAAAGGGTTACATGCATCATCGGCAATGCTTGTACAAAAGGTGGCTTGTCGGGGCCCGGCAAGCAGCGCCTCACGGGTAAAACTTGCGAAGATGCTCAATGTTCCAGGAATTACTCACGGAGCAGCATCTTCAATCTCGAGGCGATGCGCCGGGCACGGTGACTCGTATTACCCGATAAGGGCCTTCCCACTTTGGCGTCAACTTGTTGGAATTCTTGGCCGATTGAACGCGCTGAAGGACAAGGTCGCCTTCCTCAAGGCTTCGGGCATGAACCTTGCGGCATTGGTAGCGGCGCAAGGCTTGCTGGTAGCGTGCTGCTCTCACAGCCGCCCGAAGACGATCTTCCTCAAGGAGCAGTGCGTCATCTTGCCGTAGTTGCTCTTGCTCAAGCTCATCATAAGCGAGCACTCGAGGTGACCCGTATATGAGTTCAGTGGGGATAACTGCTTCTGCCCCGCATACCAGGGCAAAGGGTGTCTGGCCGATGGCTCGATTTGGCGTCGTCCTGATCGACCAAAGAACCGTCGGCAACTCATCAATCCAGCGCCTTCCGCTCTTGTGCAGCCTGTCAAAGGTCTTGGTCCTTAGGCCTCGCAGCACTTCAGCATTTGCCCTCTCAGCTTGACCATTGCTTGGCGGGTGAGCAGCAGGCGAAAGCAGACTTTCTTGCCGAGGTCTTGAGTATATTGCATGAAGGTGCGGCTTGTGAAGCGTGGTGCCGTTGTCGATGATGACCTGTTGGGTACACGAAATGGCACACTAGCCCCTTGAAGAACTTGACGGATCGAAGCTGTGACCTTCCTCCTTTGCTTCCACCTCCGACCACTTTGTGAACTTGTCGATTACAGCGTACAAGTACTCAAAGCCCCGACAGCCAGCAGGGAAAGGGCCCGATATGTCGAGCCCCCGGACGAGAAGGGCGAGGAGAGAGGAATGGTTTGAAGGGCTTGAGCTGGCTGATGAAGCTTCTTTGAATGGGCCGACACGCTTCACACACGGTGACTAGTGTCATCGCATCCTGGAGGGCGGTGGGCCAGAAGAAACCTTGCCGGAATGCCTTGCCGGCAAGGGCCCTTGACCCGATGTGGGATCCACATATGCCTCCGTGTATCTCCGCCAACAGCTCCAGTCCTTCCTCTCAAGGGATACACTTCAATTTGACACCGTTCGGCCTCTTCCTGTACAGGACGTCATCGACGAACTGGTACATGGTAGAGCGACGAGCTACTTTTTCCGCTTCTTCCTGCTCCTCTGGAAGTTCCCCTGTTTGGAGGAATCGGACGGTATGCTCTGCCCACGCTGGAGCCTGGGGCTCGACGGCGAGGACTACAGGCATTTCCTCCGCTATAGGAGCGGCTGTCTCGACGGCAAGAGCTTGACGCTCACCGGAGCTAGCCGTCCGTGGCAGGCTCGGTGTCCCCGGCAACATCCTTGCCGCGGCTCCGGGAGCTTCGGCGGAAAGTACTTGTCGGGCCCTGATTTCCTCCCCTTGTTACGCTTTCATTGATGGATCAACGGATGGCTGAGTCACCGAAGCACAAAGGTACCTGGTTCCACAGGTAGCTTGAGGGCAGCGCGTTTTGATAGGTAATCGGCGATATCGTTCTCCGCTCGGGGAACGTATTCAGCCTGTATACCGTCGAAAGCCTCTTCCAGCTTTCTCACTTCATCAACGTAGTCCTTCATCAACGGGCTCTGGTAATCCTTGTTGACTTGCTTGACGACAAGCTGCGAGTCGCCCCTGACGATGAGCTTCTTGATTCCGAGGTCCGCCGCGATCCTAAGACCGGCAAGCAGCCCTTCGTACTCTGCCGTGTTGTTTGTTGACACCTCCCTGGGGAAGTGCATCTGGATCACGTACTTGAGGTGCTCTCCGGTGGGGGCGACAAGCAGTACGCCAGCCCCGACACCTTGTAGGGAGAAAGCTCCATCAAAGTAAATGATCCAATTGCAACTTGCCTCCTTACCGGGGAGAGCAGTCCCTTGGGCTTCTTCATCAGGTGTTGCGGTCCACTCTGCAATGAACTCCGCCAGGACTCGGCTCTGGATCGTCGAAGTACTTCCAAACTTGAGGCCAAAGCTGGACAGCTCCAGTGCCCATTCCACAATCCTCCCCGTCGCATCTGGATTGTGCAGTATCCGTTGCAGAGGGAGGCGAGTGACGACAGTGATCTCGTGTGCCAGGAAGTAGTGACGCAGCTTCCTCGAGGCCATAAGAAGGCCGAAGAGCAGTTTCTGCACACCGGAGTACCTTGATCTAGCCCCCTGCAGGAGGGAGATGACAAAGTAGACCGGGTGCTGCGTCATTTTCTTCTTGGTGACGCCGGTACCGTATGTCGTCTCCGCATTGGTGGTGTCGGGCTCTGTCGCTGCCATCACCTCGTCGTCAACCTCTCTACGGGCCACTAGTGCGGCGGCTGACCACCTGGTTCGTTGCCGGAGTATAGCAGCAACGGCTCTTGTGGCCTAGGCGCAACTAGTATTGGCGCGGAGGAGAGGTACTTCTTCAAATCTTGCAATGCTGCCTCGGCTTCTGGCGTCCACTCCATCGGGCCCGCCTTTTTCAGGATCTTGAAAAAGGGAAGGGAGCGCTCGGCAGACTTGGAAATGAATCTGCCCATGGCGGCAACGCAACCAGCAAGCCGACGCACATCCTTGATTCGCTTGGGTGCCTCAATCTTCTCTAAAGCTTTGATCTTATCCGGATTGGCCTCTATCCCACGCTGTGACACAAAGAACCCGAGAAGCTTGCCAGACGGAACGCCGAAGACGCACTTCTCAGGGTTCAGCTTGAGATTGATCTTGCGCAGGTTTGCAAATGTTTCTTGCAAATCTGGTATGAGGGTTGCCCTGTCTGTCGTGGTTTTGTCACGGCAGATGTCCTAGTGAAAGGGCTTAGTCGTGGAGCCATCGCAACGGGTTAGCTTGAAGGGGTTAAAGCGGACACAAGGACGCAGAGAGTTTATACTAGTTCGGCCCCTTCGATGAAGGTAAAAGCCTACGTCTAGTTGTGATGGAATTGATAGGGTTTCAATGACTAGGGAGCAAACAAGCTTCGCTTAAGTCTCGAGTTGTTGTTGTCTGTCCCTGAACCGCTGCCGGGTCATCCCCTTATATACACGGGTGACGCCCGTCGGTCCACAGAGTCCCAATCACCGGTTCATACTCGTATCCGGGTTGGTCTCTCCTTATTCCTAACTTACAATACAAGTTTACATATAAAGCCGGTTTACGGCTACAGGTCTTAAACCGACTACAGGCCTTGGGCCCTTATCTGCCTCTTTGGGCTTTAACACCTTTGAACTACTGATGAAGTTAATCCGGCCCAGGTAGGCCGGTTTACGCCCACTAGTAATATCACCAACATTAGGCCCCAGATTGATTTGAACGGGTTCATGTCAATCCTTAGCAAAAAACCTTCGTCTTCAACATCTTCTTGTAGTTGTTGAACCGCCGTGATGTCACCTTCTCTGGTTGCTGTAAACCGGCATGACGTCATCATAAAGATAACATCCATGATATCTTCTTTGTTTAATGAATCCGCCATAACCGAGGCGACAGCTCCTTCTCCAATATTTGTGGTTCCTTGATTCACGTGCCTGACACGTGCCGCTTGCCTTATAAATAGAACCGAAGGGTCATTTCTTTTCTCCCCTTCGTCCCCTTTCTCTTCGTCTTCCTCACGTCGCCAGCCTCGGAGCTCCGCTGCCGCCGTTGACCTCTGCACCGTCTTGGGCCGCCGCATCAACCTGAACGTACCAGAGCATTGCGGTAGCTTTCTGTGTCTTCCTCGATTCTGGTAAGCCTTTTGTTCTTCTTAACCTAGATCTGTTCTTAGGGTTTCGTGTTCTTTGCCGTGTTCATCACTTGTTCATGCTCGTACCCAGACTCCTGGATAGATCTGTGAAACCCTGCTCTGATTAGCAGTAGCTTTTAGCATTCACCTGTAGTTTCATGCTTGAGTCCGTAGATCTCATCTATATATCTGCCCATTGATTCACTTCCGCTCTGCTTTAAGTCTTTGAATATTTTGTCTTCTTTTCTGAACTTGTTTCAGATCCATTGCTGTAATAAGACCTTGTGAAACCTGTTTCTGCATACTAAGCCATCCGCAATCTCAATTGCTTTCAATGTTTAGATCAGGCGGTTTAACTTAATATAGAAAAAGTTAATAAACTGGTATATACCATTAGTCCCCTTGTTGAATCGCCAGAACTCGTTAGCCATATGATGCCGCTTCATAGAACTCCGTTTTAGATATAGAACTCCGCCGTTGCCTCCGGTTTAACATTATTCATACCGGTGTATACTTTTACCCAACACAATCTTGAACCGGAATCACCTATATTGTAGACTTCACCATGGGCAAACAAGTATATGAGTGCAACTGGGCTCCTTCTCGCGTCACAGAAACTCAACTGAACAACTTAGTCCTGACTGACGCTTTAAGCAGCAAAAACACCATCCATTGGAGGGTCCCTGGCAAAGAATGTCCTCCCACACCTCAAGAAGGAGAGGTTGTCGTTTTTGCAGACCACTTAGCCCGAGGTTTTAATCCGCCCGGTTCAAAATTCTACCGGGATGTCTTGGCCAATTTCCAACTTCGTCCGCAAGATACTGGCCCCAATTCTGTGACCAACATATGCCATTTCCAAGTACTCTGTGAGGTGTTCTTTCAAGAGGAATCCACAGTCGAGTTATTCAGAGATTGTTTTCATTTAAACCGCCGCACAGAGTTTACTGATGGTTCCAATATGGAATTGGGTGGTATGGCGATTCAGAAGAGGAAAGAGGTCACTTACCCTCACGCAAAACTGCACAGCCATCCCCAAGAATGGAATCAATCATGGTTCTATTGCAAAGACACCTCCCCTGCTGATGAAAATCCCTTGCCTGGCTTTCGTCCGGAGCGGCTTAGCAATACACACCCCTTTCCACAAAGGTTAACTGCCAAAGAAAGGAGTAAATATGCTCCTCAACTGTCCAAGCTCAGAGCCTTTATGGCCAATGGTTTAACAGGAGTTGATCTCGCTCGCTGCTGGGTATCATGGAGCATACTGCCCCTTAGTCAATGCTCCGGTTTGATGTGCGAATATACGGGCAGTGTTGACGATCCACTGCGACACATGAACATCCAGCTCACCGACGAAGAAGTCACAGAAGCTGTGAGGAAAATGTTAAACGAACCGGAACACATATGTGCCCGAACCGGCCTGCTTCCTTTCTGCGCCACCAACAAACCGCCAGCTGTAAGTTTTTTATTTCACCTCTCATTGATCCTGACATTGCTATGCTTGTATATTATTTGACACAAATATCTGTTGAAAACATGGCAATGATCCGTTTTGGAGCAAGAAGCTTCCGCAGGAGAAACCAGAAAGACCAACCCGGCCAAAAACCAAAGTCATTAAGAGGCCTGCTCATAAGAAGAGAACCACTGCATCCTCTGATCCGCCCGCTGATGATGATGTGGGTAATCCGGACCTTAAGGTAGAA
Organism: Aegilops bicornis; assembly: GCA_021605145.1. Lineage (NCBI taxonomy): Eukaryota > Viridiplantae > Streptophyta > Magnoliopsida > Poales > Poaceae > Aegilops > Aegilops bicornis. The sequence continues at coordinate 353,779,048 of CM038669.1, read as the reverse complement.
CTTGATTCACTTGGCTTACTTTTCACACGCCTTATTGATGATAATATTTATCAGGATGATGCCGAAGCTAGTCATGCTGATGCTGCAGAGGTAATTATTCTCTCTTCTGATTCAGAACTTTTGCCTTCACTAAAAACCCGTCAGGCAAACCGGAAAGTTAAATTTTCTCATCCTCTTGCTTACTTGGATCCCAAATTTCTTATGAAGACCCAACAGCACGAAGCTCGCCGCACAACCCGGCACAGCGGCCAGGTAGTTACCTCCGCCGGTTTACCGAACAGTCCGGTTCAGAAATGCCGTTCAGAGGTCTCTAATTTGCTTGTCAGTGCTTGTCCTAAAGCGGGCTGTTTTCGTCAACCTCTTAATCCATCTGACTCTGATTATTAGGTTACTTCCCACTCATCCTCTGGCGAGTCATCAGCTACTCAGCTGCCACCGCTCAAAACGGTGCTTGGGTAAGCTATACTTATCATAATATTTCTGATAAGTCATGTTGGAACATATGCTGTATTTGATTTTGATTATTCCTTTTAGGGCCAAGCCTAGGCCAAGCAAGAAGGCCCGCTTGGATAAAGCGGCCGAGGAGGATGCCGTTCCTGAACCGGATAAAAAACCAAATCCTGAAGTGGCCATTCGCGAAGATACACCCAACGACCCCCCACTGCAAGATGATGATGATGTTATTGCCAAAGAAAAGCCTGTTGATACCTCAGGCCCTGCTGACCAGCCCGGAAGCCCCATCCGGATTGAGAAATCCACCAGTCCAATCCGGCCTGCTGACACACCAACTGCCCCTGGCCAAACCGGCGATACCAAGGATGATGATGTTGTGATTACCGGTATTGGCCGTGCTGAACCGAGTAATCCGGTTGCCTTATCCAAGCATACTGCCAAAGAAGAATTCGCTACTATGAGCAAAGGCAAGTGGAGTGTTGATCTGGCGACTTACGCTGCTCTCAATGCCCAAGATCTTCATTCTGGCTACTTGAACCGGCTGTATACCAGCCGTGACTATGAAGCCGGCCTGGTGAATATGATGAAGGAAAATTTTGAGGTAACTTCCATGTGCTGTTTCCTGCTTAGATACTTCAATTTTGTTAACTCTCCTAGCCCCCAAGGGCCGGTTTTGCAATCTTCTTTTAAACTAGGACTTACTAATATAAATCTGAATACTTCGAAATTCACTGATATAGCCCCCAAGGGACGGTTCAACTTAATGTAGTTAAACTGGGCACTTAAGTAGTTTTAACATGGCAGCATCAGGACTTATTTGAGCAAATAGCCATTAGCCCCCAAGTGCCAAGTTGAATACTTGTATTGAGCTTGGCACTTTGCAACCAATTGTCAGATGAAGATCAAATATGCATTAGCCCCCAAGTGCCAAGTTCATAACTTGTTATGTGGTTGGTACTTCAATTCTTGTACCGTTTGTTAAATCATATGACTGTCTGTATGCAGGCTGAGTTGAAGATCGAAGAAAGCCAACTCGCTGATCTTCAAGAAAATTTGAAATCCCAACAAGCTGAAGCCTCAAAGGGGAAAGAGGAGTTGACCAACGCTTTAAGCGTCATGGAACAGCTTAAGGAGGGCTTCAAGAAGGAGCGGGCGGATTGGGCCACTGAGAAAGCCACTTTGAACAAGAAAATTGAAACTGCTGAAGCTGCCCTTAAACCGGTGGTAGATGAGCTAACCAGCGTAAAGCGGCAAGTGCATGCCATGACTGCCGCCATCTTTGGTAAGCTTCCTTTGACTTCTGTAATAATTTGGCCTTCCTATGATAGCTCCGGTTTGTGAACTCTTTGTAATGTTGTAGGTACACGCATTGGTCACTTGGGGTCAGATGTTCGGATGAAATTGAAGGCCGCCTATACATTAATCGAACAGCTGTATACTGGAGCACAGCGGATCATCTCTACTGCATCACATAACAATCCGGCGCCCTCTTTAATTCAAGATACTCTTAAGAGGTTGTCAATGCTTCCCGCCCGTATCATAGAGCTGAAGAAATCTGCTGCTCGAACTGGTGCCATCAATGCCTTAATCTGGGCAAAAGCATGGGTGCCAGATTTCGATCCTGTTGAGGCAGCTCAAGGTTATCCCAGTTTGAAGGAAGATGGTTCGGAGTTCAATGAGGATGACCTGAGAGCGATAAACCGGGCGGTGCTCCCTCTAGCTTGCCAATTGGTGGAAGAGGCAGACTTGTCGCATTATCAAGCTCAATATAACAACCAGAATAAACGAGTGGCTGCACCAATTCCTGAAGCGGAGAATCTGATCCCTCCAATCCGTAAGCATACTTACGCTCCTGATATTGAACCATCGTCACTGATCCATGATGAAGCTGTCTTTCAAGCCCTAATGGGAATCGACTGGACCACTGTTGATTTCCAGCCACTGGGTAGGGAAGAAGAAGCTAAAACGGCACAGGAGGACCCACAACCATCAGATCAGGGCGGTGATCAAGCTTGAACCGGAGGCCGGTTTAAATGGCTGGTTTTTATATTCCGCCAAGAAAACAATGATCTTATTTGGGCACCATGTTGCCTTGTAATAGGATAGCCAATACTCCTGCTTCTGAGATGCCTTCGTGCATAGGCACTGATACTTTTGTTTGAATGGGCTAAACCTTCAATCTATATTTCCTGCAATCACAAAATCTTAAACTGCCGCAGCGGCTGTATCGCTAGCCGGTTTATAACCTTTATATATATATATGCAAGGAAATTGAGGTATATGATCAAACTTTGTGCTGCAAGATACCTGCCATCGTTGGGCATGAGGTTGGCTTAGCCAATCTTGAAACGGAGGTTTATAAACCTATACAGTCAATGGAGAAAACAGCTCCTGTGTATACAATGCCGGTTTACCATGTAAACCATGCCGGGTTATGAAAAACACCCTGCTACTCCATAATGCGATGTTAATAGAAAAAAGTCAAACCGGGCAAATAATCTCCGGATTAAAAATGGACCATGTTCCGTCGATTCACAGTTTGTTCCGGTTTAAAACGTTGCCGGTTTAAAAAACGCAAAGCAACAGTAAGAAAAATGTTGAAAGCAAAAGGCAATGATAAAACCGTTTGCAAAAAGAGGCTTTATTGAGCCGATCAGATGGTGATACCATGGTCGGACACGACCAAGCTCCCGATAGGTGTAGCTATGGTTCAAGTCAGCCAGGTCCCCAAATGAAACCGTGGCATTATGCCGATCAAGAGGCGTGGCAATGGTTCGGGTTCGACCAAGCCCCCAAGTGATTCTATGGCCTTAGGCCGATCAAGAGGCGTGACTGGTTCAGACTTGACCATGTCCCCAAGTGATCTGGTGGCTTTCGCCTATCAAAAGGTGTTGCATTGGTTCGGACACGACCAAGCCCCCAAGGGATGTTTATAAAACTTTCAAGGGGTAAACCGGAGGCCACTTTAAGACAGAACAACTCCATGTAACCACGCATGATGTAAAAGAATAGATACCCCGCTTTAGCTGAGGCTCTGGTTTATTATATAATATATACACTTGTCATAATATGTACATAAGTAGAGCCGATGGCTCAGGTATAGTAAGGCCGAAGATGAGCTATGTTCCACGGCCTGTTGGTCTATTCCTCTGATGTACGTGAGTCTTTATGCTCTCGAATATCGATCAGATAGTATGACCCGTTGTGCAGATTCTTGCTGACCACGAAAGGTCCCTCCCAAGGTGGGGATAACTTATGCATATCAGTCTGATCTTGAATGAGCCGAAGCACCAAATCTCCTTCTTAAACGGTTCTGGTTCTGACTCGGCGACTGTGACAACGATGAAGATCCTGTTGGTAAATCGCCGAGCGGGCAGCTCCTATGTCACGCTTCTCATCCAACAGGTCCAAAGCATCTTGTCATGCCGTCTCGTTGTCCGCTTCAACATAAGCCGCTACACGAGGTGAATCATGACGGATATCACTGGGAAGAACCGCCTCTGCTCCGTAGACCATGAAGAACGGTGTGTATCATGTGGATCTGTTGGGCGTAGTATTGATACTCCATAACACAGATGGTAGCTCCTCTACCCAACAACCCGATGTCCTCTGCAAAGGAACCATAAGCCGCGGTTTGATGCCTCTCAAGATCTCTTGATTAGCTCTTTCTGCTTGACCATTGGACTGTGGGTGGGCTACTAATGAAACGTCAAGCCGAATGTGCTCACGTTTGCAGAACTCCTTCATGGCCCCTTTGGACAAATTGGTACCATTATCTGTGATGATACTATGTGGAAAGCCAAATCGGAAAGTCACCTTCTTGATGAACTGAACCGCCGTGGCCGCATCACACTTGCAAACAGGTTCTGCCTCCACCCACTTTGTAAACTTGTCAACCGCCACCAGGAGGTGGGTCTTCTTATCCTTGGACCTTTTAAAAGGCCCAACCATATCCAGCCCCCAAGTTGCAAACGACCAAGTGATCGGAATCATCCTCAATTCTTGAGCCGGCACATGAGCGCATCTTGAAAACTTTTGGCAACCGTCACATCGTCTGACCAGATCCTCCGCATTAGCATGAGCAGTTAACCTATAAAAACCATGGCGGAACGCTTTAGCCACCAAAGATTTTGAACCGGCGTGATGACCACAATCTCCTTCGTGGATCTCACGCAAAATTTCACAGCCTTCCTCAGGAGACACGCAGCGTTGAAACGCCCCTGATACACTGCAATGATGCAATTCGCCATTAACAATAGTCATAGACTTGGATCGCCGGATTATCTGCCGGGCCAAGGTTTCATCCTATGGTAGCTCGCCCCGGTTCATGTATGCAAGATAAGGAAGCGTCCAATCCGGAATGACGTGTAGAGCTGCCACCAATTGGGCCTCCGGATCAGGAATAGCCAAATCTGCTTCACCAGGGAGCTTGACCGACGGGTTGTGTAGCACATCAAGAAAAACATTAGGTGGGACCGGTTTACGTTGAGAGCCCAACCGGCTTAAAGCGTCCGCCGCTTCATTCTTCCGACGGTCCACGTGGTCCACCTGATAACCCTTGAAGTGACCTGCAATAATATCCACCTCACGACGATATGCAGCCATGAGTGGGTCCTTGGAATCCCAAGTGCCGGACACCTGTTGAGCCACTAGGTCCGAGTCACCGAAGCACTTAACCCGGCTTAGATTCATCTCCTTAGCCATCCGGAGGCCATGGAGCAAGGCTTCATACTCAGCTGCATTGTTAGTACAAGGGAACATTAAGCGGAGAACGTAACAGAACTTATCACCTCGTGGGGAAGTTAATACGACTCGAGCCCCCGAGCCCTCCAATTGCCTGCATCCGTCAAAATGGATGGTCCAATATGTGTGATCCGGCTTCTCTTCAGGTGCTTGCAACTCCGTCCAATCATTGATGAAATCAACAAGTGCTTGAGACTTCACCGCCGCTCGGGGCACGTACTTCAACCCGTGCGGCCCAAGCTCTATAGCCCACTTGGCAATCTGGCCAGTCGCTTCCCGGTTCTGGATGATATCGCCTAAGGGAGCAGAACTGACCACTGTGATGGGGTGTCCTTGGAAATACTGCTTCAGCTTCCGGCTTGCCATGAAAACTCCATATACCAGCTTCTGCCAATGTGGATACCTTTGCTTGGATTCAATAAGTACCTCACTGATATAGTAAACCGGACGTTGAACCGGATGCTCCTTTCCTGCCTCCTTCCGCTCCACCACAATAGCCACACTGACTGCGCGAGCGTTAGCAGCAACATATAGCAGTAGCGGCTCCTTGTCAACGGGAGCGGCAAGCACAAGCGGATTGGCCAATTGCCGCTTTAAGTCCTCAAACGCCTTATCAGTAGCAGGACTCCAGACGAACTGATCCGTCTTCTTCAACATCTGATATAAAGGAATTGCCTTCTCACCAAGGCGGCTGATAAACCGGTTCAACGTGGCAATCCGACCAGCCAAACGTTGAACGTCATTGATACACTTCGGTTTAGCCAGGGAGGTGATGGCTGTGATCTTCTCCGGATTAGCCTCAATTCCCCTGTTGGATACCAGAAAACCCAATAACTTGCCTGCCGGTACACCAAAAACAAATTTGGCCGGATTGAGCATCATCTTGTACGTCCTCAGGTTATCAAAGGTTTCCTTCAAACCGTCAACCAGAGTCTCCTTCTTACTTGACTTACCACAATATCATCCACGTAAGCATGTACATTACGGCCAATCTGCTTGTGAAGGAAATTTTGTACACATCGTTGATAGGTTGCTTGGGCACTCTTGAGCCCAAAAGGCATAGACACATAGCAGAAGGCTCCAAATGGAGTGATGAATGCCGTCTTCTCCTGGTCCTTAACCGCCATTTTGATCTGATGATAACCAGAATATGCATCCAAAAAACTCAAACGCTCGCAACCCGCCTTAGCATCAATGATTTGATCAATACGGGGGAGGGCAAAAGGATCTGCTGGACAAGCCTTATTAAGGTCTGTGTAATCCACACACATACTCCAGGTGTCGTTTTTCTTAAGGACCAGCACCGGATTAGCAAGCCACTCAGGGTGAAAAACTTCAACAATAAAACCAGCTGCCAAAAGCCTGGCTACCTCTTCTCCAATAGCTTTACGTCTTTCTTCGTTAAACCGGCGGAGGAACTGTTTCACCGATTTGTATTTAGGATCCACATTAAGAGTGTGCTCAGCGAGTTGCCTCGGTACACCTGGCATGTCAGAAGACTTCCATGCAAAAATGTCCCGATTCTCACGGATGAACTCGATGAGCACGCTTTCCTATTTCGGATCCAAATTGGCACTGATGCTGAACTGCTTGGACGAATCGCCAGGCATGAAGTCAACAAGCTTAGTCTCAGCTGCCGATTTGAACTTCAGGGCCGGTTCATGCTCCGTAGTTGGCTTCTTCAACGGAGTCATATCTGCCGGATCAACATTGCCTTTATAAAATTTCAGCTCCTCGGTGGCACAAACCGACTCTGTGTAGGCCGCATCTCCTTCCTCGCACTCCAAAGCGACTCTATGGCTTCCATGAACCGTTATTGTCCCCTTGTGACCCGGCATCTTGAGCTGCAAATACACATAACAAGGCCGTGCCATGAACTTGGCGTAGGCCGGTCGCCCAAACAGGCCGTGATACGGACTTTGGATTTTTACCACTTCAAACGTCAGTGTCTCCGTCCTGGAATCATGATCATCTCCAAAGGCCACTTCCAGAGCTATCTTACCAACAGGATATGCTGATTTGCCAGGTACCACACCATGGAACACCGTATTGGATGGTTTGAGATTTTTATCTGTCAGTCCCATACGACGGAAGGTCTCATAGTACAAGATATTAATGATGCTCCCTCCATCCATGAGTACCTTGGTGAACTTATAACCTCCCACCTATGGTGCCACCACCAATGCTAGCTGACCCGGGTTATCAACCCGGGGTGGGTGATCCTCTCTGCACCATATGATTGGCTGCTCAGACCAACGTAAGTAACGGGGCACAGCCGGTTCAACAGAGTTGACTGCCCGCTTCTGAACCTTCCGGTCTCGCTTGTCCAAGCTAGTGGTGAAGACATGGTACTGCCCACTATTCAACTGCTTTGGGTTGCTCACGGTAACCCATTTATTCTTGCTTCTTTGGTTGTAACCACCACAGGTTATTCTGATTATTTTGATTATTATGTCCGCCCGGATTACCATTAAATCCTGAACCGGAATTTTCTCCACCGTAACCCGGCCCGGATCCTAAGCCACCGCCAGAGCCGTGATCATACCAGAAAGCATTATAATTTTTGAACTCCTGCATAATGTAACAATCCTTCCAAAGGTGGTTTGCTGGCACCTCCTTCGTCCCATGCTTCAGACAGGGCTGGTTCAACAGATAGTTTAGGCGGTCCGGGTTAGGGTTAGGCGCCCCACTGCGATTCTGCGGTTTACCCTTGCGTCGCTGGCCCTTGTCCTACGCGTTGGTATTAGCCATGAAGTCTATGTTGCCATCCGCTTTGCGCTTGCCTCCGCCACCATTACCTGTCGAGTGATGTTGCTGACCTTTGGAGTTGCCGTTCTTCTTTCCCTTCCCTATCTTGTCATCATCAGACTCGGGATCCTTGGTACTATCAGAACCAACATACTTTACCAAAGCGCCCATGAGAGTCCCTATGTCAGTGAAGTAGCGCTTCATCCGCCCTAACTTCAGCTTCAGGGGCCCAAACCGGTAATTGCCTTCCAGGGTTATAACCGCGGTGTCAGCGTTGATGCGGTCTGATGAATGCAGAACTTGCGAGACCCGGCGCACCCAATGCGTCGTTGAATGCAGAACGTGTCTTTGAAATTACTGAGAAACCGGGCTCGTAACTGGGCCCATGAACTGATAGAATTGGCCGGTAAGCTTTTTAACCATGTACGGGCCGTTCCATCAAGCATCATGGTGAAATACTTTGCACACGTCGCATCATCCACATCAAGCATCTCCATGGCCATCTCATAGCTCTCCACCCATGTCTCTGGAGGTTGATCCGCCGTATAATTTGGTACTTTGCGCGGGCCCTTGAAATCCTTGGGCAGGCTCACATTGCGTAAAGCGGGAACAAGGCAAGGCACCCCCAAAGCACTAGAGGTAACTCCAGGCTCGACCATGGTGGTCGGACGAACCGGCGTAAGCTGACGATCTTGAAACTATGCCGCTAACTCGGCCTCCCTGCGTGCTCGGGCCCGGTCCACCACTTCCTGAGCATTATCGACACCACCTGCCGGGTTGTTACCACGGGGCGCTCCTCGTCGTGCATTACTTGACACGGCCGGTTCATCCATATGCCTGCTATAGCTCCGGCTCGGACGAGGGGTTGAGTGGATCCGGTCGCGGCTGTACGAATATGCTTCCTGTTGGACCAAAGCTGTCCTAAGGAGCTCCTTGACCCGGCGCGTCTCTACCGCCTGCGGCGAATTACCTTAAATTGGAATGGCCTTCAGCCGTGCAGCAGCCGCAACAAGGTTGTCCATCGGGTTGGAGTAGTGACCCGGAGGTGTTGGCATAGCCTGAGGTACACCAGTATTATGACGGGGCAGATCTATTAAACGGGGCTGGACCGGCGCGCCCGTCCCAGGTGCTTCCGTCCGGTTTACTACTGGCGGATTACTGGTTCCCGCTCCGGGGGTGTTGAAGAGGTCTCTGGCTTCGAAGACTGAAGGCAGACGAGATCGGTACTTCCTCCTCATGACTTCCTGCGACGCGTTTTGGTCCAACATGAGTCTGTAGGCCTGTGCATCTAAAGCGGCCCGCTCTGCAGTCATCCTGGAATCTTCAGCTGCCAGATCCGCCTTAGCCTGAGTGATTTGCTCCCTCACCTTTGCAATCTCCGTGTTGTGAGTGTCCTGATCCGCTGGGTTAGCTTCTGCCATGAGCGCAGCCAACGCGTCGAACAGATCTGATAAAACTTTAGCCGGCGGGCGCACAGAGCCTCCTGCCCCGGCGGCCGTCGCCGCTACTGAACCGGCGATCATTGCCGCAGCGGTTGAAGAATGAAGCGTTGTTTGCGTACCGGCCATGAATATTCCAACCCGGTTGGGCAGATCGGAGGGGTCCGGAATACTGTCACCATCGGAACAGCCCCCAATCCGGCCATCCTGTAGCTGATACAGAGATTCAGTCTCTCCGGTTGACGACCCGTCGCCGGAGTAAACGAAGGTCTCGCCACCAGATTCTAATCTATCCTCATAACTTCCTCCATGGATGACTCCCACGAAGGCACGCCTCACGGTCGGTTTAACCTGGGCAGATCACGCACGCTGAGCCGTCTCAACGAGGTCGGTGCAGATGTCCGGCTCAGGGCCCGTGTCGGCGTTCTGGGAACGTGGGTCCCCAGACTTGCCTGCCTGCGGCCTGCGGCGTGGCTCAAAGGAGGCCCAGGACAGCCCATCTTCATCAACGCAAGCTCAAGACCCTCGTGAGGGGCCAAGCCTCGCGGGGCGGACGACAAGGAGCTTCCTCAGGCACGGCCTCGTCAGGATGGCTCATGAGGAGGCGGAGAATTCAAGGCAGGGTACCTCGTGAGGTGCCGATGATGCAAGCAATGACGACCAAGGGCGCCAGTCGGGCGCCAGCCTGCGCAGCGTCCTCCTTTCCTCTTTGGTGCAAAGGGAGCAAGCGGCGAGCATCAAGCAAAGGCATCCGTTTGATTGCAACAAGACCAAGACCAGCCCCAGCAACGGCTGGAAGGGAGTCATCGTGGAGCCCAAGCGGCGTCATCACGAGAGCCTTTGGCGGCGAGGACCAACTTTAGTCGAGGATAAGTGTACCCATTTGTTCCCCTTCAAAATGGCCAATTGTTGGCGCCCTTCTGCTCAATATTTGGGAAGAGGCCGGGGCCTTCGCCTATAAATAGGAGTAGCCACACTGAAGCAAGGAGATCGAAGCGATCGGCATCTAGATCTAGGAGAGGCGAAGAGAGATCGTAATCCTCATCAAGGAACCAGGTAGCTAGGGCAATCGAGACACCACCTAGCAGTTCATCACACACGCCAAGAACGAGACCCTCGCGAGGCTGTTCTCCTTGTATCTTGTTCTTCATCAGCCCAAGAGGCAATCCACCACACCACAAACTAGAGTAGGGTATTACACCACAATGGTGGCCCGAACTAGTATAAACCACAATGTCTCTTGTGCTGTTCCGTTGGTAGTTTAGGTCCCCTGCGATTCGGCAGGTACGAGACGGTGGAGGGTTGGATCTCCATGCGCACCCAGTGTTCGAACCTCAAGGGCCTGCCGGAACCCGAAATCCGACATTTGGCGCGCCAGGTAGGGGTGCGCCAGAATCTGCCTATCGTCGCCTCATTCTTCCCCGACCACCGCAACCATGTCTGACGCCCGTCGGGCCCGCCCAGACAGCTCCCTTCGGCAGGCGCCCTCGTCGTTCCCCGTCAACGCCGCCATCGGCCCGGCGGGGAACGAGTAGCAAGCATCGTCCCAGCACCCGTCCATGAGGCGGGGCAGCGTACCACCGCCGCCGCTCACCCCGCTGGTTCTTCGTCGCGCTTGGCGCCCAGCCCATGGAAAACCCAGCTGTACTCATCGCGGCAAGCGAGCTCCTGTGCTACCGCCCCGCCAGCGGCGTCTACGAAGAATGGCTCGACCGAGTCGCCCGAGCTCGTCTTTGCGAGGCGCCCCATGTCGTCCGTCTCGCTGCACCGCACCAGCCCTTGGCGATGAAACTCGGCGCCTCGGCCGCCTCCTCCTCAAGAAAGCGTCCACAGCCCCAAGCGCGCGGTCCCCTGGCGGGACCCGTTCCGCCAGCGCCCGCCGGCGGCAAGAGCAGAGCTGTCAAGAAGTTCCTCGCCCGCAAGAAGCTGCCCGGCGCTCCCGCTCCAGACGTCAAGACCTGCGCTGCCCCAGCGGCCTTGAGGAGGCCCACAAGACCAAGCTCTCTGCCGTCTGAGGCCCCCCGCGGCCACGGCGGGCTGCCGCGCCTTCACCTCCGAGCTACGCAGCGTCGCGTTGCCCGCCAAGTTCAAGGCAGACCTGCCTCCTCGCTACGACGACAAAGTGACCCTACGGAGTTCCTCCAGCTCTACGAGCTGGGCATCGAGGCTGCCAACGGGGACGAAAAGGTCATGGCGAATTGGTTTCCCATGGCGCTCAAGGGCCGAGCCCTTTTGGCTCCTGAATCGGCCCGTGCACGATCTCTTCTGGGCGAGATGCGTGCCGCTTCATCACCAACTTCAGGTACTCGCGACGGCCACCCGCCGTGAGCGACATGCGCCGAATCAAGCAGCAGCCCGGAAACCCTGCAAAAGTACATCGGCGCTTCAACAACGCAGCGCCTCAAGATCCCTGTGGTAGCGGAGGAGGCCATCATCTCTGCCTTCTCCGACGGCGTCTTGTGACGTCAAGATGAAGGAGGAGCTGGCGATGCATGAAGATCATGCACCTCCTTGGAGCTATTCAACTTGGCGACCAAGTGCGCCCGGGGCTGAGGAGGCGCCTCTCCTCCTCGAGCTGCTGCGCGGATCCCAAAGAAAAGAAGTCCAAGGCCAAGGACGTGAAGCGCAAGGGGGCTGCCGTACTCGCGGCCGAACCAGACACCAAGCGAGGCAGAGATCAGCCCGAATCCTCCAAGGGCAGTCGGTACTGCGTGTACCACGACCTCCACACCCACAACACCAATGAATGCCAAGAGCTCCGGGCCGTGCGCGAAGGCAGGGTCGGCAGACGCCCCGAGCGCAGCGACCGGGGCTATGGCCGAGGAGGAGGAAGGAATGCAGGACGCTGGGAAGACCGCGGCCCGTACCAAGGGTGGCGGGACCAACCTCGCGAGGACCGCTAGCAAGACCCACCTCGTGAGGGAGGCTGGAGGGATCAGCCTCGCGAGGATTGCCCGCAGGGGAACGCAGTCCTCCCTCCGCTGCCGCCGCCGCCAAGGAGAAACGAAGACCGTCATCAGGACGAGGGGCTGGGGGCTTCCAAGAAGCGCGCGCGATCGCGTGCATCCTGGGCGGAGCTCAAGCCCCAGCCTCTCAGCGCATCTTCAAGCAGTTCGCCCGCGAAGTGAATGCAGTCCTCCCCAAGCTCGAGTCCACGCGCCCTCTCAGGTGGTCGGCGTGTGCCATCACGTTCAGCTCAGCGAGATCGGCTCAAGTCTTGCAGCCACAGCGGAGTTCTCCCGATGCTTTGTTCCCCAATCTTTAGCAATGTGCTAGTCACCAAGACCCTCATCGGCCAGCGGCGGAGCAGGGCTCAACGTCTGTCCGAGGAGACATTCAACAATCTTCAAGTGCCTTACAGTCGACTTCACCAACCAAGCCTTTATCCGAGTCACCGACGGTTCCACGGTCCCGATCGGGCAGGTCCGCCTTCCTGTCACCTTCGGGGCTCGCGACAACTACCACACCGAGCTCGCCGACTTCAACGTCGCCCACATTCGCCTTTGCCGTTAACGCCATCCTCGGGTACCCAGCGTTGGCTAAAATCATGGCCGTAACTCCACCACGGCTACAACGTCCTCAAGATGCCGAAGCGGCGGGGTCATCACGGTGCCACTGTGAAGAGATGCAGATGTGCTCCACTGGGCGAGCCTTCTAGGCCGCATCGCTGGAAGACCCAGACCACAGCAGCAGGAGGCCTCCCGAGGCCGCACCCAAGAAGAAGAACAAGACATCGACCGGCCCGGCTCCTCAAGAGACAGGCCCCTCAGGGCCCGCACCGGGCCAGGGGGAGCCTCCTTCCATCGCATAGGAAAGCGCACCCGGCGCCCTCCTCAGGCTGGGCTCGGGGCTCTCCCTGGAGGGCCGCCGACCTCGCCAAGGTCTCGAGGAGGCGCTTGGGCACCACGTGGAGGCATGCTTGAGCACTTTTCCATAGCGGGAGCAAGGCAAGGAGGGCCGAACCCTCAGGAGTTCGTCAGCACGGCCATTCAGGAGCTACAGGAGTCAAGGGTCATGAGGGGAAGCCGCCGCCTAACCGCTGTGGCCCCCCATCCAGTCGAGGATGGTGGGCTGCGCGTCTACACGACATACCAGGGCTCAACCGAGCCGCGTCTCAAGAGCACCTCTGGCCCTCGCGAGTGGGACGTTGCGAGGGTCCGCCCCATAGCTACGTATGCATGCCTTATGGACTGCCAAACGCGGCTGCTGCACACCAGCGTCTCATGAGGACCATCCTGGAGGCTCAAAAGGGCAGGCACGCCGTAGCCCTGGCGGAGATGGAGATGGCCCCTGAGGAGCCGCCAGCGCCTCCGGAGCCTCCCGAGGCCCCTGGGCCCGGGGACTCGTGAGGATCGGCTCCCGCAACCCACCGAGTCTGCTACACCAACACCCCTTCGTCCCCAGCATCACCAGGTGACATCTTTAAGTTTTATTTCTGGCTGGGAGCGCCTTTAGGGCCGCATTATTCCCAGGCCGCGTGGGTCCGTCCCTACGGCATGTATACCTTTTATTTCATGTCATTAGCCTATCCTGTTGGGGGCGCCCCTCGGGCTGCATCATCCCCAAGCCGCTCGGGCCAGTCCCAGCGGCATGTATCCTTCCTACTTTTTCCTTAGGATTATGCTCTCGCTCCACCATGCTTGTTATTTGGCACCTTTTCCTGGGTGGCGGAATCTTGCATGTTAAAGGGGGGTGCCTGAGCATCGCGACTCAAGGCTCCTACCCGCTCTCCGGCCCTCACCCTCTGGTCTTGTCCATGGCATCGCGACCTGGCTTGCCAGCAACGGCTGAGACCAGCTCAAGAGCCGGGACCCGAGGACGTAGAGTTTCGTCATCTAACCCGACTTAGCAGCGTTAAAGGGAGGGTGCACGAGCATCGCGACTCGGGGCTCCTACCGGCTCTCCGGCCCTCACCCTCTGGTCTTGTCCATGGCATCGCAACCTGGCTTGCGGCTGACGGCTGAGACCAGCCCGAGAGCCGGGACCCGAGGACGTAGAGTTGTTGCATCTGACCAAGCTTGCGCGTTAAAGGGGGGGTGCCTGAGCATCGCGACTCAGGGCTCCTACCGGCTCTCCGGCCCTCACCCTCTGGTCTTGTCCATGGCATCGCGACCTGGCTTGCCAGCGACGGCTGAGACCAGCCCGAGAGCCGGGACCCAAGGACGTAGAGTTGCGTCATCTAACCTAGCTTGCGCTTTAAAGGGGGGTTGCCTGAGCATCGCGACTCAGGGCTCCTACCGGCTCTCCGGCCCTCACCCTCTGGTCTTGTCCATGGCATCGCGACCTGGCTTGCCAGCGACGGCTGAGACCAGCCCGAGCCGGGACCGAGACGTGAAACCGACATCTGGCCAAATTTGCAGGAACACACTCAAAGATAAGGCCCGAGCTAGGCGCAACCCGCCTTGAGGTAGGGCCCGTGGAGTCCCGCTGGCTCACGGGTGCCCAGATACACCTCGTCCAGCCCTACCGTGCCAGCCACATGTCGGGGTGGGGCTATGCTCACTCCCCAGGGCTCCTCCCGGAGAGCCCCTCACGTTCAGATGGAAGCACCATGCTCCGCGCTGGCTGGCGACACTGCCGAGGAGCGGCTATGCCCGTCTGCATACTGAAGCGCTATGCTCCAGCTGGTGATAAACAACTGAGGGTGGCCTCCGGGTCGCATCAACCTCAGGGAGCCCAGAGCTCAGTGTCCGGCCTCATCGCAACGCCTCCCCTCGGGAGCGCCGCGCGAGGGGGCTGGACACGGGGGCTGCGCTTGGGTCACGCCCAGACGCACGCCACCCAGCCAGGCCCCTCGGGCCTGGTTCGTCGCACGTCACTCCCCGAGCGGAGCCAAGGTACGAATGCCGTTTGAGCGTCAAGGGGGACTCCTGAGCATCGCGACTCAGGAGCCTAACTGGTCACGTAGCCCCTCACCCCTTAGTTCCGAAAGCTAACGGCGGTTGAGGTATCTTGTGGGCCGGGCTCTGCAGACGTAGAACGTTAGATCAGCCTGCGTCTCACCTCCCTACTTGCTGTTAAATGCATGAGGGGACTCTGAGCATCGCGACTCGAGAGCCTAACTTGTCACGTAGCCCCTCACTCCTTGGTCCCGTCCTGGTTTCGGTCCGGGCTAGCAACGGCTGAGGTATCTTGGCGGGCCAGGCTCTGCCGGCGTAGAACATAAGCAAGTAGGAAGCGCAAATTTCAAGGAATTCAAAAGCAAATATTACAGTCCACACTGTTATCGCAATACCAAATGCAAGTTTAAACGCCTCCCGATGCATGATACATGTGCAGGAATTAAAAGCAAGACAGAGCCTGGCGGAGTCACTTGTCGGCGGTGGAGCAGCGTGGAGTGGGCTGCGCCTCGTGAAGCAGCAGGGCGGCAGCGCCCGCCCGGCTTGGTCTGAAGGCCGGAACTTCCCAGCAGAGCCTCCGCGCGACCCTTCACAGCCTCGGCAGCGGCAGCAGCTGCATGCTCGCCGCTTTGGCTCCAAAGAAGTTGTCCATGTCGACGCTGGGATCGCGAAGATAGATGTGGGTGAGGATCCGCGTCAGTGCCGCAGAAGACAAGACACGCGCCTCAGCCTCAGCCGTGGGGCCAATAACAAGGGAGACATCTTCAAGAGCGCGAACCAGGAAGGGAAGCAGCTTGGCGGGGCCGTCCTCTGCGCCGGCCAGTGGTTTCTCCAGGCCGCTATCATAAAGCTCCCTCAGCAGGGCGCGAGCCTTCACCTCCATATCTGTGAAGGCCACGTGATCTTCGGCAAGAACCCGCGCCTTGTCGTCCAGCTCGACTTTCCTCGCCTCCAGTTCCTGCTCCAGCACGCCTAGGCGGTCACGGCTCTTCTTCAGCTTGGCCTCCCGGTCCTTGACGGCCGCCTCGCGAGCCTTCATGCTTTCCTCCTGCTCCTGGCGGGCCGGGCCTCCTCGGCAAGCTGGTTCTGCAGGCCCTTCATTTCGCCCTCCAGCGTCTCACAACGACCTTGTATGCTGGCTGCCTCCCCGAGGCAGCATCGCGGGCAATCTTCGCCTCTCACGAACAGCTTGCTTCTCCTCGTCATGGCTGTCGAGGCTGGACAGCGCCGCCGCCGAATCAAGCATCGGGCGAATCCAGCGAAGCCAGCTCCAAGCGCCCGGCCATCAGACGGGAGTCGGCGCCCAGAAGATCCTGGCGCAGGCGGTCCAGTCCGGCAACGGCGCGATCCAGAACAGCATTCGGAGGAGCAGCGGTCGGTGGAGTAGGAGGAGAAGACGGATGTGTGACCACTACGCCCTGAGATGGAACCAGTGGCGCCACAGCAACAGTGGAGGCAGCGCCAAGCAAGGGCACCTCGGGAGTCGCCTGGGTGAAGGGGTCTGAGCTCGCCCCAGCGGGCTAAGCCAAGCCTCGCGAGGATGCCCGGGAAGGAGAGGCACAGGCGTCGGGATCACCTTCTTTTTACGGAGAGGCACCGCCACGGATGGGGCCTCGGGGCCCCCTTCAGCTTCTTCGCAGCAGGCGCCACCTGGTCAAGAACATGGACATCGATCTCGTCGACAAAGCAATAATCAAGGCGGGAAGCAGGCACTTACAGTCGTCGCCGGTGGACTCAAGCAGCCTCGGCCATACTTGAAGCCTGAGAGCCGGCTGCACGGATCAGTTTCAAGGGGCCCGGGAGCAGGAGGCACGTCTGCGGATCGCACCGGGGCCGGGGCGGACCCGCGGGGGACCAGCCCAGTCCGGTCCTTCTTCGGGATCGGGGGCAGGCTTCTGCCTCCCTGCCCATCCTCATCCTCGTAAATGCGTCCTTTGTCGGGGAGGCGGAGAATGCGACCTGCGCCGCAGGGAGGAGCCCTTGACTCGCCCCGAATCAACCCCTCTCCCGGCTCTCTTTCCTCCACCTCTTATTTGGAGTCGGAAGAGGACACGTCCACCAGTCCTCCGGGCCTCCACGGGCAGGTCCGTCCCCATTGAAGACGGGCATGGGCCCCACTACCTGCTCCCAGTCCTCACGAAGGAACAAGGCGTGAGGCGCCCTCGATCTCGCCACATCGCCCCAACCAAGGCTCGGAGGACCGTCGCCCAGTCCTCGCTGGCCGAGGCCACAGAGGCTCGAGTGAGGCCTCCACATCGCCAGGCAGTCTTGGCGAAGCGGAGCCAGTTGGTGCTCCAGGAACTCCCTTAATGGCAGCCTTGCAGTCAGCTTCGCCCGCCCGCGTTGGCGGCTTCAGATCTGCATCCATCTTCTCGGCACCAACCGCGCAGGGATCCTGAAGGTCCACTCGGGACCAGTCGTCGGAGCTCTCGGGGCACTCCGTGGGTAGGATCAGCCGAGGGTGGATGCGCCCAGCATCCACCAAGAGCCACTTGCTCCTGAAGCCCTCAATCCGCTTCCCGGGGTTTGAAATGGCAATGGCCCCGCCGTATGCGTATTTAAGCTTCACAAGCCTGTGAGGCGTAACCACAGGAGGTTCGGAGGAGAATGAGTGGCGCAGCAAGGCCACCGAGGGCTTCACCCCAACATGGGCCTCACAATTGTAGGCGAAGATCGCCAGAAGAAGGACGGAGTTGGGATGGAGATGCAGAGCTTGAATGTTGTAATGACGGAGGACAGAGAAGAAGAACTCAGAGAAGGGAGGCACCAGACCCGCAATGATGGCGCTCACGAAGAACGGGTAGAAGGTACTCTCCCGACCCGCCGGGGCGGCAGAGCCGGCCTTGAACACCTCCGTTCCATTGACGCCCTGCGCCTGCTAACCCGGTGCATCAGGCGAGGCTCGCCCTGACACATTTGGCGGGTCCAAGGCAGAGTACCAAGCTCCGGCCGGGGGCTTGGCGAGGCGCCATGATCGCTAGGGCACGCAGCGGAGTGGATCTGAAGGTCTTGGAAGCGAGAGAGAGGCGCAAGAAAGGGGATCTGGCGGCAATGGAGAAAGTAAAGGAGGCAAGGAAGATGCCGCTCTATTATCAACCCACGCGTTTGCAGGTAGGCGCGACGTCAATCAACCGCCACGCTTGGCGCCCAAGGTCAAGCTGTTAGGGGCTCCGCGACGCTTCGCACTTGCCCTTTGCCTCTCTGCTCGGCCAAGTTCGGGCGCGCCCGTGGGCCCGGCTACTGTCGGCGTTCTAGGAACGGGGTCCCAGACTTGCTTGCACTGCGGCTGCGGCGTGGCTCAAAGGAGGCCCAGGACAGCCCATCTTCATCAACGCATAGCTCAAGACCCTCGCGAGGGGCCAAGCCTCATGGGTGGGACGACAAGGAGCTTCCTCGAGCCTGCAGCCTCGTCGGTGGCTCATGAGGAGGCGGAGAGTTCAAGGCGGGGTACCTCACGAGGTGCCCATGGCATAAGCCATGACGACCAAGGGCGCCCGATCGGGCGCCACTGCACAAAGGTCCTCCTTTCCTCTTTGGTGCAAAGGAGCAAGCACAGCGAGAGCATCAAGCAAAGGGATCCGTTTGATTGCAACAAGACCAAGACCAGCCCCAACGGCTGGAAGGGAGTCATCATGGAGCCCAAGCAGGCGTCATCACGAGAGCCTTTGGCAGGTGAGGACCAACTTTAGTCAGGATAAGTGTACCCGCTGTTCCCCTTCAAAATGGCCAATTGTTGGCGCCCTTCCCGCTCAATATTTGGGAAGAGGCCCAGGGCCTTCACCTATAAATAGGAGTAGCCACACTCAGAGCAAGGAGATCGAAACGATCGGCATCTAGATCTAGGAGAGACGAAGAGAGATCAGAATCCTCATCAAGGAACCAGTAGCTAGGGCAACTGAACACCACCTAGCAGTTCATCACACACGCCAAGAACAGACCCTTGCGAGGCTGTTCTCCCTTGTACTGTTCTTCATCAGCCCAAGAGGCAATCCAACACACCACAAACTAGAGTAGGGTATTACACCACAATGGTGGCCCGAACTAGTATAAACCCTGTGTATCTTGTGCTGTTCCGTTGGTAGTTTAGGTCCCTGCGGTTCGACGAGGTACGAGACGGTGGAGGGTTGGATCTCCGCGTGCACCCCAGTGTTCGAACCTCAAGGTTCTGCCGGAACCCGAAATCCGACAGCCCGGTTCACCGATCTTGCCGATGAAAACGTGTATGCCACCAAAGGGGACCCGGTACCCGTACTCAATTGAGCCGGCCTCGGGGCCCCAGCCTACATCGTCGATGTAGAGCTTGCCGCGACGACTCTTAGTCATCCGGCCCACAGCGTAGCCCTCGAGTCCTTCAAAGCGGCCCTCCAAGAACTTGAAACCATCATGCGATAGCCCCACGGTGGGCGCCAACTGTCGTGGTTTTGTCACGGTAGATGTCCTAGTGAAAGGAATTAGTCGTGGAGCCATCGCAACGGGTTAGCTTGAAGGGGTTAAAGCGGACACAAGGACGCAGAGAGTTTATACTATTTCGGCCCCTTCGATGAAGGTAAAAGCCTACGTCTAGTTGTGATGGAATTGATAGGGTTTCGATGACTAGGGAGCAAACAAGCTTCGCCTAAGTCTCGAGTTGTTGTTGTCTGTCCCTGAACCGCCGTCGGGTCGTCCCCTTATATACACGGGTGACGTCCGTCAGTCCACAGAGTCCCAATCACCGGTTCATACTCGTATCCAGGTTGGTCTCTCCTTATTCCTAACTTACAATACAAGTTTACATATAAAGCCGGTTTACGGCTACAGGTCTTAAACCGACTACAGGCCTTGGGCCTTTATCTGCCTCTTTGAGCTTTAACACCTTTGAACTACTGATGAAGTTAATCCGGCCCAGGTAGGCCGGTTTACGCCCAGTAGTAATATCCCCAACACTGTCCTTGGTTTTGACCACTATGTCATCCATATAAGCTTCCATATTTCTATGGAGCTGGGGTTCAAAACCAATCTGGGCCACCCTTGCAAACGTCGAACCAGCACTCTTCAACCCGAAAGGCATCCGCATGAAACAATACGTACCACATGGGGTGATGAATGCTGTTTTCTCTTAAATCTTCTCTTGCCATGAAGATCTGGTGGTAGCCGGAGTAGGCATCGAGGAATGACAATGAGATCACACCCAGCCATGGAGTCAACAATCTGGTCGATCTTGGCAGCAACGGAAGGGGTCTTTAGGACAAGCCTTATTGATATCTCGTGTAATCAATACACAGCCTCCACTTCCCATTTGCCTTGCGACTATTTAATCGGATTGGCCAACCTGGTTGGACGGAGCACTCCTCTTACCAAACCCGCTGCTTCCAGTTTCCGGATCTCTTCTGTGATGAACTCTTGTCGTTCCAAAGCTTGCCTTCTGACCTTCTGCTTAACGGGCCGCGCATGAGGGCAGACAGCAAGGTGGTGCTCAATCACCTCCCTGGGAACGCCGGGGATGTCGGAAGCTTGCCATGCAAACACATCGACATTCGCCCGCAGGAAGGTGACGAGCGCGTCTTCCTATTTGTCGTCAAGGGTGGAGCTTATGGTGAAAGCTCCTCCCGTGCCGTCCTCATTGACGGAAACCTTCTTGGTTCCCAGCGGTATGGCCCTGGACTTCTTGTTCCCTCCGGTGGAGCTCTCTGGCACGTCCTCAACGGCAGCGCTACACTTCGAAGAGGTGCGCTTGCCGGAGTGGGTGTCCGAGGTCTCACCGGTCTTCTTCTTCTTCTTCCCTCACAGGGCCCCGGTGGCGGGGAGCAAGTGCCCTAGTGGCGGCATTGCTGCAACCGCTTCTTTGGTATAGTTGGTCAGCACAAATCAGCGCATCTTTCTTATCGGAGGGATGGTGATGATCGTCACGAGTCCCTGGCATCTTCGTGGTGTTGTAGGCGTAGTGTGACGCCGCCATGAACTTGGCCAGCGCTGGGCGGCCAAGGATCCCGTTGTAGGGCAAGGGGATCTTGGCAACATCAAACACGATCCTCTCCGTCCTGAAGTTCAGTTCGCTTCCAAAAGTCACGGGCAGCGTGACCTTTCCTTTGGTTGGCTTCTTCCCGGGTTGACCCCTTGAAACGTGCCCGTCTCTTCGAGGTCTCCGTCAGGAATCTGCAGTTTCTCGATCACGGCAGGCAAGATTAAGTTCAGACCGGCCCCGCCATCTACTAGCATCTTTGTCACCTTGAGGTTGCATATTGTTGGTGAAACCAACAATGGAAAGCACCCGACCGCAGTAGTGCGATCAGGGTGATCCTCAGTGTCAAAGATGATAGGTGTCTTGAACCACTTCAAATGGCCTTTGGGCATCAAAGCAGCAGCTCTGCCGCTGTAATCTCGCTACCTTTGTTTAAGCCGGCCATGAGAAGTATGCAGCGGCGCGCCGCCGACGGCCTTTACATAACCTCTGTAGCTTTCGACACTCTTGGTCACCGGATTAAATGCGTCCTCTTCGTGATCGCCGTCTTACGGCTTCTGCATCACGGCCCGTAGGCGGGCCTCTCCTGTTGTTTATCCTTGCCGCGACGGCCCGCCTGGCCGTCACGCTTCTTGCCGGACCCCTCAGCACTGTCTTGGCCCTTCTCCTTGTCCTGCCTCTCATATTCAACCCTCTGCTTCTCAGAGAGGAGCTCAACCTGTCGGCAGTCTTGGAGAGCATGGCCTTTGGTGCGACGGATCTTGCAGTACCGCTTGTCAGAGTTTCCTGACTTCTCGGCAGCCGCCAAGGCCCGGCAGGCGACACATCCAGCAATTTCCTTGCCGGGGTCATCTGCCTTGGTTTTCTTGGTGGAGCCGGTGTCATCAGATCCCACGACGGCAAGCACGGCTTTCCCTTTGCGCTTCCTGTTGCGGCGCCGGCCTTTCTTCGCCGGGGCGGCATTATCCTCATCTGAGGAGTCGGTTTCCACACCGGCATCTTCGCCGGGGTACTTCCTTCCGTCTTCAGCCCGGGCACATCTGTCAGCAAGAACATAGAGTTCTGCTACATCTTTCACCTTGTTCATCGCCAGATCTTCGCGCATCTTGCGGTTACGCACGTTCTGATGGAACGCACTGATGATGGCGGCAGGGTGAACATCAGGGATATTGTACTGTATCCGGCTGAACCTCTATATATACTTGCGGAGACTCTCACCTCCCTTCTGGGGAATGACGTGCAGGTCGCTCGCCTAGCCATGGGCTTGGTGGCCTCCAGTAAAGGCGCCCACGAACTCATGGCACAAATCCGACCAGGAGGAAATGGAGTCTACCGGCAAGTGCATCAACCATGACATGGCGTTGAGTTTAAGAGCCAACGGAAAGTAATTCGCAAGCACCTTATCGTCGCAGGCTCCGGCAGCTTGCATCGCGATGGTGTAAATGCTGAGGAACTCGGACGGGTGGGTCTTGCCGCTGTACTTTTCGCCCACGTCAGGTTTGAATGTGCGGTGAGTGGGCCACTGGAACTTCCGCAGCTCACGGGTAAAAGTCGGACAACCTACCTCGTAAGGTAGGCCTCCAGGGCTCTCTGGTGCCGGGTGGTTCTGACAGGCCCTGCTCGCTTTGTCCCGATTGGTGGCCAGCGCTCCACGCCGGCGCTCGATAGTGGTTCGAGCGTCTTCATGTTCTCGTTCCCGAAGGACTTGGCGCTGGTCACAGTGGGTCCGCGGGTCGGACGACGCTATGGAGATTCCGTCGCCCGTGACGTTATGACGGGCTGGCGTCCGCGGCGCCGGGCGAGGAGGGGGCGAGTGCACCGTGGTCGCGGCGCCGCCGGCTCTCCTGCCACTGATGCATGGGACTCCGTCGGACCATCGACCCGGGGGCTCCACCGGACCCGGTTCGTCTTTGTTGGCCACCGCAACAAGGCTTCGGATAGTGGCTCTCCATTCGTCGAGTTTCCCCGTGGTGGGGGGCATCGAGAGCAACTGCGCGCGGCGCCAGAACTTCTGCCGGGCGTTGGTGGCAGCGAAACCTGCACCGGATCGCGGCAGCTTCGACTTGACCATGTCGAAGGAGCTCTATCCGCGACCAGCGGTCACATGCCATCTTCGCCAGTGCCTCGGTGAGCGGGCAGGTCTTCTACATCCCGGGAGGGGCGCTCGGGGCTCTTCCCGCGGCGACGCCCGGGGTCTTTGGTGGGATTACGCCGTTCGTCGCGCGCCGCTTGAGAGGAGCACGCCGGCGTGGGAGTCTGGGAAGCCCTCGCGTCGCCTTCGAGCGGGGTGGCAGCGATCTTGGAAGGCCCCGCGCCACCCGCGGAGGGCCTGGCTCCGTCTTTGCATTTGGCGGTGTGCAGCCCGTTACTAGGCGCACGAACATCGCCGCCTCCCAAACTCCGGCTGCTGGGACGGTGTTGGTGTTCGCGAACGGCGCCTCGGGTCCTTTCCGCGACCGGTCCGCTGCTCGCCCGTGTCGGGACGGGATGTCCGGCTTCCGACGGGCCAACCGCCATCGTCGCCTACTTCTTGGGCGCCATGACGATGAAGGAGCGTCGAACTAACTGCTAAAGCCGATTCTCACAACTACGCTTCCCCCTACCTAGCGCGCCAAAGATGTCGGTGGGAAACGACACCTATGGGATCACAAGAATCCCTACTACGGTTGCGGGGCGCGGGGTCGCGAGAAGAGCGGATCAAACAGATAGCACACGGTTCCTTTATCCAAGTTAAGACGCGAGGATGCGTAAAACCCTACTCCTGCTTTGGTGGATTGTTTATCTGTGTTCTTGAGCTAGCAATGGGCGTCAAGAGCTCCAAAAAGCCGAATCCTCCTCCTGGTCGCCTCGGGCCTCCTTTTATAGGAAAGGGGTTGCCACAGTGGCACACAGGAGGTGGAAAAAGGGTGATGTCTGAGGCTATCCCTCGCATTACATGACAAGGCGCATTTAATGCGCCTTGCTTAGGTGTCCTTGCTTTATCGGGGACGGGGGAGAGCCTCGTCTCGTCCATCGCCCCCCCCTCTTGCGTCGACACGCGCCCTGGCCAGCGGTGCTTGTGGTTCCATGTAGGCAGGCAGGCAGCTGAGGTGGCGCAGTGGTGGGTCTCCACGAAGATCTGCACGCCGCCACGCAGGTGCCTGCCCAACTGGTTGGGTCGGCAGCTGCATGCGAATGGCAGTGGGGGTGCGACTGGCGCGGGCCTGATGGTGGCCCCACGGGCGTCCCTGGCAAGGGCCTTGCCGGGGCCCGGGCAAGGGTCTTGCCGTGGCGCCCACTGTCATCCCCGGCAAGGCTCTTGCCGGGGGCCTTGTGGTCCTCCTTGGCTGGGATCCTGCCAAGGATCATCTCCTTCTTAAGTGGGTATCTGATCTTGAATGTCTTCACAAAGATCTGCATGCCACCACGGGGATGTCTCCCGAATCCTTGCCCCTTGGGGGCAGTGGACTCGAGGGTGACTTCGCTCCGTAGGTGTGGGGCGAGCTGCCACGGCAAGGATCTTGCCGGGTTAGCTGAAGCTGCCCCCCGTCAAGGATCTTGCCGGGGGGGGGGGGGTCTGCTCTGTCCCCTTTGCTCTTTGTGGTCTTGGTCTTGGTGTCGTTCTGCTTCTCTTCAGCTTCGGCCTTACCATGGCTTACCTCCCTTGCCGTGCTCGGTGTGGCAGCGCCCGTGGCTCAGACTGCCCGTGCACAGTTATAGGGGTACAAAAAGTGTACCCCCCTTTTTGTACACCGACAATTGGGTCTAGGACCAATGCAGCGAATCCGCCATGGCGGATACTAGTGGGATGGTATCTCCGATCGAAAGTGATCGGACAGGAGGACCATGGGTTGAACTTTGGGGCGACTGGCTCCAATGCGTATACGTCCCTTAGCACACGCTTCCGCTCCTTCTTGGGAATGTGGGTTTCGTATATCATGTTCACCGTCCGCACTTGCGGGGGGAACCTCTTCTGTCCTCCGGTGTTCGGTGGTCGGGGCTCCTCCTCGTCATCTCTATGTAGCCCCTTGTCCTTGTTTTCGGCATTTAACTTGACGGCCTGCTTTAACACCTAACAATCCCTGTTGGTGTGGTTGGCTGGCTTGTCGGGGGTGCCATGTATTTGACACGAGCGATCGAGTATACGGTCCAAACTGGACGGGCCCGGAGTACTTCTTTTGAATGGCTTTTTCCACTGACCGGGCTTGGAGCCTCTGAATCCGGCATTGGTATGCCGTATCCTCTGTATTGTCATTTGTCACGGCGTTTGTGTTTGTTGCGACGTGACCTGCCATTGCTGTCCTTGGTATCCGAAGTACCAGGGTTCTTTGAGATGTTATTGCTGCGAGCCAGCCAGCTGTCCTCTCCCGCGCAAAAGCGGGTCATTAGTGTCGTGAGGGCTGCCATAGATTTTGGCTTTTCCTGGCCAAGGTGCCGGGCGAGCCACTCGTCACGGATGTTGTGCTTAAAAGCTGCTAGGGCCTCTGCATCCGGACAGTCGACGATTTGATTTTTCTTGGTTAGGAACCGTGTCCAGAACTGCCTGGCCGATTCCTCTGGCTGCTGAATTATGTGGCTCAAGTCATCGGCGTCTGGTGATCGCACATAAGTGCCCTGGAAGTTGTTGAGGAATGCGGCTTCCAGATCTTCCCAGCAGCCAATGGATTCTGCTGGCAGGCTGTTGAGCCAATGCCGAGCTGGTCCTTTAAGCTTGAGTGGGAGGTATTTGATGGCGTGTAGATCATCACCACGGGCCATGTGGATATGCAGGAGGTAGTCCTCAATCCATACCGCAGGATCTGTTGTGCCATCGTATGATTCGATATTTACGGGTTTGAAACCCTCACGGGATTTGATGATCCATTACTTCATCATGAAGCATAAGGGTGTCTTGGCTCCTCTGTACTGGGCTATATCACGACGCAGCTCGAATGAGTTTTGTCTGCTGTGTTCGGCCCGGCCGGATTTACTTTTACTATATCCGGCGTGACAGTTATTGTCTCTTGTAGTGGGGCGCCCTCGCGATCCGTAGATCGATCTTGCTTGCTTTGCTTTGTCCTCCAATGCGTCTCGCAGGTCTAGCGTATTTCCCCGTGCCCTGACATTTTTATTTGAGTGGCGTCGAGTGCGGCTGAGCTTTTGGCTGAAATGCCTCTTTGTCGCACCACGAGGTGGCCGATCAGCCGCGATCATCTACCGGGCATGTAGGCTTTAGTGCTTCCTCCTCTAATCGGGGTAGCAGCCTGCAGTTTGGGTAACTCTTGAAGGGGCGTTCGAGTTCATATTCCTTGGCCGCAAGGACTTGATCCATCATCGGCTAACTAGCAAGTCTTGATCAGCTCTAAGCTGCTCTTTGTTGCTTTCTTAAGGCTATTAAATGCGTGGCCATAAGCCGGTGCTTGAAGCGCTCTTGCTCGACGGGATCCTCAGGCATGACAAATTCATCGTCGTCGAGGCTTGCCTCGTCTTTGGAGGGAGGCATGTAATTATCATCCTCTACCTCTCTATATGCCGCTCTCTCAGGAGGGCTGGCATCTCCATCCTCCTGCCACGAATCTTCTTTGGAGGAGTTGTCGTTGTCTTGACCTTTGTCCGGAGTGTTATTATCTCCTGTGCGGTATCACCGCTTTTGCTTTAGCGAGACTTAGAAGCGCCACGACGTCGTCGCTTGGGTTGCTTCTTGGAGGGTCATCCCTCGTCTCGTCGCCATTGCCTTCTTTGGGTGTGTCCACCATATATATATCATATGATGAGGTGCCTGTCCAGTGCCCTGTGGGTAGTGGTTCCTGTTCGTCTCCTGCATCGTCGTCCATACCGTCGATGTCTTCGGAGTCGAAATAGAGCATGTTGTTTAAATCATCGATAGTGGCTACCAAATGGGTGGTGGGTGGGCGTCGAATTTCTTCCTCATCCGCATCCCAATCCTGCCGGACATAGTCCGACCAAGACTCTCCTGACAAGGAGAGGGACCTTAGAGAGTTCAGTATGTCGCCAAAGGGTGAGTACTGAAAGATATCTGCGGAGGTGAACTCCATGATCGGCGCCCAGTCAGATTCGATTGGCACGGGCGCAGGCAGTTCGGAGTTCTTGGCCGGAGAAGAATCCAGCAGCTTGGATTCACGGATCTCATGAAGGGTAAGGCCGGAACTCGGCTCGATCACCGCAGAAACTGTGGCCTCCGGTGCGCGGTCTAGCCACCCGTCCACGGATGGCACACTTGGCTCTGAATTGAAGGTCGAAGCGGTTGCAGGTGCGATCTCCTCAACACTGTCCGACGGCAGAGCTAGATCATGCTCGTCGTGACTGTGCGGCACACTCGGCAGGGGCTCGAATCCGGTGAAGATCAAGTCTCCGCGGATGTCGGTCGTGTAGTTTAAGCTTCCAAACCTGACACAGTGGCTGTGGGCATAACTCTCGATCTGCTCCGGATGGCTGCGAGTTAGCGCCCGATGCAAAGAAACGCCCGAATACGAAGATTTGTCCGGGGAGGAAAGTATCACCCTGGACTGCATCGCTATTGATGATCGAAGGGGCCATAAAGCCTAACGATGACGACACAGAGGAACTCTCAATGAAAGCACGAATGTCGGTGTCAAAACCGGCAGATCTCGGGTAGGGGGTCCCGAACTGTGCGTCTAGGCGGATGGTAACAAGAGACAAGGGACACGA
This sequence comes from Aegilops bicornis, assembly GCA_021605145.1. Lineage (NCBI taxonomy): Eukaryota > Viridiplantae > Streptophyta > Magnoliopsida > Poales > Poaceae > Aegilops > Aegilops bicornis. The sequence goes on along the minus strand of CM038669.1, from coordinate 353,751,239 downwards.
TGTTTTTACCCAGGTTCGGGCCCTCTCGATGGAGATAAAACCCTACTCCTGCTTGATTTATCTTGATGATATGAGTATTACAAGAGTTGATCTACCACGAGACCAGAGAGGCTAAACCCTAGAAGCTAGCCTATGGTATGATTGTTGTTGGTCCAACGGACTAAACCCTCCGGTTTATATAGACACCGGAGGGGGCTAGGGTTACACAGAGTCGGTTACAAGGAAGGAGATCTACATATCCGTTTTGCCAAGCTTGCCTTCCACGCCAAGGAGAGCCCCATCCGGACACGGGACGAAGTCTTCAATCTTGTATCTTCATAGTCCAACAGTCCGGCCAAAGGTTATAGTCCGGTTGTCCGGATACCCCCTTATCCAGGACTCCCTAAGCACGAATTTAACAGTATTGTTCAAAAGACTACTAGGCAAGAGATAAAGATAAAAGTCGGCCACCTAGGCCAAGCAAGCAGCAGGCGGGTCCGGCAGGTTGGTGGAGTCGGCGGCGCCGGCTGGTGGAGTGGTCGGCCGGCAAGTCTCAGCTTGGTCGTCCCCAACAGCAGTCGACGCGCTCGCACGCGACTTGTTGCTTGAGGCACGGTCAAGTGGAGGCTGGCCGTCCGCTCCGTCCTCCGGCGTGGCGTCTTCACCATCCTCACTCTCCTCGTCTTCGCCCTTGTTGCTGGAGGCGATCTCGTCCGTCGAGTCCTCGCCCTCTTCTGGGTTCAGCCCGAACAAGTCCGGCGGCACCTCAGCACCATCCTCGTTCCGCTCGGGGACGAAGAAGTTGGTGTCGGTGTAGTTGGCGATCGCCGCAACACGATGAATGAGAGCGCCCCTCACCGCCACCAACTCTTCGTTGGCCTCCTGATGGAACGTGGCCAACTGGGCTAGATCCAGCCCAGGATACCACGCCCGGACAAACTCCAAGGCCCGCCGTGCGCCTGCCCAGGCCGAGGAGCCCTTCCATGCCTCGAAGCGGCCGACTGCCACGTCCAGCCAGTCGGCAGTATGACTAGGGGTGCGCGGAGCTTGGACGCCTGGCCAGAGGGCGAATATCACCTGGGCTCCGACATGCTGCAGCCGGCTGGCGGCAACGACGTAGCCAGGGAAGTACTCTGCGCAAGAAGATAAAAAAGAAATATGAAGTCGGAAGCCGGATCATATAACAGTCGGCAGACGAAAGAAAGAAGAAGGCACTTACCATCGACCATGTCCTCGATCCACCCGTAGCCGTCGTTCAGCGCCCTCTCCGTGTCGGCCTAGTTCGAGCACTGAGTCTCGAACTCGGCTTGGAGGGCGGCCTTGCTGTCCTTCGCCGCTTGAAGGGCCGCCTTGTGAAGCTCCGCCTGGTCGGCCAGCTCCTTTACCAGTTGGTCACGCTCCTGGGCCGCCTTGCTGCACTCCTCCTCCTTGGCGCACAGCGCGGTTTGGGCCTCGCCCAACTGTTGCTGCAAGGCGGCGTTGGCCTCTGCAAAGATAGAAAAGAAAGACGGTCAGTAAGCAAGAAAGAAGACAAGAAGTTGCCGAAGAGATCCGGCCCGACTGCTCAGTAGTCGGCCCGAATCTCGGGGACTACACCCAATGGTCTTGTTGTACGCACCCGAGAGAGAGAAGGCGGAGTGCTTACTTCGGCTCTCGGACAAGTCAGCGGTCCGCTGGGCCAGCTTCCGGGCCTAGGAGTTGAAGGAGGCCACGCGGAGGTTATGATAATTCTGCAACAAAGACAAAAGAAAAGAAAGCAAGTCAGCGCGAAACCGACTTGAAATTTCAAAGCCGCTTGCTCGGTGCCCGGAACTTCGGGGACTACACCCATGGAGTCTTGACGCCGCCTTCTACGGAAGAGTACAAGAATCATAGACAAGGAGCATACCCAGATGACCGCCCACGATGACAGGAACTCCTGCGTGTAGTGCTAAAGAGCGGCGGCTTTGAGCACGAAGCGGGCGGACATCCTGTAGCGGCCGCGTCGTAGCGGCCGTTCTGCCCCTGACGTCCACTTCGTGAGCCGATGCCGATAGCCTCCACCTCCAGAGTCGAGCTTCGCGGCCCGTCCTCCTGTGTCCACTGGCGCGAAGCCGCCTTCGCCGCCGCCCGACGCTGTGCGGAGAGCGGACCGGGAATTACGCTCGCCGCCCGATTCGCCACCGGCCCGGCAAACCGGTGGTGCGTCAGGCTGGCTACCGTGGTCCTCGACGGCCGGCGCCGGCGGAGGCATCTCCGCCCCCAGGGTGATGCCGCCACCCCCCTCCCTCTCCATGACCGGTTGGTTGCCGCCAGCCCCTCCAGCCGGTGCCGAGACCTCATGCGCGGGTGGCATGGCGGAGGATGATGAGTTAGGGGCACGGCGCGTGCGGCCTCTTCCGCCTGTGCCCTGGCCGCGGCGTCCACCTGGGCCTGGTCGCGGCGTCAGCTTGCGCCTTTGCGGCCGCGTCCGCCTCCTCCTGCGTCGTCTTGTCCGGTGCCGCCTTCTATCGCTCCGCCTCCTCCTGTTCCTCGCGCGCCTCCTGCGCGTTTCTCTCCGTCGCCTCCTGGAGCTCGGCGCGCGGGTCCATGCGGCGGGTGTTGGCGGAGCCCTCAGCCGCCCCAACCACAGAGGCGGCGCCAGACCGCTCAAGAGAGAGTTGGGCCTTGGTCAAGCAAAACAAAAAGAACTCGGAATGACGTGCGCAAGACAAAAAGAAGAAGGGACGCGAGAAGAAACCAAATACTTACGCAGACACCATCTAGGGCTGCTTCACGGCCTTCCGAAAGCGGTTCGCCTTCGCGGCGGCGAGCACGCGAGCCTGCGGCGAAGCGACGACGCACTGCGGCGGCAGCAAAGGAAGGAGGAAGGAGATGGCGAAGGAGGAAGAGGGAGCGCGTGCGTCTGCCGCACCCCTCCTCCCCCTACTTATAACCCTGGGCGATGGAGCCGAGGGGGCGGGGCATGGGGAACGTGGGATTAACTGCGCCCACGTCCCCACGACCCCGCGTTTACCACGCCATAATGGCGCGCCTTTACCCCGCCCGGAACGCCAACAGTCCGCCCGGGCCACAGCGGATCCGCACACGTGCTGAGGCGCGTAGTGGCGGGCCCCAGCCTGCGGCGACGTCCCATCGCGCGCGTGTGCTGACAGACTGGTCCAGCTGGCAAGCGCCGCGTGGCGCGCGGTCAGCGGGCGGCCAGCTCGATGCCCGGCGAGCACGCCACCTAGCTCCCGCCTTCGCATTTCGAAATTACCAGACAGCCTACCTGATTGCAGCCGATCGCTAGTCGTCGACTCTTGAGTAGGAAGCTGCTGAGGCCTCTTGCCTTTTCAACCGCGATGCCCCACCAGCTTCGGGGACTACTGTCGGAGTAAATGACCACGGGTAGCCTTATCTGCTCCCCATGACGTTTCAAGACATCGGGGCCGGCTGTGCCCCTCAAGCATCAAAGACAAAGGGCCGCCTTCTTATGGTCGGCTGGTCCGAGCGACCGGCTGTAAGAAGGCGGCGAGGCCCAAAGAGCGGCCCTGGCTCGGGCCGACTCCTAGCAGGCGGCCGCCAGAGCAGCCGACTCCTAGCAGGCGGCCCGCCCTCGCACCCTCAAAGTTTGCACCCACATAACAGCGACGAGACGGGGCATGGCTACAGTACAGCCTACCACCCCCGAATCTCGGAGCGGGCGTGGCCACAATGCAGCGTACCGGGCAGCCATCCCTAGCCCGGCGCAGCACTGTTGCCATGCTGCCCATGACATCATCCATGGCAGAGCAGCCATGCCCCCATGAAGGGCTGTCGGTACTGCCCGCATGCGGCGAGCCCTACCTGTCTATGAGATACCAGAAGGCAGCATGCCCAGACCAGTCAGCATACACTACAAGAAATATGTCAACTAGTGACCTTCTGTCAGTGACCCTGGAAGAATTGGTCATAGATCTACGACCATTTGAGACCAATTGGTCAAAAGCTGCTTGGGGGGCTCCAAACCCTCAACTATATCGACCATTTTGGCCATAAAGGTCGTAATTTCCTTGCACGAAATGGTCAAAGCAGACAGCACTGATCCGCTGCCTTATTTCTAGCCGATCACGACCAATATACATGGTCATAACCTTGTAAGTTGTGGTGGATTGCTATGACTAGGCGCCACCTCATCAGTTTTGCCTATGTGTCATGTCCATGTGTCAATTTTTGCCCTAGGTTGTGAAGCAACCTATATTTCTGTCATTCCCAAAATTCCCAAAAAATTGGGCATTCTTTACTATCCAAATCATTGCCTCATGACAATATTCAACTCCATTTGCCTGGTAAATCTTCCTCAGCAAATTTCCAAAGTTTTTGTTCAAATCGAATTGTTGTGAAGGAAGTATTAGCTAGGCATATCCTGATGAGCTGAATTTTTGCCACATCTTCTATATTCCCAAATCATTGCTCTCCACAAAATTTGAGCCCGATCTAACAATACATGTGAGTGTGGCTTCAACATTCATATTTTTGTCCAGTGTGGTACGTTGCAAAGCAAGTGACACCTAGGATCCTCCATTTGAGCTGCAAATTTTACAAGATAGTGTCCTTAGTAGATGATCATCCTCGGTCAAAACTCAGGCCCATTGGCCATGTGCATTTCTCGTACCACTAATCAAACACTTGGGTGCTAATTCATGTTTGAGCATTATTCGGTCTCCTCGTGAGATTCTTCTATTGTTATTTTCTTCCAAGCATCTACCTGGGGAGTGCCAAACCTACTAGACATGCCTAGGCTTCCCAGAACGCATGGCAACACCACGGTCACGCGGTGACCACGCGGCGGGCATGCGAGTCTACGCGCTTTGGAGTTGGGGCCCTGGGCCACCGTCCAAACCTCAACGTGTCACCACCAAACCATGTATTTATACTTAAATATATACTTATGTACCTGGAAATGATTTTTGGAAAAAATAAAGAGGAAACTATAAGGCAGCTGCAGTTCAAATTTGACACGCTTCCTGCTGAATCGGCGAAAATTTGTCTTTCTTACCAGACATGGATCAAAGCTTTTGACACCCAACCATTTTGTCAATTGTGCATTAAATATGGCCTAGTATTTTAGAAAATTGATTTGGTCCAATTTTGCAACAAATATATGGTAGGTCCATCACAAAAAAACTCATTTCGGGCACTCGGAAAGTGGAAAATGAATTTTCCGTGCAAAGAAAATGAAAACTCCCTTAGGCAACATTGTTTGGAATTCCAAGATGCACCCTTTTGCACAATATGAGATCATTTGAACAAACTATGCCATGAATGTGGCCATAAGATTGATCATTTGTCTTGAAAGCCATGAATCTTCACGCATGATAGCTCATTTCTGAGAACACTTTTTTTAAATAATTGTTGTATTAAAAGTTTATTATTTTTCCTGGTAACTTGGTCACATATAATGACACAATGCGAAGGTTTCCCAATTTTTGATTTGTTTTAATTTTTGATGCCCGTTTCAAAATGTGGTCAAAACGGCGGGAATGACCGTTCCTAGCTAGTGGTTGAATATTGGAATTTTTTTGGTGTTTCTATGATTCAATAGATACTTATGTACCTAGAAATGATTTTTGGAAAAATAAAGAGCAAACTACAAGGCAGCTACAGTTCAAATTTGACCCGCTTCCACCTGAATCGGCGGAAATTTGTCTTTTTTCACGAGAGGTGGATCAAAACTTTTTACACCCAACCATTTGGTCAATTGTTCATTAAATATGGCCTAGTATTTTAGAAAAATGATTCGGTCCAATTTTGCAACAATTATTTGGGAGGTCCTTCACAAAAAAACCTCCTTTTGGGCACTTGAAAAATGGAAAATCATTTTTTCGTCCAAAGAAAATGAAAACTTCCTTAGGGAACATTGTTTGCCATCCCAATATGCACCCTTGTGCACAATATGAGATCATTTGAACAAAATATGCCACGAATGTGGCCATAAGATTGATCATTTGGCTTGAAAGTCATTGATATCCACACGTGATAGGTCGTTTCTGAGAATTTTTTTTTAAATAATTGTCGTATTACAAGTTTGTTGTTTTTCCTAGAAACTTGGTCAAATATGATGACACAATGCGAAGGTTTTCCAATTTTTTGATTTTTTTAATTTTTCATGCCCATTTCAAAATGCGGTCAAAACGGCGAGCATGGCCGTTGCTAGCTAGTGGGTGAATCTTGGAAAAAAAATTATGTTTCTCTGATTAAATAGATACTTACGTACCTAGAAATTTTTTTTGGAAAAAACATATAGCAAACTATGAGGCAGCTGCAGTTCAAATTTGACCCGCTTCCTGCTAAAACGGCTGAATTTTTTGTCTTTTTCACCAGAGGTGTATAAATACTTTTGAGAACCAACCATTTTATCAATTGTACATTACATATCGCCTAATATATTATAAAAATTATCTGCTCCCATTTTGCAACAAATATATGGTAGGTCATTTAAAAAACTCAATTTGGGCACTCGAAAAATAGAAAATGGATTTTTTGACCAATTTAGATGGTCATAATGTCGTACTGTATTCTGATTGGTCTGTGGACGTCTCACGCGGATCATGCATCGAACACAGTCGGATGAGCGTGGATCCAACGGCAGTCCTCAGCCCTTCGACACCATCCCCGAAACCCTAGCTCTGCCATGTGGTCATTTTGCATCCACCCCCTCCCCGCCTCCTTTCTTTCCCTCGCTGTTCTCCTCCTCTCCCCTTCCAGATCCGTCGAGCTCCTCTCGATCGCCTCCCACTCCAACCCTCGCCGCCACTCGCCCCTTCCCTCGCTCTCCTCGATCCAGGTCGCCGTGCTCTGCTCCTCCCTCCCTCCCCTCCGACAAGATCCCCATGCTCTGCTCCTCCCTCCCTCTCTCCCCTCCGGTAAGATCCAGCACGCGGCCTCCCTCTCCTTGATCCAGATCGAGGCACCCGGCCGCTCCGCCTCCGTATCCCTCCGTCTCCCACCCGTGGAAAGCTCCACCGCCGCTGCCACCTCCACCCAACGCCGACCTCGTCTCCACCACCCACACTCCCCCCTCGCCATGGCCGCTCCCAAGGTCGACCGCCACTTCAGCAACGTCCTCCTCGACCGCTTGGATGGATGGATGGGGAACCGGGACCGGCGCGCTGTGGTCCACCTGTTCCTTGAGGGAGGCCGGACAGCCATGGAGGCCCGACCCCAATCGATGCATGGACGGGCCAATGGATTGATGGCCGGGGTGAAACCCTAGCCCCACACCCACCCATCCCCATCCCCATCCCCAGGGAGCTCTTCTTTGTTCCTTGGCGGGGACCCGAGCTTGCTGATGTGGTGGCCCTCGACTCCGGCGAAGCCAAAGGTACGTACGCCCCCCTCCTTCCCCTCGTCTTCTTCTTCTAGATTTGCCCATCTGATTTGCGCAGTTGGTTTGTGCAGGCCATCACCATCACCATGGAACAAGTCAAGGAGGAGGCCATTGCCATGGAAGGAAGGTCATGGTCAGAGGTGTGTGTGTGTGTGTTCTAGCCATGGTCAGGTCCAGATTTCGTACTCTTGTATTTCTGGAGTAGTTAAGGATGTTTAGGTTGATGGTCAGATTAGCCCCTTTCAAATTTCATATATCAATCAATGGAGCACTAGCAGCCAACCTTGGAGATGGGCGTGCAAGTGTCTGACCTCCAACCCTGAATGTGTTATTTCCATATTTCTATAGCCACCAGTACCAAACTGCCATTACAAACATGTCATATATATGAGTTGCTTATGTTCAGTAAATTTCATGAATGTATGAGTGTTTGTCCATCAAAATCAAGAGGTGCAGTATATATCTACCAGGGATAGTAATCATTGTTGCTTACAGGTTACCAAAGTGTTGCAGTTCATAGTAAATGCAAGTCTAGTAGAAGTCATAATATATCAAGGACGGATAAGATATCATCTACTTTCAGAAGGTTTTACTTGGTTGGTTGATTAGTGTTTTTCTGTAGAACAGACTCCGGGCTGTGTCTAATGGGCATTTCGGGCTGTGTATAATGGGCATTTCTAATTCACGTGTATCATTGAGTGTATTATTTTCCTGTTGAGTGAGTTTTAACTATAGAAGAGAAATCATCTATTTCTTTGCAGTTTCGTTCGACTTATCCTTTGGTTTCAACTATACATCAGAGTGTACCATTGAGTGTATTATTTTCCTGTTGAGTAGCTTTATCATCATATCTAGCTCAAGTAGCAGTGAAAAATTTCAGTACCAGAGATGAATGGTTGATTAGTTTTAGCTTCAAGCCATTTTAGTATATTTCTTTGTACCTGTGGCTTGTGGCTAAAACTAGTTTACTTTTAAGTTCATCCGTAATGGCCCATAGCTATGAGATCTGAGGGATGCGGACCGTTAGAGCCATGCAGCCTATTTCATCTTTGGTGAACCTCATTTGAGGCTTAGTGTAATTGATGTACTAGTGCACTGCTTGGCATAAAATTATAGCAGTACACATAGATATGCAATGAATGCTTCTAGTATCTTACACATGTATATTTGACATGAATGTGTACGGCTTACTCTTCCTTTGCTGACATTCTTTTTACTTTTCAGCGATGAACAGGATTGTCAACACCGTTGACAACATCATCTCTTTCTCAAATAACATCTGCAGCAGAGCGGAGTATCTGAAGCATTTCAGGGCAGATAACATAGTTAAGGACGCAGAAGTTTATTAAATTCAAGATCTTGACCAGATGCCAAGCCTTGGACAATTTTGGGACAGTTATAGCTGACCCATGGCTTTTAGTAGACATGTTTCTTAATTCTGGGGCAGTGATACATGGACTTCAATTAAGGTTTCAGATTAGTATTATGCTGTTGCTGATGTGCTATTTATAGCTACAGTTTGACACTATTAATTACGATTGCTGGACATGTCATGGTACACGCCTTTGTCTTTTTTAGCATCAACAAATGTTTATCTACTGTAAAGTATTATTAATTAGGCTTGCTTCCTTCTATTAGTGCATCTACTGCTAATTACACTTCAAATGTAGTGTCGATTACAATTGTAATTCAACAGTTAGGGTACTTAAGTATCTTAGTGATGTTCACGTGGTGGACTTAAGTATCTTAGTGACTTCATTTGATGTGTGTATTTATGTTAATTTTAAGCTTCTGTTGCTGTGAAAATGTACCTCACTGACCATCTGTCTATTTATTGTGTACTTGCATGAGGAGGTGACTAGTGATGCGGTGCGCCAAGCAGCAGTAGGGGAAGGGGGTCTCCTGCTCGAGGAGGCGGAGGAGTAGGGGCGTGCCCAGCCGGCAGTCCTGTCCGCTCGTAGAGAATTGTATTTATTGTTGACAATGTTGTGTAAATAGAATACCTGATTGTCTTCTGCAACTTAATTTCCTTGCATTTTCAACTCTGCTTTTCAATGATTAAGGTTACTCCCACGGACAATTTTGCTAAACATTTATCACATCTTAAGTGAACCATAATTCATATTTTGTTTACCTTTTTAGATCTGTTCTACCGCTTACATTTAGTGTTGCCATTGAAGTTGTTTGGTTTTGGCCTCAGCAGTAGTACACTCTAATGGTAGCTTTATGTTCACTCTTTTACAGCAAACCTTTTCAGCTCTTTCTCATGATCCTTGTGGGCATTTATTTTAGTCCATGGAGCTGTTGCTCTAGCAGATGTTGCTCTGCTTGACATCTCACAGACCATTGGATCGGTTGTGACATCTCATAGTCCATAGTTTACAATCAGGTTTCTGCTTGACAGCTTCACAGTCAACAGTTACATGATAATTCTATAATGTTGAAGCTATATTCCTATCTGCTCAACAGTTACATGATAATTCTATAATGCTGAAGCTATATTCCTGTCTGCTCAACAGTTACATGATAATTCCGTAATGCTGAAGCTATATTTGCTGCCTGTGTCTTAATTTTTTTATTCTGTAATGATGATATGAAATGTCACGCAGGTCATTATTCGTGTTGTTGCTATGGTTGTCGGAGGTGTTGCTGCTGCATCTGGCGGAGCTGCAGTCCGGGAAGGTCAAGGATGAGATCGTCCTCGATGGCAATGACATCGAGCTCGTCTCCCGCTCTGCCGCCCTCATCAACTAGGTGAATCAAACAGGACCCAGAACCTGTCTTTGTTCATGTGCATATTGTGCTCCCTGAATAATTTGGTTGATGTAATGCAATTGATATTGTATCATGCTTGCTTATGCTCTTTGCGGAAACTAGTATGCTAGATGTGCTTAGAAATCATTGCAATTTCTTTAGATGTTGGATGTCGAATGTTCTTTGTTTGTGATGCATATATGGATGCTTGTGCTGGTCAACATAATGCAAATAGGGCTACTTATCCTGTTGTGCTGTTGTTGTTTGTGGTTTGTCCAGTTTTGGCATGTATAGTTGCTTCTTTCTCTTCATGTATTATTATGTTCTCCGTAATGATTAGTTTTCCTTCCATATGATCTGCTTCTACATTCTGTTCCTGTGTAATCTGATCTGCAATGATTCAGTTTTTGGTTCCATATAGTTAATCCGCTTCCATGCACTATTCTTGGATAATTTTCCTGCTGTTCTTGCTGTTGTATGTGTTCGCCTTCCAGGGACAACATATATATGCTCAATACACTCTACTTGTTTTCCTGTATAGTTTTATTACTTGTTTTCCTTTATGCGTTCACTTTTTTCAGGAGCTCCAAGCCTATTTTTTTTCCTTTATGTTCACTCTTTTACAGGAGCTCCAGCCCTAATTTTTTTGAGTGTGAAGCCATGAAGCCAAGCGCGAAGCAGTGAAGCCGTACTTTGCAAAGAGTTCTTTTGGCTCTGTAGTAGACTGTAAATTGTAATATTGTAACGGATTGAAAAAGGCTAATGTAGTGTTATTTGATGAACTATGTTTGTTCTATCCTGTTTGAAATAGTAGTTGTGTATGTTGAGAAGATATGGAAACTTCACCAGTGGGACTCACTTATGAATATAATCTGAGCAATTTTGAAATTTCTGACATGTGGGACTCATGTATGGTATTATGACTTGTGGGACCCTTTTTGACTAGTGGGACCAGTTCCAGAATATAATGACTGAAAATAGAAAATCAATTGATTGTAAGAAGGCCAATGCCCAAAAACAAAGAAGCTGAAATACTAGGCTTGGCCCAAGTAGCCCACAAGAATTGACAGAAAAAATAAATATAAAAGGCTGAATTGTTGGGCTCGGCCCATGTAAAGCGTCGAATCGGACCGGGCTGAATCTTGTCAGTAACCTTTTAAATTGGTCGCAATTTTGCCACGTCAGATTGCCACGTCGGATCCGACGTGGCCTGGGCAGAGACAGCCAGTGACCAAAACAAAAGGTCATGGGTTCAACGACCTTCTGTTTTGGTCAGAATGGCGTCTGACCTTCTCACGTAGAAGGTCGTTAATTTCAATTCTGACCGCCAGCTTTTGACCTTCTGTTTTTGGTCACAAAAAGGTCGCAAATGAAAAACTATGACCTTTCAGCGGCCAATAGTGAGGGTCACAAGTTGACATATTTCTTGTAGTGATAGGGGGAGGCCGGGTCCCAACAGTCGGCTCTCCCCTTCCCTAGAAGTTTGTGCGCCATTAACCAAATAAGATGGGGTGTGGCTATAGTGAATGCCCACCAGGCGGCGGTACTGTAGCCACGCCCCCCCTCCCGACCAAGCGCTCGTCATCAGAGGCAGGGCTACAGTGATGAGCAGCCGACAGGGCCCTACCTGTCGACCGAGAGCCGGCAGGCGGCGGGCCCCAGCAGCCGGCGGAGAAGCCGGCGACCCATAGACACTGACGGCCCGGTACTACACCCGATCAGATTACCATTGTACCCCTGGGGGTGGGCCTATATAAACCCCCACAGGGCACCCATGCAAAGGGTTCAGCCTCTTAGAATACACACACATGTACAGAGAGGAGTAGAGCTAGCCTTGCCCTTCTTCCTCCTCTAGCCGAACAGCTCAAGGAGCAACCTTGTAACCACTTGTCGATCTAGTGATCATGTAGAGACCCCGCAGAGCAGGACTAGGCGTGTTATCTCCTAAGATAGCCCCGAACCTGGGTAAGATGCGTCGGCGTGCATGTTTACGCCTTATCCCATTTCCAGGCACCGACGATGTCTTACTAGCTCCCACTATGATTAGCCATCCTTTGGCATATGTCGCACCAACCACCCGACATCTCTCGAAAGAAGTGAGTGGGAGGAAAGTAGAACTTGATGAGGTAATTGTACCTTCTCCCTTATTGGAAAGTAGTTCATCACAGAAATCAGTTCTAGTGATTCATACATCAATTAGTGAGGAAGGTAATGATGATGATCATGAAAATTTAGATCAGGTTACTACCAAACCTCGTAGGTCTTCCAGAGTATGATTCACACCAGAGTGGTACGGTAATCTTGTTCTAGAAATCATGTTACTAGACCATGATGAACCTACGAACTATGAGGAAGCGATGATGAGCCCAGATTCTGCGAAATGGCTTGAGGCCATGAAATCTGAGATGGGATCCATGTATGAGAACAAAGTGTGGACTTTGGTGGACTTTCCCAATGATCGGCAAGCCATAGAAAATAAATGGATCTTTAATAAGAAGGCCGACGCAGACGGTAATGTTACTGTTTACAAAGCTCGACTTGTTGCGAAAGGTTTTCGACAAGTTCAAGGGGTTGACTACGATGAGACTTTCTCACCCGTAGCGATGCCTAAGTCTGTCCGAAACATGTTAGCGATTGCCACATTTTATGATTATGAAATTTGGCAGATGGATGTCAAAATTGCATTCCTGAATGGATTTATGGAAGAAGAGTTGTATATGATGCAACCACAAGGTTTTGTCGATCCAAAGGGTGCTAACAAAGTGTGCAAGCTCCAGGGATCCATTTATGGACTGGTGCAAGCATCTTGGAGTTGGAATAAATGCTTTGATAGTGTGATCAAAGCATATGGTTTTATACAGACTTTTGGAGAAGTATGTATTTACAAGAAAGTGAGTGGGAGCTCTGTAGCATTTTTGATAGTATATGTGGATGACATATTGTTGATCGGAAATGATATAGAATTTCTGGATAGCATAAAGAGATACCCGAATAAGAGTTTTTCTATGAAAGACCTCGGAGAAGCTGCTTACATATTGGGCATCAAGATCTATAGAGATAGACCAAAACGCTTAATTGGACTTCCACAAAGCACATACCTTGATAAAGTTTTGAGGAAGTTCAAAATGGAACAGTCAAAGAAAGGGTTCTTGCCTATATTACAAGGTGTGAAGTTGAGTCAGACTCAATGCCCGACCACTGCAGAAGATAGAGAGAAAATGAAAGCTGTTCCCTATGCTTCAGCCATAGGTTCTATCATGTATGCAATGTTGTGTACCAGACCTGATGTGTGCCTTGCTATAAGCATAGCAGGGAGGTACCAAAGTAATCCCGAAGTGGAGCACTGGACAGCAGTCAAGAACATCCTGAAATACCTGAAAAGGACTATGCATATGTTTATCGTTTATGGAGGTGAAAAAGAGCTCGTCGTAAACGGTTACGTTGATGTAAGCGTTGACACTAATCCGGATGACTCTAAGTCGCAAACCAAATATGTATTCTTATTGAATGGAGGAGTTGTCAGTTGGTGCAGTTCCAAGAAAAGCGTCATAGGGGGAACTACGTGTGAAGCGGAGTACATTGCTGCTTCGGAAGCAGGAAATGAAGGAGTTTGGATGAAGGAGTTCATATCTGATCTAGGTGTCATACCTAGTGCATCGGGTCCAACGAAAATCTTTTGTGACAATACTGGTGCAGTTGCCTTGGCAAAGGAATCCAGATTTCACAAGAGAACCAAGCACATCAAGAGACGCTTCAATTCCATCTGTCATCAAGTGTCGGAAGGGGACATAGAGATTTGCAAGATACATACGGATCTGAATGTTGCATACCCGTTGACTAAGCCTCTTCCATGAGCAAAACATGATCAGCACCAAAGCTCCATGGGTGTTAGAATCATTACTATGTAATCTAGATTATTGACTCTAGTGCAAGTGGGAGACTGAAGGAAATATGCCCTAGAGGCAATAATAAATTTATTATTTATTTCCTTATTTCATGATAAATGTTTATTATTCATGCTAGAATTGTATTAACCGGAAACTTAGTACATGTGTGAATACATAGACAAAACATATTGTCCCTAGTATGCCTCTACTTGACTAGATCGTTAATCAAAGATGGTTATGTTTCCTAACCATAGACTTGTATTGTCATTTGGTGAACGGGATCACATCATTAGGAGAATGATGTGATGGACATGACCCATCCGTTAGCTTAGCATTATGATCGTTACAGTTTCATAGCTACTGCTTTCTTTATTGCTTATACAAGTTCCTCGGACTATGAGATTGTGCAACTCCTGAATACCGGAGGAACACTTTGTGTGCTACCAAACTTCACAACATAAATGGGTGATTATAAAGGTGCTCTATAGGTGTCTCCGAAGGTGTTTGTTGGGTTGGCATAGATCGAGATTAGGATTTGTCACTCCATGATTCAGAGAGGTATCTCTGGGCCCTCTCGGTAATACTCATCACTATAAGCCTTGCAAGCATTGTGACTAATGAGTTAGTTGCGGGATGAAGTATTACGGAACGAGTAAAGAGACTTGCTGGTAACGAGATTGAACTAGGTATGATGATACCGACGATCGAATCTCGGGCAAGTAACATACCGATGACAAAGGGAACAACGTTTGTTGTTATCCGGTTTGACCGATAAATATCTTCGTAGAATATGTAGGAACCAATATGAGCATCCAGGTTCCGCTATTGGTTATTTACCGGAGACGTGTCTCGGTCATGTCTACATAGTTCTCGAACCCGTAGGGTCCGCACGCTTAACGTTCGATGAGGATTGGTATTATGAGTTTATGTGATTTGATGTACCGAAGATTGTCTGGAGTCCCGGATGAGTTCACGGACATGACGAGGAGTCTCGAAATGGTCGAGAAATAAAGATTGATATATTGGACGACTATATTCGGACACCGGAAGTGTTCCGGAGAAGTATCAGATAAAACCGGAGTACCGGGGGGTTACCGGAACCCCCCCAGGGGATTAATGGGCCACAATGGGCCTTAGTGGAGAACAGAGAGGGCCGGCCAGAGGTGGCGCCCCCTCCCCTTGCCCAGTCTGTATTGGATAAGGGAAGGGGGGCGCCCCCCCTCCTTCCTTCTCTTCTCTCATCTTTCCCTTCTTCTCCTTCTTGGACTAGGAAAGGAGGATACCTACTCCTACTGGGAGTAGGAATCCTCCCCTTGGGCGTGCCCCTTGTGGCCGGCCCTCCTCCTCCTCCCCTCCTTTATATATGGGGGAAGGGGGCACCCCATAGACACACAAGTTGATCTTTAGCCGTGTGCGGTGCCCCCCTCCACAGTTTTCCACCTCAGTCATATAGTCATAGAGCTTAGGCGAAGCCCTGCGCCGGTAAATTCATCATCACCGTCACCATGTCGTCGTGCTGACGGAACTCTCCCTCTGCCTCAGCTGGATCTAGAGTTCAAGGGACGTCACCGAGCTGAACGTGTGTAGACCGCGGAGGTGTCGTGCGCTCGGTACTTTATCGGTTGGATCGCGAAGACGTTCGCCTACATCAACCGCGTTACTTAACGCTTCCGCTTTCAGTCTAAGAGGGTACGTGGGCACACTCTCCCCTCTCGTTGCTATGCATCACCTAGATAGATCTTGCGTGATCGTAGGAATTTTTTTGAAATTACTGCATTCCCCAACACATACCTAGTTCAATCTCGTTACCGGCAAGTCTCTTTACTCGTTCCGTAATACATCACCTCGCAACTAACTCCTTAGTCATTTGCTTGCAAGATTATGATGTGTATTACCGAGAGGGCCCAGAGATACCTCTCCGATACTTAGAGTGACAAATCCTAATCTAAATCTATGCCAACTTAACAAACACCTTCAGAGATACCTGTAGAGAATCTTTACGATCACCCAGCTACATTGTGACGTTTGATAGCACACAAGGTATTCCTCCGGTATCCGGGAGTTGCATAATCTCATAGTCGAAGGAATATGTATTTGACATGAAGAAAGCAATAGCAACAAACTGGACGATCATTGTGCTAAGCTAACGGATGGGTCTTGTCCATCGCATCATTCTCCTGATGATGTGATCCCGTTATCAAATGACAACTCATGTCCATGGTTAGGAAACCTTAACCATCTTTGATCGACGAGCTAGTCTAGTAGAGGCTCACTAGGGACATGGTGTTTGTTTATGTATTCACACATGTATTTAAGTTTCCGATCAATAAGACTAGGATCTGGTGGTCAGGGAAGGGGCAGTTTTGCAAAAAACACCCTGGAGCTCCCGCGATCGCTAGGCGATCTGGCGGCGACGGGAACAGAGAGAGGGGAGTGATGGTGGCGAACCCGGCGGGGACCCTGGCGGCGGAGAACCCGGCGGTGACCCTGGTGGCGGAGTTCCTGGCGGCTAGTGAAGCCATGAGCGAGGGGGTTTCTTCGGGGGCCCAACCAGCATGCTGGATTGGGAGTCCATCAAGATGGATTCGAGGCGTATCCTCCGGCGATCTCCAGATCGGTAGAACTGCTGGAGGCGAATGAAGTCACGTGCAAAGGAGCTGATGAACGGGATCCCAGGTGAGATTCTCTTCCATCAGAAGGGGAGAGTGGCGGCCGAAAGAGGCAACAATGACAATCAGGAGGTACTGCCATACATTAGGAGATCTTCTCCAAAGGAGGTGCTCCTGTCCAGAGTAGGATTTGTGGATTTGAGTATTAATGTTTTGGAAAGAAATGCTGCTGATCAGATTCCTAGAGTGATTTTCTCGTTGAGAATTATAAAAAAGGAAGAGGGAAATCAGGGGAGGGCTTTTACCTGCACATTAGGGAAAAGAGAGAAATTAGGGGGATTTTAAGTAGGAAACTGCTCTTTCAAGACCCTTTATTTTTCTTTAAATGCACAAATTTCGTCCCGTTTGTGGCGCGGAGACACTATTTTAACACCGAGGGGGATTGCTCGAGGTCCGCAGTTCATCATACAGGAAAAAAGCCTCTGTCTTCCTATCGGGTTTTCTTGTCTAGACCTGCTAGTTTGGTGAAAAGGGGAGAGATGGAGAGGAAAGGGGAGATGGAGGAGGTAGGAAAGAGCTCCGGAAGTGTGCCGACGATTATGGAGAAGAATCCTCCTGCTCCGGCCTTCTCGCCTGAGGTCTTGGGGAAGACGGCGCCGAGGTGGCCCCGTGGGGATGGATCCCCTCTGATCATCGACATTGAGGCCGCGCGGAGAGCGGTCAGAGGATGCTTGGTGGTAGGGAGATTCCTCTCACCTTTCCAAGTTAATCCTCGGATCCTCGTCGACGACCTTCGTGCATCGTCGGCCTGTAGGTTGCAAGGCGGGGTCCCTATTTAGGAGGTGGCTAGCACCGATGGGAGGTTCATCCTCAACTTCTCCAACGACGTAGACAGACGTTTCATGTTGAAGGCCCAGCCATGGCACCACAACCGCGATGGGATCATCTTCGCCGAGTTCAACGGCAAGGGCGACCCAGCGGAGGTGGACCTTGGATCTATGGCTATATGGGCCCAGGTTCGTAACCTACCATTTGAGCTTAAAACTGAGGATGTGGGTCAGTCTCTAGGGGGCCAACTCGATGAAGTGATCACCGTTTCACACCAGGATCATTTGATTGTTGGGAAGTACTTGAGTGTGCGTGTGAAAATCCCACTACATGAGCCAATCAAGAGTAGGGTAGAATTCACCCCTTTAGGTAGTAAAGAAGAGCTTCGGTTTGATGTTCGCTTTGAAAAATTGCCATCGTATTGTGAATGTTGTGGGCTGGTAGGACATATGTCAGAGAGGTTACAGAGTATCCCTAAGGAGAGTAGAGTAGCTAAATTTGCAAAAATCTCAGTAGAAGCTTCTTTGGAAAGGACAAACATCTAGTAGAAGAGCTATGTTCACTGGTTATAGTAACAATAGCATGTCCAGGGCCACCGAAGGATTGGTAATCAAAGTAACCAAAGCTGTAAATGATCTCACTGTGCAAGAAAAAGGGGTTGCGTCGTCCACGGCGACGGCTATCCTGATGACTGGAAGTCAAGTCCAGGGAGGGCTTTTGCTCGGCCAGGAGGGCCGGGGTCATATGTTCTCCTTGCCGGCTTCACTCGAAGCGGCTTCGGGCCAGGTGGTCCTGACTGGAGGGCCACCCGTCCACGCTAGCCTTGGCCAGGAGGGCCAAGGTTTAGCGATAAGGGGGGCTTCCAACAAGGGAGTGCAGCAGCTCGTCCAGGTGGGCTGACCCCCTGCTACATTTCCGAGGTCCCTGGGGGGAGTGTCCTTGGTGAGGAGGACTGGGGGCAGCTCCAGCCCCTGTTCTCGTCGCTAGCCAAGGCCATGAGGGCCAAGGGCAGGTGGCGAGGACTGCTCACCCCACTGCTGTTGTGCCTGGCCACGAGGGCCAGGATGGGGTGCTAGTGGGGTTTGAGAACCCATCAAACGAGTTTGTTGCTGCTTTGGCTGGGTTCCAACCGAGAGTTACTGGCCAGGAGGGTCAGGGGGTCATGCAGCTGGGTAATCCTGAACATTTGCTCTTTAAACCCGGCGTGCTGGAGGCTCTCTCGGGAGCCGTTGCTGCAAGAATTGCTACTCAAAACGCCACTGAACCCAGTTTTCACTTTCAATGCTTCAAAGAATTCCATCCAGGGCAAAAAAGGAAAGGGAAGGAAGGGAAAGAGGGGAGGAGGAACTAGGTATTCAGAGGAAGCACGCAAAAACATCATAGCTAAAAAAAGAAACCTATTTGAAGCCCCAGCAGATGGTAGTGAGAAGGATTTCTCTTTTGAGAAAGCCATGGATAGTTATGAGCGTATGCTGTACGGGGATATAAATGTATCTTCTAAGAGAGTGTGTATGGGTAGAGTGGAAACAGTGAGAGATGGGAATGGGGTGATAACACACGTAGATAAACAGGTTGAGGAGAAACAAGATGTTGTCGGGCAGCAGAGAAGGGAATCAGTTGGAGATGATGGCACATCGGCGGCCTCCGAAGAGGAGGTACGCCGGGCCAAATGAAAATAATCGGTTGGAACTGTCGTGGTATGCTCTCTCCCACGACAGTTCGTGAGCTCTTGGACCTACAGGAGCGCACCAAAGCAAAGTTAATTTTCCTTTCAGAGTCTCATTTGAATAAATGTAAAGCCGATGAGCTTCGTCGTGTTTTGAGTTTTGATTCTATGTTTGTAGTGGAGAGTGATGGCCGAGCAGGTGGCCTTGTCTTGTTTTATCAGAAAGTGAATAAAGTTGATTTGAACTATGTGTCGAATAATTTTATTGATGTTCTTTTTATGAATGGGAATACTGTACAGTGGTGTTTCACCGGTTTTTATGGCCATCCGAATTGGAGTGACCGTGCTTTGTCACGGGATGATATTCGAAACTTGTATAATAATGGCGATCACCCCTGGGTAGTTTTAGGAGATCTTAATGAAATTTTGTATTCATCAGAGAAAGAGGGAGGGAATGCGACACCAAATGCGATGATGCGAAATTTTCTTAATTGTTTGGGAGATTGTGGACTAGCAGATATGGGATGTGTGGTTGACTTATTTACATGGAGGAGGGGCGAGATCAAGGAAAGACTGGATCGAGCGGTCTGTAATGTGGATTGGGTGAATAAATTCCCTCGAGCGGCGATTATAAACGAAGATCATGTACACTCAGACCATCGCCCTATTATTTTAGACACGGGGTATTTTGACAATAATATTTTTGACAGCTCAAAAACTCGAAGGAGACATTTTGAAGCTCGATGGCTGAAAGAAAATACAGTTACAGAAGTTGTACGTACAGCTTGGGAAAAAGCAAAGATGATGGGCATAGGGCCGTCTCTCACTGATCGTACACGAGCGGTACACGCAGATTTGCATACTTGGGATCGTGATATCCTCAAGGGTTCGAAAAAAGAATTAAAAAATTAAAGAAAGATTTAGAAAAACTACGGAGGGGGCCTATGAATGTTAACTCTCTTGCACGTCAAAAAGAGACTATTGTACTGATTGAAAATTTATTGGAACAAGAGGAGATATACTGGCTACAACGGGGTCGAGCTAACTGGTTATTCAATGGTGATCGCAATACTTCTTTTGTCCATAACGCCGCAAAGGCTAGAAAGAATAGAAATCAGATAAAAAATTTCTTGACGATAATGGGGTTTGGGTAAAAGACACGGAGATGAAGAATCATATTCTGGGGTATTTTTTAACCTGTTTACTTCAGAAGTTAATCAACTGAACCAGGAGGTTCTCTCCCTTGTAAAAAGGAAAGTAACAAATGAGATGAATAGGGCTCTCCTTGCCCCTTACACGGCAGAAGAGGTTCGGAAAGCCCTCTTTGACATTGGTGATTTAAAGGCGCCGGGGCCAGATGGCCTTCATGCCATTTTTGTAAGAGATTTTGGGCTATGTAGGGGATGATTTGACTGAAGATGTTGTCCAAGCGGTGAATACATGTACTATACCTGATGGTTGGAATGATACTAAAATAGTAATGATCCCAAAAGTTAACTCCCATGAAATGGTAACTCAATTTAGACCAATCAATTTATGCAATGTGGTGTATAAGGTCATTTCAAAGATGATTGATGCTCGTCCAAAGACAATCCTCCCAGATAGCATTAGCCCTACCCAAAGTGCTTTTGTGCCTGGAAGAATGATTACAGATAACATCTTAGTGGCTTATGAATGTTTCCATAAAATAAAAAATAAAAGGACCGGTAAAGAGGGCTTGTGTGCAATCAAACTGGACATGCACAAAGCATATGACCGAGTGGAGTGGCCCTTTTTAAAGGAAATCATGTTGAGACTAGGTTTTCAGCAGGATTTGGTGAATTTAATTATGGAATGTGTGTCCTCGGTGGATTACCGAGTTTGTTTTAATACCGAAGAAACATAGAGCTTCAAACCAACTAGAGGATTGAGACAGGGAGACCCTCGCTCCCCGTATTTATTTTTGTTATGTACGGAAGGCCTGACTGCACTCTTAGCTAATGCAGAGGAGACTGGAAGTATTTCCGGAACTAAAGTTAGCAGAGATGCCCCATCTCTTTCCAATCTCCTCTTCGCGGATGATTCTTTAATCCTGATGCAAGCTAATTCGATGAATGCAGAGGCGCTGAAATCAGTTTTCGATGCTTATTGTGCTGCATCGGGGCAGATGGTGAGTGTTGAAAAATCTAGTATATTTTTTAGTCCCAACACTAAAGTGGAAGAAAAGGCACATATATGTACTATTCTGAACATTATGAGTGAAGCTCTCAGTGACAAATATTTGGGTCTGCCTTCAAATGTGGTATGGACAAAAGTGATTGTTTTCAGTTCTTAATAGATTGAATCATTATGAAAATCAGTGGTTGGAAGGAAAAGCTGCTATCAGCAGGAGAAAAGGAAATCCTTATCCAATCGGTTGTACAAGCTATCCCAACTTATGCAATGTCCCTCTTTAAAATTCCTAAAAAAATATGCAAAGGAATCATTGACGCGATGTCGCATTTTTGGTGGGGTGACGAAGACAATCAGAAGAGAATGCATTGGATGGCATGGTGGAAGATGTGTGTACCAAAAGACCAAGGAGGAATGGGTTTTCGAGACATACATTGTTTTAATTTGGCCTTGTTAGCCAAACAAGCGTGGCGTCTGCTTGACAATCCCGATTCTCTATGTGCCACCATTTTGAGAGCTAAATATATTCCGGATGGAGATTTAATGAATGCGAGTCTTAAAAAAGGATCTTCGTTCACTTGGCAAAGCATTATGGCGGGAGTGGATTCTCTAAAAAATGGTTATATTTGGAGAGTTGGAAATGGACAAAATATAGATATTTGGAGAGATGCATGGATCCCGAATGGGGCCAATAGGAAAATTATCACTCCTAGAAGAGGGCAGCTTCTAACAAAAGTTGTTGATCTTATAGCTCCAATCAACAATTGTTGGGATGAAGATTTGGTAAGAGAAACGTTGTGGCCAATTGATGTCCAGAGGGTGCTTGCGATCCCCCTCCCCACGTATAACATGTCGAATTTCATAGCTTGGAGTTTTACAAAGAATGGACTGTTCATGGTTCGTTCTGCTTATCTGCAGGAATGGAAAAGGCAACATGGGAGGAAATTGCAACATTCTAATGGCATGGGAGGAATAAATGTCAATACTATTTGGAGAAACATTTGGAAATTATCTTGTCCAGCAAAAGTGAAGACTTTTATTTGGCGTACCTTACACGGAACCCTCCTGTGTCGTGTTACACTTGCTAATAGACATACGAAAAGTTTAGCCCACCTGCCCATCATGTTCGAACGGGCTGAAGATACTAAACACTTGTTATTTATGTGTCAAAAGGCAAAAGAGGTGTGGGAGAAGCTGGGATTGCACGAAGCCATTAAAAAAGCTTGTGTGGTCGATCGTGTGGGAGAGGCAGTACTCGAATTTTTACTTCTTATGCCAGAACACAGGCTATCTACAGTGGGCATACAGAATGTTTGTGAACTGGTCGCTATAACAACCTGGTATTTATGGTGGGAAAGACGTTTGCTAGTCCATCAGGGGAAGACCCAAGATGCATACCAAATTTCGATGGGAGCACGTGCTATAATGACAAACTATGTTACTGCCCAATACTCCGGGGCAACGAAGAGAACAGAGGGATGGACGAGACCCCCTCTAGGTTTTGTGAAATTAAATGTTGATGCTTCGTTCGATCAAGACATGCTTAGAGGCACAGCGGGAGCTGTACTTAGAGATGATAAAGGAAGATTTATTGTTGGAGGGAATTGGAAGATGGATTGGTGCGTAGATGTTTTAACAGCGGAAGCCATGGCACTACTTTTCGTTATATTACTTGCACAAAAGGCGGGAAGCAACCGACTTGTTGTTAACTCCGACAATTTGGAAGTAATTGACACAATGAAGAATGGAGGACATACAGCGGGAGAGGTGGCGGCTGTGTTTGATGATTGTTATTTTATGGCTTGTGATTTTTCGTTAGTTAGATTTGAACATTGTAACAGGGAGGCAAATAAAGTAGCTAATGAAATTGCTAGAGTAGCTAAATTTTCTGAGACAAGGGATTGGTCTGAGGAACCTATGAGTGATACTGTAACTTTTCTTATGGACGATGTAACCATTATTACTAATAAATAAAAGGATGTTTCATTTCAAAAAAAAGTTTCCGATCAATAAAATTCTAGCATGAATAATAAACCTTTATCATGATTTAGGAAATATAATAATAACCATTTTATTATTGCCTCTAGGGCATATTTCCATCACAATCATGTCCTTTTTAGTATATATGTTGTTGTTCTCTATGCAATCACATCGCACACGTACCACACACAGCTTGTTAAGTTCAACCGTTTCTATTCTCTTGGCTCAACGCAAACAATTCATCTGAGTGAAGTATATGCCGTATATCACACACACGTTGATCTGGTTGACCGTTTCTGTTGTGTTTCCTAATCACAAACAGTTCATCCGAATGAACCGTATATCGTATATCACACACACCTTCATCTAGCTGCCCGTTTCTTTTGTTATGCCTCATCACAAACACTTCATTGGAGTGAACCATATGCCACGCATAACACACGTAACTATATTGTGAATCATGTTTGATGTCTCCTCCATTGAAAATGTTTTGTACCATTTTTGACGGTTTCTTTACATCACCGTTTTTGATTAATGCATCGCACACAGTTTCATCGAAGGGTCTCTAATTGTAGTGTCGCGTTAGCAGCATCCTGCAGTAGTGATAGTTCAGATGGATAGCACGAGTATGCATGTACAACTAACAACACTATTGGATCTGTTTTGATGCTAGTAATCTACATGATATGAGAAGACTATTGTCTATAGAATTAAAATTGCAATCAACATAGACCAATTTAGAAGAGCAAGCCAGTTAAAGAAACAAGTTTAAAACATACATATTGTGCCATTGGAGTTTTGATTGGATCCTTCAATTTAGAAGTTAGTTGGTATGAGCAAACACTAATGTAGGATGCTGCTAACACGACACTACAATGAGAGACCCTTCGACGAAAATGTGTGTGATGCAATAATCACAAACGGTGATGTAAACAAACCGTCAAAAAATATGCAAAACGTGTGTGATGGCGGATACATCAAACGCGGTTTGTATTTTAGTTTGCTTGTGTGATGCGGGGCATACGGTTCAGTACAATGAACTGTTTGTGATGAGGCAGAACAACAGAAATGGGCAGCCAGATGAAGGTGTGTGTGATATACGTCATATAGTTCACTCAGATGAACTGTTTGTGATTAGGCAACATGATGCGAAGCATCCTACGGACATCACCATGTCAAGAGTCCATTTGGCAAGTGACATGTGCGACATCTACTTCACATACATAAAGGTGAATCATGTCCTTTACACGTGTCCACTTTACCCCTTCGAGTATGGTATACTACTTGATACTCCACTCGTGTGCATGCATGGGTATTGCCGGAGGTTCACGGATGACGAGGAAGAGTGCAAGTGCCAAGGTAACATGTGGGACTGGGGCGACTTCTCATACGTTTATTCTATGGCGATCGTTAGTAGATGCTCGCCTATCCCCGACGGTTTTTGGGTTGTGTGGGAAGGACCCCCTATTGCACACATTCACTTGGCGACGGTTCAGAATGCCATCGCGGAAAGGGGTTAAAAACCGTTTGTATAGCACGTTACAGTACCAGTGCATGCTCAAGTATTGAGTGAAGTTGAAAATGCTTAAGCGCGTGAAAAAGTACGAGTCAAATGCTTGGTTAGGCACCAAGGTGTTCATGATTTATGCTTTACATGAGGAAGCCATTGCATACATGATTAAATGAGTGAGGACACCGTTCTTTAGCATTGTTATTGTGAAAGGCAATAATGAATTACATGCATGTTTTCTATTATTGTTTCAGTATCAAATTGATAGACTATTGCCTTTAATAATTCCTTTCCTAATAGTTATGTCAGGATTATATTATTTGATTAATATTATGTTAGGTAGCATTCCACACCAAAATTATCTTTGTTTTAACATTTACCTACTCGAGGACAAGATGGAATTAAGCTTGGGGATGATAATACGTCTCCATCGTATCTATAATTTTTTATTGTTTCATGCCAATATCCTACTATTTCCACATACTTTGGTAACAACTTATATGATTTATTGGACTAACATATTAATCTAGTGCCCACTGTCAGTTCCTGTTTTTTGCATGTTTCTTGTTTCACGAGAAATCATGTTCAAATGAAGTCCAAACGTGATAAAATGTTACGGATACTTTTTATGGAGTATATGTGATTGTTTGGCGTTGGAATCAAGAGAAGAGGATGTCCACATGCTTCACAAGGCCGGGGGCGCGCCCTGCCCCCTTGTGGCCACCTCGTACGTCAATTGGAGCTCTCCTTCGGCGTAAGGAAGCCTATATCAAGAAGAAGAAACCGTGTTAAAACTTCAGCCTGATTGGAGCGACGGATCTCTGGATATTTAATAAACATCTTTCGGTTTGTAACAGAGAACAAACAGAGAGAGAGAGAGAGAGAGAGAGAGATCTAATCTCGGAGGGGTTCCTTCCCTCCGAGAGCCATGGTGGTCAAAGACTAATTGGAAATCCTTCTCCCATCTAGGAAGAAGGCCAAGGAAGAAGAAGAAGAAGGAGGGGGGCCTCTCCCCCTCTCTTCTGGCGGCGTCGGAGCATCGCCGGGGGAACCATCATGACGGCGATCTACATCGACAAATCCGTCATCTTTACCGTCACCTCCATCACCTTCCCTCATCTATTATCAGCGGTCCACTCTCTCGCAACCCGATGTACCCCCTACTTGAACATGGTGCTTTATGCTATATATCCAATGATGTGTAGCCATCCTGTGATGTTTGAGTAGATTTGTTTTGTCCTATGGGTTGATTGGTTTGACTTGTATGTTTTACTTTGGTGTTGTCCTATAGTGCCTTCCATTTCGCGCACACGTGGGGGATGCTCGTTGTAGGGTGTTGCAATATGTTCATTATTTACTTACCGACTGAGTACGTGGGTGTCAAAAAAACAAAAACTCGGGTAAGTGAGTTGTTGCATATGGGATAAAGCGGGATTTGCACTTAAAGGTATGGTTGGGTTTTATCTAAGTGATCTTTAGTACTTGCAGATGCTTGCTAGAGTTCCAATCATAAGTGCATATGATCCAAGTACGGAAAGTGTGTTAGCTTATGCCTCTCCCTCATATAAAATTGCAACGATGACGACCGATCTAGATATCAATTACATAGGAAAATCTCGCAAATCCTACCACCACTTATCCACACTAAACTAACCTAATTATTCTTTTATTAAAACAACACCTAACTTTTATTTCCACGTTCTTTATTATCTTGCAAAACTATCCAACTACACCTACAAACTAGTTTTATTTCTTGTTCTAGGTAAAGTAAACGTTAGTGTGCGTAGATTTGTATCGGTGGTCGGTAGAACTTGAAGAGAATATTAATCTATCTTTAGCACCTCGTTAGGTTCAACAATATTATTTATCAAAAAGGCTACAAACAATCCCCTACACTTGTGGGTTATCAGTTCATATCAGCCATCCTCCTCTTGCCAACAACGTGCATGTGTAGGACGCAGGAAGAGCTACCAAGTGCACACTATCCTCTTCATGTTTGTTTCATCTTCATGAGCTGACCTTGATAGAATAACACTATGTTACCTCAACGGTGATATGCACATCCCCAATAATAAGAATACCATATTTCTTTTTGACAAGAGGGAAGAGGAAATTCAAAACCTCCAAATATAATTGATGGAACTTTTCGAATAGAATTTATACTATGAACTTGAGGTTGTTTCCTCGGAAAGTGTACTGTATGCTCATTACCATTAACATGAAAAGTGACATTCCTTTTTTGCAATCAATAATAGCCCCTGCAGTATTCA
Organism: Aegilops bicornis; assembly: GCA_021605145.1. Classification (NCBI taxonomy): domain Eukaryota; kingdom Viridiplantae; phylum Streptophyta; class Magnoliopsida; order Poales; family Poaceae; genus Aegilops; species Aegilops bicornis. Next base: position 353,724,275 of record CM038669.1, on the reverse strand, counting down.
AAAAGGTCTTCCAAGAATAATAGACATACTATCATCCTCGGGAATATCAAGAATAACAAAGTCCGTTAAAATAGTAACGTTTGCAACCACAACAGTACATCCTCACAAATACCGACAAGTATAGCATTTGATTTATCAGCCATTTGCAAAGATATTTCAAGAGGGTGTCAACTTATTCAAATCAAGTCTTCGATATAAAGAGAGAGGCATAACACTAACACCGTCTCCAAGATCACATAAAGCAGTTTTAACATAATTTCTTTTAATGGAGCACGGTATAGTTGGTACTCCTGGATCTCCAAGTTTCTTTGGTATTCCACCCTTAAAAGTGTAATTAGCAAGCATGGTGGAAATTTCAGCTTCCTATCTTTCTTTTATTAGTAACTATTTCTTTCATGTACTTAGCATAAGGATTCATTTTGAGCATATCGCTTAATCGCATACAAAAAGATAGGTCTAATCATTTCAAAGCAAAGCGCTCAAAATCCTCATCATCCTTTTCTTGGATGGTTTGGGAGGAAAAGGCATGGGTTTCAACCCATGGTTCTCTTTCTTTACCATGTTTCCTAGCAACAAAGTCTCTCTTATCATAACGTTGATTCTTTGATTGTGGGTTGTCAAGATCAACAGCAGGTTCAATTTCTACATCATTATCATTGCTAGGTTGAGCATCATCATGAACATCATCATTAACATTTTCATTAGGTTCATGTTCATTACCAGATTGTGTTTCAAAGATCGTAAATAGTAATATCATTGGGATTCTCGTGGTTCAGCAATAGGTTCACTAGAAGCATGCAAAGTCCTATCATTTTTCTTCTTCTTCTTTTTAGAAGGACTAGGTGCATCTATATTATTTCTCTGAGAATCTTGCTCAATTCTCTTAGGGTGGCCTACAGGATACAAAGGTTTCCGAGTCATTTTACCAGTTCTAGTAGCCACTTTGACGGCATAGTCATTATTCTTACTATTCAATTCATTGAGAAAATCATTTTGAGCTTCAAGTACTTGTTCTACTTGAGTGGTAACCATAGAAGTATGTTTACTAATGAGTTTAAGTTCACCTTTAACCCTAGACATATAATCACCCAAGTGTTCAATCATATAAGCATTTTGTTTTAACTGTCTACCAAAATAAGCATTAAAATCTTCTTGCTTAAGCATAAAGTTATCAAACTCATCCAAACATTGGCTAGTGTCGGTGTCAAAACCGGCGGGTCTCGGGTAGGGGGTCCCGAACTGTGCGTCTAGGCGGATGGTAACAGGAGGCAGGGGACACGATGTTTTACCCAGGTTCGGGCCCTCTTGATGGAGGTAAAACCCTACGTCCTGCTTGATTAATATTGATGATATGGGTAGTACAAGAGTAGATCTACCACAAGATCAAGGAGGCTAAACCCTAGAAGCTAGCCTATGGTATGATTGTTGTTCTGTCCTATGGACTAAAACCCTCCGGTTTATATAGACATCGAAGAGGGTTAGGGTTACATAGAGTCGGTTACAATGGTAGGAGATCTACATATCCGTATCGCCAAGCTTGCCTTCCACGCCAAGGAAAGTCTCTTCCGGACACGGGACGAAGTCTTCAATCTTGTATCTTAATAGTCCAAAGTCCGACCGAAGGTATAGTCCGCTATTCGACACCCCCTAATCCAGACTCCCTCAAGAGTCTCTAACCAAAGCTTCAATGACGATTTAGTCCGGCCAAGCAGATTGTCTTCGGCATTGCAAGGCAGGTTCCTCCTCCAAGTACTTCATAGAAGATTTTGAACACAAAGGATAGTGTCCGGCTCTGCAAAATAAGTTTCCACATATTGCCATAGAGAGAATAATATTTACACAAATCTAAGCTGCTGACGTATTCCGTAGCGTGACATCACACTACGGCCAAGCCTTTAGTCGAATCGTTTTTACTCCCCCGCCTCAGTGCGTTTCGTGAGGCGGTTTCCTTGGCACGTCTTGTCAAAGCAGAGATCGTGTCCCCTTTATTTACGGGATTCTCATCAATATGGACGTGGGTAACCCAACCGCGCCATTGATTACGGTGCTTGGGAGATAAGCGAGTTTTATCAGGCCGGTGGGGACGCATAGCCGCATCCGCCCATATAAGGGGATAAGGATCCACCTTTTTACCTACGCCTTCTTCCTCCTTTGCCTATCCATCTACCGCGCACTCGAGCTCTAGCGCCCAAGCCCGCATTCCCCACCTCGACCTTCTCCAGTCATGTCCGGAGTGGGAGGCAAGTGGATGGTCTCCTCCGTCACGGAGGGACACATCAAAAAACTGAGGAAGGCCGAATACTTGTCTAACGACATCGCGCATCGGCTTCCCGAAGAGGGGCAGCTCCTCCCCACCCCAAGGCCCCATGAGATGGTAGTGTTCCTTCCCCACTTCCTCCGCGGACTGGGCTTTCCTCTCCACCCATTCGTCCGAGGACTCATGTTCTACTACGGCCTGGATTTCCACGATCTGGCCCCGAACTTCATCCTCAACATCTCGGCGTTTATCGTCTTGTGCGAGGCTTTTCTCTGCATCCGCCCCCATTTCGGCCTATGGCTCAAGACTTTCAATGTCAAGCCGAAGGTGGTGCGCGGCAACCAGGCAGAGTGCGGAGGCGCCATGGCGGGCAAGATGCCCAATGTTCGATGGCTCGAGGGCTCCTTTGTGGAGACCCTGAAGGGGTGGCAATCGGGGTGGTTTTACATCACCGAGCCACGCGACCCTGAGTGGGTCGCAGCCCTCGAGTTCCGGTCCGGACCCCCTACGCGGCTCACGTCCTGGAAATAGGCGGGCCTGTCGTGGGGCAGCAAAGAAGAGGTGCCTGGACTGCAAAAATGCATCCAAACCCTGGTGAACAAGCAGCTCAAGCTTGTCAACGTAGTCCAGGTTATGCTCATCCGCCGGATCCTCCCGTGTCAACAACGGGCCTTCAATCTATGGGAGTTCGACTCGGCGCAGCACCGAACTCTGAACAGGCTCTTCGACACGACGTACGAAGATGCCTAGAAGGTGCTTTTCAAGGGCGCCGAGGCTCCCGCATCCACTTCCGAGGATCGCGAATTCTGCACGCAGCGGCATGCTAGTGCAGTAAGCCATTTGTACCTTTTATAGGGTATTAGTTTTTCATAGTTTGACTCTATGCGGGATCTAAGCTCCCTTACCTTTGACAGGATTGGCAGGCGAAGTCCGGACAGATCGACTGTCCGGCTCCTTTGCCCGAAGACCCAGCCGATACTCGCTTGGTGAAGCTGCTGGTTCCGGCACCCTATGTGGTGCCGGAGAAGAAGGCCAAGAAGAAGGCCACAGGGACTCGAAAGAGTGCCCGGCGCCTGGAGGTGTCGGATTCATCATCCGACGACTCCGAGACGCACTCCTCCCGTGAAAACGAGGAGGAGGAAGAAGAAACCTCTCCCCCCAGCGGAGGGAGGAAAGAAGAGGAAGGCCGCCCCGACCGGGGAGGCCGAAGGGTCCAAGAAGGGGAAGACCCTTCCCTTGGACTACTCCACTGACGCCGACGACGGCGAAGAGGAGTGGCCGCACAGGGTCAAGCGCCCAGCGAGATCGTAAGTGTTCGGACACAAGAGTAACTCGTAGTGTTCCTTTATTGCACATCTTTCCCTTATGTCGAATATATCTATGCAGTCCGCCCAAGGCCGGGCTCGACGAGTCGTCGAGCGGATCCCTGGATTCATCGGACGTGAATTCACTTCCGCCCGCTACCTCCCCCCGCCCTACGGACGATGCCAAGGTGGCGTCCCAACAGGTTCCAAGCCAGGAGAGGGTGGTCCTGGAGGAGCCGCAAGGCGACCTCCCGGACTCCAGGAGTAAAGGGGATAGATCCCCCCAGGGCTCCAAGTCTGGCCTTAGGCCGGACACTGCTCCGGAACCCTCAAAGGTTCCAGAGTCCGACGGGCGACCTCCTTCCAAGAGGAGCAAGCCCACCGAGCCGGTGACCCCGTCCAACTGGAGGCGCCGGACAATCTGTTGGAGGCGCTTAAGGGCGCCTCCATCGATGAAGGGCACCGCACCATTATGAGTGCGGTGGTCCAGAAGGTTCAGTCCGCCAAGAGCAGACTGACTGAAGCTTGCGCCAGCCTTTTAACAGGCTTTGAGGTAAGTAAATAATGTGTAAAAATATTACCACATAGACAGTAGCCCCTGATGCTCTGTTTGGCGTTCGGGAAGAAAAGCCGAATAGAGGATCCAAATAAAATTCACAGGAGTCTAACAAAAAGGAGTCAATATGCGTATGCAGGCTTCTCTGCTGGCGTCCGCCGCACTGACTGCGGAAGTGGACATGCTAAAGCAGAACCTCGAGCAGTCTGAGCAAGAGCTCGGGCTTGCCAAGAAGCAGCTCGAGGACAAGGAAGGTAAGAAATACCTTTTTAATATATATATAAAAAAGTGCAATTGCAAAAAATGACAGGATTATCGTGGCTATTGTAGGGGCCACGTCTGAGGTGGCGACCCTTAAGCAAGCGCTGCCCGAGGCCGAGAAGAGGGCGGCCATGGAACGCACCGAGCGGGAAAAGTATGAGGCCCAAGTTGGCGAGGTGCGGCAAGAGCTCCAGGATCTCATGAAAAAACTTGAGAGTTTGGAGCTTGACTCAAAGATGCGAGCGTCCGAGCTCGCGGTGGCTATTGAAAATGCCAAATCTGCCAAGGCCGAATCCCAGAAGGCCCTCCAGGAATTGGATGCGGTGAAAAAGATAGCGGCGGGTAAGGCATTCTTTATGCAAAGCAAACATATAAAAGTGAGTTACTTGTTACTTACCCGAATCCGGAGCTCTCCAGGAGCGTTCACAGATCTTCCCCGTAGCGTGTCCGATGCCGCCGCATTCTACCGAGCCGAGGAGGGCAGCTTGACAGAGAAGGTTCTCTGGTCTCAGTATGCTGAGGCCGGACACCCTGTGCCCCTGAGCGACCAGCTGAAGCAGCTAGTCGAGCTCCACAAGGTGGCCGAACAGGCCATGAAGGGCCTCATAGTTCGGCTGTGGCCTGGAGAGGCTCTTCCTGGGAGCTACTTCGGGCTAGTGCGGCGGCTGGTGGAGGCCTGTCCAAGGCTCGGAGTCATCAAGCGCTCCGTCTGCATCGAAGGTGCCCGTAAGGCCCATGCCCGCGCTAAGGTGCACTGGGGCAAGCTGGATGCTGAGAAGCTTGTGAAGGACGGGCCACCGCCGGGGAAAGAGCATCGCAAGCCCGAGAATTACTATAAGGACGTTCTGAAGGGTGCCCGCCTTATGGCAGATGAATGTTCCAGGGATGTAATTTTTGAGTAAAACTTGCTCATTTTGTCCTGCGCGCTGAAAACTTGTTCATATGCGCTAAGCAATGCTTTTTGAATTTAAAATATTACCTTCTGTGCGGCCGTTTATCAAATTTGAGAGATGGCGAGTCGTCGGCTTCTGCCCCCGTGCCGCTAGTGCTGGGGTGTTCGGGATTGTTGGGGAACGTAGTAATTTCAAAAAAATTCCTACGCACACGCAAGATCATGGTGATGCATAGCAACGAGAGGGGATAGTGTTGTCTACGTACCCTCGTAGACCGAAGCGGAAGCGTTGACACAACGTAGAGGAAGTAGTTGTACGTCTTCCCGATCCGACCGATCCAAGCACCGAACGGACGGCACCTCCGAGTTCATCACACGTTTAGCTCGATGACGATCCCCGGACTCCGATCCAGCAGGGTGTCGGGGATGAGTTCCGTCAGCACGACGGTGTGGTGACGATGATGATGTTCTACCGACGCAGGGCTTCGCCTAAGCACCGCAACGATATGACCGAGGTGGAATATGGTGGAGGGGGGCACCGCACACGGCTAAGGAACGATCACGAAGATCAACTTGTGTGTCCTAGGGTGCCCCCTGCCCCCGTATATAAAGGAGCGAGGGAGGTGCGGCCGCCCCTTTGGGGTGCGCTGGAGGAGTCCTACTCCCACCGGAGTAGGACTCCCCTCTTGCCTTGTTGGAGAAGGAAAGGGGAAGGGGAAGAGAGAGGGGCGCCGCCCCCCTTCCTTGTCCTATTCGGACTAGGGGGGGAGGGGGCGCGCGGCCTGCCCTGGCCGGCCCTCCTCTTCTCCCTCATGGCCCATGTAGGCCCAATAACCCCCCCCCCCCCGGGGGGGGGGGGGTTCCGGTAACCCCCGGTACTCCGATAAATCCCGATTTCACCCGGAACGATTCCGATGTCCAAATATAGGCTTCCAATATATCGATCTTTATGTCTCGACCATTTCGAGACTCCTCGTCATGTCCATGATCATATCCGGGACTCCGAACAACCTTCGGTACATCGAAACATAAACTCATAATAAAACTATCATCGCAACGTTAAGCGTGCGGACCCTACGGGTTCGAGAACTATGTAGACATGACCTAGAACCATTCTCGGTCAATAACCAATAGCGGAACCTGGATGCTCATATTGGCTCCCACATATTCTACGAAGATCTTTATCGGTCAGACCGCATAACAACATATGTTTGTTCCCTTTGTTATCGGTATGTTACTTGCCCGAGATTCGATCGTTGGTATCCAATACCTAGTTCAATCTCGTAACCAGCAAGTCTCTTTACTCATTCCATAATACATCATCTCACAACTAACTCATTAGTTGTATTGCTTGCAAGGCTTAAGTGATGTGCATTACCGAGAGGGCCCAGAGATACCTCTCCGACATTCGGAGTGACAAATCCTAATGTCGAAATGCGCCAACCCAACAAGTACCTTCGGAGACACCTGAGAGAGCACCTTTATAATCACCCGATTCGTTGTGATGTTTGGTAGCACACAAAGTGTTCCTCCGGTAAACGGGAGTTGCATAATCTCATAGTCATAGGAACATGTATAAGTCATGAAGAAAGCAATAGCAACATACTAAACGATCGGGTGCTAAGCTAATGAATGGGTCATGTCTATCAAATCATTCTCCTAATGATGTGATCCCGTTAATCAAATGACAACTCATGTCTATGGCTAGGAAACTTAACCATCTTTGATCAATGAGCTAGTCAAGTAGAGGCATACTAGTGACACTCTGTTTGTCTATGTATTCACACATGTATTATGTTTCCGGTTAATACAATTCTAGCATGAATAATAAACATTTATCATGAAATAAGGAAATAAATAATAACTTTATTATTGCCTCTAGGGCATATTTCCTTCAGTCTCCCACTTGCACTAGAGTCAATAATCTAGTTCACATCGCCATGTGATTTAACAGCAATAGTTCACATCACCATGTGATTAACACCCATAGTTCACATCGATATGTGACCAACAGCAAAAGGGTTTACTAGAGTCAGTAATCTACTTCACACCGCTATGTGATTAACACCCAAAGAGTACTAAGGTGTGATCATGTTTGCTTGTGAGATAATTTTAGTCAACTGGTCTGTCATATTCAGATACGTAAGTATTTTGCAAATTTCTATGTCAACAATACTTTGCACGGAGCTACTCTAGCTAATTGCTCCCACTTTCAATATGTATCTAGACCGAGACTTAGAGTCATCTAGATTAGTGTCAAAACTTGCATCGACGTAACCCTTTATGATGAACCTTTTGTCACCTCCATAATCGAGAAACATATCCTTATTCCACTAAGGATAATTTTGACCGTTGTCCAAAGTATCTACTCCTAGATCACTATTGTACTCCTTGCTAAACACAAAGGTACGGTATACAATAGATCTGGTACACAGCATGGCATACTTTATAGAACCTATGGCCAAGGCATAGGGAATGACTTTCATTCTCTTTCTATCTTCTGTCAGGGTCGTGTTTTGAGTCTTACTCAATTTCACACCTTGTAACACAGGCAAGAACTCTTTCTTTGACTGTTCCATTTTAAACTACTTCAAAATCTTGTCAAGGTATGTACTCATTGAAAACTTATCAAGCGTCTTGATCTATCTCTATAGATCTTGATGCTTAATATGTAAGCAGCTTCACCGAGGTCCTTCTTCGAAAAACTCCTTTCAAATACTCCTTTATGCTTCGCAGAATAATTCTACATTATTTCTGATCAACAATATGTCATTTACATATACTTATCAGAAATGATGTAGTGCTCCCACTCACTTTCTTGTAAATATAGGCTTCACCGCAAGTCTGCATAAAACTATATGCTTTGATCAACTTATCAAAGCGTATATTCCAACTCCGAGATGCTTGCACCAGTCCATAGATGGATCGTTGGAGCTTGCATATTTTGTTAACACCTTTAGGATCGAGAAAACCTTCTAGTTGCATCGTATACAACTCTTCTTTAATAAATCCATTAAGGAATGCAGTTTTGTTTATCCATTTGCCGGATTTCATAAAATGCGGCAATTGCTAACATGATTCGGACAGACTTAAGCATAGATACGAGTGAGAACTCTCATCGTAGTCAACACCTTGAACTTGTCGAAAACCTTTTTGCGACAATTCTAGCTTTGTAGATAGTAACACTACTATCAGCGTCTGTCTTCCTCTTGAAGATCCATTTATTTTCTATGACTTGCCGATCATCGGGCAAATCCATCAAAGTCCATACTTTGTTCTCATACATGGATCCCATCTCAGATTTCATGGCCTCAAACCATTTTGCGGAATCTGGGCTCATCATCGCTTCCTCATAGTTCGTAGGTTCGTCATGGTCAAGTAATATGACCTCCAGAATAGGATTACCATACCACTCTGGTGTGGATCTCACTCTGGTTGACCTACGAGGTTCGGTAGTAACTTGATCCGAAGTTACATGATCATCATCATTATCTTCCTCACTAATTGGTGTAGTAGTCATAGGAACAGATTTCTGTGATGAACTACTTTCCAATAAGGGAGCAGGTACAGTTACCTTATCAAGTTCTACTTTCCTCCCACTCACTTCTTTCGAGAGAAACTCCTTCTCTAGAAAGGATCCATTCTTAGCAATGAATGTCTTGCCTTCGGATCTGTGATAGAAGGTGTACCCAACAGTCTCCTTTGGGTATCCTATGAAGACATATTTCTCTGATTTTGGTTTGAGCTTATCAGGATGAAACTTTTTCATATAAGCATCACAACCCCAAACTTTAAGAAACGACAACTTTGGTTTGTTGCCAAACCACAGTTCAGATTGTGTCGTCTCAACGGACTTAGATGGTGCCCTTTTTAACGTGAATGCAGCTGTCTTTAATGCATAACCCCAAAAATGATAGTGGTAAATCGGTAAAAACATCCTAGATTGCACTATATCCAATAAAGTACGGTTATGACGTTCGGATACACCATTATGCTGAGGTGTTCCAGGTGGCATGATTTTGTGAAACTATTCCACATTGTTTTAATTGAAGACCAAACTCGTAACTCAAATATTCGTCTCCGTGATAAGATCGTAGAAACTTTATTTTCTTGTCACGATGATTTTTCACTTCACTCTGAAATTCTTTGAACTTTTCAAATGTTTCAGACTTATGTTTCATCAAGTAGATATACTCATATCTGCTTGAATCATCTGTGAAGGTTAGAAAATAATGATACTTGTCGCGAGCTTTAATATTCATCGGACCACATACATCAGTATGTATGATTTCCTACAAATCTGTTGCTCGCTCCATTGTTCCGGAGAACGGAGTTTTAGTCATCTTGCCCATGAGGCATGTTTCGCAAGCATCAAGTGATTTATATCAAGTGATTCCAAAACCCCATCAGCATGGAGTTTCTTCATGCGCTTTACACCAATATGACCTAAACAGCAGTGCCACAAATAAGTTGCACTATCATTATTAACTTTGCATCTTTTGGTTTCAATATTATGAATATGTGTATCACTATGATCGAGATCCAACGAACCATTTTCATTGGGTGTGTAACCATATAAGGTTTTATTCATGTAAATGTAACAACAATTTATTCTCTTACTTAAATGAATAACCGTATTGCAATAAACATGATCAAATCACATTCATGCTCAACACCAAATAACACTTATTTAGGTTCCACACTTATCCCGAAAGTATAGGGAGTGTGCGATGATGATCATATCAATCTTGGAACGACTTCCAACACTCATCGTCACTTCACCCTTAACTAGTCTCTGTTCATTCTGCAACTCCCGTTTCGAGTTACTAATCTTAGCAACTGAACCAGTATCAAATACCGAGGGGTTGCTATAAACACTAGTAAAGTACACATCAATATGTATATCAAATATACCTTTGTTTATTTTGCCATCCTTCTTATCCGCCAAATACTTGGGGCAGTTCCGCTTCCAGTGACCAGTCCCTTTGCAGTAGAAGCACTTAGTCTCAGGCTTAGGTCCAGACTTGGGTTTCTTCACTTGAGCAGCAACTTGCTTGCCGTTCTTCTTAAAGTTCCCCTTTTTTTCCTTTGCCCTTTTCTTGAAACTAGTGATCTTGTCAACCATCAACACTTGATGTTCTTTCTTGATTTCTACCTTCATCGATTTCATCATCATGAAAAGCTCGAGAGTCGTTTTCGTCATCCCTTGCATACTTATAGTTCATCATGAAGATCTACTAACTTGGTGATGGTGACTAGAGAATTCTGTCAATCACTATCTTATCTGGAAGATTAACTCCCACTTGATTCAAGCGATTGTAGTACCTGCATAATCTGAGCACATGCTCACTGCTTGAGCGATTCTCCTCCATCTTGTAGCTATAGAACTTGTTGGAGACTTCATATCTCTCAACTCGGGTATTTGCTTGAAATATAAACTTCAACTCCTGGAACATCTCATATGGTCCATGACGTTCAAAACGTCTTTGAAGTCCCGATTCTAAGCCGTTAAGCATGGTGCACTAAACTATCAAGTAGTCATCATTTTGAGCTAGCCAAACATTCATAACGTCTGCATCTGCTCCTGCAATAGGCCTTTCACCTAGTGGTGCATCAAGGACATAATTCTTCTGTGCAGCAATGAGGATAAATCTCAGATCATGGATCCAATGCGCATCATTGCTACTAACATCTTTCAACTTAGTTTTCTCTAGGAACATATCAAAATAAACATATGAAAGCAACAACGCGAGCTATTGATCTACAACATAGATATGCTAATACTACCAGGACTAAGTTCATGATAAATTAAAGTTCAATTAATCATATTACTTAAGAACTCCCACTTAGATAGACATCCCTCTAATCCTCTAAGTGATCACGTGATCCAAATCAACTAAACCATGTCCGATCATCACGTGAGATGGAGTAGTTTCATTGGTGAACATCACTATGTTGATCATATCTACTATATGATTCACGCTCGACCTTTCGGTCTCCGTGTTCCGAGGCCATATCTACATATGCTAGGCTCGTCAAGTTTAACCCGAGTATTCTGTGTGTGCAAAACTGGCTTGCACCCGTTGTAGATGGACGTAGAGCTTATCACATCCGATCATCACGTGGTGTCTGGGCACGACGAACTTTGGCAACGGTGCATAATCAGGGAGAACACTTTTATCTTGAAATTTAGTGAGAGATCATATTATAATGCTACTGTCAATCAAAGCAAGATAAGATGCATAAAAAGATAAACATCACATGCAATCAATATAAGTGATATGATATGGTCATCATCATCTTGTGCTTGTGATCTCCATCTCCGAAGCACCTCCATGATTGCCATCGTCACCGGGCGCCGACACCTTGATCTCCATCGTAGCATCGTTGTCGTCTCGCCAATCTTTATGCTTCTACGACTATCGCTACCGCTTAGTGATAAAGTAAAGCATTATAGAGGCGATTGCATTGCATACAATAAGCGACAACCATATGGCTCCTGCCAGCTGTCGATAACTCAGTTACAAAACATGATCATCTCATACAATAAAATTTAGCATCATGTCTTGACCATATCACATCACAACATGCCCCTGCAAAAACAAGTTAGACGCCCTCTACTTTGTTGTTGCAAGTTTTACGTGGCTGCTACGGGCTTAGCAAGAACCAATCTTACCACGCATCAAACCACAACGATAGTTTGTCAAGTTGGTGTTGTTTTAACCTTCGCAAGGACCGGGCGTAGCCCACTCGGTTCAACTAAAGTTGGAGAAACCGACACCCGCTAGCCAATTGTGTGCAAAGCACGGCGGTAGAACCAGTCTCACAGAAGCGTGACGCATAATGTCGGTCCGGCCCCTTCATCCAACAATACCGCCCGAACCAAATTATGACATGCCGGTAAGCGATGACTTATATCGCCCACAACTCACTTGTGTTCTACTCGTGCATATAACATCAAACCATAAAACCTGGCTCGGATGCCACTGTTGGGGAACGTAGTAATTTCAAAAAATTTCCTACACACACGCAAGATCATGGTGATGCATAGCAACGAGAGGGGAGAGTGTTGTCTACGTACCCTCGTAGACCAAAGCGGAAGCGTTGACAGAACATAGAGGAAGTAGTCGTACGTCTTCCCGATCCGACCGATCCATGCACCGAACGGACGGCACCTCCGAGTTCAGCACACGTTCAGCTCGATGACGATCCCCGGACTCCGATCCAGCAGGGTGTCGGGGATGAGTTTCGTCAGCACGACGGCGTGGTGACGATGATGATGTTCTACCGACGCAGGGCTTCGCCTAAGCACCGCAACGATATGACCGAGGTGGAATATGGTGGAGGGGGGCACCGCACACGGCTAAGGAACGATCACGAAGATCAACTTGTGTGTCCTAGGGTGCCCCCCTGCCCCCGTATATAAAGGAGGGAGGGGGAGGTGCGGCCGGCCCCTTTGGGGTGCGCCTGGAGGAGTCCTACTCCCACCGGGAGTAGGACTCCCCCCCTCTTGCCTTGTTGGAGAAGGAAAGGGGGAAGGGGAAGAGGAAAGGCGCCCCCTTCCTTGTCATATTCGGACTAGGGGGGAGGGGGCGCGCGGCCAGCCCTGGCCGGCCCTCCTATTCTCCCTTAAGGCCCATGTAGGCCCAATAACCCCTGGGGGGAGGGGGGTTCCGGTAACCCCCGGTACTCCGATAAATCCCGATTTCACCCGGAACGATTCCGATGTCCAAATATAGGCTTCCAATATATCGATCTTTATGTCTCGAACATTTCGAGACTCCTCGTCATGTCCATGATCATATCCGGGACTCCGAACAACCTTCGGTACATCAAAACATAAACTCATAATAAAATTGTCATCGTAACATTAAGCGTGCAGACCCTACGGGTTCGAGAACTATGTAGACATGACTTAGAACCATTCTCGGTCAATAACCAATAGCGGAACCTGGATGCTCATATTGGCTCCCACATATTCTACGAAGATCTTTATCGGTCAGACCGCATAACAACATACGTTTGTTCCCTTTGTTATCGGTATGTTACTTGCCCGAGATTCGATCGTCGGTATCCAATACCTAGTTCAATCTCGTAACCGGCAAGTCTCTTTACTCGTTCCGTAATACATCATCTCACAACTAACTCATTAGTTGTATTGCTTGCAAGGCTTAAGTGATGTGCATTACCGAGAGGGCCCGTAGATACCTCTCCAACATTCGGAGTGACAAATCCTAATCTTGAAATCGCCAACCCAACAAGTACCTTCGAGACACCTGTAGAGCACCTTTATAATCACCCAATTACGTTGTGACGTTTGGTAGCACACAAAGTGTTCCTCCGGTAAATGGGAGTTGCATAATCTCATAGTCATAGGAACATGTATAAGTCATGAAGAAAGCAATAGCAACATACTAAACGATCGGGTGCTAAGCTAACGAATGGGTCATGTCAATCACATCATTCTCCTAATGATGTGATCCCGTTAATCAAATGACAACTCATGTCTATGGCTAGGAAACTCAACCATCTTTGACCAACGAGCTAGTCAAGTAGAGGCATACTAGTGACACTGCTTGTCTATGTATTCACACATGTATTATGTTTCCGGTTAATACAATTCTAGCATGAATAATAAACATTTATCATGAAATAAGGAAATAAATAATAACTTTATTATTGCCTCTAGGGCATATTTCCTTCAGGGATAAACCTGAGCGCTCTTTTTCCCATGTTTGGGTCGTTCGAGGGAGGCGCTCGGCACAACGAACAAGGCAATCGGACTATAATGCTTGAACACTCTCACTTAGCCATAGAATTCTATAATTTTAAATTTCGGCGAAGCCCCTGGTATTCGGAAGACCGAGTTCGGGGCGCTATCCACGCCTTGGCCGGACAGAGCCGACTCCTCGCTCTAAGCGGCATAAGTCTTTAGGGACTCGAAAAACCTCTCGAACAGCGACCAGCTCTCGCTTCATCATGACAGTCAGTTTTAGCTTTCTCTACTGAGGTGCTTAGCCCAGCTCAACTGGGGCACAATCGCAGTAGTTCTCCTAGTGCTACCTTAGCCGATATAGCGGAACGTAAGGCACCAAAACATAGGAGCCGGGCAAACCCAACTATTGACCCAAGACATGATTCGGAGCCGATGCATATAATGCTATAAGTTCGGGGTGCCGCACTTGTTAAAGTGTTCGGACTTCTCACACCATATTGAGGGGTACTAGAGCCCCTGGCGTATTTGGCCGTACCAAAATGTACGGGTGCAGCATGTTGTTAATGAACATATATTTGTAAAGAAGAGTAATGCAAAAATAGACAAAAGCTATGCATTGTTTATTTAAAAAGGTTGCGATCAAGGCAGAACGATACAAATAACGTGATAAGCAAAAGGTGGACTATTTAACATGTCCGTTCCAGGGGCAGGCTGTGAAATGGTATGCGAAACAGGTATACTGCTCGTGATAGAGACCACCTGGGAGTTCCGTTAATGCGGTGTGGCTTGTCTGCTTCCCTGGTTCTTGCATCGTTTGTGCGGCAATTGTACTGCCGGACAGGCCTTCCGAAGAATGGAGTCCTGAAAGTAAGAGAAAATTTAAAAAAATCGGCTTCCCCTAGTGCGGTTTAAGCCGTGTTTCGGGCGTGCCGTGATGGTGCCCCTCCCCATGTACCCATGGTATTTCTAGAACGTAGTTATGTACGCGAAGCGCTGGTGTCGCATTTTTGCGAGGGCTGGGGTTGGGGCCGCATTGCTACGCCTGCTCGGAGCGTGTCAGGCGGTCTTGTTGTAGGTTACTCCGGGCGCGCTTGACGGTGTCGGACGTTTAATGGTCGGACTGGAGAACTGCCTGGAGAGGCTGCTTTGTACTTCCGCTGCAAGGGCCGCCGTGTGCTCCTCCGTTCGGAGGGAGCGTTCGGTGTTTCAATTGACTGTAATTACTCCTCGAGGGCCTGGCATCTTGAGCTTAAGGTATGCGTAGTGCGGTACCGCATTGAACTTCGCGAATGCGGTTCGCCCGAGCAATGCGTGATAGCCACTGCGGAACAGGACTATGTCGAAGATTAACTCCTCGCTTCGGAAATTATCCGGAGATCCGAAGACCACTTCAAGTGTAACTGAGCCTGTACAGTTGGCCTCTACACCTGGTATGACGCCTTTAAAGGTCGTTTTGGTGGGCTTAATCCTCGAGGGATCTATGCCCATTTTCCGCACTGTATCCTGGTAAAGCGGGTTCAGGCTACTGCCGCCGTTCATGAGGACTCTAGTGAGATGAAATCCGTCAATGATTGGGTCCATAACCAATGCGGCGAATCCTCCATGACGGATGCTAGTGGGGTGGTCCCTTCGGTCAAAGGTGATCAGGCAGGAGGACCATGGGTTGAACTTCGGGGCGACTGGCTCCATCGTGTATACGTCCCTTAACGCGCGCTTCCGCTCCCTCTTCGGGATGTGGGTTGCGTATATCATGTTCACCGTCCGCACTTGTAGGGGAAAACCCTTCGGTCCACTGTTGTTCGGCGGCCGGGGCTCTTCGTCGTCATCGCTATGCAGCCCCTTGTCTTTATTTTCAGCATTTAACTTGCCTGCCTGCTTGAACACCCAACAATCCCTGTTGGTGTGATTGGCTGGCCTTTCGGGGGTGCCATGTATCTGGCACAAGCGGTCGAGTATTCGGTCCAGACTGGACGGGCCCTGAGTATTTCTTTTGAATGGCATTTTCCGCCGGCAGGATTTATAGCCTTTGAATCCGGCATTAACTGTCGTATCCTCACATTGTCGCCGTTAATGCGGCGCTTCTGCTTGTTGCGATGCGACCTGCCACTATTGTCTCTGGTATCTGAATTACCAGGGTTCTTGGTCATATTGTTGCTACGAGCAAGCCAGCTGTCTTCTCCCGCGCAAAAGCGGGTCATGAGTCTCGTGAGTGCTGCCATAGATTTCGGCTTTTCCTGTCCAAGGTGTCGGGCAAGCCACTCGTCACGGATATTGTGCTTGAAGGCTGCTAGGGCCTCTGCGTCCGGACATTTCACTATTTGATTTTTCTTTGTTAGGAACCGTGTCCAGAATTGCCTGGCCGATTCCTCTGGCTGCTGAATATGTGGCTTAGGTCATCGGCGTCTGGTGGTCGCACATAAGTGCCCTGGAAATTGTCGAGGAATGCGGCTTCCAGGTCCTCCCAACAACTGATTGATTCTGCTGGCAAGCTGTTAAGCCAATGCCAAGCTGGTCCTTTAAGCTTGAGTGGGAGGTACTTGATGGCGTGTAGATCGTCGCCACGGGCCATGTGGATATGAAGGAGATAGCCCTCGATCCATACCGCAGGATCTGTTGTGCCATCATATGATTCGATGTTTACGAGTTTGAAACCCTCGGGGATTTGATGATCCATTACTTCATCTGTGAAGCATAGTGGGTGTGCGGCGCCTCTGTACTGGGCTATATCACGACGTGGCTCAAATGAGCTTTGTCTGCTGTGTTTGGCCCTACCGGATTTGCTGTATCCGGCGTGATGGTTACCGTCTCGAGTCGTTGCGCGCCCACGCGATCCGTAGATCGATCTTGTTTGCCTTGCCTTGTCCTCCAATATATCGCGCAGGTCTGGCGCATTTTCCCGTGCCTTGGTATGTTTTGAGCGGCGCCGGGGTGCGACTTGAGTGGAGGGCCGAGAGGCCTCTCTGTCGCGGCCACGAGGTGGCCGGTCGACCGTATCATGTGCTGGTGATGCAGGTTTAGGTGCTTCCTCCTCTAATCGGGGTAGCAACCTGCGCTTTGGGTAGCTCTTGGAGGGGCGTTCGAGTTCATACTCTTCAGCCGCAAGGACTTCAGTCCATCTGTCGGCTAGCAGATCTTGATCAGCTCTAAGTTGTTGATGTTTTTCTTGAGGCTGCTTGCCGTGGCCATAAGCCTGCGTTGAAAACGCTCTTGCTCGACGGGATCCTCTGGCACGACGAATTCTTCATCGTCGAGGCTTGCCTCGTCTTCGGAGGGAGGCATATAATTATCGTCCTCGACCTCTCTGTCTGCCGCTCTCTCATGAGGGCTGGCTTCTCCATCCTCCTGTGCTGAATCTTGCTGGAGGGGGTTTTCTTCGGCACTCTCCGGAGTATTATTATCTCCCATGCCGGAATCACCGTTTTTGCTTTGGCGGGATTTTGAGCGGCGCAGCTGACACCGGCGCTTGGTCTGTTTCTTGGAGGGGTCATCCTCCGCTGTTCCATCGCCGTCTCCTTCTTTTGGGGTGTCCACCATGTATATGGTATATGACGAGGTGGCTTTCTAGTGCCCCATAGGCGCTGGTTCTTGATCGTCTCCTGCATCGGCGTCCATACCGTCGATGTCTTCAGAGTCGAAGTCGAGCATGTCGGTTAAATCATCGACAGTGGCTACAAAGTGGGTGGTGGGTGGGCTTTGAATTTCTTCATCGTCCGTATCCCAACCTCGCTGACCGTAGTCCGGCCAGGGCTCTCCTGATAAAGAGAGAGACTTTAGTGATTTCAGGATATCACCGAAGGGTGAGTGCTGAAAGATGTCCGCGGTGATAAACTCCATGATCGGCGCCCAATCGGATTCGATCGGCAGGGGCGCGGAGGGCTCGGAGTCCGGAGAGAAGTCCGGCTCCTTGGAGTCACGAGCCTCGCGGAGCACGGGGCTGGTGTTCGGCTCGATCGCCGTTGGGATCGCAGCCCCCGAGGCGGCGTCCAACCACCCATCCTCGATCGGCGATGTTGGCTCCGAATTAAGGGTCGAAGCCGATGCGGGTGCGGCCTCCAGGGCACTGTTCGGCGGCAGAGCTAGATCATGCCCGTCATGACAGTGCGGCGCACTCGGCAGTGGCTCGAATCCGTCGAAGATCAAGTACCCGCGGATGTCAGCCGTGTAGTTTAAACTTCCAAATCTAACCTGATGGCCAGGGGCATAGCTTTCGATCTACTCCAGATGGCCAAGCGAATTGGCCCGTAGTGCGAAGCGGCCGAAGACGAAGATCTGTCCGGGGAGAGAGGTCTCACCCTGGACTGCGTCGCTATTGATGATCGGAGGAGCCATCGGGCCTAAAAGTGACGACACAGAGGAACTCTCAATGAAAGCACCAATGTCGGTGTCAAAACCGGCGGATCTTGGGAAGGGGGTCCCGAACTGTGCGTCTAGGCGGATGGTAACAGGAGGCAGGGGACACGATGTTTTACCCAGGTTCGGGCCCTCTTGATGGAGGTAAATCCCTACGTCCTGCTTGATTAATATTGATGATATGGGTAGTACAAGAGTAGATCTACCAAGAGATCAAGGAGGCTAAACCCTAGAAGCTAGCCTATGGTAAGATTGTTGTTCTGTCGTACGGACTAAAACCCACCGGTTTATATAGACACCGGAGAGGGTTAGGGTTACATAGAGTCGGTTACAATGGTAGGAGATCTACATATCCGTATCGCCAAGCTTGCCTTCCACGCCAAGGAAAGTCCCTTCCGGACACAGGACGAAGTCTTCAATCTTGTATCTTCATAGTCCAGGAGTCCGGCTGAAGGTATAGTCCGGCTATCCGGACACCCCCTAATCCAGGACTCCCTCAGCTAGCAAACTTAGTAGGAGGGATTTCAGCTTGATGATATCTATAGAGAGAAATTACCTTTACTACCTGTGTTGGGTTATCAAGACTATGAGTTTCTTCAATAGGTAATGGATCAAGATCATATATTTCTTCAACAGGCGATGAATTAAGACCATGTATTTCTTCAATAGGAGGTAAATTCTTAACATCTTCAGCTTTAATACCCTTTTCTTTCATAGATTTCTTTGCCTCTTGCATATCTTCAGGACTGAGAAATAGAACACCTCTCTTCTTCGGAGTTGGTTTAGGAATAGGCTCAGGAATTGGCTCAGGAGCTGGCTCAGGAAATGTCCAATTATTTTCATTAGTCAACATATTATTCAATAGAATTTCAGCTTCATCCGGTGTTCTTTCCCTGAAAACAGAACCAACACAACTATCCAGGTAATCTCTGGAAGCATCGGTTAGTACATTATAAAAGATATCAAGTATTTCATTTTTCTTGAGAGGATGATCAGGAAAAGCATTAAGTAATTGGAGAAGCCTCCCCCAAGCTTGTGGGAGACTCTCTTCTTCAATTTGCACAAAATTGTATATTTCCCTTAAGGCAGCTTGCTTCTTATGAGCAGGGAAATATTTAGCAGAGAAGTAATAAATCATGTCATGGGGACTACGCACACAACCAGGATCAAGAGAGTTGAACCATGTCTTAGCATCACCCTTTAATGAGAAAGGAAATATTTTAAGGATGTAAAAGTAGCGTGTTCTCTCATCATTAGTGAACAGGGTGGCTATATCATTTAATTTAGTAAGATGTGCCACAACAGTTTCAGATTCATAGCCATAAAAAGGATCGGGTTCAACCAAAGTAATTATATCAGGATCAACAGAGAATTCATAATCCTTATCGATGAATACGTATAGGTGAAGTAGCAAAAGTAGGGTCAGGTTTCATTCTAGCATTAAGAGATTGCTTCTTCCATTTAGCTAATAACTTCTTAAGATCATATCTATCATTGCAAGCTAAAATAGCTCTAGCAGCTCTTTCATCCATAACATAACCCTCAGGAACAACGGATAATTCATATTTATTAGGGGGAGAGTCTTCATTATCACTATCATCAATATTATCAGTTTCAATAATTTCATTCTCTCTAGCCCTAGCAAGTTGTTCATCAAGAAATTCACCAAGTGGCACAGTAGTATCAAGCATAGAAGTAGTTTCATCATAAGTATCATGCATAGCAGAAGTGGCATCATCAATAACATGCAACATATCGGAATTAATTGCAGAGGTGTCGCAAGCTTACTCAAAACAGAAGGCGAATCAAGTGCAGAGCTAGATGGCAGTTCCTTACCTCCCCTCGTAGTTGAGGGATAGATTTTTGTTTTCTCGTCTTTCAAGTTCCTCATAGTGACCAGCAGATATAAATCCCAAGTGACTCGAAGAATAGAGCTATGCTCCCTGGCAACAGCGCCATAAAATAGTCTTGATAACCCACAAGTATAGGGGATCGCAATAGTTTTCGAGGGTAGAGTATTCAACCCAAATTTATTGATTTGACACAAGGGGAGCCAAAGAATATTCTCAAGTATTAGTAGTTGAGTTGTCAATTCAACCACACCTAGATAACTTAGTATCTGCAGCAAAGTATTTAGTAGCAAAGTAATATGGAAGTAACGGTAATGGTAGAAAAAGTAATATTTTTGGGTGCTGTAGTGATTGTAACAGTAGCAACAGAAAAGTAAATAAGGGAAGAACAATATGTGAAAAGCTTGTAGGCATTAGATCGGTGATGGAGAATTATGCCAGATGTGGTTCATCATGTAACAGTCATAACATAGGGTGACACAGAACTAGCTCCAATTCATCAATGTAATGTAGGCATGTATTCCGAATATAGTCATACGTGCTTATGGAAAAGAACTTGCATGACATCTTTTGTCCTACCCTCCCGTGGCAGAGGGGTCCTAGCGAAAACTAAAGGATATTAAGGCCTCCTTTTACTAGAGTACCGGACCAAAGCATTAACACATAGTGAATACATGATCTCCTCAAACTATGATCATCACCGGGAGTGGTCCCGATTATTGTCACTTCGGGGTTGCCGGATCATAACACATAGTAGGTGACTATAGACTTGAAAGATAGGATCAATAACTCAGATATATTCATGAAAACATAATAGGTTCAGATCTGAAATCATGGCACTCGGGCCCTAGTGACAAGCATTAAGTATAGCAAAGTCATAGCAACATCAATCTCA
The DNA here is from genome assembly GCA_021605145.1 of Aegilops bicornis. Lineage (NCBI taxonomy): Eukaryota > Viridiplantae > Streptophyta > Magnoliopsida > Poales > Poaceae > Aegilops > Aegilops bicornis. The sequence continues at coordinate 353,703,194 of CM038669.1, read as the reverse complement.
GAACATAGTGGATACTAGGGATCAAACCCTGACAAAACTAACTCGATTACATGATAAATCTCATCCAACCCATCACCGTCCAGCAAGCCTACGATGGAATTACTCATGCACGGCGGTGAGAATCATGAAATTGGTGATGGAGGATGGTTGATGATGACGCCGGCGACGGATTCCCCTCTCCGGAGCCCTGAACGGACTCCAGATCAGCCCTCCCGAGAGAGTTTAGGGCTTGGCGGCGGCTCTGTATCGTAAAACGCGATGAATCTTTCTCTCTGATTTTTTCTCCCCGAACACGAATATATGGAGGTTGAGTTGAGGTCGGTGGAGCGTTAGGGGGCCCACGAGGCACGGGGGCGCGCCCAGGGGGGCAGGCACGCCCCCACCCTCATGGACAAGTGGAGGCCCCCTGACGTGGATTCTTCTTCCAGTATTTTTAATATTTTCCAAAAATATGTTCCATGGAGTTTCAGGTCATTCCGAGAACTTTTGTTTCTACACATAAATAACACCATGGCAATTCTGCAGAAAACAGCGTCAATCCGGGTTAGTTCCATTCAAATCATGCAAGTTAGAGTCCAAAACAAGGGCAAAAGTGTTTGGAAAAGTAGATACGTTGGAGACGTATCACTTTGCAAAAGGCGCCTTGGCCCATTTTTGCGCGACGCAGGGCATCCGACTGGACTTAGTGTCTGTTGCCCATCCGCAGTCAAACGGCCAAGTCGAGCGAGCGAACGGCCTCATCTTGTCGAGCATCAAGCCCTGACTGGTCGAGCCACTAGAGCGCTCGGCCGGCTGCTGGATCGATGAGCTTTCGGCCGTCCTCTGGAGTCTCCGGACCATGCCGAACAAGTCAACCGTCTTCAGTCCCTTCTTCCTCGTGTACGGGGCTGAGGCCGTCATCCCAACAAACATCGAGTTCGACTCGCCTCGCGTCACCATGTACACGGAGGCGGAAGCGAAGGAGGCGCGAGAAGACGGCGGCGATCTACGGGAAGAGGGTCGGTTGTTGGCACTCAACCGGTCTGCCATCTACCAGCAGAGCCTGCGCCGCTACCACAGTCGGAAGGTCAAGCCACGACCAAGAGGGAGACCTTGTGCTCTGGCTGATCCAGCGAACAGCCGGCCAACACAAGCTCTCGGCCCCTTGGGAAGGGCCCTTCATCATCAGCAAAGCCTTGGGCAACGACTCCTACTACCTTATCGACGCACAGAAGCCCAGGGCACGCAAGAGGAACGATTCCAGCAAAGAAACAGAGCGCCCATGGAACGCAAATCTCCTCCGAAGATTTTACAGTTGAATGCAGTATGTATCACGCTACCTTTTGTATTAAGCACAAAGACATCGGGCCCCTCGAGGAGCACTCGGGGACTACCCTTTTTATCTATATGATAAGTTTTATGCATGTGAATGTGTTATTTCATTCCTTTGCCCGGCACCGGGTCCGACCAGTTGGCCCGGGGGCTTGCCGCCTTGTCCTATGTTGATGCCACCTGCAGTCGGACAAGTAGTGTGTCAAGATTTAAGCCCTCTCTTGCCTTAAAGCCGCAGCTCGCAGAGCGACTGTCCAGCTGGCAAGAGGTAAAGGCAGGAAATGGTGTCCACACGAAAAATGGCTAAGGAAAAAAGCACCTACATAGGCCAAGCCGGCTCCTCGCCTCATCGCCCGACTGCTGAGCAGCTGACCGACCAGCTTCTCACTTGGTTTTCTACGTTCTAAACGGCTAAAGTACTTTGCCTTCCTAAAATGGCCAAGACCCTGACCCAGCCACAGACCGCAGAGAGGCTGTCCGGTAGTAAAAGGCGGCAGCCAAAGGAAGGCGGCAAAGGAAATAGCCAAAAAGAGCATAAAAGCAAGACAAAGTCAGAACCCGGCAAAGCACAAGCTTGTGCGAATAAAGTTAAATTACATAAGCAAGGGCTCATAGCCAGCATTCAACAGAGTTTGAATACACCCCAGTAGGTGGAATTGTGCGAATTTAACAAACTTGTTCAAAAGATTGCAAAAGCAGGAAAAGATAAGGTAAAACTGGCCGCCAAGGCCAGAGGAGCAATAGGCGGGTTCGGCACGTTGGTGGAGGCAGCGGCGCCGATTGGTGGAGCGGCCGACTAGTGAGTCTCAGCCTCGTCAGGATTAGCAGCAGTCGGCGCGGCCACACGTGGCTCGTTTCTCGAGGCTTGATCGGGTTGAGGCTGGCCGTCCGCTCCGTCTTCCAGTGCGTCGTCTTCGCCATCCTCGTCCTCGCCTTCATCGCTGGAAGCGATTTCCTCCGCCGAGTCCTCACCGTCCTCCAGGTTCAGCCCGAACCAGTCGGCCGACACCTCGGCGCCCCGCTCATCTAGTTCAGGGATGAAGACACTGGTGTTGGTGTACTCGGCGATTGCCACCACGCGTTGGGTGAGCTCGCGGTCCACCGCTGCCAACTCCGGTCAGGCTTCCTGCCGAAAGGTGGCCAACTGGGCTAGGTTAATCCCAGGATACCATGCCTTGGCGAACTCCAAGGCCCTCCGTGCACCCACTCGAGCTGCGGCGCCCTTACAAGCCTCAAAGCGGTCGAATTCTACCTCCAACCAATCGGCAGTCCGATTGGGGGTGCGCGGGATTTGAGCGCTAGGCCAGAGGGTAGTCAGCACTTGGGCCCCGGCACGCTGAAGATGGCAGAGCAAGTGGTGGGCCGGCTGCAGGCGCGTGCGGACGGCCAGAAGCTGCTCACTGAGGTTTTGAGGCACGTTGGGCGCAATCTCCACTCCAACCCTCCTACGCTGGTCGCGCCGCGCCTCGATGGCCTGGCTGACGGCGACAGAGTGGCCGGGAAAGAATTCTGCGCAAGAAGAAAATCAAAGATCAGAAGCCGGAAGCCGACTACTGCAGCAGTCGGCGGCTATTCAAAAGAAGAAGAAAAACTTATCGATCATATCCTCAACCTCGTTGAAGCCCTCGGTGAGGAGCTTCTCCTTCTCGGATCAGTGCGAGCGTTGCATCTCGAACTCGTCCAGGAGGGAGTCCTCTTTCTCCTTTAGCTTCTGGAGCTCCGCCTTGTGCCGGTCCGCTTGGCCTACCAGCTCCTTGACTAGGCGGTCGCACTCCTGAGCCGCCTTGCGGTGCTCCTCCTCCTTGGTGCGCAGCTCGGTTTGGGCCTCACCCAGGCGCTGCTGCAGTTCGGCGGCGGCCTCTGCAAAGATAAGAAAGAAGAGACATCAACAATCAACAAAGAAGAAAAGTAGTTGCCAAGAGATCCGGCCCGACTGCTCAGCAGTCGGCCTGAATCTCGGGGACTACATCCAGCGCGTGCATTGATGCGCCCCCGCGAGAGAGAAGACGGAGTCCTCACTCGGCTCTCGGTCAAATCAGTGGTCCGCTTGGCCAGATCCTGGACATGGGAGTTGAAGGCGGCCGCGCGGATGTTGTGGTAATCCTGCAATGAAGACAACAGAAGAGAAAACTAGTTAACGCTCAGAACCTACCTTGAAGTTCCGAGCCGCCTGCTCAGCAGCCGGCCTGGAACTCGGGGACTACACCTAGTGGGTGCGCTGGCGCGCCCCCACGGAAGATTACAAAAATAAAAAACGAAAGCAAGAAGCATACCCGAACAACTGCCTGCCGCCAGAACTCCCTGCGTGTCTGCCGGGAGAGCAGAGTTCGCTCGGAGCCGGGCCTGGACGTCCTGCTCTGCCGTGTTCAGAACAGTTGTACCGCCCCCAGGCATCCACTCCGGTGGAGCGGTTGTGGCCTCGGCGTCGGGGGCCAACGAGCTAGTGGCCCCGATCTCCAACGGCCACGGCGCTGAAGCCGCCTTCTCCGCACGACGGCACGCCGGAGTACGGATCGTGGGAAGTGGAGCTAGTGGCAACCGGTGCGTGGGGAGGCACCTCCGCCTCCAAGACAACGGGGTCGCCTCCCCCCTCTCCAAGACCGGCTGGTCACCGCCCCCCCCCCCCCAGTCGGCGCCTGGCCATCCGGCACCTACAGCTCCACAGGCTGCGGGACAGAGGGCTCCGGGGCACGATCGCGAGCCGCCTCTTTCGCCTGCGCCTTGACGGCCGCGTCCGCCTGCTCCTTGGCCGCCGCGTCGGCCTGGGCCTTGGCCGCTCCGTCGGCCTCCGCCTACGCCGCCTTGACCGCCTCCGCCTTCTCCCGATCTTCCCGCGCCTCCCACGTGTTCCTCTCCATCGCCTCCTGGAGGTCGGCGAGCGGATCCACGCGGCAGGACTCGGCCAAGCCGCCCATTGCCCCAATCACCGAAGCAGAAGGGGACCGCAAGTGAGAGAGAGAGTGGGGCCCTATGAAGACACGGTAGCAAGAAGCCGATAAGAGGACTACAAGAAAGAAGAAAAAAAACACAAGAAAAGACCGAACACTCATGCTGACACTATTGGGGGCTGCTTTGGGGCCTTCTGGAATTGGGCCGCCTTGGCGGCGGCCGTGTTCTTAGGCTTCTTGGGCCGGCTGCCGTACAACCCGGCGTCGGCGTGACGCTTCAGTGCGCCGCCTGGTGCAGTCGGCACAGCCGAGGAGCTAGCGCCCGCCCTGTCGGCGCCGCGGTTGTGGCGCGGCTCACGGTCTTCCTCGTCATCATCCGGCCAATCCTCAAGGCCGCCTCCTTAGGAGCCACCTGCTCCACCACCACCACCACCACCTGTAGTGTCGCCCTCTTCCATAGCGGCCGCCCCCAAGTCGGGGTCATCCACGTCGCTCCTTGACCGATCCGGCAGATACTGCTGGCCCGAGTCCAGAGCGTTGGCCACCGGCTGGGTCGAGAAGATCTGCGCCATGGCTGACTGGTTAGGCGGCAAAAAGAACCCGGGCAGATAAAGGAAAGAAAAGAATTAAGAGACTCACCGCAGGCGGTGGGTGTGTGTGGTAGTACGGCGACTTGCCAAACCGCCACTCCTTCTCCGAGAGCTTGCAGTTGGAGAAGTAGTTCACCAGATGGACCACCTCCACGTCCGGCAGCTCCTTGGTGCACATCCAACATGGATCCCGGTGCCCGCTCATACGATTGATGATGTGGGGCCGGGCTTGGAGGGGGGCACTCGGCGCACCACAAAGGCGGCTAGCAGATCCGAGGCCTTGAGGCCCTCCGACTCCGTCATCACCTGGAGCCGGGCGAGAGCAGCGGAGGAGGCCGCCACCAGGGTCTTCGGCCGGATCTGCCAGTTGGTGCGAGGCTCGACCGCGGGCCGGCTGCATAGGCCGGCAAGTTGACGTAGTCCATCGTTGGGTGAATGTTCTGGACATAGAAGTAGGATTTCTGCCATAGTTTGGCCGACTGCAGCAGGGCGATAGCCGGGAAGCGGACCCCGGAACTTGAACGCTGCACCGCGACGCAGGCCCCGCACTGGGCCGCCTCGCTCTTGGCGGCGGTGCCGAGCTTGAGGTAGAAGAGCTCCCCCCAGAGCTCAAGGGTGGGGAGTATGCCGAGGTAGCCTTCGCAGAAGGTGACGAAGGCGGCCAGCAGCACCACCGTGTTCGGTGTGAGGTGGTGCGGCTGGACTTTGTAGAAAGAAAGTAAGGAGCGGAAGAAGCCGCTCGCCGGCAGGCCGAAGCCGCGAAGAAAGTGCGACCGGAAGATGACGTACTTGCCTTCCTCTGGCGCCGGCGAGATCTCCGCCACGGGAGGAACACGCACCTTTACGTGTCTCGCGAGGTAGCCGCCGCGTCTAGTGAAGGAAGGAGAGATGGTCTTCATGAACGTTGGAACCATCCCAGTCGCTGGCCCGTTCCTGCGCCATGGATGTGGTGGCTCGACGGAGGCACGGCGCGGCGAGGGAACCCACAAGCGAGCGAGGAAGCCACAGTGCATAAAAGTTCGGTGACGGCGAGTTGCTGCAGCGCTTCGGCAAGAAGCAAGGGCGCTGCGTCGGTGGAGGAAAGGAGAATAAGGATTTCGAAGGCAAAGGGAGAGGAGGGCGTGCGTGCATCTGCCGCCCCCCCTCCTCCCTCTACTTATAGACCCAGGTGGCGGAGCCGAGGGGGAGAGATGTGGGGGGTCGTGGGATTAACTGTGCCCACTCCCCCACGATCCCATGTTTACCACGCCAATAAAGGCGTGAATTAACTGCCATAGAAGCCCAACTGCCCACCTCGGCCGCAGCAAATCCGCGTGCGTGTCGAGGCCCTGTAGTGGCGGGTCCTGGCCTGAGGCAACGTCCCGTCGGGAGCGTGGGCCGGCAGGCCAGCCTGGCCTGCTGGCGCCGCGTGGCAGGCGGGCAACGGGCGGCAAGTCTGACATCCGGCTGGCGAACCACCCGGCCTCCCACTACGACGTTTCGAATTCACCAGGCGGCCGGCTCCTAGCTGTCGGCCCCTCTAGAAGATGGACGAAGCAACTTCAACAGACCACTCAGAGTATGAAGCTACTGAAGCTTCTCGCTTTTCAACAAGGGCGCCCACCAACCGGGGACTATCGTCAGTAGTAAATGACCACAGGTAGCCTCATCAGCCCCCCATGGCATTTCAAGGCATCAGGGCAGGCTGCGCCCCTCATACTTCCAATACGAGTAGCCGCCTCCTTAGGCCGGCTGGTCCAAGCGGCCGACTGCTAGAAGGCAGCGAACGCCCAAGCAGGCGCCGACAAGGGCGGGTCGACTCCTAGCAGGCGGCCCTCCTCCCCCATGGAGTCTATGCGCCATTAACCAGATGAGACGGGGTGTGGCTACAGTGAGCGCCCGCCAGGCGGAGGGACTATAGCCACGCTGCCCCCAACAAAGCCTCCGTCATCAGAGGCGAGGCTACAGTATAAAACGGCCAGTATGGCCCGCAAGCGGCGGGCCCTACCTGTCGGCCGAGATCATGGCAGTTGGCGGCGACCAGAGACACAGACGGCCGGGTCCTACACCCGGCTGGATTACCATTGTATCCCTGGGGGGTAGGCCTATATAAACCCCCTAGGCCACCCCATGCAAAGGGTTCAGACTTTTAGAGAACACACACACACCACATAATGGAGAAGGAGTAGAGCTAGCCTTGTTCTTCTTCTTCCCTAGCCGAACAACTCAAGGAGCAAGCTTGTAGCTACCTTGTCAAGATATTGACCATGCGGAGACCCCACAGAAAGGTGACTATGGGTGTTATCTCCTAGGAGAGCCCCAACCTGGTAAGACTCACCGCGCAGCGATCTCGCCACTCCCGCTTCTAGAGCCCACGACGTACTCTTGTCCCCATCCATGATAAGCCACCCTCGCATATGTCGCACGATATCCCCTACAATCCGTGATACCCCAAGGTAACAATAATTGGGATTCTTTTCGGTGATTACCGTAGTTTGAGGAGTTCATGTATTCACTAAGTGCTAATGCTTTCGTCCAATTCTCTATTAAAAGGAGGCATTAATATCCCTTAGTTTCCATTAGGACCCCGCTGCCACGAGAGGGTAGGACAAAAAGATGTCATGCAAGTTCTTTTCCATAAGCACGTATGACTATATACGGAATGCATGCCTAAATTATATTGATGAATTGGATCTAGTTCTGTGTCACCCTAGGTTATAACTGTTGCATGATGAATGCAATCCGACATAATTATCCATCACTGGTCCATTGCCTACGAGCTTTTCACGTATTGATCTTTGTTAAGTTACTTTTCGGTTGCAACTGTTACAATTGCTACAAAACTGCTACTATTACTTTTGCCACCGTTACCGTTACTTCCATACTACTTTGCTACTAAATATTTTGCTGCAGATATTAAGTCTTTCAGGTGTGGTTGAATTGACAACTCAGCTGCTAATACTCGAGAATATTCTTTGGCTCCCCTTGTGTCGAATCAATAAATTTGGGTTGAATATTCTACCCTCGAAAACACTTGCGATCCCCTATACTTGTGGGTTATCACTCCCCAAGGGCTGCGGCCTAGGAGGGGCGCGCCAGCCCCTTTTGGGCTAGTGTGCCCCCCTTGGCCCATATGGCCCATTAACCTCCCAGGGGTGTCCGAAACCCTTCCGGCGACCCGATTTTTACATGGTACATCCCGAAACTCTTGTGTCCAAATATCATCGCCCTATATATCAATCTTTCCTCCGGACCATTCCAGAGCTCCTCATCATGTCCGTGATCTCATCCAGAACTCCGAACAACATTCGGCCACCAAATTATATAACTCATATAACACTATATCGTCAACGAACGTTAAGCGTGCACACCATATGGGTTCGAGAACTATGTAGACATGACCGAGACACCTCTCCGGTAAATAACCAATAGCGGAAGCTGAATGCACATTCGAACTGTTATGACAACATACATAATTCCCTTTGTCCATCGGTATGTTACTTGCCCGAGATTCGATCATCGGTATCTTCATACCTAGTTCAATCTCATTACCGACAAGTCTCTTTACTCGTTCTGTAATACATCATATTGTAATTAACTCCTTAGTCACTTTGCTTTCAAGGCTTCTTATGATGTGTATTACCGAGAGGGCCCAGAGATACCTCTCCGATACTCGGAGTGACAAATCCTAATCTCGATCTATGCCAACTCAACAAACACCTTCGGAGATACCAGTAGAGCATCTTTATGATCACCCAGTTACATTGTGGCGTTTGATAGCACACAAGGTATTCCTCCGATATCTGGGAGTTGCATAATCTCATAGTCAAAGGAATATGTATTTGTCATTAAGAAAGCAATAGCAATAAAGTGAACGATCAATATACTAAGCTAATAGATGGGTCTTGTCCATCACATCATTCTCCTAATGATGTGATCCCGTTATCAATGACAAAACATGTCCATGGTTAGGAAACCTTAACCATCTTTGATCAACGAGCTAGTCTAGTAGAGGCTCACTAGGGATATAGTATTTGTTTATGTATTGACACATGTATTTAAGTTTTCGATCAATACAATTCTAGCATGAATAATAAACCTTTATCATGAATAAGGAAATATAAAATAACAACTTTATTATTGCCTCTAGGGCATATTTCCTTCAGCCTCCCGCTTGTGAGAGTCAATAATCTAGATTACATTGTAATGATTCTAACACCCATGGAGTCTTGGTGCTGATCATGTTTTGCTCGCGGAAGAGGCTTAGTCAACGGGTCTGCCACATTCAGATCCGTATGTACTTTGGAAATTTCTATTTCCCCATCCTTGACCTTTTCACGAATGGACTTGAAGCGTCTCTTGATGTGTTTGGTTCTCTTGTGAAACCTGGATTCCTTTGTTAAGGCTATTTCTCTAGTGTTGTCACAAAAGATAGTCATTGGACCCGATGCACTAGGTATTACACCTATATTGGATCTGAAATCCTTCATCTAGACTCCTTCATGCGCTGCTTCTGAAGCAGCTATGTACTTTGCTTCACACGTAGATCCCGCCACGACGCTCTGCTTGGAACTGCACCAACTGACAGCTCCACCATTCAATATAAAAATGTATCTGGTTTGTGACTTAGAGTCATCTGGATCAGTGTCGAAGCTAGCATCGACGTAACCCTTTACGACGAGCTCTTCGTCATCTCCATAAATGAGAAACATATCCTTGGTCCTTTTCAGGTACTTCAGGATGTTCTTGACCGCTGTCCAGTGATCCACTCCTGGATTAATTTGGTACCTCCCTGCCAAACTTATAGCAAGGCACACATCAGGTCTGGTATAGCATACATGATAGAACCTATGGCTGAGGCATAGGGAATGACTTTCATTTTCCCTTTATCTTCTGCAGTGGTCGGGCTTTGAGTCTGACTCAACTTCACACCTTGTAACACAGGAAACAACCCTTTCTTTGACTGATCCATTTTGAACTTCTTCAAAACTTTGTCAAGGTATGTGCTTTGTGAAATTCCTATTAAGCGTCTCGATCTATCCCTATAGATCTTGATGCCCAATATATAAGCAGCTTCATCGAGGTCTTTCATTGAAAAATTCTTATTCAAATATCCTTTTATGCTATCCAGAAATTCTATATCATTTCCAATCAACAATATGTCATCCACATATAATATAAGAAATGCTACATAGCTCCCACTCACTTTCTTGTAAATACAGGCTTCACCATAAGTCTGTATAAAACCATATGCTTTGATCACCGCATCAAAGCGTATATTCCAACTCTGAGATGCTTGCACCAGTCCATAGATGGATCGCTGGAGCTTGCACACTTTCTTAGCACCTTTAGGATCTACAAAACCTTCTAGTTGCATCATATACAACTCTTCTTAAAGAAATCCATTAAGGAATGCAGTTTCGACGCTCATTTGCCAGATTTCATAATCATAAAATGCGGTAATTACTAACATGATTGGGACAGACTTAAGCATCGTTACGGGTGAGAAAGTCTCATCGTAGTCAACTACTTGAACTTGTCGAAAACCCTTTGCGACAAGTCGAGCTTTGTAGACAGTAACATTACCATCAGCGTCAGTCTTCTTCTTGAAGATCCATTTATTCTCAATGGCTTGCCGATCATCGGGCAAGTCCACCAAAGTCCATACTTTGTTCTCATACATGGATCCTATCTCAGATTTCATAGCGTCAAGCCATTTATCAGAATCTGGGCTCATCATAGCTTCTTCATAGTTCATAGGTTCACCATGTTCTAATAACATAACTTCCAGGACAGGATTACCATTCCACTCTGGTGCAGATCGTGCTCTGCTTGACCTATGAGGTTCAGTACTAAAATTGATCTGAAGCTCCATGATCGTTATCATTTGCTTCCTCTCTAGTTGGTGTAGGCATCACAGGGAACGGTTTTCAGTGATGTGCTACTTTCCAATTCGAGGGAAGGTACAACTACCTCATCAAGTTCTACTTTCCTCCCACTCACTTCTTTCAAGAGAAACTCCTCCTCTAGAAAGGACCCATTCTTAGAAACAAAGATCTTGCCTTCGGATTTGTCATAGAAGGTGTACCCAATAGTTTCTTTAGGGTATCCTATGAAGACGCACTTCTCTGATTTAGGTTCGAGCATATCAGGTTGAAGCCTTTTGACAATAAGCATCACATCCCCAAACTTTAAGAAACGACAGCTTAGATTTCTTGCCAAACTGAAGTTCATACGGTGCCGTCTCAACGGATTTTGACGGTGCCCTATTATTAACGTGAATGCGGCTGTCTCTAATGCATAACCCCAAAATGATAGTGGTAAATCGGTAAGAGACATCATAGAACGTACCATATCTAATAACGTACGGTTACGACGTTCGGACACACCATTACGCAGTGGTGTTCCAAGTGGCGTGAGTTGTGAAACAATCCCACATTGTTTTAAATGAAGCCAAACTCGTAACTCAAATATTCGCCTCCGCGATCAGATTGTAGAAACTTTATTTTCTTGTTACGATGATTCTCCACTTCACTTTGAAATTCTTTGAACTTTTCAAATATTTAAGACTTGTGTTTCATTAAGTAGATATACACATACCTACTCAAATCATCTGTGAAGGTCAGGAAATAACAATACCCACCGCGTGCTTCTACACTCATTGGACCGCATACATTGGTATGTATTATTTCCAATAAGTCATTTGCTCACACCATTGTTCAGGAGAACGGAGTTTTAGTCATCTTGCCCATGAGGTATGGTTCGCAAGTATCAAATGATTCATAATTAAGTGACTCCAAAAGTCCATCCGCATGGAGTTTCTTCATGCGCTTTACACCAATATGACCTAAACGGCAGTGCCACAAGTATGTTGAACTATCATTATCAACTTTGCATCTTTTGGCACTAATATTATGAATATGTGTGTCACCACGATCTAGATTCAACAAGAATAGACCATTCATCAAGGGTGCATGACCATAAAAGATATTACTCATATAAATAGAACAACCATTATTCTCCAATTTAAATGAATAACCGTCTCGCAATAAACAAGATCCAGATATAATGTTCATGCTCAACGCTAGCACCAAATACCAATTATTGAGGTCTAAAACTAATCCCGAAGGTAGATGTAGAGGTAGCATGCCGACGGCAATCACATAGACCTTGGAACCATTCCCGACGCGCATTATCACCTCGTCCTTAGCCAATCTTCGTTTATTCACAGCTCCTGTTTCGAGTTACAAATATGAGCAACCGAACCAGTGTCAAATACCCAGGTGCTACTACGAGCATTAGTAAGGTACACATCAATAACATGTATATCAAATATACCTTTGTTCACTTTGCCATCCTTCTTATCCACCAAGTATTCGGGGCAGTTCCGCTTCTAGTGACCATTCCCTTTGAAGTAGAAGCACTGCTTCGTGCTTGGGTCCAGCTTTGCTTCTTCCGGAATGGCAACTTGCTTTCATTCTTCTTGAAGTTCCCTTTCTTACCCTTGCCCTTTTTCTTGAAACTAGTGGTCTTGTTAACCATCAACACTTGATGCTCCTTGGTTTCTACCTCCGCGGCCTTAAGCATTGCGAAGAGCTCGGGAATTGTTTTATCCATCCCTTGCATATTATAGTTCATGATGAAGCCTTTGTAGCTTGGTGGCAGTGATTGAAGAACTCTGTCAATAACACTATCAAATGGAAGATCAACTCCCAGCTAATGTCGGTGGGGAACGACACCTATGGGATCACGGGAATCCCTTACTGCGGTTGCGGGGCGAGGGGGTCGTGAGAAGAGCGGATCGGGCAGGCAGTACACGATTCCTTTATCCAGGTTCAGGCCGCAAAGATGCGTAATACCCTACTCCTGCTTTGGTGGATTATATGTTTGTGTTCTCGAGCTAGCTATGGGGCGTGAGGAGCTCCAAAAAGCCGAATCCCCCTCCTGGTCGCCCCGGGCCTCCTTTTATAGGAAAGGGGCTGCCACAGTGGCACACAAAAGGTGGAAAGGGTACAGTAATGCAAGCTTATCCCTCGCATTACATGACAAGGCGCATTTAATGCGCCTTGCTTAGGTGTCCTAGCTTTATCGGGGACGGGAGAGAGCCCCGTCCCGTCCGTCGCCGCTCCCTTCGGTGTTGACACGTGTCTTGGCCAGTGGCGCTTGTGGCGCCATGTAGGAAGGCACACAGCTGAGGTGGCGCCGAGGTGGGTCTTCACAAAGATTTGTACGCCGCCACGCAGGTGCCTGCCCAACTGGTTGGGTCGGCCGCTGTGTGCGAACGGCAGTGGAGGTGCGACTGGTGCGGGTTCTGATGGTGGCCCCGCGAGTGTCCTTGGCGAGGGCCTTGCCGGGGTCCCGGCAAGGGTCTTGCCGTGGCGCTTGCTGTCATCCCCGGCAAGGCTCTTGCCGGGGGCCTCGTGGTCCTCCTTGGCTGGGATCCCGCCAAGGATCATCATCTTCTTGAGTGGGTATCTGGTCTTGAATGTCTTCACAAAGATCTGCATGCCACCGCGGGGATGTCACCCGAATCCTTGCCCCATGGGGGCAGTGGACTCAAGGGTGACCTCACTCCGTTGGTGTGGGGCGAGCTGCCACGGCAAGGATCTTGCCGGGCAAACTAAAGCTGTCCCCCGGCAAGGATCTTGCCGGGGGGGTCTGCTTTGCTCCCCCTGCTCTTTGTGGCCTTGGCGTCATTCTGCTCTTTCTTTGGCTTCAACCTTACCTTGGTTTCTCCTCCCTTGCCGTTCCTGGTGCGGCGGCGCCCGTGGCTCAGATCGCCTGCAGACAAATAGGGTACAAAAGTGTACCCCTCTTTTTGTACACCGACAGGAGCCCCCGGGCCTGGGCCACACATAAGCGCTACGTGTCGTTGGGCCAGGACCAAGAACGGTGCACGGGCAGGCAGGGCGGTTTTTACCGTGGTAAGTTCCTTCGTGCGCTGCGCCTCCCACGCTTCCCGCGCGTGGCGTGGCGTGGGGAGGCGGGCGTGACGTGGGCGGCATGCGTGGGGTTGCTCCCCGCGGGCATGCGTCACATCATAGTTAATGTGAAAGGAGGCGGCTCGCGTTTTCCCCCATAAGAAGGAATAACTGCGAGCGCGCTGCTCACTTTCCCCCTTCCCTCGTGCCTTTTCCAATCTCAGAGCCGCCGCTCCTTTTCTTCCTTCTCTTGCAAGCTCTTCGCCGTCGCCTGTCGCCGCCGTCTCGCCCCCGCACTCCCCCCTTCCTTAACCCTCTAAGCTCTTTGGCCGCCATGGCGCCCAAATCCGCCAAGGGCAAGGGGGTGGCTAAGGGTCTCGTGACCGTGGAGCCACCGGAGAATGCGTTGCTGGGGGACAAGACGAAGTCCGCCTTCTTCTACCCCTCGTCGGTCGGCGTCCACGAGCTCCGGGCTTCTTTCAAGCCTTTGTGGGGAGTGAAGACGGGGGAAGAGAACTCCGGGCACCCGGCGACGCGCGTCATTCCTGCCGCTTGTGCCGACCCCGCCCCAAATCGGTACCCCTTCTTCGTCGACTACTTTTCTTGCGGGTTATGCCCTCCTTTCTCCGAGTTTTTCAGCGATATCATGCACACTTTCGGCTTCCGCCTTCTGGATTTCACTCCGAATGCGGTGGCGTGCATGTCTTGTTTTGCGCATCTCTGCGAGGGATTTGTCGGAGTGCGGCCCAACACGGCGCTCTTCCGCCATTATTTTTATCCTCGGATCCAACCTGGAGGTGTCGTCGCTGGTTGCGTCACATGGATCGCAAGGTCCAAGGAGGCGTACCCGGACGGCGCCATGAAAGAGAGGTGGGACGAATGTCGTGACCGGTGGTGCTGGATCGAAGATGAGGACCCACCGGAGTTCTGCAAGGTCCGCCTGACGCTGCCGGTCCATATCAATGATTGGGGTGAGGTTGACGCCGCCGATGGGAGGCTCACCATCGCCACCACCAGAATCCTCCGGCTGACCCGGGCCGGGCTCACCCTGGAGATGATCGGGGCAGATTTCATCCGCCGCCGGATCGCCCCGCTGCACAACAAGGGGAGGCCAGCTTGGCTCTTCACGAACCCGGCCGATATCATGAGGCTCCGCCCCGGCCTCGATCACAACTTCACGGTGATGGGGCACGCCCACTTCTGCCAGCGGCTCTTCCAGCTAGCCGTGGATAGCGACGGCGAGGCCGAGCTGACCGGCAAGGCCGTGAGGGTTGCCGTTAAGACCGGCAAGGCCGTCAAGAGGCCGCTCTTCAAGTTGCCAGCGGGGATAGTCCCGCTGTGCAATAATTCGCGCCGGTCCGAGATCATGCCATGATGCCGGACTGCAACGCGCACGGCCCCGTCCCGAGCTGGAGGGAGCCGGCGTCCGCCGACGTGTGGCAGTTCTTCGACACCTTGACTGAGGTGTATGTCAACGCCGACGCCGAGCGGTGGCTCGTCATGGACACCACCCAGGCGGAGGTGGACTACATCGCCACCAGGGCGAAGGAGGCACAGCTCGCCCTGGAGGCCGGCAGCGCCGGGGGCATGGAGGACGAGGGTGCCGTGGCCGCGGAGGAGGAGCAACTCTCCCTGTGGGTGGCGGCCACCACGGGGGCCAGCGGTGCCGACACCGGGGCTCCGCTCGTCGAGGACGCGGCCGACGAATCGTCGCCGGAGGAGGAGGACGTGGCGGTGGGCTCGACGCCAGCCAGGGGAAGAGGGCGAGTCCTGCGGTGGGCTAGCTCCGGCGAGCCGGTCCGGCCTGGCAGGGGCCCGCGGCCTCAATTGACCCTGGAAGGGTCCGGGCGCCATACGAGGGCCTCGGCGGCGAAGAAGCTGACAACGGCCGCAGGGAAGAAGAAGGCGGGAGCCTCTTCCTCTTCTGGGCGCACACAGACCCCGCCGCCTTCCTCGCCTCCTCTGGCAAGCGTCGACTCGGATGACGACACGGAGCTCCCCTTTGATCTCGGGCCCCTCAGCCCGGAGAGGAAAAGGAAACCGGCGGAGGAGGAGGAGACGGATGATGATTAAGTTCTTCGTTCCTTATTGTCATTTCCATTTCCCTGAATGGGGTCGCTTGTCCTGATCCATTTTTTCTTTTGTAGGGGTGCAGAGACGTTGGCCCACAGGGTGAAGAGGGCGAGGACCTTGGCGAGCAACCAGCCCCCGGCCGGGGCTTCAACGACACCATTGGTGGTGGTGAGCAGCCCGGATAGCAGCCCCCGGCGCAGCCCCCAGCGTACGTTCATCACCCCCTTCTTACTCGACTTGGGATAGGCGCTC
This sequence comes from Aegilops bicornis, assembly GCA_021605145.1. Taxonomy (NCBI): domain Eukaryota; kingdom Viridiplantae; phylum Streptophyta; class Magnoliopsida; order Poales; family Poaceae; genus Aegilops; species Aegilops bicornis. The sequence continues at coordinate 353,687,180 of CM038669.1, read as the reverse complement.
GATTCCACGACGCTGACCTTGTCGGGTTTGTAGGAGGGGAGCGGCAGCAGGAGGATCCGCAGAGGGCTACCCCCAACACACCACTCCCATCGACTACACCGCTGCGGGGGGCGTCCCCGGCAAGGACATCAGGCACGGGGCCCACACCCATGGAGGAAGAGGCGAACTTGGGCGCTGGTGGCTCTGCCTCGAAGCCAAAGACTGGCGGAGAGGGGACTTCCGCATCACGGCCCAGCACTGGTGAGTCGTCTGCCCTTCACCCCTTGTTCTCTTTTTTTCCCGTTATGCTTCTCTTGGCTTCATTGCTCCTACCGCCACCCAGGCCCTCCCCCAATGGACACGGAGGACGTGGATTCCGTTGTCAGGGAGATTGCCGAAGAGGCCGCGGCTGAGGCCGACAGGGTGGCCGCCGAGGAGGCCGCCAAGAGCGCCGACGAGGCCGCCGCTGGCGAGGCCGCCAAGGACGCAGCCGAGGACGCCGCCGCGGGGGCCGCCAAGGCTACCGATGAGGCCTCCGTCGAGGGCGCCGGCGGTGGTCCTGCCGGGGGGACCGGCAAGGCCCCTGCCGAGGAAGAGGTGATGGATGACCAACCTCCCTCCCCCCCAGCCTCGGGACCCGGCAGGTATCTGAAGGTGGGCGACGATCTTTTCGTCTACCTCCCTGCGGCGTCGAGCCGAGCGCCCGCAGAGGGAGAGGTTTTTGATGGCGAGGTGCTTGCCGCCGCTGGGTTCGAAGTTGTCGACGCGCCGGACGTTGGCGGCGACGGTTCTTCAGAGGAGCAGCTTTTCCGCGCCATGGGGGCCAACTTCCGGAAGCTCCAAGCGCTCTACCGCGCACGCCTGGACAAAGTTGAGTCCAGGGCGGCGGCGGTGGACCACGCGGAGGCGGACTTCAATGCTCGCATCGCCGAGACGCAAGCTTGGTTCCGCCAGTCTCGCGAAGAGCAGAAGGCCTTCCAGGAAAAACTGGCCCGGCGCGATGTGGAGCTCGCCCTAAAGATGGCCGACATCGAGAAGGCCCAGGAGAAGGCGACGAACTTGGCTGCCGCGGCCGAAGCCGCCCGGAACCAGCATCAGGCCACCTTGAACTCCTAGGAGGAGGATCTCTCCGCGCGTGAAGCGAAGCTTGCCTCTACGCTTTGCGGCAAGGATGCATAGCTCAAGGCCCTTGTCGCGCGTCGGACCCATGAGCTGGAGCAGAGGCACAAAGAGGCGCTCGATGCCCAAGCCCTGGTCTACGCCGGCAAGGTGAAGGAGCTGGAGGCGGAGCGGGACGAGCTAAAGGAGCAGGCCCTCAAGCTGTCCGGCGAGAGGAGCTCGCTCAACTGCGCCTTGGTGGAGGCGCAGGGAACGGTCATCAGCAGGACTGCCGAGCTCTCCGAGGCGCGAGACTCCATCAGAGACCTCAAGCTAAAGCTGGAGGGTCTCGAGAAGCTGTTGCCGGAGAGCAGGGCTCGGGAGGAGACCTTGGCCAAAAGCCTGGAGGAGGAGAAGCAACTGCGGGCAGCCGAGGCCGCCTCCCACCAAGAGTATGTGGCGGGCGAGAACAGGTGGATCAACCATCTGGAGGTCGTCGCCGGCAGGGTTACCTCGCAATTGGCTACCATGGGGTTGCCAAACGTGAGGTATTCTCCTGAGCGCAGCGGGACCGTCAACACCAAGCTGACCCAGTTCTTCGAGGGCGTCCTCGGGGCCCTGGCCTATCTCCACTCCAATAGGACGGCCACGCTGGCCGAGGAGGCCCGGCGTCTTTGCCGGAAGGTCATGACCAAGGTCGTCACCAAGGTGGCATACTGGAATCCCGATCTTGACTTCGCGGCTGTGATGAAGAGCTTGCCGGAGGATGCGGATCCTGCGGTGCTCAAGGAGCGCATCAAGCCCATCACCGACTGCATCGGCGGAATCAAGAGGGTGGAAGGCCAGCGTCGGGACTAGGCGTCCCGTTCTTCTTCACCGCTGCGGGTCCCCGTCCAAGACAAGTTTTATCTTTAGTTAGAACCGCGGCAACGATGTGATGTAATATAACTTTGAAATACTCTTTAATTTCACACATGTTATTTCCCCATTCAATTCCTCTTTGTATGTGTGCCCTACGCCGATCGGGAAGGCTTGCCGGCGCGAAAGCCCCAAGCGGCGTCTTGGGGACGGATCCCCATGGCCTGCCGGGTACGCGTGCGACCGGACGAGCCACCTCCCCGTTCCGAACGCGGCCGCTCGAACTGTCGAGCTTGACTCGAGTCAGAATCGAGGGCGTTGCCGATCACGGGGGGCTACTCTGCCACTCTCGACGCAGCCGCTTGAGTTGTTGAGCGGACTCGAAACAGGGCAAGGGCATTGCCAATCACGGTAGAGCCCCCTGGCGTGCATGTCTTTTTCATACAAAGCGAACATCTCCGGGTGGGAATAACCTCAAATAAAAAGGGTATTATAGGCAAGAATTCAGTGTAACTTAGCTTTGGTCTGCAATCGCTCGAGTGCTGACCTCCTGGCCTCTTTTCTTCTTCAAAGATCGCAAAGACGAAGGAGCATCGAACTGACAGCTAAAGCCGATTCTCACAACTGCGCAACCCCTACCTGGCGCGCCAAAGATGTCGGTGGGAAATGACACCTATGGGATCACGAGAATCCCTTACTGCGGTTGCGGGGCGCGGGGGTCGTGAGAAGAGCGGATCGAGCAGGCAGTACACGATTCCTTTATCCAGGTTCGGGCCGCGAAGATGCGTAATACCCTACTCCTGCTTTGGTGGATTATATGTTTGTGTTCTCGAGCTAGCTATGGGGCGTGAGGAGCTCCAAAAAGCCGAATCCCCCTCCTGGTCGCCCCGGGCCTCCTTTTATAGGAAAGGGGCTGCCACAGTGGCACACAGGAGGTGGAAGGGGTACAGTAATGCGAGCTTATCCCTCGCATTACATGACAAGGCACATTTAATGCGCCTTGCTTAGGTGTCCTAGCTTTATCGGGGACGGGAGAGAGCCCCGTCCTGTCCGTCGCCGCTCCCTTCGGTGTTGACATGCGTCTTGGCCAGCTGCGCTTGTGGCGCCATGTAGGCAGGCACACAGCTGAGGTGGCGCCGAGGTGGGTCTTCACGAAGATTTGTACGCCGCCACGCAGGTGCCTGCCCAACTGGTTGGGTCGGCCGCTGTGTGCGAACGGCGGTGGAGGTGCGACTGGTGCGGGTTCTGATGGTGGCCCCGCGAGTGTCCTTGGCGAGGGCCTTGTCGGGGTCTCGGCAAGGGTCTTTCCGTGGCGCTTGCTGTCATCCCCGGCAAGGCTCTTTCCGGGGGCCTCGTGGTCCTCCTTGGCTGGGATCCCGCCAATGTCATCATCTTCTTGAGTGGGTATCTGGTCTTGAATGTCTTCACAAAGATCTGCATGCCACCGCGGGGATTTCACCCGAATCCTTGCCCCATGGGGGCAGTGGACTCAAGGGTGACCTCACTCCGTTGGTGTGGGGCGAGCTGCCACGGCAAGGATCTTGCCGGGCTAACTAAAGATGTACCCCGGCAAGGATCTTGCCGGGGGGGTCTGCTTTGCTCCCCCTGCTCTTTGTGGACTTGGCGTCGTTCTGCTCTTTCTTTGGCTTCGGCCTTACCTTGGTTTCTCCTCCCTTGTCGTGCTTGGTGCGGCGGCGTCCGTGGCTCAGACTGCCCGTGCACAGTCATAGGGGTACAAAAAGTGTACCCCTCTTTTTGTACACTGACAGCTAAGTCAAGTGGTTATGATACCCAGACATTTTGAGTATGTGTTCACTGACAGAACTGTTCTCCTCCATCTTGCAGCTATAGAACTTGTTGGAGACTTCATACCTCTCAACCCGGGAATTTGCTTGAAATATTAATTTAACTCTTGGAACAGCTCATATGCTCCATGACGTTCAAAATGTCTTTGAAGTCCCGGTTCTAGGCCGTAAAGCATGGCACACTGAACTATAGAGTAGTCATCAAATCGAGCCTGCCAGACGTCCATAACATCTGCAGTAGCTCCTGCAGTAGGTCTGTCACCTAGCGGTGCATCAAGGACATAATTCTTCTTTGCAAAAATGAGGATAATCCTCAAGTTACGGACCCAGTTCGTGTAGGTTCTACCATCATCCTTCAACTTAGCTTTCTCAAGGAATGCATTAAAATTCAGAGGAACGGTAGCTCGGGGCATTGATCTACAACACTGATATGCAAAACTATTAAGACTAAGTTCATGATAAATTAAGTTCAATTAATCAAATTACTAATGAACTCCCACTTAAATAAACATCCCTCAAGTTATCTAAGTGATACATGATCCTAATCAACTAAGCCATGTCCGATTATCACATGAGATGGGTTGTCATCAATGATGAACATCTCTATGTTGATCATATCTACTATATGACTCACATTTGACCTTTCAGTCTCCAATGTTCCGAGACCATGTGTGTACATGCTAGGCTCGTCATGTTTAACCCAAGTATTCTGCATGTGCAAAATTGTCTTACACCCGTTGTATGCGAACGTAGAGTCTATAACACCCGATCATCACGAGGTGCCTCGAACCGACGAACTTTGGCAATGATGCATACTCGGGGAGAACACTTTTACCTTGAAATTTATTGAACGGGTCATCTTATAATGCTACCGCCATTCTAAGCAAAATTAATATGCATAAAGGATAAACATCACATGCAAACAAAATATCTGACATGATATGGCCATCATCATCATCTTGTGCTTTTGATCTCCATTTCCAAAGCATCGTCATGATCTCCATCGTCACAGACTCAACACCTTGATCTCCATCGTTGCGTTGGGGTTGTCTCACCAACTATTGCTAACGCATAGTGGTAAAGTAAAGCAATTACATGGTGTTTTCACTTCATACAATAAAGAGACAACCCTAAGGCTCCTGTCGGTTGTCGATATTACAAAACATGATCATCTCATACATCAACATATATCACATCACGTGTTGACCATATCACATCGCAACATGCCCTGCAAAAACAAGTTAGATGTCCTCTACTTTGTTGTTGCAAGTTTTACGCGGTTGCTACGGGCTTCTAGCAAGGACCGTTCTTACCTATGCAAAAACCACAACGGTGTTTCATCAAGTTTGTTGTTTTAACCTTCTTCAAAGACCGACCATAGTCAAATCCAATTCAACTAAAGTAGGAGAAACAGACACCTGCTAGCCACCTTTAGGCAAAACTAGTTGCATGTTAGTCGGTGGAACCGGTCTCATGTGCATGGACATGTAAGGTTGGTCCAGGCCGCTTCATCCACTACAAAAAAAATACACTTCCGTGATGATACGTGTTTGTCATAGTAGGTCACGTTTTCTGTCATGCATGTACATCCATGATGATTTTATGACAGAATAAAGATAGTCATACCTGTGTTGTCTTAGAAGTGTTCCATGACATTACCAAAATTATCATCATGGAAGTGTCCACTTCCATGACGATAAATGCCGCGTCATGGAAGTGCTTTCGTCAAGGGTGACCGACACCTGACATCCACTGTAACGGCTCGCCGTTAAGCTATCGGGTCCGGTTTTGGATCCGATAACCCGCTAACAGCCACGACCAATGCCCATTTTCCACGTGTAAAATTCTCATTGGCCGACGGAACCATGTGTCAGCTCCGCGTTGGCACAAGTGTCACTCATCCAATGGTCGATATGCGCCTATGATATGTTGACACGAGGATGAGCCCAAAAGTGGGCCATAAAGTTTAAATGGGCCGGCCAACTGAAGGCCCACGAGATTTAGCGGACCATAATGGGACGGCCCAGCTAAAGGCCCACAAGATTTTGCAGACCATAATGGGCCGGCCCAGCTAAAGGCCCACAAGATTTTGTAGACCATAATGGGCTGGCCCAGCTAAAGACCCAACATTCTCAGTTAAGGCCTGTACGGCTAGTGTCAAATCGGCCCGTCAACGGCCCGTCCTAAACTTGTCATCATCGCGGCCCATGGTCACTTCTGGCCCGTTAACACACCGCTAAGTATTTGGGCCAAATTACGGCCCGGTGTATTTCCGGCCTGTTAAAGGTCCTGCTTCATTTGGGCCCATTTATAGGCCATTGAAACTTTCGGCCCATAAACGGCCGTGAAGGATTTCGGTCATATTCGGCCATGTCGATATTCGGCCTGTTAGAGGCCCACTATAGATTTGGGCCACTTTCAGCCTGTTGTGATTTTCGGCCTGTTAACGTAGGACGAAATCCATGGGCCATATGTGGCCCAACGTCACATCGGGCCTATTAATGGCCCATATCAAAATGACACTGATCAAGCCCGACCGAACTTCCGGCCTGTTAAAGGCCCGTGTAGTAGGTCGGCGCATTTACGACCCGTCCGAATTTCGGCCTGTGAACGATCCGCATTGTAAATGGGCCACCATTTCGGCCTGCTAGGACCAGTGGGTTATTTGGCACAATTAGGGCCCAATCTCACTTTCAGCCTAAAGGCCCATGTGTTTTCATGGGCTCGAGATATTTACACGTGTAAACGGCCTATTGTTACTAAGGGCCCAAATTATGTTTAGGCTTGTTAAAAGGCCCACTATGGGCACATGCCTACCAGAAAAATATGAAAGCTTATGCTGATTTAGGCCCATATATTTTTAGTGGGCTACATGCAAATTTCGGCCCATAATCGTTTTTAGCCCAATTGGAATGGGCCCGATTTAATGTTGGCATGTTGGGCTCCCTCTGAAGCTTTAAATGCGAATACATTACTAAGATAAACCTACACTATACAAAAATAGCGTCGTAATTACTGCAACCTTTGGTAGCATCATAAATGTTGTATCACAACAAAATAAATTCCAACCATACAACAAAAGGCCTGTTGGCATAAAGTTTATAGTCCTTGCAGATAAAAGCACCATCAGATGTATAGAAGCACAGATCATTTGACCTGAGTGCTAATGTTTCAGGCTATAAAATCTGATGGAGCAGCACGATCTTCACCTTTTTCCGCCATTGCTCTTTAACAACAAAGTGAATGTCTGATAGTCTGGTTTAAAAACCATTCATATCTTGACGACATTTGTCAACCACTATTCTTGTTTCCGAAACGACGTCCATTAGGGATTGGACTTGTGTCTGGAGCACAGATATATCACTCTTCCTAGCCGGAAGATTTTGTTTAGTAGGCGATTTGTACGAGGTTACCTTGACAACCAACCCAGAATTACGCAGGAAGGTGCTTTTTGCACTATTAGTGGAGACATACTGACGCACTGCAGCAAGAGGTGGCATTGTGCCTATGGTAGCCTCGTCACCTTCAGGTGGTTGTGGCTGTTCAATCATTTGTTCCATAGCTTGCTGAAAGTTTGAACTCGTAGATTAGTGTACCAGATAAGTTACTAATGAGAAAAAAACAAACAAAGTAGTTTTCATGTTTATACATAACTTATTTTGGTGAACTACTGCAATACATTAGCATGTATTGTAGTGCCAACTACATAATAAAACCACTTTTGGAACATATGTCCATGTAGCATGCCTATTGTATTGTCTATTTCCTCACATTCGTTGACATCTAAGGATAAAGAGACATGGTTTAAAGTAGGATGAACATAGTACGACATCATTCATATCATGGGCAAACAGATATAAAACAAACATGCTATTTTATCATTGTGTGCGCACATGAACATCACAACCAGATTACAGATCAAGACCAAAATAATATCCTTCATCTCTTTTAAACCATGTAAGGTGAAATGATACGTTAAGACAACTGTATATAAAAGTGAACAGAGTAACTGACATTGCCTGCAAACCAAGCAGTTAAATGAACACATCACAAAGCATCACCGGGTTCAAAGGCAGGAGGAGTAAGGACTTACAACAGCGGCTTGAACTGGTGTGCTCATGCCCTTCATCTTGCTGGTGTGGCAATCCTTGAAGATTTGCACTGCATTCGATTCAGGTTCTTTTTGGTCCGCACGGGCTTTCCTCTGTATTTGGAACGAGTCAATATAGATACGATAATATGGCACAGAAAAAAGAAGGAAGTAGTAGCTATTTACAAGAGCCTCGCAGTGTGCAATATAGCTACGAGATCCTGTTGTCAGTTGGAATTTCACTTTAGAACGGTTGGTCTTGTTCTTCAAACAGTTAGCCTAGAAGAAGATACACTTGTAAGGCACATACATAAATACAAGTTCAATATGTGGTCTGATCAAGAACATATAGACTACCAGATACTATGTAACAGATCAGTGTATAACAAGGGCTGTCCAGTCTTCATCTGAAATATATTCCACTCGAGATGTTTGGGCGATTTCATTGTTAACCTTGCCTTCAAAGTGAGATTTTCTAAGGTGGTACCGACATCGTCACAGAAAGCGCATCGAAAAACATGAGTGCATGCTTGTTTAGTTGCATCATGTTTCGGATCCAACTTGAACCTCATCTGTTGAAAAAAGAATGTGAGACTTACTAGGAGGAAGCTAGAAAGTATGGGACAGAGCAAGACAATATTACTAATTGCGATGAATAACATTACTTACGGATAAATGGTCAAGGAAGATGTTAAATTGGGTATTGTCTTTCTCATTCTCAGATCGATCCACGTTGGGAGGATACGTGCATGACACCTAACGGCAACGGCTGCCTGTCATACTAACTTGGCTGACTCTGTAGCATCACATGGCCTTTTTAAACCTGCCTCAATATGGATCTCCATTCTTCCTCCTTTAGATTTTGTTAATCTGTCAAGCATTATCCCTGATGTCTGTTTCCGCTTGCGCCATGGTGCTAGTTCAACAATGAATATCGAAAGTGTTAGTGTACATCAAACTGTGAGAGTACATATAAAGGAGCATGCAACTGCAACTTGGCTCGGTCAGGTACCATCTTGGTGTTGATGCTCATGAGGTTCATCTGATCTTGCCAAGTCCTGTTGTGTCAGCAGTGCTTCGGAAGTAGTGTTAGGAGTGAAGGCAGCTTGGGAACTGGCCAGTTCCAGAGCAAACGAATGAGTAACTCGTTGACATGCTGGTACAGTTGAAGCGGATGCTGCAGCTGGTGGAGCAGGTGATATTGTGTTTGTAGATTTAGCCGGTGGACTAGGACCTTCTACTGCACTATAAGTACCAGCAGAATCTCGAGGGCAGATCCTTTTCCCTTTCACCCGACGAGTAACACCATTCCCTACTATATTCTTTTCCTTGCTCTTTTTTGACTTTTCCATGTCAAGCCGTACCCACAACATAAAAGAATAAAATGGCTCTTTAGAACTCATTGATGCATGATACAGACAAGCAATACTTTGATGTAAGACAACCATATGAGGATGGAATATGTAAGAAAAACAGGACGGCATGACATATTCACAGCCATTTATGTGTAAACTAAGCAGAAGGATTTTCAAGAAAATAGAAGTAATGCAAGCTAGATACCATATGAAAGATGCAACCAATATTACTTTACCAAGTTAAAAGTGTCTTGTCATAAGTGACAATTCGAAAAATTAGAAGCAGTACAACATAGAAATCAATGCAAGATGCAACCACTATCAAACTGCCATGTTAAAAGCGTCCAATCATGAGTGACTGATGCGGGATACACAATAGCAGTACTTTGATGTAAGAACATGGCATGATAGATAGATGCAAAGGTATTCTAGACACATAAAGCCATGTCATATGCACATGTATAACATATAAACTCAGCAGGTGCAATTTAATCAAAATAGAAGAAATACAGGCTAGACAACATATGTAACATGAAACCAGTTATCACACTGTCAACTTAGAGCAAGCACCTGCGATGGTCGACTACGGCAGATGAACTCATCATGTAGACTTTGGACTTCAACTTCATTAGCAGTAGTAGTGGCAAATCTAGAGAGTCTCTCTGCTTATGCCGGGTGCGGAGGACCACCAACATCCCCTAACCTACTATTTTCCTTCCTATTTTCTGATATTGCCTTATGAAGTCAAAACCACAAGAAGATGAATAAAATTATCTCTGCATAACTGGTTGATGCATGATATAGACGAACACTACTTTAATGTAAGGCAAGCGCAGGACAGGAGGATGGAATATATACAAAAAAGACAGCATTGCATATTCACACGTACGGTAGGAGGATGGAATATGTATGAAAAACAGTAAGCAGAAGGCATTTCAACAAAATTAGAAGAAATTAAAGCTAGGCACCATATGAACATGCAACCAATATCACTCTATCGTGTAAAAGGTGTCTCGTCAGAAGTGCCATTTCAAGAAATTAGAAGCAGTACAAGCTAGAAGACAATGCAAGATCCAACCTACATCACAGTCCCAAGTTAAATGTGTCTTATGGGTAAGTGATCGTTGTAGGTATAAGTTGTAAGCTACGTAGATGCAATTCAACATAATCAGAAGCAATACAAATTAGACATCATATGGAACACACAACCACATATAACAGTTCCAAGTTAGAGCAAGCACCTGTGATGGTGGAGTAGGGGAGATGTGCTCATCATGTACACGTGTGTTCTAGAAACAGGAACACATGTCATATTCACAGGCATTATGTGTAAAGTAAGCAGATGCAATTCAACAAAGTTAGAAGCAATACAAGCTAGACATCATACGCAACATGCAACCACATATAATAGTGCCAAGTTAGAGCAAGCACCTGTGATGGTGGACTAGGGGAGATGTGTTCATCATCTACACAGCTACGTTGACTGTCCAGCCTTGTGTTGTCTTGTGAATCTTGTTGGGAGGATGGAGGAGTAGAATCTGTAGAGACCCCCTATTTGAGTTGCTCAGAAGGACCACCATCATCCACTGCCAGACTAATTTCCTTCATCTTTAATGATTTTGCATTGTGAAGTCAAACGATAAGAAAAAGGAATAAAATTCACTCTTCAGACCTCATTCATGTATGATACTGACGAACACTACTCTGATGAAAGGCAAAGTCATGATACGAGGATGGAACATGTATGAAAAACTGGACGGCTTGACATATTCACACCTATGATGTGGTAACTAAGCAGAAGGCACTTCAACAAATTAGAATCACTGCAAGCTAGACACCATATGGAAGGTGCAATCAATATCACTCTGCCAAGTTAAAAATGTCTCGTCATAGGTGGCGTTCATCAAACTAGAAGCACTACATGCTAGAAATCATATTCAAGATGCAAACCAATATCACATTGCCAACTTGAAGGTGTCCCATCATAAGTGACTGATGAAGGATACACAAGAAGAGTAGTTTCATGTAAGAACATGGTGTGATAGACATATATAGTATGTACCAAAAACAGGAAAGCGTGTCATATTCACACGTATCATGTGTAAGCTAAGCAGATGCAGTTTACACTAATTAGGAGCAATACAAGCTAGACACCATATGAAACATGCAACCAGATATCACACTGCCAAGTTAGAGTAAGCACCTTGGATGGTGGAGTAGGGGAGCGGAGACTTCGACCTTGTAATGCACTAGCAGTGCAAGGAGAATCCGTACAGATGCTCCATTTACGTTGAAGCGGAGGACCACCATCATCGCCTTCCTTACTCTTTTCCTTCCTCTTTTTTGATTTTGCCTTGTCAAGTAAAACCCACAAGAAAAAGGAATAAAATTTGCTCTTCAGAACTCATTGATGCATGATACTGACGAACACTACTTTCATGTAAGGCAGCCGCATGACAGGAGGATGGAATATGTATGAAAAATAGGACGGCATGACATATTGACATGTATGATGTATAAAGTGTAAACTAAGCACAATGTGTTTGAACTTGTTAGAAGTAATGCAAGCTAGAAACCATATGAAAGATGAAACCAATATCACTCTGCCAAATTAAAAGGGTGGCCTAACAAATGTATTTGACCAAATTAGAAGCAATACATGGCAACCGGCTAGAAATAATATGCAATATGCAACGAATAAAGGTGTCTCATCGTAAGTGATTGATGCAAGATGCAGAAGAGAGGTAGTTTCATGTAAGAACATGGTTAACACATAGATGTAGTGTGTACCAAAAATAGGAAGGCATGTCATATTCACAGGTATAATGTGTAAACTAAGCAGATGCAATTTACCCTAATTAGAAGCATTACAAGCTAGACACCGTATGCAACATGCAACCACATATAACACTGCGAAGTTAGAGCAAGCACCTGCGATGGTGGTGTAGGGGAAGTGCGTTCTTCAAGTACAGAGCTACGTTCAATATCTTCATTTAGGCTTGTTGTTTCTTGAGAATCATGTGGAGAGGATGAAACTGCACTCTTTATAAGAGTAGCGCTTCTCATACTAACCCACGGGCGTGACTGTCTCATCATAAGCGATAGATGCAGGATACACAAGAACAATAGTTTGATGTAAGAACATGGTGTGATAGGCAGATGTAGTATGTACCAAAAACAGGAAGGCATGTCATATTCACATGTATAATGTGTAAGCTAAGGAGATGCAATTTAACAAATTAGGAGCAATACAAGCTAGGCACCATATGCAACATGCAACCAGATATCACACCGCCATGTTAGAGCAAGCACTGGGTTGTGGAGTAGGGGAGATGAGATTTGGAACTTGCACTGCATTAGGAGTAGCAGGAGAATCTGCAGAGATCATCTATTTCGGTTGCTCCAGAGGACCACCATCATTCCGTGCCTTCATCCTTTTAGATTTTTCCTTGTCAAGTAAACACACAAGAAAAAGGAATGAAATTCGCACTTCCAAATTTGTCGATGCATGATACTTACGAACACAACTTTTATGTATGGCAACCACATTGTAGGAGGATGGAATATGTATGAAAAACGCTAAGCAGAAGGCATTTCAACAAATTGGAAGCAATGCAATCTAGACACCATATGAAAGATCCAACCAAAATCACTCTACCAAGTTAGATGTGTCTCATTATAAGTGGTACTTCACAAATTAGAGGCAATACATGTTTGAAATGATATGCAAGATGCAACCAATATTACACTGTCAACTTGAAGGTGTATCGTCAGAAGTGATTGATGAGGGATACACAAGAAAAGTAGTTTGATGTAAGAACATGGTTAATAGAAAGACGTAGTATGTACCAAAAACAGGAAGGCATGTCATATTCACAGGTATAATGTGTTAACTAAGCAGATGCAACTTACCCTAATTAGAAGCATTACAAGGTAGAGACCATATGCAACATGCAAACACATATCACACTACCGAGTAAGAGTAAGCACCTGCGATGGTGGTGTGGGGGAATTGCGGTCATCAACTAGAGAGCTACGTTGACTATCTTCATTTAGCCTTGTTGTTTCTTGAGAATCATGTGGGGATGATGACACTGCACTCTTTAAACGAGTAGCGCGTCTCACAGTAACCCACTGGGGTGACTGTCTCATCGTAAGTGATTGACGAGGGATACAAAAGAGAATTAGTTTGATGTACAAACATGGTTAATAGACATATGTAGTATGTATCAAAAATAGGAAGGCATGTCATTGTCAAAGGTATAATGTGTAAAGTAAGCAGATGCAATTTAACCAAATTGGAAGCAATACAAGCTAGAAACCATATGCAACATGCAACCACATTTGACAGTGAGAAGTTAAAGCAAGCACCTGGGATGGCTGTGTGTGGCAATTGAGATCATCAACTGCAGAGCTACGTTTAGTGTCTCCATCTGCTGACACTGCACCCTTTAGAGCGCTGAAACGCTTAGTGCTTATCTTCGAATTACACTGGAGCGACTTCTGTCTTTTCTTTTTTGTATTCATCAACACTGCGTCAGAGTCTGAAATACCCATGCATAAAAAAAACAATAGTGTGAGTATGGGTGAAGTGTGTGCACAAGTAGCAAAGTGTAAAGGTAGCAGATAGCAGCTCGGTAAGAAATAAATGACGGGAGACATATGATAGCTCTACAACATGCATGGCACACGAAATTACTATAGGATTCTATGAAAATAACAGTCGACTGAAAACAAATAGGTCAGTCCATTTTTTTTGCACCGTCAAATGTACAAAGAACGGGCAGATCGCCTTCATCTGCCTCCATCCAGTCAGTGTTATGATCTTCCTCGAAACGCCAGCGACCACCGGCCCAGTCCCCTGCCTCCGCCCTCCCCTTGACATCACCGCACCGCCGTGCTTGGCGCCGCCCCCCGGCCATCCCTTCAAGCCCTACCGACCTCCAAATCAGGCGCAAGCATCTCCTGCACCCCACACCCCTATGATAGACACCGATGCGCTGCTTCCCTAGCGAACAGGCGGACAAGGTGCTCCGTGCGCCTAAGCGGGTGCTGCTTCTTTTAATTGCGATTCGACTGACCCTGAATTGAAATCCAGGTGGGCTACTGACCTCTAGCAAAGGTGAATAAGTAAATGGGAGGAAACCTTATGCATTTAGTATCACGGAGAAGATGCAGTAAGAAGCGCTCAACTAGTTTCTTTCGTGGGATGAATACGGTGTGAGCAGAGACATAAGATTTGCACAAATAAGGGAAGAGGAGTACGTCTTTCTGCTGGTAGTGTTGTGTCCTCCTTCTGTTTTTCCAACGATCTTCTTGTGGTTCACTAGAAACGAGAAGTTGTGGAGGACGGTGGAGCCTTGGATGAACCCATGGCCAAGTTGTTGAGTGTGGTGCGGTGGCCGTCTGTCGGCGGCAGGGAACCAAATCCGAGGCGGCGAACAGCGGCGTAGTGGGAGCAACTTCGGTGCGGTGGACGTTTGCGACAGTGGAGCGACAGCGGTGAGGCGCAGGACGGCGTGGTCGAAGTGGTTCTGGTACGGCACACGTCGGCGTCGGCATCATGGAGGCAGCTCTGCCTCGGCTTCAGCTGCTAAGTCCTTGAGGGTGTTGCGATTGCGGTTGCGTTGGATGACGACGTCGGGGTACCGGCTCTGATGTGATGGAGGAGGGCAACAGTGGATTGGGCACTATGTGGTGGAGGACGGAGGAGGCTGGGGTTTCGCGACTAGTGGAGAGGGCGTTTTGGCGCCCACGGAGTATGAATGGGGAAACGGAGGGGGGACTAAGGGGGAACAATGTTTCTGTTTGGGACGCGCTTGTTTGAAATTTGGGGAAAGTTACAAACTTTGCCCCCATCTAAAATTTCGGCCATATTGTGGGTTGGGGGTAGGACAGTAATCTTAGGTGTCCCAAATGGTGGGCAGGATAGATTTCGGCCGAGCGCATGGGTGTTTAGGCACCCACGGCGTATGAATGCTTCTCGGAGGCGGCTCGCAAGGCGGTTTTGCAGGCAATTTCTAAAAATACTTTTTTTTTCGTTATTACAACCTTATTTTTTTATGTCAAAGACAAAAAGCTACGTGCAAATTCTCATTGGAGGGGAGAAATCAATCACATGCGTGAGCAGATCGAGCTATTATATAATAAGTAACGGCTGAAAAAGCTATTCTTGGTAGATCCACTTTGAGATTGGCGTCTTGGTGAAGTTACAAACCTTCCCCCGGTTTAGACCTTTGGACATCGGGCCGATAGGCAACACGGGCCAGAGTCACAGGACAGTAATTTCCTACCACCAAACATTAGTCTCGCGCAGTTTCGGGTGATGAGAGGCTTATTTGGCGCTTCGTTCAATATTTGGGAGCAGAAGCATTAACGTTTTCGGTTCTCTTGAATTGAACTTTCAGGATTTTTCAAACTTCACAAATCTCTACTCTTGAAAATCCTAAATCTATGATTATTTTGGAATGGAGGGGGTAAATTTGAATATACATTGTACACGAGTATATATTAAAAAATATGCAACTTACTTCAATTCATGCATGGTTCCAGATATAATCTCCTTGGTTGCAAAAAAAATAGTTAGACATGCGTATGAATATATAGCATGTTCAAATGCACAACAAAGATTTATGCCCCCTTTTAGATCAGATTTACAAATGCCATTATCTCGGGTTCGAATAGATGAATGCACTTCCTATGAATTCGAATCTTCGAAACCCCCTTTATGTTGAATTCAACATGTATTCTATTTCATAGCTAGCAATTTGGAATGTATCCATGTAAGTGACAAATGTACAAAGTGATTCACACTAACAACATGGATTGCACTAATTAATGTTTATATATGAATTGCAAAAGCAATGCATTGCCTGTATTTCAAACCGCTCTCACTCTATGGATCGATAATATGAAATAAACACATGCACATGCTAGAATTCAATAGAGTATGGGTGTCTGATAGACCGATTTTCGTTCATATGCAAATCGCAAAATTCATGATCTCATCCAAAAATAATAATGTCATTTGTATTTTAATTTAATGCGTAGATCTGCCTTTTACACGTAGATGCACTATGCCTTGGCCCGTTCTCACAAACGCGTTATATATCTCTCTATCTAACGCATAAGTGCACACACTTTATATGCATCGGCATTTCTCTTTCACACATGCTCACAATCTCTCCCGGGGTGTCGGGGTGTCTCACGCACACGCTCTCTATCTATCTCTCTCTCTCTCTCTCTCTCTCTCTCTCTCTTTCTGACTACTATGTACCACTCTTTTCACTAATCTCAGTTGGAAAACACTATTTCTCTCACATGCATATATACACACACACGGTCTCTACTAGCCCTCTATACGCACATATATGTGCCTACGTGTCTCCCGCACGCACATTATCTTTCGGCCTCTCTCGCACACATTGCCCCCCACCCCCCCATATACACACCTCTCTCTTAGTAGTTGGAAAATATGATTCCATCAGATTATTGGTAGGATATCGCTGACTGTTAGGTTGGATGGTAATACGAGGCAAAGTTTTACCCTAGTTCGGACCCTTGTAGTTGAGGAAAAAGCCTACTCTTGGCACTGTATATTAGTGATAGGCTTGTGTACAAAGTATACGTGAATACCAGGCATTGTGCGTGTGTGTATACTATCGATTTAACTAGCCCCTGTGCTTCTATAACATACTCGGGGCCAAGGGTTACAAATCATATATAGTCGGCTTATCACCAGTGGGGATAGAGTCCTCCACGACTCTGGTAGCTTCGTGTTGTACGCCGAGTCCTCCACATGGGTCTTCGTATAATGTGTCTCGGTCCAACCTATGTGGCACATGATGGAACCGACCCATGAGTCCTCATGTTGACCCACCACAACTAGAAATGATGTGCCCACCCCAACTAGAAATGATGTGCCCACCACACCACACACGCAATCGGCCACTAAGAAAATAAGCATATACAATAGTACAATGTTATACATGAAATTTAATTGCATGGTGCATCCAAAAATATTTGTTCGGCATTGTGAATGTTTATATTTTCTCCTAAAATATTAGTCACAGGGAAGAGAAACGAAGGGCATATCTCTCCTTGTCTCCACCGGACACCCCCTCTTTCTACACCACTTTCACATACGCACACAAACTATCTCTCGGCCCTCTAAAAGTATGCATGCCCATGACACATTCACGCGTGATGGTCACTGTATTTCAAGAGAAAGCATTATACAGTCATTGGACTTCAGAATATGCTCATTATGGTCACCGTATACATTCTCATGGTGATCATACGGTATCTAGCTCACGATACGTCTCTGTATTTTGTTGATGACACTGACAGACTTTGTATTTGATGTGTGCTCCATATTTTTTTGACGACACTTACGGTCATTGTATTTGAAGCGAAAGCACAATATGGTCACTGGACTTTAGAATAAGCTCATCATGGTCACCACATACATTTTGTGGTGCTAACCAACCTGTGGTTGGATGGTTAGGAGGACAGTGGTTTCTCAAGCCCACCAGGGTTAAAGTCCTGGTGCTCGCATTTATCCTGGGTTAATTTCAGTATTTTCTGGCGATGTGCGTTCAGTGGGAGGAGACGTTCCACTCGACTACGAGGCACCTATGGTGACTTCATAAAATCTCAAGATCATATGCTGGCTCACTCTCTCGAAGGTGCTCACAAGGGTAGGGTCTGCTTGTGTGCACTTATAGCGGTGAGTGCTTGCTGATACGTCTATGTCGTATCTATAATTTTTTATTGTTCCATGCCAATATTCTACAACTTCATATACTTTTGGCAACTTTTTATACTATTTTTGGGACTAACACATTGATCCAGTGCCCAGTACCAGCTCCTGTTTGTTGCATGTTTTTTGTTTCGCGGAAAATCCATATCAAACGGAGTCCAAACGGGATGAAAACTGACGGAGATTGTTTTTTGGAATATTTGTGATTTTTGGGAAGAAGAATCAACGCGATACGATGCCCGAGCGGGCCACCGGGCAGGGGGCGCGTCCCAGGGGGTCAGGCGCGCCCTGGACCCTCGTGGCCACCCCGTAAGGCGGTTGGAGCCCTTCTTTTGCCACAAGAAAGCTAATTTCTGAATAGAGATCGTATCCAAAATTCAGCCCAATCGGAGTTACGGATCTCCGGTTATAAAAGAAATGGTGAAAGGCCAGATTTGAGAAGGCAGAAACAGAGAGAGACAGAGAGACAGATCCAATCTCGCAGGGGCTCTCGCCCCTCCCATGCCATGGAGACCATGGACCAGAGGGGAAACCCTTCTCCCATCTAGGGAGAAGGTCAAGGAAGAAGAAGAAGAAGGAGGAGGGGGGCTCTCTCCCCCTCGCTTCCGGTGGCGTCAGAACGTCGTCGGGGCCATCATCATCACCGCGATCTACACCAACACCACCATCATCTTCACCAACATCTCCATAGCCCGTTGATTATCCGCGTCGATGTGAGACTTTCTCCTTGTTTGTCTTCTCCACGCAACCTCCATCATCATATTCTATTCCACCCATAGTGCTATGTCCATGGCTTGCGCTCGTGTATTGCGTGAGGGTTGAAAAGGCTGAAGCGCGTTAAAAAGTATGAACCAATTGCTCAGCTTGTCATCGGGGATGTGCTTGATGTGATTATTTTGTGTGGTGAAGATGGAGCATAGCCAGACCATATGATTTTGTAGGCATAACTTTCTTTGGCCATGTTATTTTGAAAAGACATGATTGCTTTATTAGTATGCTTGAAGTATTATTGTCTCAATGTCAAATGATAGACTATTGCTTTGAGTCACTCGTGTCTTAATATTCATGCCATGATTAGATTATGTGATCAAGATTATGCTAGGTAGCATTCCACATCAAAAATTATCTTTTTTATCATTTAGCTACTCGAGGACGAGAAGGAATTAAGCTTGGGGATGCTGATACGTCTCCATCATATCTATAATTTTTTGATTGTTCCATGCCAATATTCTCAACTTTCATATACTTTTGGCAACTTTTTATACCATTTTTGGGACTAACATATTGATCCAAAGGCTCAAAGTGCCTCCTGTTTGTTGCATGTTTTTCTTTCGCAGAAAATCCATATCAAACGGAGTCCAAACGGGATGAAAACTGACGGAGATTTTTTTGGAATATTTGTGATTTTTGGGAAGAAGAATCAACGCCATACGATGCCCGAGGGGGCCACGAGGCAGGGGGCATGCCCCAGGGGGTCAGGCGCGCCCTGGACCCTCGTGGCCACCCCGTAAGGTGGTTGGAGCCCTTCTTTCGCTGCAAGAAAGCTAATTTCCGGATAGAGATCGTGTCCAAAATTCAGCCCAATCGGAGCTACGGATCTCCGGTTATAAAAGAAACGGCGAAAGGCCGGATCTAAGAAGGCAGAAACAAAGAGAGACAGAGAGACATATCCAATCTCGGAGGGGCTCTCGCCCCTCCCACGCCATGGAGACCATGGACTAGAGGGGAAACCCTTCTCCCGTCTGGGGAGATGGTCAAGGAATAAGAAGAAGGAGGGGCTCTCTCCCCCTCGCTTCCGGTGGCGCCGGAACACCGCCGGGGCCATCATCATCACCGCGATCTACACCAACACTACCGTCATCTTCACCAACATCTCGATCACCTTCCCCCATCTATCTACAGCGGTCCACTCTCCCGCAACCCGCTGTACCCTCTACTTGAACATGGTGCTTTATGCTTCATATTATTATCCAATGATGTGTTTCCATCCTGTGATGTCTGAGTAGATTTTCGTTTTCCTATCGGTAATTGGTGAATTGCTATGATTGGTTTAATTTGCTAGTGGTTATGTTGCTGTCCTTTGGTTCCCATCATATGAGAGCGCATGTGGCTCACACCATAGGTTTAGTTGTATGTTGATAGGACTATGTATTGGAGGGAAAGAGTGACAGAAGCTTCAACCTAGCATAGAAATTGATGCATACGGGATTGAAGGGGGACCAATATATCTTAATGCTATGGTTGGGTTTTACCTTAATGAACGTTAATAGTTGCGGATGCTTGATAATAGTTCCAATCATAAGTGCGTAGAATTCCATGTCAGGGATGGCATGCTAGCAGTGGCCTCTCCCACATAAAACTTGCTATCGGTCTAGTAAAGTAGTCAATTGCTTAAGGACAATTTCGCAACTCCTACCACCACTTTTCCACACACGCTATACTAACTTTATTGTGTCTTTATCTAAACAGCCCCTGGTTTTTATTTACGTACTCTCTATTATCTTGCAAACCTATCCAACAACACCTACAAAGTACTTCTAGTTTCATACTTGTTCTAGGTAAAGCGAATGTTAAGCATGCATAGAGTTGTATCGGTGGTCGATCGAACTTGAGGGAATATTTGTTCTACCTTTAGCTCCTCGTTGGGTTCGACACTCTTACTTATCAAAAGAGTCTACAATTGATCCCCTATACATGTGGGTTATCAAGACCTTTTTCTGGCGCCGTTGCCGGGGAGTTATAGTGTGGGTGAATATTCTCGTGTGTGCTTGTTTGCTTTATCACTAAGTAATTTTGATTTGCTGTTCTAAGTTGTTCTCTATCTTTAGTTATGGATATGGAACACGAAATACCAAAAAAATTAGGTGTACTTGCTACTCATGGAGATGGGGAACCTCCTAAAACACTCGATGCTGGTTATGTGAAAAATATTATGTACTACTTTGATAATCCTGAGAAAACCCCATTCAATTATGTTATGGGAGACACGTTGGATCAACGTGAATACTTTAGGGATTATCGCTTGAATCAAAAAGGGAAACTATTATGGGATCAAATTCATATGTTGCATTGATATGCTCGGGAACTATGCTTGAGATATGATTATACTTGTTGCTCTAGGATGAAGGCTCCACACCTTCCCTTTTCATGCAAATTTAATGATGGTAAAACCTTGGCTTCTTATGCTAATGGTATATATGATTACTATGGTGTGGAACAAATAGAAGAATTTGTTGCTTTTATGGGTGCTTATGAAATTGAATCTTTATTTAAGTAATGTGAAGATTTTGATGATTCCGTTTATAGACCTGAAAATTTAGCTATCCTTAAATATCGCTATGAGAATTATGAATTCAATTCCGATATTGATGAATTTATTGAGAAAGTCTCCGCTGTCCAAGAAGAGACTAATATTTTGTAGGAGTCTATGGAAGAAGAAATTGATGAAACTGTGAGCTCATTGGATGAAAAAGATGATGAGGAGAGTGAAGAACAAAAGGAGGAAGAACGGATTAGCTACCCGTGCCCACCTTCTAATGAGAGTAACTCTTCAACTCATACATTATTTAATGTCCCTTCATGCTTACCGAAGGATGAATGCTATGATGATTGTTATGATCCGGTTGATTCTACTGAAATATCCCTTTTTGATGATGCTTGCTATGCTTGTGGCCAAGATGCCAATATGAATGATGCTTATGGAGATGAACTTGCTATAGTTCCTTATGTTAAACATGAAATTGTTGCTATTTCACCCACGCATGATAGTCCTATTATCTTTTTGAATTCTCCCGACTACACTATATCGGAGAAGTTTGCACTTATTAAGGACTATATTGATGGGTTGCCTTTTACCACTTCACATGATGATTTTGATAGATAATATGCATGTGCTTGCTGCTCCTACTTGCAATTATTATGAGATAGGAACTATATCTCCACCTCTCTATGCTTCCCACAAGATAAAATTGCAAGAAACTGTTTATACTATGCATTGGCCTTTACTATGTGTGCATGAATTGTTATTTTATGACATGCCGATGCATAGGAAGAGAGTTAGACTTCGTCATTGCTTGATATATGTTTCTGTGTTCTCACTACTAAATGCTAAATCATTGTTAATTAAAATTGGCTTTGATATACCTTGGGATCCGGGTGGATCCATTACTTGAGCACTATATGCCTAGCTTAATGGCTTTAAAGAAAGCGCTGCCAGGGAGACAACCCGGAAGTTTTAGAGAGTCATTTATTTCTGTTGAGTGCTTTTATAAAGTTTAAAAACAAAAAAGTAAAGAGGGGAACCCAAAACTTTTTGAAAAAGGAAAGTGAAAGTGAGAGAGACAAGCATTATTGAAGTGGGGGAGCTCCTTGAACTTTGTTCACGCTCACGGAAACTTTGTGAATCTTGATTACAGAAACTTTTCAACAAAAATAATTATCCCCTTGTAAAATCCATTGTATTATAAAAATAATGTGCCAAGGCTTGCCTTCAGGATGTTTACAATGCTTGTTGGTTTGTGCGGTGCAGGACAGAAACTTTGGCTGTAGTGCGCGATTTTACATTTTTTACTGGAAAGTCAAATAGTTCTGAAACTTTTTGAAATGTATTTATATACAAATTTTTTATTTTTCATAATTTTGGCAGAATTTTTGAAGTACCAGAGGTATGGTGAATGTTCAGATTATTACAGATTGTCCTGTTTAAGACAGATTCTGTTCTTGATGCATAGTTTGCCTGTTTTGATGAAACTATTGATTTATATCAGTGTATTAAGCCATGGAAAAGTTATATTACAGTAGCTACAATGCAAAAACAAAATATGAATTGGTTTGCAACAGTACTTAGAGTAGTGATTTGCTTTATTATACTAACGGATATTACCGAGCTTTCTGTTTAGTTTTGTGTGGATGAAGTGTTCGAAGATCGAGGAGGTCTCGATGTGAGGAGAAGGAGGAGAGGCAAGAGCTCAAGCTTGGGGATTCCCAAGGGACCCCAAGTAAATATTCAAGGAGACTCAAGCGTCTAAGCTTGGGGATGCCCCGGAAGGCATCCCATCTTTCTTCAACAAGTATCGGTATGTTTTCGGATTCGTTTCATTCATGCGATATGTGCAAATCTTGGAGCGTCTTTTACATTTAGTTGTCACTTTTATTTTATGCACCATGCTGGTATTAGATAGTCCATGGTTGATTTATATAATGCTCTTTGTACTTCACTTATATCTTTTGATTATGGCTTTATAGAATGCTTCATGTGCTTCGCTTATATCATTTAAAGTTTGGATTGCATGTTTCTCTTCACATATCTTCACATAGAAAATCGCCATTTGTAGAATGCTCTTTCGCTTCACTTATATTTGTTAGAGCGTGGGCATATCTTTTGTAGAAAGAATTAAACTCTCTTGCTTCACTTATATCTATTTAGAGAGATGACAGGAATTGGTCATTCACATGGTTAGTCATAAAATCCTACATAAAACTTGTACATCACTGAATATGATATGTTTGATTCCTTGCAATAGTTTTGCGATATAAAGATGGTGATATTAGAGTCATGCTAGTGGGTAGTTGTGGATTGTAGAAATACATGTGTTGAAGTTTGTGATTCCCGTTGCATGCACGTATGGTGAACCGTTATGTAACGAAGTTGGAGCATGAGGTATTTATTGATTGTCTTCCTTATGAGTGGCGGTCGGGGACGAGCGATGGTCTTTTCCTACCAATCTATCCCCCTAGGGGCATGCATAGTAGTACTTTGCTTCGAGGGCTAATGAACTTTTGCAATAAGTATATGAGTTCTTTATGACTAATGTGAGTCCATGGATTATACACACTCTCACCCTTCCATCATTGCTAGCCTCTTCGGTACCGTGCATTGCCCTTTCTCACCTCGAGAGTTGGTGCAAACTTCACCGGTACATCCAAACCCCGTGATACGATACACTCACATAAGCCTCATTATATCTTCCTCAAAACAGCCACCATATCTACCTATCATGGCATTTCCATAGCCATTCCGAGATATATTGCCATGCAACTTCCATCATCATCATATACATGACTTGAGCATTTATTGTCATATTGCTTTGCATGATCATAAGATAGCTAGCATGATGTTTTCATGGCTTGTCCGTTTTTTATGTCATTGCTACGCTAGATCATTGCACATCTTGGTACACCGCCGGAGGCATTCATATAGAGTCATGTCTTTGTTCTAGTATCGAGTTGTAATATTGAGTTGTAAGTAAATAAAAGTGTGATGATCATCATTATTAGAGCATTGCCCCAAGAAAAAAAATAGAGGCCAAAGAAGCCTATATAAAAAAGGGGGCCAAAGAAGCCCGCAAAAAAAGGGAAAATAATTAAAAAAAGGGGCAATGTTACTATCCTTTTACCACACTTGTGCTTCAAAGTAGCACCATGTTCTTCATATAGAGAGTCTCTTGAGTTATCACTATTATATACTAGTGGGAATTTTCATTATAGAACTTGGCTTGTATATTTCGATGATGGGCTTCCTCAAATGCCAGAGGTCTTCATGAGCAAGCAAGTTGGATGCACACCCACTTAGTTTCCAGTTTGAGCTTTCATACACTTATAGCTCTTAGTGCATCCGTTGCATGGCAATCCATACTCCTCTCATTAACATCAATTGATGGGCATCTCCATAGCCCGTTGATTATCCGCGTCGATGTGAGACTTTCTCCTTTTTTGTCTTCTCGACACAACCTCCATCATCATATTCTATTCCACCCATAGTGCTATGTCCATGGCTTGCGCTCGTGTATTGTTTGAGGGTTGAAAAGGCTGAAGCGCGTTAAAAAGTATGAACCAATTGCTCGGCTTGTCATCGGGGATGTGCTTGATGTGAATATTTTATGAAGCTAGACCATATGATTTTGTAGGGATAACTTTCTTTGGCCATGTTATTTTGAAAAGACATGATTGCTTTATTAGTATGCTTGAAGTATTATTGTCTTAATGTCAAATGATAGACTATTGCTTTGAGTCACTCGTGTCTTAATATTCATGCCATGATTAGATTATGTGATCAAGATTATGCTAGGTAGAATTCCACATCAAAAATTATCTTTTTTATCATTTAGCTACTCGAGGACGAGCAGGAATTAAGCTTGGGGATGCTACTCGAGGACGATTTGGAACTGTTGTCGCACGCTCTTCCTCTCCCTCCTCCATTTTCCTTCAGCCCTTCACCCTTTCTTCTGCCATTGTTCGACCATCTTCTCCATGGAGGGAACAGGCCGGAAACGACCCCGTAATTCTTGCCCCGATCTGAAAGATGACGTGGTGGAGGAACTCATTGATCGGTGCGACGTCATCACCTCGGCTAGCATGGCAGGTTTGTTCAAGCCCATTCTCGACTCAACTAATAACATCATTAAAAGGAACCCAAGAGTCAAGGAGCGGTTTGATCTCCCCTATCTTCTTCGCCGTGACCCTGATGACTGGCGCCAGCACGACGAAGGCCTCGCCCTGTGCAAGTTGATGCCGCTTGATAATGATACATATGATGTTAAGATGCCATCGCTTGAGGGCAAGGCTTGGGCAGGCGCAAATGGAGATTGGGTTGTTTACATTGGGTCCAATCATGAGTGGGAACTTGTGAATGTGTACACTCGTGACCGGGTTCCACTTCCAAAAATCTCAGCAGATTGCCCAAAGGTTGAGCACACCGGTATTGTACGCACGTTCAAATACGATCATGGTGACTGTCTTCTACGAAATAGAGCAATTTGTCGAGTTCCCAACCGCTCTTGGAATTACAACAACTATGAAGTTGTTGCTATCTTCGACAAGCTTGTTGCCGTCCTTGGTGGTTTGACTCGATGGATATTGCTCAAAAATTAGTGTCTGTACATGGATGAGTACTGTGATGCAATTCAATACGAGGGCCTTGTGTTTGCTGCCACCACTCGTGGCACTGTTTTTGCATGGGATCCTCGTAGTTTCGGCACGGTTGTCTTCCACCATAATTATAATTGTTTCATCCACATGCATGCGGGTTAGCAAGTTTCCCTTTACTAATTAACCTTCTTCTTGTGTTTCCAAGGTCCTGTGAGCATCCCACCACCTATACTTGAAAAATTTTATAACCAAGGGGGAGATGACGATGGTGATGAACATGAGCATGAGGACGAGCAGTGCCCATATACTCTGTGGCGCCTGGCAACTAATTCCGATGGATCACTTATTCTTGTGTGTATACAGCCCACTAATGATGTTACTGCTAAGGAAGCAGGTGCAGTCTCCCATGGTCGCACTCTCGGGACCTATTCCAACACCCGTTGCATGGTATTCGGGATGGATACTAGTGTGCTAGTGCCAACTCCTTCTCCCCGGTACGTAATTGATAGTCTTGGAGAAAACTCGCTCTTCCTTGGACAAAACTATCCGATGATGGTGAAAGGCGATCCAACTGCTGTTGACACAACGTTACTAGTACAATTTATGAGAAGCAACTGTGTCTATACCTCGGACATTTGGGTGGTTCCCTACCCTGGTATTGATATAGTAGGCCGCTTCAGTCTGGATGATTAGTCCTGCGTTGGTCTCCAGATCGACAATGGATGGCCCGTCCCAGAGAATCACTTGTGGTTCAAAGCAAGCGTTTCCAACACCGAGGAATGGTTGAGTTGAAGTTCATTTCATTGCTTGTTATTTTTTGTGTGGTGAAAACTTTAGTATTTATAATGTATCCTCGTTGTCGATGTGGGTCGATAACCTGTTGTATGTAATAAAATGATATGCCTGTGATAAACTTACTAAATTTATGAATGGCTTTCAACTCGCTTCTCTGAGTGAGTGGTGCGACGAGGCAAAAAAATATTTTTGGAATACATAATTCTACGGGCATTGCAACAGGTTATCGGATGAGGCCAATCAACATTAGTAGTACACTATCTGTACTAGCTTCACATGCTTCGCGCGTCGGGCGGGTGTTTTTACTGTAGCCATATGTTAATGTGTTCGTTGTACGTAACCAGCACCTCGAATCCTCGATAGTAGTACTATATAGTAGGAGTAAGTAGTAGGAGTAGTAGGGTGGCATGGGCCGTAACAAGCATTCACGTCCGTGAGTACAAAGACACGCCACCACCACGACATCCATCTCGACACCATATTATTTCTTGGAGCCGTGCTAGAGCAATCTCTTCAACCTCGTTGTTTCTCTAACTTCAGCCATCGCTACAAGCGGGCGAGGTGGGGTTTGCCGATAGTCGGTTTCCTTAATCAAGGCTCCCACTTGTAAGGCCAACTCCAACGCCACGACCCCAAACGGACCTCCGCTTTTGCACGAACTCCAACGATAATTTTGACTAGAAAAGCAAGACCAAAGAAAACAAGAACCACAAAATACATTTTACTACTCACCGTAAGTTGGATTAGTGCCTTCTCGATGCATTCATTGTTGATCTGCGGAGGCTCGATCTTGCGTGCTTCTTTCTTCTTCGAGTGTAAAGAAGTAGGCGTTGCTTCCTCGCATCTAGTCTCATGTATAGCCTCTATTCTAGTAGGGGTATCAACAAGTGCACTAATCTCATCTCTAGCCTCATGTATAGCTAAAAGTGATAGAACATCTACTAAATTGCGCTCTATCAATATATGGATGTACTCTTCTTCCCAATACAAAAACTTGCATCCATTCTACTCCCTCTGCTGCACAATACATGCCTTCTATTTGTCAAAATATATATGTATCTAGACATGTTTTAGTATATAGGTACATCCATTTTTGGACAAATGGAAGTCAAGTATTTTGGAACGGAGGGAGTACACAATAAAATGTTTAAGTTAGCACAACTAGTCTGATCCGAGAACACAACCGAAGATTTGGTCGGGTTCTTCCTCCTTTTGCCAACACGTGGGACATCCAGCATCCAGGCCGTGTCATGAAAGAAAATAGAGTGGTAGTTGAAGCCACGAGATGTGCATCTTGGGTTAAACTGTAAATAGAATCTTACTACTCTTGAGTAACTCCAAAAGCGGCCACCGAAGATCTTTATTAGATTTGTTTTTCATCACCAGCACGTCGAGGTGAAAGATGTGTAGGTTCAGTGGGTCATCTTGCGTTTTCACTGACATGTGGGGCCGCATGTGAGCAAACAGACGACGGGCTCCGCGCGTCCACTGGTTGGATGAGAAGAGAGATAGAGGAGGGCTGAGCACGGACTGCAGGAAATTTGTTCTACGTCGATATAGGCTTGATATAGTGGGGTGGCATGGGCCATAACTAGCATTCACGTCTAGCAGTATGGCACACGCCAGCCACACGAGTACCATCCGACACCAATTTTCTTGGAGTCCGTGCTACAGCCATCTCTTCTCCCTCCAGTTTTCTCAGCCATCGCGGTGGGCGGGTGGGGTTTGCCGATAGTCGGTTTGCTCAACTGCGGTCCCACTTGTAAGTGAAAATACAACACCGCATGCATTCCCGCTTGAGCGGCGTGCCGGACCAACCGTGTGGGGGTGCGACGCGAACACGGCAGGCTTTTCCTTTTGAACTCGTAACTTGTAAAATTTGGTTCTGCTCCATGGCGCGACCGATAGATAGAAAATAATGATTTTGCCTAGAGTAATGAGAAGTTTGGTTCTGGCTCCGTTCATGCATGGAGTACGTACGAAAATTATGAAGTTGATGCGAAAGGTAAGATAATTACTGTAGTATCATATACTCCTACATGGATTTGATGGAAAGATAAAATACATACGGATCCATCAACGACATCCTCATGCCCTAGTGCGCCGGGTCACCAACCGACGTGTGAGGAGGAGCGGCGTTGGCGGCGAGCTCAACGTGCTTCTGAACAGTGCCGTCCAAGGTTGCCTTGCGGTCCAAGAAGGCCAGCGTCCTATCGTCCTCCTCTTGCATGTAGTAGTCCTTGTGGACGATTTGCGCGTAGACGTGGGTGATTATGTCGATGGTGTCTTGCTGCGCTAGGTGCTGCGCGGCGAGCGCGACCTCGAGGTGGACATTCTCCAGCGCGACGGCGGGCAGTCGCAGGGCCACCAATGCGTCGAAGAGGTTGTCACCATAGTGGTCGTTAAGGGTGGCGGACATCACAGAGCCTGGGCGCATCGGCTGGAGGCTTACGTCAAAGTCGTCCGCAAGCTTCTTGACGATGGTGAACTTGTCGAGGAAACCGACGAGGACCTCGTCGAACAAGGAGACGAAGCTGTCGTCCAAGCGACCCCTCGCCCTGGCGGCCTCAAGCAATACTACCTGGAGACGTTCCTCGGTGTCAGGCCGCAGGCCGGCGTTGTGGACCATCTGGC
Source organism: Aegilops bicornis (assembly GCA_021605145.1). Taxonomy (NCBI): domain Eukaryota; kingdom Viridiplantae; phylum Streptophyta; class Magnoliopsida; order Poales; family Poaceae; genus Aegilops; species Aegilops bicornis. The sequence continues at coordinate 353,657,939 of CM038669.1, read as the reverse complement.
ACAGCCGGCTGATGCTCGCGCTCATTGCCTCCATGGGTCTAGCTTAGCTTCTAGTCAACTGATATTGCGATTCGAGTGATCACTCTTGCCCTTGGTTAGCGTGTGTAGGTGCGTAGGTTTTTGTACTACCCCTCGGCCCTCAACTGCACCTGCCTTTGGCTGTATGATAGGTGGGCCAGCCACCCCCTGGACCCACGTGTCATTCACCCAAAGGCAGTTGCCGTAAGTCAATGAAGCTGCGTCCCCCTCCGTGCCGGTGCACTATAGTCATCTCACCGGACCTCTAGTTGGGGACAAATGAGAGAAGTTTGATGTTTACTGGTTTATTGGTCCCCTTTGCATTTTGCGCCAAGTTTTGACCTTTGATTTAACTAATAAAATGTTAATGCATGTAGACAAAAATGTTGTGTAAGTCACCTTACGAAAACCAAATAATCCAAAATACTTAGGCACGGTGCATTAACTCCCTCCTTGTTTCTTATTTCATGACATATCAACCAATGAGAGATGTGGGCCGTGCATGCTTTCAATGACTTGAGACTACCAAACATGACATGCAGTGTTTAGTTCATTGCATGTAATCCTATTAGTACTCTAGTTAGCAAAAAATATTAAGTTCTCTCACGATAGGAATAAAACACCATGTATTTATTTACGAGGGAGTAGTACATATTTTGACATGCATTACTAGATATTGCTAGTCAAATACTAAAATCCAGATGGACGTGGTAGTACTCCTAAATCCAGACAGTGGTGCTACTAGTACTAGTAGAAGTACTACCAATGTAGTAGTAGGAGTACTAGCATCGTATCACTCGTTGGTCAAATTATTACGTGCTGCTCCTCACAGTGAAGTGACAAGACCCTGCGCCGGAGATGACACCTGAGTATAGGCGCCGTGTTCGGCATACCATAGTCAGCCTCACCGTCTGCAGTCACTATCATCATGGCTGTAGAGCTAGCCTACTTACAACTAGCCCTGTTCGACATAATTTCCCGTGCGTAGATGCCCGTGCATTGCATGGAACACCAAGATTGGGGGCTCGGCGTGACCATCGCGCCAGATTTTTCCACGGCCTTCTAGATGTGGTGGGGAGGAGATAAGGCTGATTGTGAGAGACAAGGAGTTGTTTGTAAATAGGGAACAAGTCACGGGCATCTTTTTGCAAAAATGGAGAAGCTTGGTTTTTATGCGTTAGATCTAGATCCGACGGCTATTGGTGAAAGATGGGAGGCACAACATCATCACCAACTCAGGACCTGTTTGATTCGCATGATTTTGAAAACGCAGGAATAGGACACGGCAATATTACAAGTTTCAAACTGATATTACAAATGTTAGGAGTAATGTTGCACCTCTGAAGAGGGAATTACTAGGAAGTTTACGTAAGAACTTTCGTTACTTTAGGTGGATGCAGCATTATCATACAAACTAAAATCCACTGCCCTGACAAGTCACTAATGGGCAAATAAGTTTTCGAGTCTCTGGCCACTTGATGTTTCAAAAACAAATTCAGCTTCTGGAGAGACTTTGTCATTTAGGCTTCGACGCTTGCGGTGATCAGCACACCATTCGTTGTTACGCCAGAGAACGACATACCTCATTACCTTGAGCACACTTGCCTCCAGAACAAAGAACCTGGCCAATTTAATCTCAGATGTGCTGCCTCGGTAGTCGATCAAATCAATTTCTGTAAGATGGACATCAAGGCATTCGATGAGATTGTTATAGTGCAGCACATTTTTCACTTTCGGGTATTTTTTTATCTGCAAAAGAAGAGAACATATTAGAGCAGCTGGCTGCATAAGATTGTCGTGTCATCAAGAGGTACCAATATCATTCGCTCATATGATAGGGTTGGCTGGCTAGTGATATTTTTTCACTCTCTCTCTCTCTCTTTCTGTTTCATCTCATTTAACTAGGAGCACGTGAAGAGCTTGGGCATTTGTTGCCTTCCACTATGTGGCCGATGCCATATTCGCAAAAGTATGCCACATAATATGCATGGATGTCAAATCAAAAGATTGTGGCACTGCTCTCGCGATGTGAGAGAGTTGGCACCGTTGTGCACACAGACCCACATGTATAAACAAATCAATCAAACCAACTACACAAGCCTCTCACTCTCCCAAACAAGTGTTTTTTATTGCCTCAGTCCTCTCTCTCTCTCTCCCACGCAAGTGTTTTTTCATTGCGTGAGTTAATTTGGCACCGAGCAAAGTAGGTGATCCAGATTAGGCGCCAGGAGAGCAATGGAGGGCATCGATGCCAAATGCATCACAAGTGAATTTGGCACATGTTTTGGCCTACATAGCCCACTTTTGTACTCCCTCCGTCCCAAAATTCTTGTCTTAAATTTGTCTAAATATGGATGTATCTAGTTACATTTTAGTGTTAGATACATCCGTATCTAAACAAATGTAAGACAAGAATTTTGGGATGGAGGGAATACTACCTCGTATTTAGTATAAAATTTTGACCGTAGATTTATCTAAGAAAATGCCAATGCATGTCACTAAAAATTACACCATTTGAAATTATGTTCAAATATGAATCCAACGATATAGTTCTTAGTGACATGCATTAACATTTTGTTAGTTAAATCTATGGTCAAATTTTGATACTACAAAATTGGAAGAGTAAACCAGGACGGTGGTAGTACTTGCTCTTAGTCTAAGTTACTTTCCACTATGACTAGCCTAGGCTACTATAGTAGTACAGCATAAAAACGATGCAGGTGATCACGTGAGAAAAAAATACTAAAAACATTTCTTTCGGTGCATTGCGTAGATGAAGTTTTGAACACTGCACTTGTCATCGTAATTTGGGAAAATTACGAAAAAAATTGAGCTACGTTGTGATTACCGTTTATTTATAGGAAAGAAGTTTCACCTCGATGAGTAGCTTCTCCGTGCACGGAAAGCATGTAAGGAATCCAACAACTTGATCAAGATTGGGGCCGATAGATTTTAGTGCTAAGATCTTCACTGTGCGCATGGACTGGGTCAAGCTTGTGGGAATCATTTTCTGCAAGATGGTCATAAATACATCAAGAAGAAATTTAAAAATGTGAATTTCAAAAAGACGGAGAAGAAGATGAGTGATGTACCTGAACGATTATGGATCCAATAAAGAGTTCGGAGAATTTGGCAGACGAGTACACCAACGCTGTCAATTTCGGCGCGTCAATGACCCTGATTTTTGTTGGACCTTCTAGATTCGATACAAGCAATCTCTCAAGGAAAGGCGCATTCTCAATGACCATAACGTGGAACAGCTGGAGTGATCTCTTCCCAATTGATTTCTTGTTGCGGGGCCAGCAAGACACATAAATCCATCGGAGATTTGTCGAGGCGATGTGGAGGCTAATGAACCCGTGGATCTGCTCAAGACGAAGGTACTCAAGCGCAGTACAGCTGCGGAGCAGGTGCTCCATAGCCTTCTTCGAGATGACAACGTCGAAGAGGTCGAGCTGCTTGAGTTGAGGGAGAAGAAGGGCGGGTGCGGCATTAATCTAGGGAAGATAGCAGGAGCAGAAGCTGGCGCGGCGCAGCGTTGGCGTGAGGCGGAGCGTCGACGGCGGCAGAGCGCGACATCATCCAGCTTCAAAGTTGAGCTCCTCGAGCTGATCTAGGGTGGGGGATAAGAACCACTCGTCGAACTTGGGTTGGACCTTGCGGTTAATCTTGAACATGCGGATGTCAAGGCGTCTGGCTGGCCCAGGGTGCGATGAAAGGATCTTGGAGACTGCGGCCATGCGTTTGCAATCCCCGTTGTAGAGGCAGCTGTCGACGGTGAGGTTGAGGGGGACGCAGCGCCAGAGGGGGCGCCACCACAGGGAGAGCAGGGCGATCCGCACGACAGATTTTGTGGGGAGGAGGCCGATGATGACGAGCAGCATGTCATCGAGGAGGCTGCTGATGAAGTCCAGGCTCGCCGGATGCGGTTTTGGCTCGAGCCGCCTCCGCCTGTTGGCTGCCTCGCCGTCCATCTCAACCGGCAGCGATGCCGGTGTACACGTGTGCTAGTGTGTGTTGTGTGTTGGGTGTGCGCGAGTGCGTCCTTCTATGCATGCCGCCGCGCAGTGGTGAATTGTGCGCGAGTGCGTCCTTCGCGCGCAAGAAGTTTGTCCTCAATGCACCCTCAATTTACTAGCGTGCGGGGTGCTACCCCGAGTGGTTTCAACTTTGTTTACTTCACCGCGTGTCATATGGGCCTCTAATTTACTTATTTTCACCCACTGCCACATGGGCGGCACGAAGATACGTAACACGAGTTGACAAGGCAGCATGTGGATTGGTTGACCGTCAACTAAACAATATACAGAGCTATCTGGCCACACACGGTGAGCGTATAATCCGTTAGTATAGAGAGTTCGAGTGAGAGGGGAGGCCCGTGAGAGATAGCAGAGAGAGAAAGAGCTACTCCCTCCGTTCGATAATGTAGTTCCAACATTTTTTTAAGTCAAAATTTTGAAACTTTGACTAAGTTTATAAAGAAATTACTTATATCTACAATACCAAAGATAAACGATAGTATGAAGTAAGTACATGTTGTGATGAATAGGGATGAAAATGGAGTGGAAACTTTCCGTTTTTCCGGAGGAAAAATGGAAACAGAGAGGAAATATGAAAACAGAAACGGAAATTTGCAAAACGGAAGTGGAAATGGAATTTTTTATGCGGAAACGAAAACAAAAACGGAATGGTGTTTTCCGGTGGAACATGCATGGAAATGGAACTTTCCGTTTCCGTGAATGTGGAATTTCCGTTTTTACTATAGACCTATAGCTGCTTTGTAGCCCAACCACCACAGAGAACACAATGACATAATTAGTAGAATGGATCTAAGGCCCAACTTCTACTACCACACATGTACTCAGCTTGACCCTATATGCAATTGTCTGGTACGACTACAATACTACGCTAAGTTGCTAACATAATGATATCATTTTGTAGCCATGTTAACAACTCATTAAATTTGTTTGTTTTTGTGTGTATTTCTCTATGATTCAAGGGGTTTTTAAGTTCCGATCAATACCTATTTCTGTTTCCGTATCTGCTTTGTATTCGCTCTGTGTCCGTTTCCGGTAGTATCTGTTTCCGTATTCATTTCCTGGGTTTCTGTATTCGTTTCCGCTTCTGCAAAAAAATATGAAAACAAATATGATAACACTCAGTTCCGTCTGTTTCCGGGGTCAGTGATGAATCTAATGATCGTTCCAGATGTAAATGTTTTTCTCCACATATACATGGTCAAACTTTTCTGAGGTTTGACTTTTCAAAACATACATATGCTTGTGGACGTGACAGAGTCCCTAACTAGAGAGAGAGAGAGAGAGAGAGAGAGTGAGTGAGTGAGTGAAAAAAGTGTGTGTGCGTGTGTGAAAGAGACACGGACAACACACGATAAAAGTAGAGAAAAAGCATGTGTGTCTTATGCAAACATATCACACATGCATCTTCGACAACGGAGGCAAGGTGAGGAGATAGTGTGTGGTTGTTTGGAACCGAGAGAGCAAGACCCCTAGCACGTGGCCAAGAGGGGTCTGACAAACAAGGGAGAGAGGTCGAGAGACGTACGGAGAAAATGCAGACATGGGGAGGAGAGAGTGTATGTTTGTCATAGAGAGATCCCCTGGAGATCGTGATGGGACTACATGGGTGGGAGATCGAGTGACAAGGTGTGTGCACGATAGAAGATGCCCCGAGAGATATCGAGATAGACGTATGGATGGAAGGAGACAATACATGTGTTCCTGATGTCTAGTAAGAGGTAATCATACTTAGGAGGGGGGAGTGCTTGCGCCTATGATGGAGTGAGGGATTATGGTACTTAGGGGGGTGCGTGTCACATGGAGAGAGAACAAGGGCAGAGAGTGTTGGATGGGTCTATATGTATAGCCTTGGCCGAGACATGTGTATGTGTGAACCGTGGAGATATAAGGCCAGTTTGGCTTGCGTCCTGAGCATCTTTTGCCTGGCCTGGGGTTGTGGCTGGATATCATGCACGCTTGTTTGGTTGCTACCCTGTGAAAAAGAAAGCCCGCCTGGCCTGGGTTCCCTTGCACTTTAATTAGCCTGACTGAACTCCAGACACTGCAAGTAGCCTGGCCTAGGCGACCGATTTCGAACGCCTGGCCGTGCCTGGTCATGTGGCCATGAGGCTAACAGCAACATGGATGGATATTAGCATTAAATAATTGATGCATGGATTGATTGATGGGACGTTGATGCTTTGCCTGGCCCAAGCATGAACAAAACGCTTCAGCACCACACAAGCCTGGCCAGGCAGAAATATTTTACATCTCACGTCCACACCAGTGATCGGCCATCAAGGCATGAGGGTCAGGTCACGAACCAAACTGACCAATAAAGTTTGAGAGATATTGAGGAGCCCCGATAAGGCTGAGTGGTGCGTCAGATAGCTGAGACGGGGAAAGAGATATTCCATCCGGCTCGAGAATGCAAAGTGCATGTAAATTTTTAGAAGTCAAACTTTGGAAACTTTGATCAGGTTTACGCCAAATGTTATTTATATCTACAATACCAAAGATACATCATACAAAACTACATCTCATGGTGAATCTAATGGTATATCTTTGCCGTACTAGATGTAATTCTTTTTCTCCACGTACATGGTCAAACTTTGTGATGTTTGACTTTTCAACAAATCTATATGCTATGGACCGAGGAGAGTGCCTCACTCGAGACAGATCAAGTGTGTGTGAAGGAGAATGAGTAAGTGTGCAAAAAGAGTATGTGTGTGAAAGAGAAAGTGACAACAAACGATAAATTAGAGAGAGAGTGTGTTTTTTCGTTTCTTATGCGAACATATCACACATGCATCTCCGAGATGGAAAAGTGAGGCGAGGAGATACACGAAGATAGCTAGTGTGTGATTGTTTGCAACGGAGAGAGACACCCCTGTAGAACATGTCCAATAGAGGTCTGGCCAACAAGGAACAAAGGTCGAGAGGGACACATGGATGGCATGGACGCATGGGGAGGGAGAGAGGGTGTGTTTGTGATAGAGATATCCCGTCGAGATCGTGAGGGGACTATATGGGTGGGAGATCGAGGGAGTGCGTGCGCGATAGAAAGATGCCACGAGAGAAATCGAGATAGACCATGCACATGTTTGTGATGGAGACTAAGATTAGCTAGTCATATACATATAGGGGGGACTGCGTGTGCCTGCAATTGAGTGAGAGACCATCATACTTGGCTAGCTGGGCATGAGAATGTGTGTGTGCACGTGTGAGATGGAGAGAGAACGAGGGGGAGAGATAGAGTTTTAGATGGGCCTATCGAGTGCGAGTGAGATATGCATGTGTATGTGTGACCCCCCCCCCCCCACCCACACCCAAGGAGAGAGAGAGAGAGAGATGGAGAGAAAGGGAGAGGGACCAACAAGGTTTTTGTGTCGGATGCGTGCGACAGAATTGAAGATTGTCGGAGAGAGAGAGAGAGAGAGAGAGAGAGAGAGAGAGAGAGAGAACAGGAGTCCGGGAGAGGGGGAGGTTGCGTTTTATGCATCAAAGACTGATATAAACCATGTTTCGATATAAACTTGCATTCAAATATTTAAATTGGAGAACATGTTTTACGCAATCCACACATGAACGGATATATGCGTATATCAAACAAGTTCATTAATTTGACTTTCAACATGTTCATGGAGTACTATAATACTGTACAACATGCTACTCGATTGAGGTGTTCAATTTTGGATTTAGTTCACTATTTTGACCTACTGAACGGGCTAGTTCATTGAATCGAGATATTTCATTTTGGGTTTGATTCGCGTTTCTGAGTGGGTCAACTATTTGTCATATAGTAAATCGCTAGCAACGAGCATGTAAAAACACATTACTCCCGAGCATCATCTCTCCATCTAAAAAAGAAGTGGCAAGCTAATATTTCAAAATTTGATCCGAATCGACTTGGTAAGGTAGACGTGGATGCTCGTTCTCCCAAAATTTGAATGAACCGTTAAACATCCTCTCTGCTCGGTGGAATTCGCCCGAGCAAATAAATGGGAGACGTGAAATTACCGTCCTATGTGGGACACGCATCAATTGGCCCGTTGTACATCGAGGGTAGGTTCGTAACTTCATCCAAGCGCACCTTCTCCTCGGCCGAAATGACATGTGCCGAATAATTCATAAACCATGGTCGGCAAAACACGCTCTCCTCGCCCAAAATAGCTCACGCCCACTATTTCAAAATGCGCTCTCCTGCCAAATCGCTCGCGCCCACTATAGTTCAAAACACGCCCTCCTCGCCAAATCGCTCCCGCCCACTATTTGGGGAGAAGCAAAGTTACTCTACTATCCCCGACCCTCAAGACACAGACTCCAAGCCGAGAAGCCTATAGGCAAGGGTAGAATCAGTAACTCCCGCTCACATTTCGCATAAATGCGTCAGAAGACATTGTTCCACTCCCTCGCAATCCCCCCGCCCGCCCCCATTCATACCTCATGGGCGCCAAATCACCTTCTCCCGGAAGCTCCCTTCTCCCGAGCCGAAACCTCAGCCCCACCTCCATGGCGCCCCCCACCGCACCAATTTCACAGCCGCCCTCCTCCATAATGCCTGAGACGCTGTCCATTTGCCGTCGTGCACTGGGTCGTGTGCCTCTTACTCCGTGCTGCTAGTGCTGCCTCGATGACGGCCGCGTGAACCATACCGGAGCCAATTCACCCCCGCCGTTGTTCACAGTGCCGGAGCGTCTCCAACTTCGGATCCGTCCAGAGTCCTGGCGCTGCTTCCGCGTAGCCGTCGATCATCGCGACATCGCTCCTTCCCTGCCGCCGGTCGCCACCAAGAATCGCCCGGCCTCACCGACTTCGGCAATGGACCTGCCTACTTCACCATGCCGCCGGATAGGTCGCACCCTCATCTCAAATCACTTTATTTAGGCGTCAGTTGTCTGAATTTTTATTCTGGGCCAATCGATTCCCAATGGGAAGCAGCACCCCTTGAGGCGGCGGAGCTCCTAGGCTGCCGGTTGGCTGGTGTCTAACGTAAGGGTGCGGGGCCGCAAGTTCGCTGCAGAAGCAGCGCTTAGATGGCTATCTTTTAGAGTTACATGGGTTGAAGGTAGTGCCGCCGCCGGATCTGGATGACGGGGAGTCTTTGTGGATTGGCCCGGGGGCGGCGCAACCATGGCAGAGCGGTGGGGCGGGGAGTGGGGTTTTGGCCGGGGCCACGGACGGCGGAGGCAGGCTGCTCTACCGTTGGTCGCTGGCTCTTCAGGGAAGATTCTGAACAGTGTCAGCCGGGAGGCACAAGACGGCCAGCCATCCGGCGTAGATCGGACAGTACCAAAATAAAATAAAATAAAATCGTGTGACCCCAATTTAGTCTTGATCAACAGACGTGTGACCACTCGTACCTTCTTTGTTGATCTCTTAGTGTATTTCTTCAGATCAAAGAGATAGGTCGTTCTTAACATAATGCGTTATCTGCATCTTCGCACACACCGTCTTCCGACTCACCGCATGATTGCTCCAACAAGGGAAGCATACACCGTAAGGGAGCTATAGTCCCCACTCAACAGCTTCCTCGCATTGAATGCGCGTGCCCGACATGGACAACCACAACAACTGTAGGGCCATCGACAAGTCAGCACATGATGCTCACTCTTATGGATGGCAGCCAGATAGGTTGTACCCTCATCTTACTTGTGTGCAACATTTATGGCTTTGTTATTCATCTAAGCATGAAAAATAGATCATCTGTAACATCCCAAATTTTGGAATGTTAATATAATTAATTGAATTGTTTGTTTGTTTGCTTGAGTGAATTAAACTTGAGTGAAATTTGAACCTTTTCAAAAACTTTTGAATGAGAGGGAATAAAATGACTTTCCCTTCTCCGGTAAATTCAATTCATCCTATTAGAATTAATGAGAGAAGATGACATGACTTCTTCAACTATAAAGAATTTGAACGGAGTTTTGCAATTTAATTCTTTCAAATATTTGCACTTGCTTCTCTATTTTTCTTCCCGAGAAATACCCGAAAAATAAATTCTTGCAAGCAAGAAAGAGCGGAGGAAAATGACCCTCCAAAATCAGGGGCATTTTGAAAATATTTGAGCCAAGAAAAACCAAAGTTTTTATTTAAAAATTATTTGCAAAAAGAAATAAAGCCTTTAGGGATTTTCTGAAAAACATTTTTTAAGTTTTTATTTTGGCCGTGGAATAATGCTCATCATCTACATTTTATTTTTCTGATAATTTTAGTATATAAAAACTCTTTATTCCAAATTGATTTGATTTCCTTTTTATTGTTTTAGTTTCCTAATTTTAAAAATAGGAATGGAATCGTTTTATTAGGAAAAACCTGCTGGCCCATTAAGCACTTTCCTATTCTAGCCCAACAAGAGATCATCTCCTTCCTTTGTTTCCTCTCACGTTACAGAAGCTTTCCATATCCATGGAGACAGGAATCTCCACCTTCCCGATCTCCCTCGTCTTTCCATCCCAGCGCCTCCCGAGACCGCCTATAAAACCCCTCCTCTCCTCGTTCCATTTTTCCCATCACCACGCCTCCCTGCCCGTAGCCTCCTCGCCACCGTCCTCCTTTTTCCTGCCTAGAACGCTCACCAGGAGCTTTCTGGAACCTCCCATCGCCCAGCGCCACCTCCCCAAGCGCCGACCTCCTCCGCCACCCCACCCTGCTTGGCGACCTCGCCCCCCTCGCGAGCAGCCCTCCACATCGCCGTCTCCTCCCGGCCATCTCTGCCTCACGTACAGGTAACTCCCTTGTTGTTTTTTTCGTTTTCAGATTTATTTCCGTAACAGATTTAGTTCCGTTCTTGTTTAGCTTATAACTTTTGATCTAGAAGTCCAATGATGCTGATTCTTTTTGCGTTAGATCACAATTTTCTTGTAGTTTCCAAAAATATATAATTTGTCTATGTTTGGATTTATAAAAGTTGAGTTGGATCAGATTTGAATTAAAGCTTGTTTTGCTTATTCCGGGAGTTTAAAAATAGATTTTTATTTGATTCTTTTTCTACTGATCACTAGTGATCATATTTACCAGTGGTAAAAAGTTCAAAATTGTTTGAGTATTTTAGCTTATTGTTTCATGTAAAACTAATTCTGTTTTAGTTCTATTCGAATAATAGCTACTTCTTATTTTATAGTTGTTTTTAAATTATTTTATTTTATATTTCAGAAAGTTTATGTTTGGTTTCTATTAGTTAAACAGTAGGTGTTCAACAAGTTTTTATATTTATTTTTATTTTGTTATCGTGAAATCAATTCAAGTTCGCTAATAACTTGCAATGGATTTCTCTACTGTTTTAACTCCCAATTGAAAATACTTTCAAAATAGCTTTATGAAAAAAATACTTTATTTTTTTTCTTTTTCGTAACTAAATTTATATTTTATTCTCGGTTATTTTAGTGTTATATTTTCCGTTAGAAAAATCTATTTGTGTGAATGTTGTTGAAGTAGACTCCTAGTTTTATTTGAAGTTCCTTCGGATTCTTATTCGCTCTCTCTTTTGTTTTGATTGTTAGTGTGAGTGCTTATGTGAATGATATGTTTGTTATATAGATTTCATCGAGAGTGACGAGTAGTCTATCAAGTTATTTCTTGAGAACGATAATTCTTCTTCGTCAACATCACCAGGCAAGTTCACTTTGACCATGCTTTCATACCTATGTTTTATTGCATTTAGTGGCATCTTTGCAACCACCCCTCAAGAGTGATATTGAAATTCTTGTAGTTGAGTAGTATGCATGAGGTAGGAACCCATCACCCTGTTACCAAGCCCGGGACGATATTTTATTTTAATGCTACGCTATAGTAGACGGGGTTGGTATGAGTGCACGAGAGTGGTGTGAAGAAGGAGGACTCTACGTCAATGACGACAACTCCATGATGGAATCTGCAAGGACTGCACCTTCAAGACCTTAAGACTTCAAGACTCGAGACAAGAATTCAATACACACTACTGGGTGAAGGACGGTTGACGGGCACCCTGGAGAACCCAGTGGTTGGCCGGGATGCATGGAGAAGCGCCATGACATCTTGCGGAAAGCTTCACCCAGACTCAAAGAGACGGAAGAATACTTCATGACCGGAAGCTTACCTGTGCAAACCGCAAGTCATTATGGGCTCGGCTTGGTTGACCTTAGTAGTGACTCTGGCTGGGACGGTGCTAGCTGATGTAGAACTACGGTAGGATTGGATGGGTACCGGACAGTGGTCAGAGGAACTCTTTGGAAGACCATGTTTCGGTCGTCTTGTTCTCAAACACCCTGAAGTGCGAGAACGTAAAAAGAGGGATCGAATCTTGCGGGTAAAGTGTACAAACCTCTGCAGAGGGTTTATAACCTAATCGATTAGCCGTGTCCCGATTCTACGGACAATTTGAGCATCTGGACTTGGATCTATCTCGGAACTCTCAACACCGGACTGATAACTTAATTGTGGGCAACTTATGATGATTTTGGGTTATGAGACATCGGTTGGCGGAACCATGTCATGCTAGAAAACTCCATAGTACATACTTCATTTATTCCTTTGATGTAGGGAAAATAAAACCAGCTTTTACGCAAACAAAACTCAGATACAGAGCCACAAAGCCAAATTGCATATAGTATAGTTTTACCATCTGTTTATTCATGTTGTGATCTTGCCGGTACATTCAATGTACTGACCTACACGGCTGCAACGTATCATGTTGCGGATATTTCCTCGACGAGTAAGAGTTACGATCTGAGTTACGGTCTACACTCAACTCGCCGATGGCGTTGATGGGACTCCACACCCGCTTGATTGTTTCCGCCGAGTATTATGAGGTATATATCATTTTACGTTATTTATACATGTGATTGCACTTTGATATATACATTGATGTCTTGTGTGCCAAAGATATCTTGATCCGAGGATGGCACAGATACGAAGGCTTGACCGTCTGAGGTCGGGTCGCTACAGAAATGGTATCAGAGCACATGTTGACTGTAGGACGTGACCCTAGAAATCGGAAAGCCCTAGGACATGATATCTCTAAAACTTTATTTTCAAAAAGACTATTACTTCTCATCTCTTTCTGATTTTATCGAATAGACACTCTCACCTCAAAATAGTTAGGATATACCCTTTTCCTTTTGACCACATGAAGGATCAATGAAGCCACTCCAAGAAAGATATCGGAGGACTGATGACCTCTTCCAAGTAAAGAGGATTTCACCATGTATTAGAAGCTACAACAGTTGAAGACTCCGAAGATTTGAAGTTCCTAAAGAAATATTTGGCCTTTAGAAGACCAAACCCCTGTTACACACTTACGTTAGATGCGACGATGTGTGAGCTGTCATTTGTTTGATGTTTTTCCGACAGCCACAAAGTAAAACTTGTTTCATCAAAAAAACTATTGTTTGTATTGTGTGTATATCCCTCCCCACCTCTCTCTCATCTCACCTTAAAACCCTTGAACCCCATAGATGATGAATGAAGTTGGACTGATATTCTGGACCAAGACTTCAGCGGAGGCGGAGCTATGGATGCAGAACATGGAGAATCACTTGGGAACAATTTGGTTTCAAGGAAGTATGAGGTCCAATACGCTCTTCAAGATTTTACGTAAAGTGCTGCAACTTGGTGGAGAATGCATCAATCCATACAAGGATTTAAAGGAGCAAGAACTTGGGAGGAATTCAAGAAGACCCTGATGAGATCACGTCTTATCCGGAAGCACAATGATACACCAAGAAGTAAACCTTGTGCCTGCAAGATTTGCGGAGAAATAGGACACACCCAGGAGGAACACAAAGATGGATGCCCTCATTGTGAGGAGAAACACCTAGTGAGGAATGCCCAACTAGCCGGGTGACTTGCTTCCCCGTGTGAAGGAACCACCCACTACCCGGTGCGGTGTCACATTTACTCCACGGTGCAACAAACTATTCGAAGCGAGGAAGATGGAATGAAACAAGCCCTCAAGGAAGACCTAGAAGAACCAAGTAATGAATGAAAGTGTTGAAGACCTGGATGGAGAAGGTCTCAACAGATTTTACTCCAATGCCTGCTATTCATGTGGAGAAGAAGGACATTATTCACAGTATTGCCCCAAGGGAAGAAAAGAGTATCCAGGATATTTCCCGACAGCAGAAGTGAAGTTTGACCCTCTGGAGATAGAAACTCTGATCATTACAGAGAATTCCAGGAAGAGAAAAGAAGGCAACCCGAGAACAACGCAATTTTTGCAGAGAAGGACCTAAGTCATATCACTTGTTACAGTGCAAGGATTTAGGTCATTTCGCTAGTAAATGCCCGTAAAAGAAGCCAAGAATCCAAGGAGCCCGCATAATCACAAAGAAGCCCCGAGACATGTCGGAAGTCATTTGTTTTTGCTGCAAGGAGGCAGGACATTATGCTATTAAATGTCCCGACAAGATGAAAGCTGAAGTTGAGTAGTTGGAATTTTGATATGGATAATAAGAGTAGTAGAAAGCAATTTCATTTTCATAAGCTCAATGAGTTGAGTTATGTAATAGATTACCGAGATTGTAATAGTTCATGACTCAATAAAGTTGAAATGTCACATGCTGAAAAGCTTTAAGGAGTTGTCATATTTTATCTTGGAAATTAATATTCTTGATGAACATGGAAGAAGGTGAGTTGTGATGCATAAACAGGAAATTGGAAATTGAGTTTGAAGTTTTGTTTGGATGATATGAATGTGTGCCCTGTGAGATAAGTACCTTACTCGAGCATCATTTCTGTTTCACAAACTGCAGATGACGACACTTTACGAAGTCTTTCCTTAAAGGTCTGAAACGATCATGACCTTGACAAGTGATCATGATTACCCGAAGATCCTGAAGGACATGATGAAGCATATTCACCTTGAAGGAGATGCAGTCTACAAAGGCTACCCCTTCATGCAAAAGGGAGTGGAACTTTGGTATGTGGAGGTACACCTCCACCGTTTGAAAGGAGTTTGCCCAAAGAGGATGGGGCATTACTTTTTCATCTCACGTGTGCCACAAGCAACTTTCTTCGATGCGTGTTCGTGAAACAGCCATGGAAGCCATACGCCATGACCGGAGAAATACTTGAATCAAGACTCCGTTATACTCATGAATACCTAAGCGAAGTGCATGCAGAGATGATGTTGACGAAGCTCAAGACCACCATGATGAAAAAGAAGATTGAAGATTTCAAGGCTCATGTCGCACAATTCCAGTGGGACTGAAGAATCCTCGAGGAGGATAAATAAATAAAGTTGGAAGTAATGTCCACCATACCAAACCATGTGGGTGGCAGCATTTGTAACAAGTACTTTTTGGAATTTGGATTTACCAAAATGGTTAAGGATGTAATGAAAGATTGATATGAGATTAATGAGATTTTATGGATAAACTTGTGCACTTCTTTTGGTCATAGTACTCTATAAAGCCACAGGATCAATGAAGAAAGAAATGTGTTATTCATGACGGCCATAGAAGGAAGCTGGACAAAATAAGTTGGAGTTTTGTTTTGATATGATGGTATGAAGAAACAGAGTACTACTGGATTTAAGGAGGTGTAACAAGAGAGTTACTCCAAGGATGAGTTAAAGCTGCACTAGTGTTGAAGTGGGCCATAACCCACAGGCCCAGGATTTTGAGAAGGAACCGTTGTAACCTTGATAAAGGAATAAATTTGGAAGAATCTGTGATCCAATCAGCCTACGTTTCGTAGGAGGTTACGCAAAAACCTGAGAGTGGTGAAGTAACGATAGATGTTTTGTTTGGCATGCAGAAACCATGGATTTATACGAACTCAGTTCGAGAACAAGAGAAATTCTGCAATGCTTGTGAGTATGCCCAAGTGTTAAAATACGTGATTCGATATTTACATATGTGGTAATGATTCAAGTACGGGATGGATTGGCCCCCATACCGGAGACTTCTATCATGAGCTATCATATGTTGATGGAAAATCAGAGAGCCTCGAAAACCTTAGAAGAGTGTCGACACGATAAGCCATAAAACCATAGAATGGTAGTACGATGGAACCCTTTACAGCAACCGTTGCCAATCGTAGGATATACGGTGAAGTTCAACCTGCACCCGTTTTCTGCAGGAGAAAACCATAAATTGTAGACCACCATGAGTATTTCGATAGTTGTCTAGAATGGACACGAGCCTATCAGCTAAGAAGATCCAGTCTCGGACGAACTTCAACTTTGACGAACCGACCCAAGATTCTGAGGAAAACTCTATGCTTCTGACAGAAGAGCTTTAATGAAGGAGCTATTGTAAGATATGTGAAGAGGCATACATTGTCAGCCTCCGGAGGAAGTATCTGAGTTTATTGGGCTGTAACCTTGCATTTTAAGTGTGGTAGCACCCTGACCTTCTCGACCAAAACAATTGCTAGAAGACCCCAACCCTAACCTTTTCTTGTTAGCCTCTTGAATCTCGAGGACTAGATTCATTCTAAGTGTGGTAGGTTTGTAACATCCCAAATTTTGGAATGTTAATATAATTAATTGAATTGTTTGTTTGTTTGCTTGAGTGAATTAAACTTGAGTGAAATTTGAACCTTTTCAAAAACTTTTGAATGAGAGGGAATAAAATGACTTTCCCCTTCTCCGGTAAATTCAATTCATCCTATTAGAATTAATGAGAGAAGATGACATGACTTCTTCAACTATAAAGAATTTGAACGGAGTTTTGCAATTTAATTCTTTCAAATATTTGCACTTGCTTCTCTATTTTTCTTCCCGAGAAATACCCGAAAAATAAATTCTTGCAAGCAAGAAAGAGCGGAGGAAAATGACCCTCCAAAATCAGGGGCATTTTTGAAAATATTTGAGCCAAGAAAACCAAAGTTTTTATTTAAAAATTATTTGCAAAAAGAAATAAAGCCTTTAGGGATTTTCTGAAAACATTTTTAAGTTTTTATTTTGGCCGTGGAATAATGCTCATCGTCTACATTTTATTTTTCTGATAATTTTAGTATATAAAAACTCTTTATTCCAAATTGATTTGATTTCCTTTTTATTGTTTTAGTTTCCTAATTTTAAAAATAGGAATGGAATCGTTTTATTAGGAAAAACCTGCTGGCCCATTAAGCACTTTCCTATTCTAGCCCAACAAGAGATCATCTCCTTCCTTTGTTTCCTCTCACGTTCTGAAGCTTTCCATATCCATGGAGACAGGAATCTCCACCTTCCCGATCTCCCTCGTCTTTCCATCCCAGCGCCTCCCGAGACCGCCTATAAAACCCCTCCCTCTCCTCGCTCCATTTTTTCCATCACCACGCCCCTCCTGCCCGTAGCCTCCTCGCCACCGTCCTCCTTTTCCTGCCTAGAACGCTCACCAGAGCTCTCCTGGAACCTCCCATCGCCCAGCGCCACCTCCCAAGCGCCGACCCCTCCTCCGCCACCCCACCCTCGCCGGCGACCTCGCCCCCTGGAGCAGCCCTCCACATCGCCATCTCCTCCCTGCCATCTCTGCCTCACGTACAGGTAACTCCCTTGTTGTTTTTTTCGTTTTCAGATTTATTTCCGTAACAGATTTAGTTCCGTTCTTGTTTAGCTTATAACTTTTGATCTAGAAGTCCAATGATGCTGATTCTTTTTGCGTTAGATCACAATTTTCTTGTAGTTTCCAAAAATATATAATTTGTCTATGTTTGGATTTATAAAAATTGAGTTGGATCAGATTTGAATTAAAGCTTGTTTTGCTTATTCCGGGAGTTTAAAAATAGATTTTTATTTGATTCTTTTTCTACTGATCACTAGTGATCATATTTACCAGTGGTAAAAAGTTCAAAATTGTTTGAGTATTTTAGCTTATTGTTTCATGTAAAACAAATTCTGTTTTAGTTCTATTCGAATAATAGCTACTTCTTTTTTATAGTTGTTTTTAAATTATTTTATTTTATATTTCAGAAAGTTTATGTTTGGTTTCTATTAGTTAAACAGTAGGTGTTCAACAAGTTTTTATATTTATTTTATTTTGTTATCGTGAAATCAATTCAAGTTCGCTAATAACTTGCAATGGATTTCTCTACTGTTTTAACTCCCAATTGAAAATACTTTCAAAATAGCTTTATGAAAAAAATACTTTATTTTTTTGTCTTAACTAAATTTATATTTTATTCTCGGTTATTTTAGTGTTTTATTTTCCGTTAGACAAAACTATTTTTGTGAATGTTGTAGAAGAAGACTCCCTAGTTTTATTTGAAGTTCCTTCGATTCTTATTCGCTCTCTCTTTTGTTTTGATTGTTAGTGTGAGTGCTTATGTGAATGATATGTTTGTTATATAGATTTCATCGTAGAGTGACGAGTAGTCTATCAAGTTATTTCTTGAGAACGATAATTCTTCTTCGTCAACATCACCTGTGCAAGTTCACTTTGACCATGCTTTCATACCTATGTTTTATTGCATTTAGTGGCATCTTTGCAACCACCCCTCAAGAGTGATATTGAAATTCTTGTAGTTGAGTAGTATGCATGAGGTAGGAACCCATCACCCTGTTACCAAGCCCGGACGATATTTTATTTTAATGCTACGCTATAGTAGACGGGGTTTGGTATGAGTGCACGAGAGTGGTGTGAAGAAGGAGGACTCTCGTCAATGACGACAACTCCATGATGGAATCTGCAAGGACTGCACCTTCAAGACCTTAAGACTTCAAGACTCGAGACAAGAATTCAATACACACTCTTTGGGTGAAGGACGGTTGACGGGCACCACTGGAGAACCCAGTGGTTGGCGGGATGCATGGAGAAGCGCCATGACATCTTGCGGAAAGCTTCACCCAGACTCAAAGAGACGGAAGAATACTTCATGACCGGAAGCTTACCTGTGCAACCGCAAGTCATTATGGGCTCTGGCTTGGTTGACCTTAGTAGTGACTCTGGCTGGGACGGTGCTAGCTGATGTAGAACTACGGTAGGATTGGATGGGTACCGGACAGTGGTCAGAGGAACTCTTTGGAAGACCATGTTTCGGTCGTCTTGTTCTCAAACACCACGAAGTGCGAGAACGTAAAAGAGGGATCGAATCTTGCGGGTAAAGTGTACAAACCTCTGCAGAGGGTTTATAACCTAATCGATTAGCCGTGTCCCGATTACGGACAATTTGAGCATCTGGACTTGGATCTATCTCGGAACTCTCAACACCGGACTGATAACTTAATTGTGGGCAACTTATGATGATTTTGGGCTATGAGACATCGGTTGGCGGAACCATGTCATGCTAGAAAACTCCATAGTACATACTTCATTTATTCCTTTGATGTAGGGAAAATAAAACCAGCTTTTACGCATAAACAAAACTCGGATACTGAGCCACAAAGCCATATTGCATATAGTATAGTTTTACCATCTGTTTATTCATGTAGTGATCTTGCCGGTACATTCAATGTACAGACCTACACGGCTGCAACGTATCATGTTGCAGATATTCCATCGACGAGAAAGAGTTACGATACAGGGTTACGGTCTACACTCAACCTGCCGATGGCGTTGATGGGACTCCACACCCGCTTGATTGTTTCCACGAGTATTATGAGGTATATATCATTTTACGTTATTTATACATGTGATTGCACTTTGATATATACATTGATGTACTGTGTGTGCCAGCATACTGATCCAGGGATGGCACAGATACACAGAGGCTTGACCGTCTGAGGTCGGATCGCTACATCATCACATTTCACTTTTTATTCAAGCTGATCTCTTACGGGTCTTGTTTAGGAGTTAACGTTGTTCCATAGTTTAGCTAAGATACTTGTTCTTTAGGTAACGTTGTTCCATAGTTATCATCCATCAGCCAATGCTATCCCACAGGCTAGTGATTATAGTATTATACCACTTCTAGTATTACCTATGTTGTTCTTTAATACTTTTATGTGCCATCTAGTTAATCTCGAGTACAAACGATACATATTCTATAGCTTTCATCTGTGTTCTCCCTTTAGTTTATGAGACATGTTGCTGCTAATTAACCCCAGTCCTACTATTTATGTCGTCTCCTACAGGCACTCATTACATAAATCTAACTACTAGTTGTCTTCCATGCATGTCAGATAATTGCACACACTGATATATCCACAAGAACCTCACGGAGCAATGTAAAGGCCAAGAAACTTGATGTCAATGATACCCAATATGATGGAACATGTAAAGGCAGTTCTTCAGAAGACTTGCAGAAAGATGATGAATCCTTTCACCCCACAAGGTCCTTGCTCTAACTTGGCCTGTGGTATGGGTACAACATGCATATAATGTCATGGAGTGTATCTACTCTGTTGCAATGCCATGTGCTTAGCATGCTGATCATGCATGTAAATATGTCATGGCTTCCTGTTTTTCAATACCTATTCCATTCATGCTAACATGTTTTCAAATTCAAGTACTGTCATTCTTCTCTATCGCAATGCCATATGCTTAATTTGGACATCATGCTTCTGAATATCTTATGCATTGTTATTCATCAGTATGTACTTCATCTGTCTACCATACCATGTTTTTTTTACATTGAAGTGTTGTTCTAGTGCTCTATTGCAATGCCATCTTATTTTCCCAATCATACATGTGTATGTTGCCTTAGTTATTTCTGTACGTATTCCGCTAGCATACAGTTTTTACATTCAACTAGTGTTTTTTTTTGTTGGGTTGTCCTGTCGTATCCCTAGCTCTTACACCATACTCCCTCCGTCCAGATTACATGTTGCCGAAATGGATAAAAAAGGATGTATCTAGAACTGAAATACGCCAAGACCCATCCATTTTTTTTACGGATGGAGGGAATACAATTCAATATGTCATGCCTTTCTATTCTTCAGTACCTATTCCATCTCTCTGTTGTCGCATGTTTTATAATTAAAGCACCATTCTTCTATACAAGGCATGCAAGGGGAAGACAACTATGTTAGAATCTGAAGGGTACTGCTCCAGCACAGAGAAACCCAACTCCTACTGATAATAAGCAGATTCCAGTGGCCAAAGAACTAGTCCGCTCCAAATTCCGGCAAAATATGTCAACTCAATTCTAAGAAGCGTGTGCGTATACTTGCATCATGAAATTTTATAGCATGCTGATCATATTTTCTACACGTTTCTTACCCATCTCTCTTTTAGAAAATAAGCTTAACAGATAGAAGAATTTCCGCAATGGTATCATTTATGAGGAAAGATTCTTGCAGGAATTCTCTGTGCTCCAATGTAGATGTAAGTACCTATTGTATATCACTATATTTTTACATCAGCATGTATTTTGTTAATCGGCGTGAATCCAACCTTTATCTCGATCTAAATTTAGTTGTAGCAAAATGTATGATTAAAGGCCACAATGTTGATTTTTGCAAGGAAAACTGCTCGGTAGTTTTGCATCCCGAAATGCATGAGTGTACTATCTCATATCAAGGTTTGAATACTTTGGTTCTGCAGTGGGTTTTTCGGTGTTTTTTCTTTGTGTTGTCCTATCGTATCCCTAGCTCTTACATCATACTCCCTCCGTCCGGATTAAATGTCGCAGAAATGGATAAAACTGGATGTATCTAGAACTGAAATACGCCTAGACCCATCCATTTATTTCCAAATGGAGGGAATACATGTCAATATGCCATGCCTTTCTATTCTTCAGTACATATTCCATCTCTGTTGTAGCATGTTTTATAACTGAATCACCATTCTTCTATATAAGGCATGCAAGGGGAAGACAGCTATGTTAGAATCTGAAGGGTTACAAACCAGGTCTTTGCAAAAGATCCAAACGCAAGGAGATAATAAACCAACTCCATTTTTCATAGATACTGCTCCAGCATAGAGAAACCCAACTCCCATCGATAATAAGCGATTCCAGTGGCCAAAGAACTAGTCCGCTTCCAGCCCAAAGAAAAGAATGTCAACTCCATTCTAACAAGCGTGTGCGTATCCTCGCATCATGAAATTTTATAGCATTCTGATCATATTTTCTACATGTTTCATACCCATCTCTCTTTTAGAAAATAAGGTTAAACGATACAAGACTTCTTCCATTGGGATCGTATTCGAGGAAAATATCTTGCGGGAATTCTCTGTGCTCCAATGCTGATGTAAGTACATTGTATATCACTATATTTTTACATCAGCATGTATTTTGTTAATCGGCGTGAATCTAACCTTTATCTGATCTAAAATTAGTTGTAGCAAAATGTTAAAGGAGCCAATGTTGATTTTTGGAAGGAAAACTTCCTGGTAGTTTTGCATACCGAGTTGCCTGAATGTACTATCTCATATCACGCACATTACTGAATTGTAGTGCTTCTCTGGTTGCCCATTCATTCATTGTGTCAATGTTGCTTTCGTATTACCTTACCTGGCTGATGATAGATGTGCCATATTGTGTTAATTTGGTGTAGGCTAGTTGCCCAAACGCTCGTTGCGTCAGTGTTGCTTTCCGATTATCTAACATGGCCAATGATAGCAATGCTAGTGTGTTAATTTTGTGCAGGCTGCTGAAGATAAGAAGACAAACTCTAAAAATAGCAAGGCAACCCCATTGTTTCTTTCCAGTAAATCTAGGCGAGGTAATATGGCAATAACTCATGATTAATCTGTTTGGTTCCCGTCCTAATTTATGTTATGATGCGATGGTCGAGACACTCTCCACTATCAATAATACAAGCCTGTCAAAATCGCCATCCGAATCTGCTCAAGATCCTTTGTCTCGAATGCAACGGAATAAATGTATGTTTGTGAACCAGTTAATGGCTGAAGCAATGATGGAAATGGTGGATGAATCAGAGGTGCAGAGTCATGCGACACAACAATTGATCAATGTTTTCAGAGACAGTGTAGCAAAGCAGCAAGAACATGCCCACATGGTTATTGGCGTCATCTGTGCTGAGGTTGCAGATTGTCATGTTGTAGATGGTTAGGTTCTGCTCATTTATTTGCACTGGCATCAATCTATAATTGCCCAGTGGATGTAATTTCCTGTAATATATGCTGGATGTGCAACGTTATTCCTCATATGCCGTACCTTTGCTTGATCGGTTTTGGTCCTGTGCATAGTTGCTCGTCGTAATGGGCTCAAATTATCTAATTTGGCCTAAAGACATGAACGAACTTTACTGGGCCCATTAAGTTAATGGGCCGTTACTAGGCCGAAAGTTAATGGTCGGCCCTCTTACCTCCCGGGTCGTTAACAGGCTTGTATTGGACCATGAAGAGCATGGGCCGCTAAGAGGCCAAAAGTCAGGTCGTATTGTAAACGGCCCAACTGTGTTGTGGGCCTTTAGCAGGCCGAAAGAGAAACCGGGCTGGTATTGGACCATGAAGGGCATGGGCCGTTAAAAGGCCAAAACTAAGGTCCGACTACAAATGGGCCAACTCATTTATGGTCCGTTAATAGGCCAAAAGGCACACAGGGCCGGGAATTGGCCCAACACTTAAATGGGTCGCTAAAAGGCCAAAAATCAGGTCCGACTACAAATGGCCCAACTGATTTATGGGCCGTCAACAACAGTCGAAAGTGACACCGGGCCGAAATGGCCCAACACTTAAATGGGCCGCTAAAAGGTCAAACTCAGGTCCGACTACAAATGGCCCATCAGATTTATGGGCCGTCAATGTTGAAAGACACACCGGGCCGGAAATTAGCCCAACATTTAAATGGGTCGCTAAAAGGCCGAAAGATGTACATCCTGAAAATTGGCCCATCCATTAAATGGACCGTTAACAGGCCAAAATCTCAATGGGTCGATATTGAGCCCAAATATATAGCGAGCTGTTAATGGGCTCAAACTGACGATAGGCTGCAATGGTGTCAAATCTTTAACGGGCCATTGACGGGCCGAATTGGCACATCTCGTATGGGCCGTGGGCTTAAATGGACCTGACACAAGTAGGCCTTATATGGGCCGCTCGCTAATTTTTACCGGCTGGCCTTTTTCATCGGAATGGGCCACTGTTGGGCCGTGCCACGTGTCGACCTATCATAGGCGCCTCCTGTCCAATGAGTGGATGACATCTGTCCCAACGGTGAGGCAACACGTGTTTCCTGCGGCCAATGATGATTTTACACGTGGAAAATCCCCATTGGTACGGGCTGTTAACGGGTTATCGGATCCAAAACCGGGACCTGATAGCTTAACAGCGTTCCGTTACGGTGGATGCCACGTGTCGGTCACCCATGACGAAAGCACTTCTGTGACGCGTGATTTATTGTCATGGAAGTGGACACTTCCGTGATGATAATTTTGGTAATGTCAGGGAACACTTCTACGACAGCACAGGTATGGCTATCTTGATTCTATCATAAATTTGTCATGGATGTACATGCATGACAAAAAACGCGACCTACTGTGACAAACACGTATCATCACGGAAGTGTATTCTTTTTGTAGTGATTACTTTTGCTACCGTTGTCGCTACTATCATACTACTTTGCTACAGATACTAAGTTATCCAGGTGTGGTTGAATTGACAACTCAACTGCTAATACTTGAGAATATTCTTTGGCTCCCCTTGTGTCGAAGCAATAAATTTGGGTTCAATACTCTACCCTCGAAAACTGTTGCGATCCCCTATACTTGTGGGTTATCAAGACTATTTTCTGGCGCCGTTGTCGGGGAGCATAGCTCTATTCTCTGAGTCACTTGGGATTTATATCTGCTACTCACTATGAAGAACTTGGAAGATGCGAAAACAAAAATTTATCCCTCAACTACGAGGGGAGGTAAGGAACTGCCATCTAGCTCTGCACTTGATTCACCTTCTGTTTTGAGTAAGCTTGCGACACCTAAACCTGCTTACGATATTAATTACGATATGTTGCATGTTATTGATGATGCCATACGCTATGCATGATACTTATGATGAAACTACTTCTATGCTTGATACTACTATGCCACTTGGTGAATTTCTTGATGAACAACTTGCTAGGGCTAGAGAGAATGAAATTATTGAAACCGATAATATTGATGAAAGTGATGATGAAGATTCTCCCCTATATATGAATTGTCTCACAGCTCGAGGGCTATGTTATGGATGAAGAAACTGCTAGAGACTTTCTTGCTTGCAATGATAGAAGTGATCTTAAGAAATTATTAGATAAGCTGAAACAAAAAACTCTGAATGCTAGAATGAAATATGATCCTGCTTATGCTACTTCACCTATCTTTGTTACCGATGAGGATTATGAATTCTCTGTCGACCCTGATATAATTACTTTGGGTGAATCTGATCCTTTTTATGGCTATGAATCTGAAACTTTTGTCGCACATCTTACTAAATTAAATGATATAGCCACCCTATTCACAAATGATGAGAAAACTCGCTACTATTATATCCTTAAAATATTTCCGTTCTCATTAAAGGGTGATGCTAAGATATGGTTTAATTCTCTTGATCTTGGTTGTGTGCGTAGTCCCCAGGATATGATTTATTACTTCTCTGCTAAATATTCCCTGCTCATAAGAAACAAGCTGCTTTAAGGGAAATATATAATTTTGTGCAAATTGAAGAAGAGAGTCTCCCACAAGCTTGCGGGAGTCTTCTCCAATTACTTAATGCTTTGCCTGATCATCCTCTCAAGAAAAATGAAATACTTGATATCTTTTATAATGGACTAACCGATGCCTCCAGAGACCACTGCTACCTCTTGAGCACTGCGTTGGATTTCCCCGAAGAGGAGAGGATGATGCAGCAAAGTAGCGTAAGTATTTCCCTCAGTTTTTGAGAACCAAGGTATCAATCCAAAGAGGAGGCTACGCGAGTCCCTCGTACCTACACAAAACAAATAGCTCAACGCAACCAACGCGATTAGGGGTTGTCAATCCCTTCACGGTCACTTACGGGAGTGAGATCTGATAGAGATGATAGATAATGTTTTTGGTATTTTTGGTATAGAGATGCAAAGTAAAAAGTAAAAGGCAAGGTAAAAAATGAAAGCAATAATAAAGTGATGGAGATTGATATGATGAGAATAGACCCGGGGGCCATAGGTTTCACTAGTGGCTTCTCTCAAGAGCATAAGTATTCTACGGTGGCTGAAGAAATTACTGTTGAGCAATTGACAGAATTGAGCATAGTTATGAGAATATCTAGGCATGATCATGTATATAGGCATCACGTCCGAGACAAGTAGACCGACTCACCGCATCTACTACTATTACTCCACTCATCGACCGCTATCCAAAGCATGCATCTAGAGTATTAAGTTAAAACAGAGTAACGCCTTAAGCAAGATGACATGATGTAGAGGGATAGTTTCATGCAATATGATAAAAACCCCATCTTGTTATCCTCGATGGCAACAATACAATACGTGCCTTGCTGCCCCTGCTGTCACTGGGAAAGGACACCGCAAGATTGAACCCAAAGCTAAGCACTTCTCCCATTGCAAGAAAGACCAATCTAGTAGGCCAAACCAAATTGATAATTCGAAGAGACTTGCAAAGATAACCAATCATACATAAAAGAATTCAGATAAGATTCAAATATTATTCATAAATAGACTTGATCATAAACCCACAATTCATCGGTCTCAACAAACACACCGCAAAAAGAAGATTACATCGAATAGATCTACACGAGAGAGGGGGAGAACATTGTATTGAGATCCAAAAAGAGAGAAGAAGCCATCTAGCTAATAACTATGGACCCGAAGGTCTGAGGTAAACTACTCACAATTCATCGGAGGAGCTAGGATGATGTAGAAGCCCTCTGTGATGATGGCCCTCTCCGGCGGAGCTTCGGAACAGGCCCCAAGATGGGATCTCGTGGGTACAGAAGGTTGCGGCGGTGGAATTAGGTTTTGGCTCCGTATCTGATCGTTTGGGGGTACGTAGGTATATATAGGAGGAAGGAGTACGTCGGTGGAGCTTGAGGGGTCCACGAGGCGGGGGCGCGCCTAGGGGGCGCGCCCTCCACCCTCGTGACCGCCTCATGGCTTTCTTGACGAAGGGTCCAAGTCTCCTGGGTCTTATCTGATGAGAAAATCACGTTCCCGAAGGTTTCATTCCGTTTAGACTCTGTTTGATATTCTGTTTCTCCGAAACTCTGAAATAGGCAAAAAACAGCAATTCTGGGCTGGGCCTCCGGTTAACAGGTTAGTCCCAAAAATAATATAAAAGTGGAAAATAAAGCCCAATATAGTCCAAAACAGTAGATAATATAGCATGGAGCAATCAAAAATTATAGATACGTTGGAGACGTATCAGGCATCCCCAAGCTTAATTCCTGCTCGTCCTCGAGTAGGTAAATGATAAAAGGAGAATTTTTGATACGGAGTGCTACTTGGCATAATTTCAATGTAAATCTTCTTAATTGTTGTATGAATATTCAGATCCAAAAGATTCAAGACAAAAGTTCATGTTGACATAAAAATAATAATACTTCAAGCATACTAACAAAGCAATTATGTCTTCTCAAAATAAAATGGCAAAAGAAAGCTATCCATACAAAATCATATAGTCCTGCTATGCTCTATCTTCACCACACAAAGTATTTAAATCATGCACAACCCCGATGACAAGCCAAGCAATTGTTTCATACTTTTGACATTTTCAAAACTTTTTCAATCTTCACGCAATACATGAGCGTGAGCCATGGATATAGCACTATATGTGGAATAGAATGGTGGTTGTGGAGAAGAAAAAAGAGGGGAAGATAGTCTCACATCAACTGGGCGTATCAACAGGCTATGGAGATGCCCATCAATAGATATCAATGTGAGTGAGTAGGGATTGCCATGCAACGGATGCACTAGAGCTATAAGTATATGAAAACTCAACAAAAGAAACTAAGTGGGTGTGCATCCAACTCGCTTTCTCACGAAGACCTAGGGCATTTTGAGGAATCCCATCATTGGAATATACAAGCCAAGTTCTATAATGAAAAATTCCCACTAGTATATGGAAGTGACAAAATGAGAGACTCTCTATCATGAAGATCATGGTGCTACTTTGAAGCACAAGTGTGGTACAAGGATAGTAACATTGTCCCTTATCTCTTTTTCTCTCTTTTTTTGTTTGGGCCTTTTCTCTTTTTTTATGGCCTCTTTTTTTTTTATTTTTCGTCCGGAGTCTCATCCCGACTTGTGGGGGAATCATAGTCTCCATCATCCTTTCCTCACTTGGGACAATGCTCTAAAAATGATGATCATCACACTTTTTATTTTTCTTACAACTCAACAATTACAACTCAATACTTAGATCAAAATATGACTCTATATGAATGCCTTCGGCGGTGTACCGGGATACGCAATGAATCAAGAGTGACATGTGTGAAAGAATTATGAATGGTGGCTTTGCCACAAATACGATGTCCACTACATGATCATGCTAGCAATATGACAATGATGGAGCATGTCATAATAAACGGAACGGTGGAAAGTTGCATGGCAATATATCTCGGAATGGCTATGGAAATGCCATGATAGGTAGGTATGGTGGCTGTTTTGAGGAAGGTATATGGTGGGTGTACGATACCCGGCGAAAGGTGCTTGATGATAGAGAGGCTAGCAATGGTGGAAGGAAGGAAAGTGCGTATAATCCATGGACTCAACATTAGTCATAAAGAACTCATGTACTTATTGCAAAAATCTAGAAGTTATCAAAGCAAAGTATTACGCGCATGCTCCTAGGGTGATAGATTGGTAGGAAAAGACCATCGCTCGTCCCCGACCGCCACTCATAGGAAGACAATCAATAAATAAATCATGCTCCGACTTCATCACATAACGGTTCACCATATGTGCATGCTACGGGAATCACAAACTTTAACACAAGTATTTCTCAAATTCACAACTACTCCACTAGCATGACTCTAATATCACCATCTTCATATCTCAAAACAATTATCAAGCATCAATCTTTTCTTAGTATTCAACGCACTCAAAAGAAAGTTTTACAAATCTTGAATACCAAGCATATTATTATTAAACAAATTACCATGCTATTAAAGACTCTCAAAATAATCTAAGTGAAGCATGAGAGATCAATAGTTTCTTTGAAACAAATCCACCACCATGCTCTAAAAGATAGAAGTGAAGCACTAGAGCAAAACTATAAAGCTCAAAAGATATAAGTGAAGCACATAGAGCAAAACTATAAAGCTCAAAAGATATAAGTGAAGCACATAGAGTATTCTATCAAATTCCAATTTATGTATGGCTCTCTCAAAAGGTGTGTACAGCAAGGATGATTGTGGCACACTAACAAACAAATACGCAAATAATACAAGATGCTCCAAGCAAAACACATAGCATGTGGTGAATAAAAATATAGCTCCAAGTAAAATTACCGATGGAAGTAGACGAAAGAGGGGATGCCTTCTGGGGCATCCCCAAGCTTTGACTTTTTGGTGTCCTTGGATTATCTTGGGGGCTCCATGGGCATCCCCAAGCTTAGGCTCTTGCCACTCCTTGTTCCATAATCCATCAAAAGATTTCACCCAAAACTTGAAAACTTCACAACACAAAACTCAATAGAAATCTCGTGAGCTCCGTTAGCGAAAGAAAACAAAAGACCACTTCAAGGTACTGTAATGAACTCATTGATTATTTATAATGGTGCTAAACGTACTGTATTCCAACTTCTCTATGGATTATAAACTATTTTACTAGCCATAGATTCATCAAAATAAGCAAACAACACAGGAAAAACAGAATCTGTCAAAAGCAGAACAGTCTGTAGTAATCTGTAACTAGCATAAACTTCTGTAACTCCAACAACATCTACCAAAATAGGACGACCTAGAAAATTTGTTTATTGATCAGCAGCAATTGGAATCAGTATTTTATCACGTTCTGGTGATTTTTAACAATTGTTTCCGTGAACACAAAGATTCTGGAAATTACAGCAAGATCAAAAAACTATCATCCAAGAAGATCCTATAGGTCTAACTTGGCACAAACACTAATTAAAACACAAAACCACATCTAAACAGAAGGTAGATGGATTATTTATTACTAAGCAGCAAGGAAAAATATTGGGTTGTCTCCCAACAAGCACTTTTCTTTAAAGCCTTTTTAGCTAGGCATTGAGATTTCAATGATGCTCACAAGAAAGACAAGAATTGAGGCACAAAGAGAGCATCATAAAACATGTGACAAACACATCTAAGTCTAACATATTCCTATGAATAGGCATCTTATAGGCAAACAAATTATCAAGGCAAGCAAAAACTAGCATATGCAAGTAAGCGGAAAGAAACAATAGCAATCTCGACATACAAGAGTTAATTTAGTAACATGAAAATTTCTACAACCATATTTTCCTCTCTCGTAATAATTACATGTAGGATTATAAGAAAATTAAACAATATAGCTATCACAAAACATATTCTTAACATGATCCACATGCATGCAAAGTTGACACTCTTCCAAAATCGTGGGATTAACATTAACTAAAGTCATGACCTCTCCAAACCCACTTTCAATATTATTGCAAAAAATATTATCAATCTCATATTCATCATGGGGATTAAATAAATTTTCAAGATCATAAGAAGAATCACCCCAATCATGATCATTGCAACAAGTAGTAGACATAGCAAAACTAGCGTCCCCAAGCTTAGGGTTTTGCATATTATTAGCACAATTGACATCAAGAGAATTTATTGTAAAATCATTGAAATCATGCTTTTCATTGAGGGAGCTATCAAGCATGGGTGCAATAGCAATGATCTCATTTTTAACATAAGGAACTACAGAAAATTCGTCTTCATAAACATTGGCATCATGGCCACAAGAATAGCAAGCATCATGTTCATCAAGGAATATTGCATAAGAAGTTAGGAGATCCAGGAGTACCAACTATACCATCCTCCATTAAAAGAAACTATGTTAAAACTGCTTTATGTGACCTTGGAGCCGGTGTTAGTGTTATGCCTCTCTCTTTATATCGTAGACTTGATTTGAATAAGTTGACACCTATTGAAATATCTTTGCAAATGGCTGATAAATCAACTGCTATACATGTCGGTATTTGTGAGGATGTGCCTGTTGTGGTTGCAAACGTTACTATTTTAATGGACTTTGTTATTCTTGATATTCCCGAGGACGATAGTATGTCTATTATTCTTGCAAGACCCTTTTTGAATACTGCAGGGGCTGTTTGTCGGTGTAAAAAAAGAGGGGTGCACTTTTTGTACCCCTTTACCTGTGCACGAGCAGTCAGAGCCGCGCCCACGACCACACCAAGCAGAGCAGGGGAGGTGAGCCAAGGTAAGGCCGAAGCCCGAGACAATCAAAGCAACGCCAAGGCCAAGACCACGAAGAGCAGAGGGACGAAGCAGGTTGCCGGGGCAACCTCAGTGGCCCCGGCAAGATCCTTGCCGGGACAGCTCGCCCCACACCAATAGAGCAAGCCACCCTTGAGCCCACGACTGCCGGCACCACCATCAACGTGGGGCCAGGGCTCGGGAAGGCACCTCTATGGTGGCATGCAGATCTTTGTGAAGACATATTCAAGATCCGATGAGGATTAGAAGACGACAGTCCTCGGCAAGATCCTTGCCGAGGAAGGCTACCAGACCCCCGGCAAGACCCTTGCCGGGGACGATAGCGTGCCACGGCAAGACCCTTGCCGGGCCACCCAGCAAGGCCCTCACCAAGGACGCCAGCAGGGCCGCCGCCAGTTCGCCGACGAAACAAGCTTCCACCACCGTTCGCATGCGCTGCCCAACCAGGCAGCATGCAGCTCCCAGGCCAATTCGTCAAGCGCCTGCGTGGCGGCATGCAGATCTTCGTGAAGGCTCCACCATCGCGCCACCTCAGCTGCCTGCCTTCCTACATGGCACCGCACGCATCGCTGGCAAGGGCGCGTGTCGGAGCGAGGAGGAGCGGCGAAGGACGGGACGGGCCTCGCCCCCGTCCCCGATAAAGCAAAGGGACACCTAAGCGATGCATTAAATGCATCTTGTCCTATAATACGAGGGATAACCTCGCAACACGTACACCTTTCCACCTCCCGTGTGCCACTGTGGCAACCCCTTTTCTTATAAAAGGAGGCCCGAGGCGACCAGGAGAAGGATTCGGCTCTTTCGAACCACACGCTGATCACAGCTAGTTGGAGGGCTCAAGAACTCTCAGAAATACACCCACCAAAGCAGGCCAAGGGTTTTACGCATCCTCGCGGCCCGAACCTGGGTAAACAATCCTTGTGTTGTCTACTAACCCTGCCCTCCTCACCACCCTGTGCCCCGGCAACCGTAGTAGGGATTCTTGTGATCCCATAGGTGTTGTTCCACACCGACATCTTTGGCGCGCCAGGTAGGGGCGCAGGATCTGGTCTGGTAGTTGGCCTGGCAGTTCTTCGTCGCTTTCGGTTTCTGAGAAGAAGGTGACTGGAGAAACGACGCCGGCTCGGCAACATAAAAGCTAAGTTATTCAGAGCCTTGGATTATTTCCTTTTGCACTTGAGGTTATCGTCCTCGGAGATCTGGCCTATGTATGGGAAACCTACACACAAAGGGGCACCCCGCGATTGGCAACGCCTTTGTTCTGTTTCGAGTCCGCTCAACAGCTCAAAGCTGCTGCGTCGAGAACGACGGGGTAGCCTTCCGCACCTGGAAACGCTCCTGGCTCTGACTCGAGTCAACCTCGATAGTTCGGGCGGCCGCGCTAAGGGCGGCAAGGTGGTCCGCCCGGCAGCAAGCACACCCGGCAGGCCAATGGGGATCCTCCCCAAGACGCTGCCTTGGGTTTACGCGCCGGTGAGCCTACCCAGTAACGTAGGGTGGATATACAAAGGAAAATCAAACAGGAAAATAACATGCATAATCTTTGAAAGTCTTTGCGAGTTATATTACATCAAATTGTTGCTGCGGTTCTAACTAGAGATAGTGATTGTCTTGGTTGTGAACCTGCAGCGGCGATAAAGGACGGGATGCCCAATCCCGGCGTTGGCCCTCCACCCTCAGAATTCCGCCGACACGGCTGACGATGGGCTTGATGCGCTCCCTGAGCGGTGCGAGGTCAGTATCCTCCGACAAGCTCTCGAGCGCGGCGTCGAAGTTAAGGTCGGGGTACCAGTGCGCCACCTTGGTGAGAACCTTGGTCATGGCACCCTGGCAAAGCCTCCGGGACTCCTCTGCCAGCGAGGCCTCCTGGTTGGCGTGGAGCCGCTCCAAAGCACCAACGACCTTCTCAAAGAACAAGGTCAGGCTGCAGTTGGCGCTCACGCTCCGCTCCGGGATGTACCTCACGTCTGGCATCCCCATGATGGCCAGCTACGCGGCGGCTTGGTTCGCGACGGTGGCAAGGCGATCGAGCCAATGTTTCTCGCCCGCCACGTGATCCGCGAAGTTGAGGCCCCTCGTTAAATCGCAACTCCTTCTCGGCCTCCAGCTCCTTGGCCAGGGTCCCCTCTCGGGTCTTGGCCTCCTCCAGCACCTTCTCGAGATCCTCCAGCTTCAGCTTGAGATCTCTGACGGAGTTGTTGGCCTCGGAGAGCTCCCCAGCCTTGCTGACGACCGCGCCCTGCGCCTCTGTCAGAGCACTGTTAAGCGTGTCCCTCTCCTGGGACAGCTTCAGCGCCTGCTCCTTCAGCCCGTCGCGCTCCACCTCCAGCTTCTTCACCTTGCCGGCGTGAACCTGGGCCTGGGCATTGAGTGCCTCTTTGTGCCTCTGCTCCAGCTCACTGGTCCGTCGCAGGACAAGCTTCTCCACCTCTGCATCCTTGCCATGAAGCGTGGCGGCAAGCTTCTCCTCGCACATAGCAAGGTCCTCCTCCTGGGAGTGCAGCGCGGCCTCGTGCTGAGTACGGGCGGCTTCGGCGGCCGCGGCCAAGTTCTTCCCCGTCACCTGAGCCTTCTCGACGTCGGCGAGCTTCATGGTGAGCTCCACGTCGCGCTTGGCCAGCTCGACCTGAGCGGCCTTGAGCTCCTGGTGGGCCTCGCAGAACCAGTCCTGCGTCTCGGCAACGCGCTCCTGGAGGTCCGCCTCCGCCTTCTCCACCACCGCCGTCCTGGACTTAACCTTGTCCAGGCAGGCGCGGTGGAACGCCTGGAGCTTCCGGAAGCTGGCGCCCATGACGTGGAGGAGCCGCTCCTCCTGCGAACTGTCGCCGCCAACAATCGGCTCGTCGATGACTTCAAGCCCGGCAGCGGCAACCACCTCGTCGTCGAACACCTCTCCCCCAACGGGTGTCCTGGTGCTCGACGCGCCTGGAAGGTGGATGAACAAGTCATCACTCACCCTCAGGTACTTGCCGGAGCCGGAAGCAGCAGAGGAGGAAGGCCGGTCACCAGCCTCCTCCTCCTCCTCCTCGGCAGCGGCCCCGCCGGCTTCCCTGGCAGGCCCCTTGTCGGCTTCCTGAGCGGCAGCCTTGTCGGCCTCCCCGGTAGGCCCCTCGGCGCCATCCTCGGCAGCGTCTTTGGCGGCCTCCTCGGCGGCGATCTTCTCGACGTCCGCCTCGGCAGCCTTGGCGACGCCCTCGATGACGGCGTCCACATCCTCTGGGTTCACCGAGGAGGAATCTGGACACCGTAGAAGGGTGTGAGGCAAGGCCAAGACCAAGAACCGGAAAGAAAAATAAGTAGGGACGAACGGCGAACGACTTACCGGTGCTAGCGCCCGGCTGGGAAACGGAAGTTCCCTCCCCGCCAACATTTGGCGTCGAGGCAACGCCGCCAGCGCCCAAGTTCTCTTCCTCCTCCTCCATGTGTGTGGGCCCGGTACTTGGCGCCCTTGCCGGGGACGTCCCTCGGGGCGGCGTGGTCGATGGGGGCGGCGTGTTGGGAGTAGCCCTCTGTGGCTCCTACTGCTGCTCTCCTCCTGCATACCTGGCAAGGTCAGCACCAAAGTGTCGTCCCCTAGACACGTGTCGAAGAAGAAAGAATGATGGACTTACGCCGGGGGCTGTGCTGGGGGCTGCTGTCCGGGCTGCTCAACACCACCAACGGCGCCCTCGAAGTGCCGCGCCGGGGCTGGCCACCCAGCCGAGACCACAGCCCTCTTCACTCTCTGGGCCAGCGTCTCCACGTCCCTGCAAAGATTACGACAAGTCAAGGCAAGCAACACAGAGTGAGGGGGCAGAGATAACGAAAAGGAGCCAGATGCTTACTCGTCGTCCGCCTCCTCCTCTGTTGTTTTCATCTTCCTCCTCGGGAAGAGGGATCCATAATCGAAGGTGACCTCCGTGTCAACATCCGCCGGAGGAGGGAAGGGAGGCAGCGTCTGGGCACGCTTGGATGAAGAAGGGGTGGATGTCTTCTTCTTCACCGTGACCTTCGCCGGCTTCTTCGCCCCTGCGGCCCTCGTGTGGGGACAGGACCCCTCCAAGGTTAGCTGCGGCTGCGCAGCCCTGCCGGGCCAGACCGGCTCGCCAGAACTGGCCCGCCGCTTGACGCGCCCTCTCCCCATAGCCGGCGCCGGGCCTGCAGTTTTGTCCTCCTCCTCCGACGACTCGTCGGTCACATCCTCAACCAGAGGAGCCTCGGTGTCGTGCTGCTGGCTCCCCTGGCGGCTGCCGCCCACCGGGCGAGCTCCTCCTCCTCCGCGGTCGTCGCGGCCTTGTCCTCCACACCGCCGGCGCTGCCGGCCTCCCGAGCAAGTTGTGCCTCCCTCGCCCTGGTGGCAATGTAGTCCAACTCCGCCTGGGTGGTGTCCTGGACGAGCAGCCGCTTGGCGTCGGTGTTGACGTACCCCTCATGCAGGGTATCAAAGAACTGCTGCACTTCGGCGTCCTCCGGCTCCTTCCAGCTCGGATCGGGGCCATGCACGTTGCAGTCCGGTATCATGGCAATGATCTCAGACCGACGCGAATTGTTGCACAACGGGACCACCCCCGTTGGCATCTTGAACAAAGGCCCCTTGAGGACCTTGCTGACCTTCACGGCGGCCCTCGCAACCTTGCCGGTCCACTCGACCTCGCCGTCACGGCCCATGATGACCCACAAGTATAGGGGATCTATCGTAGTCCTTTCGATAAGTAAGAGTGTCGAACCCAATGAGGAGCAGAAGGAAATGATAAGCTGCTTTCAGCAAGGTATTCTCTGCAAGTACTGAAATAAGTGGTAACAAACATTTTTGTGATAAGATAATTTGTAACGAGCAACAAGTAACAAAAGTAAATAAGGTGCAGCAAGGTGGCCCAATCCTTTTTGTAGCAAAGGACAAGCATGGACAAACTCTTATATAAGGAAAAGGGCTCCTGAAAGTGCAACTATCCCTGGGTGGTTTTGGTAATTCCTAACAACATATAGCTCATTGAGCTAACATTATTCCAAGATTAATATTTCAGGAAAAGCTCAATGAATGGCATGGCATGGATGAGGAAAGTGGATCCCTCAAAATTCTAAGTACAAAAAGTTTGGCTCAAGCTTGAAGCTCAAGACTCTACATTTTATATTTTTGTGTAATCTCTCTGTTCCCTTCGTAACATTTTGGTACAACCGAGATGAGCTATCGGTCCCACCGAGATTGCAATGTAAACTCTTTGTTTCCCTTTTGTAACATTTCGGTCTCACCAAGATGAGTGAATCGGTCCCACCGAGTTTACCTAACCAACTCTCTGGGTTAGCTTATTACCGAAATCGGTCCCACCGAGTTTGTGTAATCGGTCACACCGAGATTACGTTATGCCCTAACCCTAACCATATCGGTCCTACCGAGTTGCATCTCAGTCCCACCGAAAATCCTAACGGTCACTAGGTTTGCCGAATCGGTCCGACCGAGTTTAACCATTCGGTCCCAGTGAGTTTGGCAAATTGTGTGTAACGGTTAGATTTTGTGTGGAGGCTATATATACCCCTCCACCCACTCTTCATTCGTGGAGAGAGCCATCAGAACATACCTACACTTCCAATACACATTTTCTGAGAGAGAACCACCTACACTTGTGTTGAGGTCAAGATATCCCATTCCAACCATATGAATCTTGATCTCTAGCCTTCCCCAAGTTGCTTTCCACTCAAATCTTCTTTCCACCAAATCCAAATCCTGTGTGAGAGAGTTGAGTGTTGGGGAGACTATCATTTGAAGCACAAGAGCAAGGAGTTCATCATCAACACACCATTTGTTAATTCTTGGAGAGTGGTGTCTCCTAGATTGGCTAGGTGTCACTTGGGAGCCTCCGATAAGATTGTGGAGTTGAACCAAAGAGTTTGTAAGGGCAAGGAGATCGCCTACTTCGTGAAGATCTACCGCTAGTGAGGCAAGTCCTTCATGGGCGACGGCCATGATGGAATAGACAAGGTTGCTTCTTCGTGGACCCTTCGTGGGTGGAGCCCTCCGTGGACTCGCGCAACCGTTACCCTCCGTGGGTTGAAGTCTCCATCAACGTGGATGTACGATAGCACCACCTATCGGAACCACGACAAAAACATCCGTGTCTCCAAATGCGTTTGAATCCTCCAGACCCTTCCCTTTACATTCTTGCAAGTTGCATGCTTTACTTTCCACTGCTCATATACTCTTTTGCATGCTTGCTTGAATTGTGTGGAGATTGCTTGACTTGTGCTAAGATAGCTAAAATCTGCCAAGAACTAAAATTGGGAAAAGGCTAGATTTTTATTTGGTCAAGTAGTCTAATCATCCCCCCTCTAGACATACTTTCGATCCTACAAGTGGTATCAGAGCTTTGGTCTCCATTTGCTTTGATTTCCGTAGCTTTTGGCGGTCATAGCCTTGGTTTCACAACCTAGGAGAGTATGGCGTTTAGCAAGGGAAATTATCACCGTAAAGGTCCTTACTTTGATGGTACTAATTTTGCTAATTGGAAGTAAGATGAAAATGCATATTCTTGGACATAACCCCGCCGTTTGGGCTATTGTGTGTATTGGCTTGCAAGGTGAATTCTTTGATGGGAAAGAACCAAACCGTGAAGCTACTGCAGAAGAGTTGAAAATGCTGCAATACAACGCTCAAGCTTGTGATATCCTCTTCAACGGATTGTGCCCCGAAGAATTCAACAAAATCAGCCGTCTTGAGAATGCAAAGGAAATTTGGGATACTTTGATTGATATGCACGAAGGTACCGACTCCGTCAAGGAATCCAAATTGGATGTGCTTCAAAGTCAACTTGACAAGTTCAAAATGAAGGATGGTGAAGGTGTCGCTGAAATGTACTCTAGGCTTGCTCTTATCACAAATGAGATTGCCGGCTTAGGGAGCGAAGAGATGACCGATAGATTCATCATCAAGAAGATCCTAAGAGCCTTGGATGGAAAATATGATACCGTGTGCACATTGATCCAAATGATGCCAAATTACAAAGATCTCAAGCCAACGGAAGTCATTGGAAGAATTGTTGCTCATGAGATGTCACTCAAGGATAAAGAGGAACTTCACAACAAATCAAGTGGTGCTTACAAAGCCTCATGTGAAGCCCCCACATCATCGAATGAGAAACAAACCTTTAATGAAGGATTGAGCTTAATGGTGAAGAACTTCAACAAGTTCTACAAGAGTAGAAGCAAAGAGAGAAGCTCCAAGTCAAGGTCCTACAATGACAAAAGATCTTCTAGTCGAGAGCGAAACTGCTACAATTGTGGAAGGCCCGGACACTATTCCAATGAGTGTACGGCCCCCTACAAGAGAAGAGAAGAAGTAGAAGAGAAGAATCACCATCTAGAGAAAGAAGGAGTAGAGATGATCGTTATGAACGAAGACCCTCACGGAGAAGCAAGGATTCGGAAAGAAAGTACAAGTCACCAAGGAGCTACACAAAACAAAGACATCAAACTCATGTTGGTGAATGGGTATCCGGCTCCGACTCCGACAACCACTCCGAGAGAAGCTATCACTCCGACTCCGAATATACTCAAGATGAAGGTGTTGCCAGTCTAGCACTTGTGACAACCAACTCCTACGACATATTTGACTCACCAAATGAAGGAGTTGGAACATGCTTCATGGCTAAAGGCCCAAAGGTATCACACCCCGAGTATGTTGATTTCAATAGTGATGAAGATGACTTGTTAGGTGATGATGATTTACTATGATGAAACGTCAATTAATCATGCTAATCAAGATAAAACGAATGACAATGATAAGGAGAAGATTGAGAACTTTTAAGGACTCATGAGAAATTACGCTTTGAAAAGCTCAACCTTGAGAAAGAGCATGAGTTCTTAAAAGCAATCAATGATGATCTTCATAAGAAAAGTTCTTCTTACATTGCCAAGCGTTTACTCTTATCCACTTACATGCCTCAAGTCAAGTCTAGTAACAAGAACAAGAAAGATTCTTCCTCTAGTAGTAACAATAATCATGCTAAATCCAATATTGTTGCTTCTAGTAGTTCTCTTGATTCCACTAATGATTCTCTTAGCCAAGTTACACTTGAGCAAGAAAATAGCTTATTGAATGGAATTATAGAGAAAGGTGTTTACAAGAGCCTTGCCGGAAGTAAGCAATTCGAGGAAACTGTACGCAAGAAAGGAAGGCACCGGAAGAACCAAGGTGTTGGTTTTGAACGAAAGTTCAATGCCAATGGAGTTGAGTGGGAAGAAGATCAATACCCCAAGACGAAGTTTGTTCCTCAACAAGAGAAGTATGACCCTACTTCTTTCAAAGGGACACAAGCTCAAGATGATCTTCCACCACAAGACCACAAGCAAAAAGGCAAGGACAAGCTTCAAGAGGAAATTGATGCATTTGAAGAAGCTCCTAAGCCCTTGGTCAAGTGGGTTCCCAAGACTACTTCAAGTTCCACTTCATCAAGTACAACTACAACACCGAGGATTCCCGTCAAGATGGTGTGGATCCCGAAGAACAAGAACTAGAGAGTTCTTGAGGGTGACTCCGCCAACATACTTCACTCTTATCATCTTGGCAAGAACAAGTGCAATCAACTTCCACATCTTGCACTAGTTCAAGGAGTCACAAACCCTCTTGTTGGTAAGACAAGGGACAAGGTAACCTAAAAGCTTTCATAGACATCATCTTGTGTGTGCATCACTCTATGTCTATGGATATCCTTGTTTGTTCCTTATGGGACTAACCCGTGTAGGTATTGAAAGTGCAACTCACTCCAATGGATAGCTCCAAATGATCTACATCAACATTGAGCATCCACATCTTCAACATCTACATGAAGTCATCATCGACAAAACCCAAGGTTAGTTCATCCCTCTTAGGGGATCTCACATCTAGGGGAGCTTTACTCTAAGAATTGAGCTAAAGCAACTCTAATGGTGTGAACACAACAATGCTTTATGTAAAAGTGGTAACCCCACTTGTGCTTAAAGCAGCAGTATGACCTATGATCAAATGTTCTCATTTGACTCCTAAGTCAATATACTCATATATAGATGACCTATTCATCGCAAATTGTTTGATAGATGCTAGAATTGGTTGTGCATGCTTTGCCACATATTTCAATTACCATTTTATTGTGTGAGCATGTTGATTGCATATTTTACTCATTCGAGGACATCCACTTGTTGTTTTGATTGATTGATTGGTTTTCTTTTCTTTTGCCAAGTGGATGGACAAGAATGCCTAAGAATCCTCTCTAGCTATATATGCTTTTCTCGTCTCAAACTCTATTCATGCTACATCACAAAATTTGATCAAGTCAGATTCGAACCACTCTGTGTGAGGAGCACTCGGAGTCCCGATTAAATCATAGACTTAAACTTCCAAAACTTCTTTGTGTGTTTCGTCCCGACCGATTCCTCCATTTCGGTCATACCGAGATCACTAAAGTAGATCTAGGTTTTCAATCTCGGTGCAACCGATTTGAACTTTCGGTCACACCGAGTTGTCATGAATCGTCAACAGCTATGCATCTCGGTGCCACCGAGTTGTTCCACTCGGTCACACCGACAGGGTCGGGCTATATATACACACGGGCAAAATTTTGGAAATTTCTCCGAAACCCCTTCGCCCGCGCATAGCTCGCTCTGCCTCTTGGGTCTCCGGATCGTCCTCCTCATCGCCAGCCGCCTCCTGTCGCTGGTCTCCGACGCCGTCAACGGAATTCTTCCCCGCCGTTGCCGCCGTAGTGAGTTCATCGCCGAACTAGGGTATGGACTCGATCACTGTGCTATCCCCGTCTGATTCCTAGCACATTGTGTTCATTATGATTCTTACCACGATTGAAACGCTTCTATCCAGTCAAAACACTCCGTAGATTAGAGTTGAACCAAAAATTTAGGGTTAGATTTCCGCCGAAACCATCTCGGACCCACCGGGTTGCAGAACTCGGTTCCACCGATTCGGCCAAGGCCATTGCACATGTGGTTCTCGGTCTGACCAAGAATTGCAAATCGGTGTGACCGAGTTCAGGACTTTGTGAAACCCTAGCAGTCTCGGTGCCACCGAACTGTAACTCGGTCTGACCGAGTTCACTAGTTTTGGTTCCAACAATTGCTTCGGTATCACCGAGTTTGCAAATCGGCTGATCCGAAATGCTTTCTGTGGAAAACTAAAACTAAGTTTTTGACTCATTCTTTTGCAAAAATCTCTGTATTTTGTGATGCTCATCCAGTCTTTCTCATCTACAATCTATTCACAGGGTCTGCAGTTAGTGTTTGCAACATGTCTGACCAGAGTGACAGCCAGAACAAGTCAGAGGAGTAGTTGCACATGAGTGAGGCACTAGGCCCTCTAGCAGCTCAGATGAGGGTAGCAGAAGCACCCCAAGCAATTTGCCAAAGGCTGCCACTAGAGCAAGCAAGAAAAGAACTTCAGAATCTGAGGATGAAGATTATGTGGCAGAGGAAGAGGAAGCCACATCAAAGAAGAAAGTGCTGAAAAAGGAATATGGCTCAGCGGCAGCCACAAAGCCAGGTATGCAGAAGAAGGCACCAGCAAGAAGAGTTCCCACTTCCAAACCTAGGAAGGTTGCCACTGGAGAAACCATAAAGTTTACCATTGAGTCAGAAGAGGAAGCTATTGGCCAAGATAAGAAGAAAAAGAGAGTCAGAACCACTACTGCCAGAGTCTTGGCAAACCCTCTATGAGGAGATATGTCGCGACCGGGTTTTCCGGGTATTAAATTTCCAGAAAATGGCCGTTGTGCTCACCAGCCCCAGGATAACTGTTAGCTGATGAGGCACCAACTTGATACAGAATTTCCAAGCAAAATACAGAAATATGTAGTACAAGACCATTCTGGTCTGTGATTACAACAAATGGTTTCTAGTGGTTGATGGCGGAAGCGGTTTGTGGATCATCAGTGGAACTCCATTTCCCACGGGAACAACTGACCAGGTTAACTCCTATCTTCGCGAGGCTGCTATCACTGTTCCTTAGGTTCCGAAATGGTCGGCACGGTCGCTCCTCTCCGTGCAAGGAAATCTGGCCAAGACAATAGCCAGGGACAAGCCAGTGAGTACTTTGAATGTACTCGCAAACATTATGAACACAGGTATAATATAACAATGATATGCTGGAAAATATCTTATGCTCATGATGTCAATCACAAAAGATAAATAAAACTCTGATGTGTGCTAGCATGTTATTTGTGAATATGCAATAACATGGTAGTATTAAAATGATTATGAAATAAATAACAAACATGTTACCACGATCGAGTCTTAGCGACACCACATAAAGGGCTTATAAAAGAAATGCCACAATTCAGGCGTCTCAAATGACACCGCATAAAGGGCTTTAAAAGAAATGCCACAGTCGGGCGTCTCAGCGACACCACATAAAGGGCTTTAAAAGAAATGCCACAGTCGGGCGTCTCAGCGACACCACATAAAGGGCTTATAACTAAATAAAAATAATGCCGCAGTCGGGCGTCTGAGCGACACCACGTAAAGGGCTTATATAAAATGAATGCGGTGAACATCCAGGGGGTAGAACCGTCCCCGGGATACTCAATGATTCAAATAATATAAAGGGGTTAGTCCATAATAATAATCATCCATGATAATAATCATCATCATCACATGTCACAAGTTGTAATACCATTTCTGATTTAGCAGTTTCACCTCCGAAGAACGACACTAAGACCGACACTTGGCCCTTCCCAGACTGTAATCCTTAACCATGGACACGGCTAT
Source organism: Aegilops bicornis (assembly GCA_021605145.1). Lineage (NCBI taxonomy): Eukaryota > Viridiplantae > Streptophyta > Magnoliopsida > Poales > Poaceae > Aegilops > Aegilops bicornis. Next base: position 353,615,011 of record CM038669.1, on the reverse strand, counting down.
TCGAATAGGTCTTAATCTCTGCAGAGGGTGTACTCTGTACCCACGAGTAACGGATTCCTTTAGCCCATCGGGACTAATTCCGTCTACGGTCTTTTAAATGAAAACGCACCTGACTTGCACACACCAGCTTAACTCACTGGTGTCTGGAATCACCCACGACACCCGTTAAGCAAAACTCTAAGTGGGGAGGCTACAACCTCGATTAGCATGGGATCACAAAACTTATACCGCGCGCAAAAACTGGGGAGCTACCCCCTCGGCTACAACCAAAACACCCATGCCCCCTGACCGGATGACTGGCTTTAATCCATGGTCGTGGCATCCTCATCCCGGCCCCTCTGTACGGTGTGTGCCAGAAAGGGGTTGACAGATTACTGAACCGTACTCTACTTGTGTAGAGACGAGTGGTAGTACGAAACAAGTATGGGGGTTACTGGAACAAGACTCGATCTACTACGACTCAGGAGGTTTATAAATTTCTCCGCATGACATGTATAACAAAAATATTTCAACCAACCTAATCACCGCTCACTATACCTCACTATGCCATACCGGACAAAACCGTCCCGACGGAGACCGGCGACAAACTCATGCCTACCCAAGGCAGAGGTTTTCCAGATTCCTTCCTAAGATGCATGCAAGGCCCATGAGGATGATTATCATCACCAGTGTGTTCCTTTCCAACAGCATGGAAATCACTAGTATGCATTCATGCATATGATCATATCACATGAAATAACAAGTTCTCCGAAGTGAGGTGGTGTTGTAAATGTGTCAACGAACACACCAAAATATCATGCCGGGGTTCAGAATGCTTGCCTTCAATGTGCGGAAAGGCAGGGTGCACTCCAAACTTTTGAAAGTTTGCTTCTCTCTCTCCAAAGTCCTATTTAAATAAAATTTGAATCAACACACAAATTCAAAAACAGCACAAAAAGTTGTTTGAATTTTTTTTCAAATAAATCTTAAAATAAACTTGGTTAAATTTGAGAGAGGTAGGAAAAAGAATCAATTTAATTGGAGTTGTATTTAAAAAGATACAACAGGTCAAAGTTTGGTCAAAATCTGTTATTTAAAACAAAACATAAAAGAAAACGTTTCGGGCAGAATACGTCTTCGAAACGGGGAGACGTACTCGGGGTTTTACGCTTCCACTTAAACACATGGAGGCGGGGCTGGGTCTCTGGCAGTGGGTCCAGGGGGCCCACTGGTCAGGTTTGACCAGTCCCCACTCCCTCCTCTTCTCTGCCCGAGCAGAGGCTGGGCGTCCGGCGATCGTCGCCGATGAACGGCGGTTCTTCGCGGGCATCCGAGTGTAGGAATGGATCTTCCACTCCTAGGCAGTCCTCCCGGTGGTCGTAGGGTCGCCGGGGGTGGAGGGAGTCGCCGGCGGCGAGCTTCGCGGCGGAGGAGGCTCCGGGGACAAAGTGAGTTTGGGGCTGTGGTGGTCTCCGACCAAAATTGAGCGTGGGGTTGCACTCGCGAGAGGGAGGGAGAGCTCTTGGTGAAGAGAGTGGAGAGGGGGAGGCACTGGTGGCGACGGAATCGGCCGGGACTTGGCGGAGACCGAACCGGCCGGACTCGGGGAAGATGGCCTTCCCCTCCTCGACTGCTGGCCAAGGTAGCACTAGGAAGATCATTTGAGATTTCTCGAGGACTCAATTGAGCTCCAAGGCCCTTATATAGGCGGTGGAGGTCGGTTCCAAGGCAGTCGGCGATAAGGACGACGGCGAACCGCCTCCCTGTAGCGTCAGGGCATCGTGGCGACGACGGGAGCTAGCCGACGAGCGAGGGGATAAGCTTGCGCTACTCACAAGGGCAGGTGGCGAGCCGGGGTGGCTTTGGCGGCGCCAACCGTGGCAGGGGCGCGCTGCGGACGCCGGCGTGCCGCCAAGAGCTCTGTCGGCGATGATGTAGGCTACCAGGGCGGCTTGGCGCGTTGCGGTGAGAAGGGGAGTGCGTGGCGTGGCGCTACAGAGCGGGCCAAAAACTAGGGGCGCGACGCGGCGGTTTCGGATGAGTGGCTGCAGTTGGCGCGCTCTGGGCGCGCCCAGTGCACGCCCACCAACTGCTTGGTGAAATGCCACGGCACTCCAGAGCGCTCGGGCGAGGTTGGCAAGCAACAGGATAAGTTTAGTGATAGAGGGAAGCTCAAGGGACAAGGTGGTTTGGTCAGGTGGCCAAGTTCACAATGCCAACAACAACTCATGTCAAATCTGATCATGCACTCCAGGTGTTTGACAAAATGCCACAGGCACCAAGGCATTTCTTGGAGTGGCCAATCCTTCCAGATCAGTGTCTCCTTGGATGCACAAGAGGGTGGTGAGGTTAGTTTGTGAAAAGCACAAACTTGCTAGTGCAAGTTTTGCAGAACTTCATATCTGGACAGGAGGTGAATGGTATTGTTACATGAACCAAAAATGATCAAATGAGTGCATGCTCCTGGACTTAGGGGTTTAGCATGGATGACTACAAGTAGGAGGAAGAATCTAGGGCCAAAGAGCAAGCAAGACTATGGTTGCTGTACAAATCACCATGTTGGACCAGAATGAAGATGAGGTTGATTCACTCAAAATTTTCAAAGAACAACACTAGGTTTTTGCATAAAGTTGAATCATTTGCTACTACCAACACCCCATAATTTTGGTGGAAGCTAGAAAGAAATATTTAAATGAGTTGCAGTGCAAAATTGCCTTTGGACCAGTGAAGAAAATTGGGTGTAGAGCTCAAAATATTTCATGAACAAAAGATATTTTTGCATAAAAGTGATTTCAAAACATCACCTGACATCTCCAAATTTTGGTTGGAATTTTAAGTGAATTTATCAAATGGTTGTAGTTCAAATATGGCCATATAATCTTGAAAAAACTATTTTTTCAAGAAAATAAAGATCAAGCAAATTAATTATGTAATTAGTTCTACTAAGAAAGTTTTCCTTGAGAGGTTTAACAAGTCCAATATCATATTTGAAAAGTTTTCTTTTTGGGGGAAACTCCATAATAACAAGAGAGAAAAAGGTCAAAAAAATCAAAAGGGAGCCTAGAAAATAAAAAATTTCTTTCTTGGCAAAATTTTAATTAACAAAACAAGGTTAAAATTTTGGGGTGTCACAAGAGATTCAAAAGAAGAAGAAGAAGAAGAAGAGGTTGCTGCACCAGCACCTAAGGCCCAAAAGCTTATGGGTGATGCGATCAGGACAGGGGCTGCTTCATCAAAGCCCAAAGAAGCACCCAAAGCTGCCTCCAAGCCCAAGACTGCACCAAAGAGGAATACTAGAAACATATCTGCTGCTGAGAAGAACAAGGCCCCAGTGCCTGAGACTGTTGTTGATGATGAAGATGATGAAGGACAAGTCATGAGGAAGCTCAAACCCAAGATTCCAGACCACAATGATGCTCATCCTGTGGCTGAGAACATGAAGATCAGGAGAGACTCAGGACTGAGGAAATGGAGAGAGACAGATCCTTATGCTACCAGAAGAAGAACTGCTGTTGATTACAGGTTCCACACAAAGGAACAGCAAGATTTCTATGAGACAGTGCTGCTGGACAAGAAACCTATAGTGTGTGAAATGAGGTGGGTCGACTTGAAGTATATCAAGGAAAATGAAGAACACTATCCTGGAGTGTATGACAGCTTCAATGTGTGTGGAGTTGCAGACTTTGTTGGGCAGAAGCTCACAAACTGGAATGATGAGCTCATTATCCAATTCTACTCCACAGCACATTTCTATCCAGATGGCAGGATAGTATGGATGTCTGAAGGTACGAGATACCAATCAACTATTGAGGAATGGGCAAATCTGATCAATGCCCCAAAGGAAAGTGAAGATGACTTGGATGTTTATGCCAAGAAAAAGATGGATCACAATTCTATGTCACAGATGTACAAGAAGATCCTGCATAAAGCTCTTGAGACTTTCAAGTTTGGGTCAGTCCATTTTCTTCTGTCAGATCGCCAACGATCAACTGGATCCTAAGGCACACTCTTTTGCCCAAGTCAGGTGACCACAACATGATCAGAGGGCATGCAATTAATTTGCTACATATATTTGATGTGCCACAGAAGTTCAAGGTCATGAGCCTTATAGTTGAGACTATCAAGAGGACAGCAGCTGACCAGAAAAGAAGTTGTGGATATGCCCCACAGATCCAGGAGTTGATAAACTCAAAGATGGGCACATGCACATACTTGTTGGATAAGGAACACTTGCCTATCCACCCAGACTTCAAGGACAACCAAGTTGTGATGAATGAAGATGAACCCTCCTCAGTGCAAGCACAAGCAAAGAAGGAGAAGGAAAAGATGGAGAAAGCTGCCAAGATGCCAACCATGGAAGAGGCATCTCAGTATTTTCTAAAGAGCAAACAAGATCAGCTTGGCTACTTGATTGCATCCACTATGAGGATTGAGAAAGGACTGGCCACCCTAACTCAAAACCAGGAGAGCTTGGAAAGAATCATGGAGCAGAAGTTCTATGACATGGATGTGAAAGTAACTGAGATTCAGTCAGTTGTGGAGCAACTTCAGGATGACATGCAGGAGAGGAAGGGCAAGACAACAACTGAGGCATTTGCCAGAGTGCCTAGAGCTCAGAGATCATCTGCAGTGCCATTTCCTAACACTAGAGCCACCTCATCTGCACCAGCTACAGCTTCAGTGCCACCAGCTCCAGCATCTACTCCAACAGCTCCATCTACTTCAACTGAAGCCTTCGTCCTTGGCATTCTCCGGACACCACCACCTGAAGACCAAGCCTGAGAGACGACATAGTACTATGCATTTTCTAGGAACTTTTTGGTAACTTGTGGCCAAAGGGGGAGAAAAATGTATAGATCATAGGCTTCGAGAGAGAGAGTTTGCTTTTGTTCTCTCTTGTCTTCTTGGTTGAACTTTATTTGCTTGATTGAGATACTTTATGCTTGTTTGTGAAACTTGGATGATCATGTGTGTTTGATCATATGCTACATTAATGCTTGTTGGATGATACTATCATTTTATCCCTACTTTGATCATTCACTTTGCTTGGTGATGAGTGCATGTATTTAATTCTTATCATTTTGAGCGCTCCACCAAGATGTATGTGACATGGAAGAGTAACCCATGATCCTAACTCATTGTGCATTTGTAGTCCAAAGCAAATCTTAAGATATGCACAAATTTAGGGGGAGCTCTTGCTTTTCACATACTTCTCAAAGCGACAATATCTTTCACTCTTATTATCATTTGTCGAAGCTTTGATCTATATGTTGTCATCAATTACCAAAAAGGGGGAGATTGAAAGTGCAACTATCCCTGGGTGGTTTTGGTAATTCCTAAAACATATAGCTCATTGAGCTAACATTATTCCAAGATTAATATTTTAGGAAAATCTCAATGAATGGCATGGCATGGATGAGGAAAGTGGATCCCTCAAAATTCTAAGGACAAAAAGTTTGGCTCAAGCTTGAAGCTCAAGACTCTACATTTTATATTTTAGTGATCCAAGATCACATTGAGTCTATAGGAAAAGCCAATACTATCAAGGAGGGATGAGGTGTTGCTTAATGGCTTACTTGCTCAAAGTGCTTAGTGATATGCTCCAAAATCCTCAACTACCTTCCCACATCCACATATGACCTAAACCAAAAGTCAAACTTGGCCCCACCGATTCTTTCTATCCGGCGCCACCGAGTTTCAAATGTCATAGCCACTGCCACAAACCCTAGGCAAATCATTCTCACCGATAGGGATCTCGGTCTCACCGAGATGGGATTGTAATCTCTCTGTTTCCCTTCGTAACGTTTCGGTACAACCGGGATGAGCAATCGGTCCCACCGAGATTGCAATGTAAACTCTCTATTTCCCTTTTGTAACATTTCGGTCTCACCGAGATGAGCGAATCGGTCCCACAGGACCCCTCCAAGGTCAGCTGCGGCTACGCAGCCCTGCCGGGCTGGACCAGCTTGCCGGAACTGGCCCGCCACTTGACGCGCCCTCTCCCCGTAGCCGGCGTCGGGCCTGCGGTTTCGTCCTCCTTCGACGACGACTCGCCGGTCACATCCTCAACTAGAGGAGCCTCGGTGCAGGCGCTGCTGGCTCCCCCGGCAGCCGCCGCCCACCGGGCGAGCTCCTCCTCCTCTGTGGCCGTCGCGGCCTTGTCCTCCACACCGTCGGCGCTGCCGGCCTCCCTGGCAAGTTGTGCCTCCCTCGCCCTGGTGGCGATGTAGTCCAACTCCGCCTGGGTGGTGTCCTGGACGAGCAACCGCTCAGCGTCGGCGTTGACGTACCCCTCGTGCAGGGTATCAAAGAACTGCTGCACTTCGGTGTCCTCCGGCTCCTTCCAGCTTGGGTCGGGGCCATGCGCATTGCAGTCCGGCATCATGGCAATGATCTCGGACCGACGCGAATTGTTGCACAACAGGATCACCCCCGTTGGCATCTTGAACAAAGGCCCCTTGAGGACCTTGCCGACCTTCGTGGCGGCCCTCGCAACCTTGCCGGTCCGCTCGACCTCGCCGTCACGGCCCATGATGACCCACAAGTATAGGGGATCTATTGTAGTCCTTTCGATAAGTAAGAGTGTCGAACCCAACGAGGAGCAGAAGGAAACGATAAGCTGCTTTCAGCAAGGTATTCTCTGCAAGTACTGAAATAAGTGGTAACAAACAGTTTTGTGATAAGATAATTTGTAACGAGTAAAAAGTAACAAAAGTAAATAAAGTGCAGCAAGGTGGCCCAATCCTTTTTGTAGCAAAGGACAAGCATGGACAAACTCTTATATAAGGAAAAGGGCTCCTGAAAGTGCAACTATCCCTGGGTGGTTTTGGTAATTCCTAACAACATATAGCTCATTGAGCTAACATTGTTCCAAGATTAATATTTCAGGAAAAGCTCAATGAATGGCATGGCATGGATGAGGAAAGTGGATCCTCAAAATTCTAAGGACAAAAAGTTTGGCTCAAGCTTGAAGCTCAAGACTCTACATTTTATATTTTAGTGATCCAAGATCACATTGAGTCTATAGGAAAAGCCAATACTATCAAGGAGGGATGAGGTGTTGCTTAATGGCTTACTTGCTCAAAGTGCTTAGTGATATGCTCCAAAATCTTCAACTACCTTCCCACATCCACATATGACCTAAACCAAAAGTCAAACTCGGCCCCACCGATTCTTTCTATCCGGCGCCACCGAGTTTCAAATGTCATAGCCACTGCCACAAACCCTAGGTAAATCGGTCTCACCGATAGGGATCTCGGTCTCACCGAGATGGGATTGTAATCTCTCTGTTTCCCTTCGTAAAGTTTCGGTACAACCGAGATGAGCAATCGGTCCCACCGAGATTGCAATGTAAACTCTCTGTTTCCCTTTTGTAACATTTCGGTCTTACCGAGATGAGCGAATCGGTCCCACCGAGTTTACCTGACCAACTCTCTGGTTAGCTTATTACCAAAATCGGTCCCACCGAGTTTGTGTAATCGGTCACACCGAGATTACGTTATGCCCGAACCCTAACCATATCGGTCCTACCGAGTTGCATCTCAGTCCCACCGAAAATCCTAACGGTCACTAGGTTTGCTGAATCGGTCCGACCGAGTTTAACCATTCGGTCCCACCGAGTTTGGCAAATTGTGTGTAACGGTTAGATTTTGTGTGGAGGCTATATATACCCCTCCACCCACTCTTCATTCATGGAGAGAGCCATCAGAACATACCTACACTTCCAATACACATTTTCTGAGAGAGAACCACCTACACTTGTGTTGAGGTCAAGATATTCCATTCCAATCATATGAATCTTGATCTCTAGCCTTCCCCAAGTTGCTTTCCACTCAAATCTTCTTTCCACCAAATCCAAATCCTGTGAGAGAGAGTTGAGTGTTGGGGATACTATCATTTGAAGCACAAGAGCAAGGAGTTCATCATCAACACACCATTTGTTACTTCTTGGAGAGTGGTGTCTCCTAGATTGGCTAGGTGTCACTTGGGAGCCTCCGACAAGATTGTGGAGTTGAACCAAGGAGTTTGTAAGGGCAAGGAGATCGCCTACTTCGTGAAGATCTACCACTAGTGAGGCAAGTCCTTCGTGGGTGACGGCAATGATGGAATAGACAAGGTTGCTTCTTCGTGGACCCTTCGTGGATGGAGCCCTCCGTGGACTCGCGCAACCGTTACCCTCCGTGGGTTGAAGTCTCCATCAACGTGGATGTACAATAGCACCACCTATCGGAACCACGACAAAAACATCCGTGTCTCCAATTGTGTTTGAATCCTCCAAACCCTTCCCTTTACATTCTTGCAAGTTGCATGCTTTACTTTCCGCTGCTCATATACTCTTTTGCATGCTTGCTTGAATTGTGTGGAGATTGCTTGACTTGTGCTAAGATATCTAAAATCTGCCAAGAACTAAAATTGGGAAAAGGCTAGATTTTTATTTGGTCAAGTAGTCTAATCACCCCCCCCCCCTCTAGACATACTTTCGATCCTACAGCTCCCGAGGACACAGGGGAATATCATCAAGCTAGTTTTCATCACGTTCATATGATTCGCGTTCGGTACTTTGACAATTTGATATGTGGGTGGAGCGGTGCTTGGGTGATGTTCTTACTTGAACAAGCATCCCACTTATGATTAACCTCTATTGCAAGCATCCGCAACTACAACAAAAGTATTAAGGTAAACCTAACCATAGCATGAAACATATGGATCCAAATCAGCCCCTTAGGAAGCAACGCATAAACTAGGGTTTAAGCTTATGTCACTCTAGCAACCCATCATCTACTTATTACTTCCCAATGCCTTCCTCTAGGCCCAAATAATGGTGAAGTGTTACATAGTCGACGTTCACATAACACCACTAGAGGCTAGACAACATACATCTCATCAAAATATCGAACGAATACCAAATTCACATGACTACTAATAGCAAGACTTCTCACATGTCCGCAGGAACAAACGTAACTACTCACAAAGCATATTCATGTTCATAATCAGAGGGGTATTAATATGCATAAAGGGTATGAACATATGATGTTCCACCAAATAAACCAACTAGCATCAACTACAAGGAGTAATCAACACTACTAGCAACCTCCTAGTACCAATCCCGGACTTGGAGACAAGAATTGGATACAAGAGATGAACTAGGGTTTTGAGAGGAGATGGTGCTGGTGAAGATGTTGATGGAGATTGCCCTCTCCCGATGAGAGGAGCGTTGGTGATGACGATGGCGATGATTTCCCCCTCCCGGAGGGAAGTGTCCCCGGCAGAACAGCTCTGCCGGAGCCCTAGATTGGTTCCGCCAAGGTTCCGCCTCGTGGCGGCGGAGTTTCGTCCCGAAAGGTTGCTTATGATTTTTTCCTCGATGAAAGACCTCATATAGCAGAAGATGGCCATCAGAGAGCCAACAGGGGGCCCACGAGGTAGGAGGACGCGCCCAGGGGGGTAGGGCGCGCCCCCACTCTCGTGGCTAGGTGGGCCCCCCTCTAGTGAACTTCTTTCGCTCAATATTTTTTATTATTTCCAAAAATGACTTTCGTGGAGTTTCAAGACTTTTGGAGTTGTGCAGAATAGGTCTCTAATATTTGCTCCTTTTCCAGCCCAGAATTCCAGCTGCCGGCATTCTCCCTCCTTATGTAAACCTTGTAAAATAAGAGAGAATAGGCAAAAGTATAGTGACATAACGTGTAATAACAGCCCATAATACAATAAATATCGATATAAAAGCATGATGCAAAATGGACGATATCATTACGTCAATTTGGAAGAGCTGGCAGAAATGGGCGTCGCCATCATCACCACAGTTGTGGTCGAGGCCGGGCGGAGCCGCATGATGTCGGCGGGGTTCGTGAAGAGCCAGGCTGGCCTCCCCTTGTTATGCAGAGGAGCGATCCAGTGACGGATGAAGTCCTCCCCGATCATTTCAAGGGTGAGCCCGGCCTGGGTAAGCCGGAGAATCCTGGTGGTGGCAACCGTCAGCTTTCCGTCGTCGGCATCGACGTCACTCCAATCACTGTCGCGAACTGGCTGCGCCCGGTGAACTCTGCAGAACGCCGGCGGGTCATTCTCTTCGATCCAGCACCACCGGCCCCGCCATTCTTCCCACCTCTCCTTCATGGCGCCCGTCCGCACGCTCCTTGGATTTTGGGATCCAGACGATGCACCCCGAGATGGCACCCCCCATCTGGATCCGAGGGAAGAAGTAATGGCGGAAGAGCGCCGTGTTGGGGTGCACCCCAGCAAAGCCTTCATAGAGGTGCGCGAAAAGGGCCATGCACGCCACCGCATTCGGAGTAAAATCCAAGAGGCGGAAGCCGAAGGTGTGCATGATGTCGCTGAAGAAATCGGAGAAGGGGGGACAGAGCCCACAAGAAAAATAATCAACAAAGAAGGGGTACCGATTTGGGGAAGGCTCGGCACAGTCAGCGGGGATGACGCGCGTGGCTGGATGCCCCGCATTCTCCCCCCCCCCCCGTCTTCACTCCCCATAGGGGCCTAAAGGAGTCCCGAAGCTCGAACACGTCGACCATCGAGGGGAAGAAGAAGGCGGACTGCGTCCGCTGCCCCGCCAGCGCGCTCTCCGGTGGCTCCACAGCTCCGGCGGCCTTGGCCACCCCCTTGCCCTTGGTGGATTTTGGCGCCATAGCGGCTGGAGGAGGAGGGCAGGACAGAGGGCAGCGGAAGCGCAACGGCGGCGAGCAGAAACGAAGCTTGGAGAAGAAGAGGAAGCCGGGCGGAGGTTTCTGAGATTGGGGTTGCGCGAAGGGTAAAAGGAACAGTGCGCCCGCGGTTATCCCTTTTTATGGGGAAGCCGCGGGTCGCGCTGCCCATTTACCGTGATGTGATGCATGCGTGCGGGAACCGCCCCACGCATGCCGCCCACGTCACGCCGCACCTCCACGCCCACGCCCTGCTGCTGGTCGTGGGAAGCAGAGCCTTGAACTGTTCTCGACCTAGCCCCACAACGCTGCTATGCGCTTTATGTGTGGCCCAGGCTGGCTCTGCCGGTGTACAAAAAGAGGGGTGCACTTTTTGTACCCCTTTACCTGTGCATGGGCAGTCAGAGCCGCGCCCACGACCACACCAAGCAGAGCAGGGGAGGTGAGCCAAGGTAAGGCTGAAGCCTGAGACAATCAAAGCAACGCCAAGGCCAAGACCACGAAGAGCAGAGGGACAAAGCAGGTTCCCCCGGCAAGACCCTTGCCGGGACAGCTCGCCCCACACCAATAGAGCAAGCCACCCTTGAGCCCACGACCGCCGACACCACCATCAACATGGGGCCAGGGCTCGGGAAGGCACCTCTGTGGTGGCAGGCAGATCTTTGTGAAGACATATTCAAGATCCAATGAGGATTAGAAGACGATGGTCCTCGGCAAGATCCTTGCCGAGGAAGGCTACCAGACCCCCGGCAAGACCCTTGCCGGGGACGATAGATGCACAGCAAGACCCTTGCCGGGCCACCCGGCAAGGCCCTCACCAAGGACGCCAGCCAGGCCGCCAGCCCGCCGACGACCAAGCTTCCATCAAGAACAGATGCATGCCGCCACCCCAACCAACGGGCAGGCACCTGCGTGGCAGCATGCAGCTCCCAGGCCAACTCGTCAAGCGCCTGAATGGTGGCATGCAGATCTTCGTGAAGGCTCCACCGTCGCGCCACCTCAGCTGCCTGCCTGCCTACATGGCACCGCACGCATCGCTGGCCAGGGCGCGTGTCGGAGCGAGGAGGAGCGGCGACGGACGGGACAGGCCTCGCCCCCGTCCCCGATAAAGTAAAGGGACACTTAAGCGATGCATTAAATGCATCTTGTCCTGTAATACGAGGGGTAACGTCGCAACACTGTACACCTTTCCACCTCCCGTGTGCCGCTGTGGCAACCCTTTTTTCCTATAAAAGGAGGCCCGAGGCGACCAGGAGAAGGATTCGGCTCTTTCGAACCACACGCTGATCACAGCTAGTTGGAGGGTTCAAGAACTCTTAGAAATACACCAACCAAAGCAGGACTAGGGTTTTAAGCATCGTCGCGGCCCGAACCTGGGTAAATGATCCTTGTGCTGTCTACTAGCCCTGCTCTCCTCGCAACCCTGCGCCCCGGCAACCGTAGTAGGGATTCTTGTGATCCCATAGGTGTCGTTCCACACCGACACTGTTATTGATTGCAACAAAGGCAATGTCACTTTTCATGTTAATGGCAATGAGCATACGGTACACTTTCCGAGGAAACAACCTCAAGTTCATACTATCAACTCTATTGGAAAATTCCATCGATTATGTTTGGAGGTTTTGAGTTTCCTCTTCCTACTGTCAAAAAGAGATATGGTATTCTTATTATTGGGGACGTCCATATCCCCGTTGAGGTAACATAGTGTTATTCAAAATTTCTCCGGTTTCATGCAATTCGGAATGAGTTTGTTGACAAGACCTGATCAACCTTGTTAGTGGATTCCCTTTGATGAGCATGAGATGGATGAAGTTAGAAAGCACAACCTTCTGTACCTTCCTTTTACTTTCTATTATTTAGAATAAATAAAGCAAAAATAGTATATTTTTTCTGTTTCCTGAATTATCTGTGCAATAAAAAAATACCTCGAAAATAAAAGTTCTCCAAATGCCCCGAAAATGAAATATGATTTTTTCTCTAGAATATTTGAGAATATCTGGCACTGAGAACACATCAGGGGGAGCAAGCACCTGGCCACGAGGGTCCAGGGTGTGCCCACCCCCCTGGGCGCGCCCCCCTGCCTCGTGGGCCCATGGTGGCTCCCCTCCACTTATTCCTGCACCCACACACTCCTTCTTCCTCCCAAAAAAATCACCAACCAGCTCAAGCACGAGTTCTAGCTCATTTTGGTGTGATTTTTTTATCTCTGTGCTCAAAGCACCTCCCACAAAACTGCTTTGGGGATTGTTCCTTGGTATGTGACTCCTCCATTTGTCCAATTAGTTTTTGTTCTAGTGCTTTATTCATTACAAATTTGTGTTGCCTAGGTGACCATGTTCTTGAGCTTGCATGTCAAATTTATATGGTTCCAAGTAGTTCTAATGCATGATATAGTCTCTAGGCACTTGTGGGAGTAGTTGCTATCAATTTTGTTGAGCTTGGTTCACTTTTATTTGAAGTTACTAAATAATTTAGAAATTTTCAGAAAATGATGAAGAGATTTTTGAGGGGCTCTTTGAGCCAAAGCTCGAAGGATAAGAAGAAGAAGAGAGGCCCAAATATAATCTGCCTCGCACCGCGGAGGTTCGGCCGTGTGAAAGGTCTTGTGATGATTTCTTGAGAGCAGCCAGGATTTATGATTTGGCTGAGAATGCAGGCCTCACCGACTTCCTCCGCGACCAACGCAAACAGTATCTCTTACTGACTAATACCTTTGTGCAAAATTTTCATTTCCATTCTAGGAGGTCACCACCTACGGTGGATTTTTATTTATATGATGAGTATAAGGAGATGACCCTTCCTGAATTCGGTGAGGTTTGCAAGTTGCCCTTTTTGGGCATCATAGAGGAACCACATCATGACGATGTGGATGGGTTTATTGATACCATTGCTATAGGGGAAACGAGGAAGGTTTCCGACGCACGAACTACTAGCATGTTCTACATTACTTTGCTATATTTTCTAGTAGATGCTTAATTCGTCGCAGAAACTGTGGCAACCTAAGTGTCCCTGACATTGTTATTTTGTTTCATGCCTTGTTTCGTGATGACACATTTAGTATGGGCGCTATTGTTGCAAAGCGGTTAAATTTTAACCGTGCTAAGGGCCCTATCTTGGGAGGCATCTTCGCCTCGCGCCTTGCTGCATACTATAACATACCTATTAGGCATTATGAGAAAGAAGAAAAGTTGTTGCCTCCTATTTATTTAGATTATAAGAGTATGGTAGCGCATGATTTTATTGTTAAGAATAGGGAAAAGGCGCTTAAGTACAAACTCTTATTTGATAAAAATCACCCTGAGACTATTACCTTGCCTGGTCCTTCCCTGTTTGACTTATCTGAAGGCTTGTATCTCGTTCCTCTGGCGGCCATCCACGCCTACCGGAACCCTACATCAGCCACAGAGCCAGAGCCAGAACCACAATTTGATCCTCCACGACAGTGTGATTACCAGTGGGATCCGGAGGTGATTGCGAACAAGTAGAAATCCGAGGCTTCTTCACAGTACGACCCCAACTATAACTTTGGATATCCGCCAGGCCAGCCGTGGTAATAGAGCAACTTAGGCCAAAAGCCTAAGCTTGGGGGAGTATGTATCTCTCACCGACATTACATTCATGTTCGCACACTCATGCTAGTTGTCGGTGCTCATACTTTTTCATTGTAATATCCATGCTAGTTTATTTTCCTTTTTATGCTTTCTTCTTGTGTGCTTGAAAAACTTTAAGAAAACTAAAAAAATTAGTAGTAGCTTTTAGCTAGTTTACTTTCTTGCTGTAGTAGTAATAATTAAAAAGAAAACCCAAAAATATTTCATGTTCTTCTTTTGCTCGTTGGGAGCTTTCCCGTGTATATAGTTTTATTTCTTTTCTTTTCTTTGGGGGTCGATAGGAGAAGACCATAATAAAATTGTTGAAGTGGCTCTTATATGCATTATTGTTGATTTAACCAAGAGCCCATATTGCCTTGTCTTCTCCTGTTTATCGAATGCTCGTAGATTCCAGCTTAGTCCAATGCACATGCACTATTTTTATTATTCACATCATTCGGTCGTGCAAGTGAAAGGCAATTATGACGATATATGATGGACTGATTGAGATGAGAGAAGCTGGTATGAACTCGACCTCTCTTGTTTTTGTAAATATGACTAGCACAAATGCCCGTGCGTTGCAACGGGAAAGAAATAGACGTGTGTCCATGAAATTGTCCGCCTGAGCGGTACAACGGCATCAGTATAGTGCCACCTAACGGCGACAAACACGTGTACACCAAGATTTGGAAGAAAAGCATTGATTCAACCGTGCATTAGTCAAGAAAGAATCCTTAACACCGATGATAAGGAACACTTCTTCATAATTCTAAAATTATTATGAAAAAATTATTGCATGAGTATGTTATGTTTAATTTATCAAACTCATTTAATCGGATTTTCTTCTTTTATGTGTTCTGTTTATCTAATGCAGCCAAAACCCACAATTCATTTAAACCGTGTCTTTTTTTTCTTGGTATGTTTCTCCTTTTTCTCATGAAGGACATGATCCCATTTAATTTATAGTCAACCAACAAAATAGCGTGCATGTCCTCTTTTCTTTATCTCATGCAGCCTCGCTGACACCTAGAATAAAACAAGATCCATATTTCACTGTTCATTTGTTGATTCTGAAGCCGGCTCATTGCTTACGCAGTTAACTCACGCACATATGCAAATTTACCAGATTTTCTGTAAAAATGAGGGCACTTAATTGGTAACTTGCTCTATGTAAATAAAAAAACCACTGCAAAAGTGTTCTGTCAATATCCACGGCGTGTGCTTAGATTTGATTTCATGCGGTGCAAACCTGCATGAGTCTCCGTAATAGCCTCCTTTTTGTTCCTTGTCCTCATTATTTGGTCATGCAGGGCCTCCTTTTCCTTGCTTGGTCTCTCTTTCCTTATTCCCACACAGCTTCTTAGCACCAAGAAAAGTCAAAGACCTATATAAATTGGATGTATTGCATGTATAGGGGCGATGTGGGACTATTTAATAATAAGATTGACTGTAACTACAACAGGTAACATCACCTAGCTCAGTTGGTGGGGGCACAACTCTTCTAAAATGGAATTTGCGGGTTCGATTTCGCAACATCACATATTTTTGCTTCGACCTGCTTCTTCGGGATTGTTGGGCCCGATTTGTTGGGTCATCGGCCTCAGCACACAGGCGGGTTTGGAGTGCCAAAAAAGTAGCGTGGCTTGCGTTTAGTTTTTTTTCTCTTCATAGGACTCTCAGTTCGGTTTTGAGACGGAGAAGGAAACCAAATGTACGAACTCATGTATATAGTTTTATTTCTTTTCTTTTCTTTGAGGGTCGATAGGAGAAGACCATAATAAAATTGTTGAAGTGGCTCTTATATGCATTATTGTTGATTTAACCAAGAGCCCATATTGCCTTGTCTTCTCCTGTTTATTGAATGCTCGTAGATTCCAGCTTAGTCCAATGCACGTGCACTATTATTATTATTCACATCATTCGGCCGTGCAAGTGAAAGGCAATTATGACGATATATGATGGACTGATTGAGATGAGAGAAGCTGGTATGAACTCGACCTCTCTTGTTTTTGTAAATATGATTAGTTCATCGTTCCCGATTCAGCCTATTATGAATAAATGTTTGCAATGACAATTAGAGATTATAGTTGCTTATGCCATGTTTAATTAGCTAGGATTTTATAATGGTTTACCTTGCATGCCAACATGCTATAAAAATGGTTGTGATGTGGTATGATAGGGTGGTATCCTCCTTTGAATGATTCAAGTGACTTGACTTGGCACATGTTCACGCATGTAGTTGAAACAAAATTAACATAGCCTTCACGATATTTATGTTCATGGTGGATTATATCCTACTCATGCTTACACCCAAGGTTTATTAATTTTAATGCATGTTCATGACTGTTGTCGCTCTCTAGTTGGTCGCTTCCTAGTCTTTTGCTAGCCTTCACTTGTACAAAGCGGGAATACTGCTTGTGCATCCAATCCCTTAAACCCCAAAGTTATTCCATATGAGTCCACTATACCTTCCTACACGCGATATCTACCTGTCGTTCCAAGTAAATTTGTATGTGCCAAACTCCAAACCTTCAAATGAAATTTTGTTTTATATGCTCGAATAGCTCATGTATCAACTAGGGTTGTCCGTATCTTCCATGTTAGGCGGGTTATTCTCAAGAGGAGTGGACTCCGCTCCTCACTCACGAGAAAATTACTGGTCACCGGGATGCCCGGTCCCATGCTTTATGCAAATCAAATCAAAATAATTACAAACAAAACTCCCTGGGACTCTTGTTAGTTGGAGGCACTCGTTGTTTCGAGCAAGCCATGGATTGATGCTTGTTGGTGTTGGGGGAGTATAAACTCTACCATTCTTTTTGGGAACCGCCTATAATGTGTGTAGCATGGAAGATATCGCCATCTCTTGGTTGTTATGTTGATAATGAAAGTGTGCCGCTCAAAATATTATTTATCTCTAATTTAAAATCGAGCTCTGGCACCTCTACAAATCCCTGCTTCCCTCTGCGAAGGGTCTATCTATTTACTTTTATGTTGAGTCATCACCCTCTTATTAAAAAGCATCAGCTAGAGAGCACTGCTGTAATTTGCATCCATTACTATTAATTAATATTGGGTATGACTATGATTGGATCTCTTTTACCATGAATTACAATGTCTAGTCAGTCCTTGATCTTTAAGGGTGCTCTGCATATATGTTTTGCGGTCTCAGAAAGGGCAAGCGAGATACCATCTTGTTATATCATATCATGATTGTTTTGAGAAAGCGTTGTCATCCGAAATTTATTATTATTGCTCGCTAGTTGATTATTCTATTGATATGAGTAAACATGAGACCTAAGTGTTATTGTGAATATGGTTAGTTATAATCTTTGCTGAAAACTTGAATGATGGCTTTACATATTTACAACAACAAGAGCAAACAGAGTTTGTAAAAGTTTTTCTTTATCACTTTCAGTTTATCAACTGAGTTGCTTGAGGACAAGCAAAGGTTTAAGCTTGGGGGAGTTGATACGTCTCCGTCGTATCTACTTTTCCAAACACTTTTGCCCTTGTTTTGGACTCTAACTTGCATGATTTGAATGGAACTAACCCGGACTGACGCTGCTTTCAGCAGAATTGCCATGGTGTTATTTTTGTGTAGAAAAAAATTCTCGGAATGACCTGAAACTTCACGGAGATTATTTTTGGAAAATATAAAAAATACTGGCGAAAGAATCAAGGCCAGGGGCCCCACACCCGTTCCACGAGGGTGGGGGCGCGCCTTCCCTCCCTGGGCGCGCCCCCTGCCTCGTGGGCCCCCTGGAGCTCCACCGACCTCAACTCCAACTCCATGTATTCGTGTTCGGGGAGAAAAAAATCAGAGAGAAAGATTCATCGTGTTTTACGGTACGGAGCCGCCGCCAAGCCCTAATCTCTCTCAGGAGGGCTGATCTGGAGTCCGTTCAGGGCTCCAGAGAGGGGAATCCGTAGCCATCGTCATCATCAACCATCCTCCATCACCAATTTCATGATGCTCACCGTCGTGCATGAGTAATTACATCATAGGCTCGCTGGACGGTGATGGGTTGGATGAGATTTATCATGTAATCGAGTTAGTTTTGTTAGGGTTTGATCCCTAGTTTCCACTATGTTCTGAGATTGATGTTGCTATGACTTTGCTATGCTTAATGCTTGTCACTAGGGCCCGAGTGCCATGATTTCAGATCTGAACCTATTATGTTTTCATGAATACATGTGAGTTCTTGATCCTATCTTGCAAGTCTATAGTCACCTACTATGTGTTATGATCCGCAACCCCAAGTGACAATAATCGGGACCACTCCCGGTGATGGCCGTGGTTTGAGGAGTTCATGTATTCACTATGTGTTAATGCTTTGGTCCGTACTCTATTAAAAGGAGGCCTTAATATCCCTTAGTTTCCATTAGGACCCGCTGCCACGGGAGGGTAGGACAAAAGATGGCATGCAAGTTCTTTTCCATAAGCACGTATGACTATATTCGAATACATGCCTACATTACATTGATGAATTGGAGCTAGTTCTGTGTCACCCTATGTTATGATCGTTACATGATGAACCGTGATCCGCATAATTCTCCATCACTGATCCAATGCCTACGAGCTTTTCATATATTGTTCTTCGCTTATTTACTTTTCTGTTGCTATTGTTACAATCACTACAAAATCCAAAAATATTACTTTTGCTACCGTTACCGCTACTATCATACTACTTTGCTACTAAATACTTTGCTGCAGATACTAAGTTGTCCAGGTGTGGTTGAATTGACAACTCAACTGATAATACTTGAGAATATTCTTTGGCTCCCCTTGTGTCGAATCAATAAATTTGGGTTGAATACTCTACCCTTGAAAACTGTTGCCATCCCCTATACTTATGGGTTATCACTACTCCAAGAAGTTGTCTTGATATTCTTCGTGCATGTCTTGCCTTCTGCTGTCTTCCTCTGCCTTGTCGTGCCCTACTGTGGGGGTGGTTGCGACCGCCCGTGCACAAGTAAGGGGTATAGAAGTGCCCATACTTTTGTACACCGACACGGTCCATCATCTACCAGCATAGCCTGCGCCGCTATGATAGTCGGAAGGTCAAGCCAAGATCTTTCCAAGATGGCGACCTTGTGCTCCGGCTGATCCAGCGAACAGCCGGCCAGCATAAGCTCCTGGCCCCTTGGGAAGGCCCCTTCATCATCAGAAAGGCCTTGGCAACGACTCCTACTACCTGATTGATGCACAAAAGCCTAGGGCACGCAAGAGGGACGACTCCGGCAAGGAATCAGAGCGCCCTTGGAACGCAAATCTCCTTCGAAGATTTTACAGTTGATGCAGTATGTACCATGCTACCTTTTGTATTAAGTACAAGACATTGGGTCCCCCGAGGAACACTCGGGACTACCCTTTTTATCTATATGATAAGTTTTATGCCTATGAATGTGTTACTCCATTTTTTCCGCTTGGCACCGGGTTCGACCAATCAGCCCGGGGGTTTGCCGCCTTATATTATGTCAGTGCTACCTGCAGTCGGACAAGTAATGTGTCGGCATCTAAGCCCTCTCTTGCCGCAAGCCGCAGCTCGCAGAGCGGTTGTCTGGCTGGCAAGAGTCAAAGGCAGGAAAACGATGCCCACATGAAAAATGGCTAAGGACCAAAGCATTTACATAAGATAACCGGCTTCCCGCCTCGCCGACCGGCTGCTGAGCAACCGGCCGGCTAGCTTCCCACTTACCTTGCTACATCTTAAAAGGCCGAAGTACTTGTCCTCCCAAATGGCTAAGTACTTGTCCCAGCCACAGTCCGCAGAGCGGCTGTTTGGCTGGCAAGACGGCAGCCAAGGGAGGGCGGCAAAGGAAAAAAGCCAAAGAGGATCAAAAATCAAGAAAAGTAGGAATTCGGCACAAGCACAGCACGTGCGAAATAATATTTACATAGCAAGGTTTTTTAGCCGGAAGCGGGTGGAACTGCGCATGTCGGTGTTAAAACCGGCGGATCTCGGGTAGGGGGTCCCGAACTGTGCGTCTAGGCGGATGGTAACAGGAGACAAGGGACATGATGTTTTTACCCAGGTTCGGGCCCTCTCGATGGAGGTAAAACCCTACTTCTGCTTGATTGATCTTGATGATATGAGTATTACAAGAGTTGATCTACCACGAGACCAGAGAGGCTAAACCCTAGAAGCTAGCCTATGGTATGATTGTTGTTGGTCCTACGAACTAAACCCTTCGGTTTATATAGACACCGGAGGGGCCTAGGGTTACACAGAGTCGGTTACAAGGAAGGAGATCTACATATCCGTTTTGCCAAGCTTGCCTTCCACGCTAAGGAGAGTCCCATCCGGACACGGGACGGAGTCTTCAATCTTGTATCTTCATAGTCCAACAGTCCGGCCAAAGGTTATAGTCCGGCTCTCCGGATACCCCCTTATCCAGGACTCCCTCAGTAGCCCCTGAACCAGGCTTCAATGATGATGAGTCCGGCGCGCGGATTGTCTTCGGCATTGCAAGGCGGGTTCCTCCTCCGAATACTTCGTAGAAGATTCTGAACACGAGGATCGTGTCCGGCTCTGCAAAACAAGTTCCACATACCACTGTAGAGAGAATAATATTTCCACAAATCCTAATCTGCTGACGTATCCCGTAGTGTGACATCACACCACAGCCAAGCCTTTATTCGAATTGTTTTTTACAGCCAACCTCGGCGCGTTTCGCGAGGCGGTTTCCTCAGCATGTCTTGTCAAAGCAGAGATCGTGTCCCCTTATTGCGGGGTTCTCATTAATACGGACGTGGGTAACCCAACCGCGCCATTGATTATGGTGCTTGGGGGATAAGCGAGTCTTACCAGGCTAGTGGGGACGCTTAGTTTCGTCCGCCCATATAAAGGGATAAGGATTCACCTTTCTCTACTCACGCCTTCTTCCTCCTTGCTCATCCATTCTCGCGCACTCAAGCTCCAGCGCCCAAGTCCAGATCTTCCTCCTCAACCTTCTCCAATCATGTTCGGAGCGGGAGGCAAGTGGATGGTCTCCTCCGTCACGGAGGGACACATCAAGAAGCTGAGGGGAGCCGGATACCTGTCCGAGGATATCGCACACCGGCTCCCAGATAAGGGGCAGCTCATCCCCACCCCCAGGCTCCATGAGAGGGTAGTACTCCTTACCCATTTCCTCCGTGGACTGGGATTTCCCCTCCACCCATTCGTCTGGGGGCTCATGTTCTACTACGGCCTGGATTTTCACGATCTAGCCCCGAACTTCATCCTCAACATATCGGGCGTTTATCGTCAGTGTGAGGCCTTCCTCCGCATCAAGCCCCACTTCGGCTTATGGCTGAAGACCTTTAATGTCAAACCGAAGGTGGTGGGCGGCCAGCAGGCGGAGTGCGGAGGTGCAATGGAGGGCAAAATGCCCAATGTCACATGGCTCGAGGGCTCCTTCGTAGAGACCATAAAGGGATGGCAATCGGGGTGGTTCTACATCACCGAGCCGCGCGGCACCACATGGGCGGCGATCCCCGAATTCCGATCTGTAATCCCCACGCGGCTCACCTCCTGGAAAGAGAAGGGCTTGCCCTGGGGTAATCCGGTAGAGCTGACCGGACTACAGACATGTATCCAAAACATGGTAAACAAGAAGCTCAAGCTTGTCAACGTAGTCCAGGTCATGCTCATCCGCCGGATTCTCCCGTGCCAACAACGGGCGTTCAATCTGTGGGAGTTCGTCCCGGCCCAGCACCGGACTCTGAGCGAGCTCTTCGACATGATGCACGAGGACGCCTGGAAGGTGTTGTTTAATAGTGCCGAGGTTCCCCCTCCCCTCACCGAGGATCGCGGCCTCAGCGCGCAGCACCAAGTTGGCGCGGTAAGTTCTTTTATTACTTACAAGGTATTTATTTTCCCCAGTATAATCATATGCAGGATCTAAGCTCCCATACCTTTGACAGGAATGGCTGGAGACGGACTAACAGATTGACTGTCCGGCTCCACTGCCCGAAGACCCAGCAGATGCTCGCTTAGCGGAGATGCTGGTTCCGGCACCTTACGTGGTGCCGGAGAAGAAGGCCAAGAAGAAGGCCACGGGGACCCGAAAGAGTTCCCGGCGCCCGGTGGTGTCGGACTCATTGTCCGATGACTCCGAGGTGCACTCCTCCCACGAAGATGAGGAGGAGGAAAAAGAAGCTTCTTCCCTCCAAAGAGGGGAGAGAAGAAAAGGAAGGCCGCCCCAACTGGGGAGGCCGGAGGGTCCAAGAAGGGAAGGACTCTCCTTCCGGACCATTCTACCACCGCCGCCGACAGCGAAGATGAGTGGCCACCCAGGGCCAAGCCCCTGGCGAGGTCGTAAGTATTCGGATGCTAGAGTAACTCATAGTGTCCCTTTATTGCACAGCTTCTCCTAACGCCGAATATAATCATGCAGTCCGCCCCGAGCCCGTGTCGACATATCGTCGAGCGGCTCCTTAGATTCGTCGGATGTGAATAGCTTTTCACTTCCGACCGCCTCCTCTCCTCGCCCTACGGACAATGCCGAGGTATTGTCTCAAGGGGTTCTAAACCGATGGGAGGTAGTCCTGGGGGCGCCTCAAGGCGACATCCTGGACTCCAGGCTCAAAGGGAGCAAGACTCCCAAGGGCTCCAAGTCCGTCCCTCAGCCGAACACCGCGTCGGAACCTCCAGTGGTTCCGGACTCTGCCAGGCGACCCCCTTCCAAGAGGGGCAAGCCGCCCGTGCCGGTGACCTCCGTCCATCCGGAGGCACCGAACAATTTGCCGGAAGTGCTTGGAAGCGCTTCCATCGACGAGGAGCACCGCACTATTATGATTGCGGTGATCAAGAAGGTTCAGTCCGCCAAGAGCGGACTGACTAAAGCTTGTGCCAGCCTTCTAGCAGGCTTTGAGGTATGTATTTAAAATATATGAAAATATTACTGCATATACAGTAGCCCCTGATGCTCTGTTTGGTATTCATGAAGAAAAGCCAAACAGAGGATCGAACAATATCTGCAGGAGTCTAATACAAGTATGTCTATATGCGTATGCAGGCTTCGCTGCTGACCTCTGCCGCACTGACTGCGGAGGTCGCCGCACTGAAGCAAAACCTCGAGCGGTCCGAGGAAGAGCTCGGCCATGCCAAGAGGCAGCTCGAGGAGAACAAAGGTAAGTAATACCTTGTATATATATGTATAAAAAAGATGTGGTTGCAAAAAATGACAGGATCATCATGGATATACCAGGGGCCACGACCGAGGTGGCGACCCTCAAGAAAGCGTTGTCCGAGGCCGAAAACAAAGCGGCCACGGAGCGCACCGAGCGGGAGAGGCACGAGGCACGGGTGGGTGAGGTGCAGCAAGAGCTCCAGGCTCTCGTGAAAAAGCATGAGACTTTGGAGCTTGACTCGAAGACGCGAGAGTCCGAGCTTGCCACGGCCCTTGAGTGTGCCAAGCATGCCAAGGCCGAAGCCCAAAGGGCCCTCCAGGAAATTGAGGCGATGAAGAAGATAGCGGCGGGTAAGGCATTCATTATGCAATGCAAGAATGTGAAAGTAATTTACTTGTTACTTACCCAAGTCCGGAGCTCTCCAGGAGCATTCGCAGATTTGCCCCGAAGCGTGTTAGATGCCGCAAAGCACTACCGAGCCGAGGAAGGGAGCTCGACGGAGAAGGTGTTCTGGTCTCAGTATACTGAGGCCGAACATCCAGTGCCCTTAAGCGACCAGCTGAAGCAATTGGTCGAGCTCCACAAGGCGGTCGAACAGGCCCTGAAGGGTCTTATAGTCCGCCTGTGGCCTGGAGAGGCCATGCCAAGGAGCTACTTCGGGCTGGTGAGGCGGCTTGTGGATGCCTGTCCAAGGCTTGAGGTCATCAAGCGCTCCATCTGCATCGAGGGTACCCGCAGGGCGCTTGCCCGTGTTAAAGTACACTGGGGCAACATGGATGCTGAGAAGCTGGTGAAGGATGGGCCACCGCAGTGCAAGGAGCATCGCCACCCTGAAATGTTCTATGAGGGCATCCTGAAGGGTGCCCGCCTTGTGGCGGATGAGTGTTCCAAAGATGTAATTTTTGAGTGAACTTGCTCATGTGATCCTGTACTGATGAAAACTTGTTTCATATGTGCTATGCAACGCTTGTTTGAATTTAAAATATTACCTTCTGTATGGCTGTTTATTAAATCTGAGAGATGGCTAGTCGTCGGCTACTGCCCCCATGCCACGAGTGCTGGGGTGTTCGGGATAAATCTGAGCACTCTTTTTCCCATTCTTGGGTCCTTCGAGGGAGGTACTCAGCACAACGAACAAGGCAATCGTACTATAATGCTTTATCACTCTCACTTAGCCAGAGAATTCTATAATTTTAAATTTTGGCGAAGCCCCTGGAGTTCGGAAGGCCGAATTCGGGGTGCTATACACGCCTAAGCCGGACAACGCCGACTCCTCGCTCTAAGCGGCATAAGTCTTTAGGGACTTGTCGGTGTCAAAACCGGCGGATCTCGGGTAGGGGGTCCCGAACTGTGCGTCTAGGCCGGATGGTAACAGGAGACAAGGGACACGAAGTTTACCCAGGTTCGGGCCCTCTCGATGGAGGTAAAACCCTACTCCTGCTTGATTAATATTGATGATATAGGTAGTACAAGAGTAGATCTACCACGAGATCAAGGAGGCTAAACCCTAGAAGCTAGCCTATGGTATGATTGTTGTATGATGAAGTTGTCCTATGGACTAGAACCCTCTGGTTTATATAGACACCGGATAGGGTTAGGGTTACACAAAGTTGGTTACAATGGTAGGAGATCTTGAATATCCGCATCGCCAAGCTTGCCTTCCACGCCAAGGAAAGTCCTATCCGGACACGCGACGAAGTCTTCAATCTTGTATCTTCATAGTCCTGGAGTCCGGCTGAAGGTATAGTCCGGCTATCCGGACACCCCCTAATCCAGGACTCCCTCAGTAGCCCCTGAACCAGGCTTCAATGACGATGAGTCCGGCGCGCAAATTGTCTTCGGCATTGCAAGGCGGGTTCCTCCTCCAGGTTCTTCAAGAAGATTTTAAACACCAAGGATAGTGTCCGGCTCTGCAAAATAAGTTTACACGTATTGCCATAGAGAGAATAATATTAACACAAATCTAATCTGCTGACATATTCCGTAGCGTGACATCACACTACGGCCAAGTCCTTTTCTCGAATCGTTTTTACTCTTCCACCTCAGCGTGTTTTGCGAGGCGGTTTCCTTGGCACGTCTTGTCAAAGCAGAGATCGTGTGCCCCTTTTTACGGGATTCTCATCAATACGGACGTGGGTAACCCAATCGTGCCCGTTAGCACGTTTCCTCGATTAAAGGCGAGTCCCAAACGGTTACGGGGGGGGGGGGGCTCTTGGTATTCAACCTCTTATAAAGAGACCAAGGCCTTACTTCTTTTTCCCACCTCAAACAAGTTCGCCCGTCGCCTCGAGTTCCAATACCCTAGGCTCCAGATTCCAGGCGCTTCGGACCTTTGACCATGTCCGGTTCTAACCTTCAAGGCCGATGGACGCCCTCCTCTGTCACGGAGGAGGACGTGCTAAAGTTGAGAGAGGCTAAGTTCCTGACTGGCGAAATCTCGCATAGGTTGCCTGTTCAAGGGCAGGCCATTCCCAGTCCCCAGCCCGGTGAGAGCATGGTGTTCATGTCTCACTTCCTTCGAGGGTTAGGCTTCCCAATGGATCCCTTTGTGAGGGGGCTGCTGTTTTATTACGGGCTGGAATTCCACGACTTAGCTCCGGAGTCCATCCTCCACATTTCCTCATTCATCGTCATGTGTGAAGCGTTCCTCCGTGTTACCCCTCACTTCGGATTATGGCTCAAGACCTTTAAAGTGGAGCCGAAGATGATCGATGGACGGCACGCAGAGTGCGGAGGCGCTGTTATAAGCAAGAATGTTGATGCTCCATGGCCCGAGGGCTCTTTTCAAGAGGAGATCAGTTTGTGGCAACGAGAGCGGTTCTATATCACCGCTCCCAGGGGCACCAAGTGGGTGACGCCTCCTGCCTTTCGCTCGGGTCCCCCGCCGCGGCTGACGTCATGGGTCAGCGGAGGGTTAGATTGGGGTTACCCCAAGACGTGCCCTTGTTGCAGGGCCGCATTAGGGATCTCTTAGAAGGAGACCTCAGCCTGGTCAAGGTGACGCAGGTCATGTTGATTCACCGGATATTGCCCGGCAAATGTCGCTCCCTTCGCCTGTGGAAGTTTAATCCAGAGGGACCGCAGGCTCTCCAGAATTTCATGGGCGCAACGCCCGCGGAGATGTATAAACTGTTCTTCGGACCACAAGTGATGTGTCCGGATTTGACCGAGGACGCAGGCCTAAGCTGCAATCGCCCGGATACTCAAGTAAGTAACCTTGTGCCCGGACACGCTATCCGTATAATTTTTCATGAACTTGCCCCTAAAAGAGCTGTCCTTTTAAACAGGAGTGGATAGCGAAGGCAAAGCTGATCAGGTGTCCGGCTCCCCTTCCCGAAACCAGGCCAGATCCCGTGCTTGTCAGGATGTTGAAGATAATGCCTTTGGAGGGAAGTAAGGGGAAAAACAAGGGAACTATGGCCTCCTCGAAGGGAGGCTGCTTCGGAGGGAGGAACCGACAATTCCTCTCCTAAGGGGAAGAAGAGGGCCGCCTCCGACGACCCAGAGACCATGGCCTCGAAGCGGGGGGGAAAATCTTCGTCAGAGGGTCCGACGCCGGGGAGTTCCTCGGTCGAACTACGCCCTCAAAGGGATCAGCCCTCCAGCGAGCCGTAAGTAGAGAAAGGTTTCCGTTTTGAGGGATGAGAGAAATCCTTGATTTATATCTGAGAAGATTAACCGAAATTTTACCTTGTAGCTCGGACCTCAGTCCTTCTCAGCAGGGCTCGTCCTCGGGGGATCTTCTTCCGGAGATGATGGAGAGCGGGACGCCTCCCCCTGCCGTACCGCCTAGCGAGGCGGGCGATGCTGAGGTGTCGTCGCGGAGGGTTCCTCCGAATCTGGCAGGGGCAGAAGATAGCCGTATGGCCCCCCAAGATTCTCCGCGTCTGGCCTTCGAAAGAGGCCATAGGACAAGTCCGGCATCGTCTGGTGTTCGGCCGGAGGAGCTAAAGATTCTGCTGGGGCGAGCTTCTATCTCAGAAGAGCACCGTGCATTGATGGGCACGGTGATTGAAAGGATTTCATCCGCCGAAAGCGGATTGCATGAAGCTGTCAAAAGTTTACTGACGGGTTTTGAGGTACGTTAGATAATGTACACTTTTGTCAGTTGCGCATAAGTAAGTTGCGCCCTGTGTAGATAGTAGCCCCTGAGACTCTGCGCGCTGTCAAGAAATGATGGCACGCAGAGGATCATAATCCCAGGTCTAAGGTGTCGCCCTTGAATGTAGGTGGCGAGGTGTCCGGAATCGAGCCAAACTGATGATTTTGCCGAACTAAAGCGGCAACTGGATGTGGCCGATGCCGACATCGCACTTGTCATCAAGCGGCTTGATGAGGCTCAAGGTATGTAATTCATCGGGCAACATCGGGTAAGAGGAGTTTTATGCCATTGTCTTACAGTGTATGTGCTTGACGCAGATGGTGCGGCCGCCGTGGAGAATCTTAGGGCAGAACTTGCCCGAGCTAAAGAACAAGCCCAAAAGAGCGATGCGGCTGCCCAGAAAGCTCTTGAAGAGCTGAGAGCCGAACAGGCTGCTCACTTCCAAAGCAAGGAGGAGATGGCCGAGATGACCGTGAAGTTAGAGCGCGCTGCTGACCATTGCAAGCTTCTTGAAGAAGAAGAACGGGCGAGGCAGACGGACTTGGAGAAGGCCGTTGCTGATGCCAAGGACGCTCGCTCTGCAATGAGAGCTGCGAAGGAGGAGCTGCGTCAGGCCGAACAGATTGCGGCTGGAAAGCTCTTTATGCTGCGGAGGAAGTTTTGCAATCCGAAGTTTGCTCCGTTAGACTGGACGTGGAGTGTGGGGGACACCTATCTGGATTTGGCAGCAAGTGCTGCTGATGCGACCGAACACTTTCGAGATATAAAAGATCGCGAAGTGGAAAAGCTTTTCTGGTCGCAGTTCCACAATCCAACGCCCATCGGGCAAGTGGGACGCATCGCTCGCTCAATGGGCCGAACTGAATAGGTTGTCCGCACTTGCCATGAAGTACGTCATGGGTCATCTGTGGCCGGGGAGATCGGAGCCGAAGAGTTATTTCAGCTTGGTGCAGCAATTCCTTGACGCGGTGCCGCGTATTAATGCGATGAAGAGGTCAGCATGCATAGAGGGCGCACGGATGGCTCTTGCCCGTGTCAAGACATACTGGGCAGAGATGGAGACCACCGTTGTTGCGTTCCGAGATTCAGACAAAAGCCGAGTACCCTCCGAGCACTATTTTCAGGAAGTCCTTGAGGGCGCTCGTGTAATTGAGACGCAGTGCTCGAAGGATGCTATGTTATGATAGCATATGTAATTATAAAGCAATATTTCGATAAATTTTAGTGGCCTTTTATACTTGTGCCTTCAAGTATTGGGAACACCTCCTCTGCGGCCGTTTTAATATATATATATATAATCTGAAAGATGGCAGTCGTTGGCTTCAGCCCACACGCACATAGTGCGGGGGTGCTCGCAGAAGACGCATTTTCACACTTAATCCAACGTCTTGGTCCTACAAAGGAGGTGATAGCGCAGCGGGCCAGGCAACCGGACTATAATGCTTTAACACTTTCACTTAGCCATAGGAGCTTGACAGTGGGACTATTTATGTAGCCCCTTGGTGGCGACTGCGCTCGCCTGAATTCGGGGCGCGTATGTGCCTGGCCGGGAAACGGCCCTTCGTTAAAGCGGAGGAATCCTATAGATTCCAATAGGTCATCGAGTGGCTGACCAGTCTCACGCTACATCATGACAGTCAGTTTTCGGCTTTCTCTCTTGAGGTGCTCGCCGGCCTAACCGGGGCACAATCGCAGTAGTACTCCCGGTGCTACCTTAGCCTATAGAGCGGAACGTAAGGTAGCCGAACTCAGGAGCCGGGCAACCCAACATTTGACAAAAGACATGATTCGGAGCTGATGCATATAATGCCAAACTCGCGACGCCGAACAATCCCTAAGGTGTTCGGTCTTTGTAAGTGCGGGCAAAACAACACTCCTTATTAAAAAGCCCCTAGTGTCCAGGTACGCGCAAAAATTCTGACGTGGCCACATGCCAAGACGCCAGCCTCCTCCTTGGTTATGGCAGAAAAAACCAGGGGATATGTAGCAACAAGAGACATTAAAAAAGGTTTATGCAGGGTCTTAATCTAAAAAGAATCCTTAGGGCCGGGTCCCTCTTGCACGTCTGCGCTGTGTCTCCGTTGTGCCGTATCTCGACAGGATACGCCACGCTCATCCTGTAAAGAGAGGAACTGAGTTGAAAATGGGTCGTGCTGAACAAGATTAAAATAAACAAAGTATAAAGTAAAATATAAAATTGAGCTTTATTGTCTCTTATTGTATGTGTACGGAGCCCCTAGTGCGGGGGTATATGGCCACTAAGCCTGCATCAAAGATAATTTTGTACCGAACTCGTCTATTCGCGCTCGTCGTCTTTTAAGGACCTATTCCAAAGTTTTTGGCCGGTGAAGCCATTTTACTGTGGGGCTGTCAAAGCGGCCGCATAGTCCTCCGCTTGGGGCAGGCGCACCTCAATGCTTCCCCTTTAAAGAGATGATGCCTCGTGGACCGGGCATTTTAAGCGTTAGAGACGCATAATGCGGTATCACGTTAAAGCGGGCGAAAGCTTCGCGTCCTAGTAGTGCTTGATAGCGATTTGAGAATGGGACGATGTGGAAAATTAGCTTTTCGCGACAGAAGTTATCGGGGTAGCCGAAGGAAACCCATGCGTCGGGTGTCCGGACCTGGCGTTACCCCTTGAAAGGAAGTTTTGCTGTGACGGATTCTTGTTGGGTCTATCCCCATGCGACGGATTGTGTCCTGATATATCAGGTTTAGTCCACTGCCGCCGTCCATAAGGACATTTGAAAACTTGAATCCGCCGATTATTGGATCGAGTACCAAGGCAGACCAACCTGCGTTCCTGATACTTCTAGAATAGTCCCGTTGATCGAAGGTGATTGGTTTTGACAACCAGTGGCGGGACCCCTTTGGGATAGGTCGTGTGGTGCGTACCTTTATGGGCGCCGCACGTTTTGTTATTTGAAGTAAGTTTACTATCTTTACTTCTTGTGGGAAGTTCTTTTGTTTCCTGGTGCTCTACTTTTGGGGTTCGTCTTCGTCCTCACTTGGTGTTTCGAGCCCCTTGTGTTCGGCGTTGAGTCTGCCGGATTGTTTGAAAACCCAACAATCTCTGTGGGTATGGTTAGCAGGCCTCCCGGGAGTACTGTGTATTTGACATGTCCTGTCCAGGATTTTGTTTAAGTTGGATGGATCATCCCTGTTATCCTGGAGGGGCGGCTTTGTCTGATTCTGTCGTGAGCTTTTGAATCCGGCGTTGATTGTCGTGCTCTTCGGACTTTTTTCCTTAGTCCGGCGACGGTCCTTGTTGCGTCGCGATTTTCCATTTCCATCCCTAGTTTCGGATGTACTTGGGTCGCTGGGGCTGCGTCTTGCCAACCAGCTATCCTCTCCTGCACAAAAGCGGGTCATGAGGCTTGTTAGTGCGGCCATTGTTCTTGGCTTCTCTTGGCCGAGGTGTCTGGCGAGCCATTCATCTCGGACATTATGCCTGAAAGCTGCTAAGGCTTCGGCGTCCGGACAGTCGACTATTTGATTCTTTTTAGTGAGGAATCTATTCCAGAATTGCCGAGCTGATTCTCCGGGCTGTTGTGTTATGTGACTGAGGTCGTCAGCATCCGGAGGATGGACATAAGTCCCTTGAAAATTTGCTTGGAAAGCGTCCTCGAGCTCTTCCCAGCTTCCAATTGTGTTTTTAGGGAGGCTTTTGAGCCAATGCCGGGCTGGTCCTTTGAGCTTTAGTGGTAAATATTTGATGGCGTGGAGATCATCTCCTCTAGCCATATGTATATGGAGGATATAATCCTCTATCCAGACTCCAGGGTCTGTTGTTCCATCATATGCCTCTATGTTTACAGGTTTGAATCCCGCTGGAAATTCATAATCCAGGACCTCATCGGTGAAGCATAGGGGATGTGCGGCGCCCCTGTATTTGGGTGTGCCGGATTCTGATGATGGTTTTATTGCATTGCTTACGAGAGCTTGCTTTCTTGGCCCATAAATGGACCTGGCTGGGCCATCTTTTTGATGTGAATCCGTAAGTGGGTCGCGTGTCGGCTTAAGTGCGGCGCCATTTGCCGTTTTATGCTGGCTATGGGGTCGTCTATCCGACCGTGTGGCTTTCTTGTTTTTTGAATGCGATGGCTCTATGGCCTCTTTGTCGAATTCGGGCAGTAGTTTTCTCTTCGGATAGCTTTTAGTGCGGCGATTGTCGCTGTATTTATCTGCGGTATTGATTACTTTGCTCCATCTGATCCTGAGTGCATCTTCCGCCGTTTTTAGCTTCCGCTTCTGCTTCTTCAGGCTGCGTGCTGTTGCCACGAGCCTCTTGTGGAGATTCTTCTGCTTCGCGGGTTTGTCCGGCGTAAGTTCGTCCGGAGTGCCGTTTTCGCCGGGGGAGGGATGTTCGTTTTCTCTATCCGTGTTGCCCTGTTCGGACGGTTGCTCTAAGGCCTGCTCGTCGTCTACCGGCTCATCCTGCTCTATGGCTGGGTCTTTATCGAGGCGGGGCTTGGGTCGGCGTTTACGCCGATGCTTTGATTGCTTTTCGAGGGATCGGTCCCCCGTTCCATCCCCTTTTTCCTCGCTATTCTTTCCTTTAGGGGTGTCCACCATGTACACATCGTGAGATGGGGTGGCTGTCAAATGCCCTATGGGCGTTGGCTCATCTGTATCTCCTGCATCGTCGTCCATACCGTCGATGTCTTCGGAGTCGAAGTTGAGCACGTCGTTTAAATTGTCGACAGTGGCTACCAAGTGGGTGGTGGGTGGGCTTTGAATTTCTTCATCGTCCGTATCCCATCCTTGATGGCCATAGTCCGGCCAGGGCTCTCCCGATAAAGAGAGAGACTTTAGTGAGTTCAGGATGTCGCCAAAGGGCGAGTGCTGAAAGATGTCCGCGGCGGTGAACTCCATGACCGGCGCCCAACCGGATTCGATTGGCAGGGGCGCGGGAGGTTTGGAGTCCGGAGGGGAATCCGGATGCTCGGAGTCACGGGTCATGCAGACTGCGGGGCTGGCGTTCGGCTCGATTGCTTTTGAGATCGCAGGCCCCGGGGTGACGTCCAACCGCTCACCTCGTCAGCGCCGCGCAGTTCCGGAATTAAAGGTCGGAACCGGCCAAGCGTCTTGAGCTCGAGAACCTTTGACCGGTGGCAGAGCTAGATCATGCCCATCGAGACAAAGGCAACAGACTTGGTCAGGGCTCGAATCCGTCGAAGATCAAGTCCCCGCGGATGTCGGTCGTGTAGTTCAAACTTCCAAACCTGACACGATGGCGGCGTAGCTTCGATCTGCTCCAGGCGGCAAAACGAATTGGCCCGCAGTGCGAAGCCGCCGAAGACGAAGATCTGTCCGGGGAAAAAAGTCTCACCCTGGACTGCATCGTCGTTGATGATCAAAGGAGCCATCGGGCCTAAAAGCAACGACACAGAGGAAAGATGTCCGCCTATCAAGAGTTGGCTGGAATTCCACGACTTAGCTCCGGAGTCCATCATCCACATTTCCTCATTCATCGTCATGTGTGAAGCGTTCCTCCGTGTTACCCCTGACTTCGGATTATGGCTCAAGACTTTTAAAGTGGAGCCGAAGATGATCGAGGGACGGCACGCAGAGTGCGGAGGTGCTGTTATAAGCAAGAATGCTGATGCTCCATGGCCCGAGGGATCTTTTCAAGAGGAGCTCGGTTTGTGGCAACGAGAGTGGTTCTATATTACCGCTCCCAGGGGCACCAAGTGGGTGACGCCTCCTGCCTTTCGCTCGGGTCCCCCGCCGCGGCTGACATCATGGGTCAGCGGAGGGTTAGATTGGGGGTTACCCAAAGACGTGCCCTTGTTGCAGGGCCGCATTAGGGATCTCTTAGAAGGAGACCTCAGCCTGGTCAAGGTGACGCAGGTCATGTTGATTCGCCGGATATTGCCCGGCAAACGTCGCTCCCTTCGCCTGTGGGAGTTTAATCCAGAGGGACCGCGGGCTCTCCAGAATTTCCTGGGTGCAACGCCCGTGGAGATGTACAAACTGTTCTTCGGATCACAAGCGATGTGTCTGGATTTGATCGAGGAGGCAGGCCTAAGCTGCAATCGCCCGGATACTCAAGTAAGTAACCTTGTGCCCGGACACGCTATCCGTATAATTGTTATGAACTTGCCCCTAAAAGAGGTGTCCTTTTAAACAGGAGTGGATAGCGAAGGCAAAGCTGATCAGGTGTCCGGCTCCCCTTCCCGAAACCAGGCCGGATCCCGTGCTTGTCAGGATGTTGAAGATAATGCCTTTGGAGGGATGTGAGGGAAAAAACAAGGGAATTATGGCCTCCTCGAAGGAGGCTGCTTCGGAGGGAGGAACCGACAATTCCTCTCCTAAGGGGAAGAAGAGGGCCGCCTCCGACGACCCGGAGACCATACCCTCGAAGCGGGCGGGAAAATCCTCGACAGAGGGTCCGACGCCGGGGAGTTCCTCGGCCGAACTACGCCCTCAAAGGGATCAGCCCTCCAGCGAGCCGTAAGTAGAGAAAGGTTTCCCTTTTGAGGGATGAGAGAAATCCTTGATTTATATCTGAGAAGATTAACCGAAATTTTACCTTGTAGCTCGGACCTCAATCCTTCTCAGCCGGGCTCGTCCTCGGGGGATCTTCTTCCGGAGATGATGGAGAGTGGGACGCCTCCCCCTGCCGTACCGCCTAGCGAGGCGGGCGACGCTGAGGTGTCGTCACGGAGGGTTCCTCCGAATCTGGCAGGGGCGGAAGATAGCCATATGGCCCCCCAAGATTCTCCGTGTCCGGCCTTTGAAAGAGGCCATAGGACAAGTCCGGCACCGTCTGGTGTTCGGCCGGAGGAGCTAAAGATTCTGCTGGGGCGAGCTTCTATCTCAGAAGAGCACCGTGCATTGATGGGCACGGTGATTGAAAGGATTTCATCCGCCGAAAGCGGATTGCATGAAGCCGTCAAAAGTTTACTGACGGGTTTGGAGGTACGTTAGATAATGTACACTTTTGTCAGTTGCGCATAAGTAAGTTGCGCCCTGTGTAGATAGTAGCCCCTGAGAATCTGCGCGCTGTCAAGAAGTGACAGCACGCAGAGGATCATAATCCCAGGTCTAAGGTGTCTCCCTTGAATGTAGGTGGCGAGGTGTCCGGAATCGAGCCGAACTGATGATTTTGCCGAACTAAAGCGGCAACTGGACGTGGCTGATGCCAACATCGCGCTTGTCAACAAGCGGCTTGATGAGGCTCAAGGTATGTAATCCCTCGGGCAGCATCGGGTAAGAGGAGTTTTATGCCATTTTCTTACAGTGTATGTGCTTGACGCAGATGGTGCGGCCGCCGTGGAGAATCTTAGGGCAGAACTTGCCCGAGCTAAAGAACAAGCCCAAAAGAGCGATGCGGCCGCCCAGAAAGCTCTTGAAGAACTGAGAGCCGAACAGGCTGCTCACTGCCGAAGCAAGGAGGAGATGGCCGAGATGACCGTGAAGTTAGAGCGCGTTGCTGACCGTTGCAAGCTTCTTGAAGAAGAAGAATGGGCAAGGCAGACGGACTTGGAGAAGGCCGTTGCTGATGCCAAGGACGCTCGCTCTACGATGAGAGCTGTGAAGGGGGAGCTGCGTCAGGCCGAACAGATTGCGGCTGGAAAGCCCTTTATGCTGCGGAGGAAGTTTTTGCAATCCGGAGTTTGCTCCGCTAGACCGGATGTGGAGTGTGGAGGACAACTATCTGGATTTGGCAGCAAGTGTTGCTGATGCGACCGAACACTTTCGAGATCTAAAAGATCGCGAAGTGGAAAAGCTTTTATGGTCGCAGTTCCACAATCCAGAACGCCCACTGGCAGTGGACGATCGCCTGGCTCAATGGGCCGAACTGAATAGGTTGTCCGCACTTGCCATGAAGTACGTCATGGGTCATCTGTGGCTGGGGAGATTGGAGCCGAAGAGTTATTTCAGCTTGGTGCAGCAGTTCCTTGACGCGGTGCCACATATTAATGCGATGAAGAGGTCAGCATGCATAGAGGGCGCACGGATGGCTCTTGCCCGTGTTAAGACATACTGGGCAGAGATGGAGACCACCGTTGTTGCGTCCCGAGATTCGGACAAAAGTCGAGTACCCTCCGAGCACTATTTTAGGGAAGTCCTTGAGGGCGCTCGTGTAATAGAGACGCAGTGCTCGAAGGATACTATGTTATGATAGCATATGTAATTATAAAGCAATATTTTAATAAATTGTAGTGGCCTTTTATACTTGTGCCTTCAAGTATTGGGAACACCTCTTGTGCGGCCGTTTTAAAATATGTATACAAACTCTGAAAGATGGCAGTCGTTGGCTTCAGCCCCCACGCACATTGTGCGGGGGTGCTCGCAGAAGATGCATTTTCACACTTAATCCATTGTCTTGGTCCTACAAAGGAGGTGATAGCGCAGCGGGCCAGGCAACCGGACTATAATGCTTTAACACTTTCACTTAGCCATAGGAGCTTGACAGGGGGACTATTTAGGTAGCCCCTTGGTGGCGACTGCGCTCGCCCGAGTTCGGGGCGCGTATGTGCATGGCCGGGAAACGGCCCTTTGTTAAAGCGGAGGAATCCTATAGATTCCGGTAGGTCATCGAGTGGCTGACCAGTCTCACGCTACATCATGACAGTCAGTTTTCGGCTTTCTCTACTGAGGTGCTCGCCCGGCCTAACCGGGGCACAATCGCAGTAGTTCTTCTGGTGCTACCGTAGCCGATAGAGCGGAACGTAAGGTAGCCGAACTCAGGAGCCTGGCAACCCAACATTTGAACAAAGACATGATTCGGAGCTGATGCATATAATGCCAAAACTCGCGATGCCGAACACTCCCAATGTCGGTGTCAAAACCGGCGGATCTCGGGTAGGGGGTCCTGAACTGTGCGTCTAGGCCGGATGGTAACAGGAGACAAGGGACACGAAGTTTACCCAGGTTAGGGCCCTCTCGATGGAGGTAAAACCCTACTCCTGCTTGATTAATATTGATGATATAGGTAGTACAAGAGTAGATCTACCACGAGATCAAGGAGGCTAAACCCTAGAAGCTAGCCTATGGTATGATTGTTGTATGATGAAGTTGTCCTACGGACTAGAACCCTCCGGTTTATATAGACACCGCATAGGGTTAGGGTTACACAAAGTCGGTTACAATGGTAGGAGATCTTGAATATCCGCATCGCCAAGCTTGCCTTCCACGCCAAGGAAAGTCCTATCCGGACACGGGACGAAGTCTTCAATCTTGTATTTTCATAGTCCTGGATTCCGGCTGAAGGTATAGTCCGGCTATCCGGACACCCCCTAATCCAGGACTCCCTCAGGACTCGAGACCTCTCGAACAACGACCAGCTCTCGCCTTATCATGACAGTCAGTTTTAGCTTTCTCTACTGAGGTGCTTAGCCCAACTGAACCGGGGCACAATCGCAGTTCTCCCAGTGCTACCTTAGCCGATATAGCGGAACGTAAGGTACCAAAACATGGTAGCCGGGCAAACCCAACTATTGACCCAAGACATGATTCGGAGCTGATGCATATAATGCTATAAGTTTGGGGTGCCGCACTTGTGAAAGTGTTCGGACTTCTCACGCTGTATTATGGGGTACTTAAGCCCCTGGCGTATTGGCCGTACCAGAGTGTACGGTTGCTGGACGTCATGAATGAACGTATATGCGTAAAAGGAGAAGGAATAGAGAATGCGGTAATAGACTAGTGATATGCATTGTTTATGCAAAAAAGGTGCTTTAAAGCAGAACGATACAAGTAGTGCGATAAGCAAAAAATAGGACTATTTGACATGTCCCCGCCAAGGGCAAGCTACGGAATTGTATTTGAAGCAGGTATTTCGCTCGTTATAGAGACCACCTGGGAGTTCCATGATGCGACGTAGCTAGCTGCCTTCCTGGTTGTTGTATCGTGTGTCCGGAAATTATACTGCCGGACAGGGCTTCCGGAAAGTAATGTCCTGAAAGAGAGAAAAAATAATAAAGTAGGAAGCCCCTAGTGCGGTTGAGCCGAGTTTTGGGGCGTGCCGTAGTCGTGCCCCTCCCCCTATGCCCATGGTATTTTAAATACGTAATTATGTACGCATGGCACGGATTTCACCGTTTGGCTGGGGCTGGGGTAGGGGCCGCATTGCTATGCGAGCTCGGAACATGCTAGGCGGTCTTGTTGCAGATTGCTCCGGGCGCGCTTGACGGTGTCTGGGCGTTTGATCGCCGGACTGGAGAATTTTCTTGAGAGGCTGCTTTGTGCTTCTGCTACGAGGGCCGCAGTGTGCTCCACCGTTCGGAGAGAGCGCTCTGTGTTTCCATTGACTGTGATGACCCCCCCGAGGTCCTGGCATCTTGAGCTTGAGGTATGCATAGTGCGGCACCGCATTGAATTTTGCGAATGCGGTTCTCCCGAACAATGCATGATAGCCACTGCGGAACGGGACTATATCGAAGATTAACTCCTCGCTTCGGAAATTATCCGGGGATCCGAAGACCACTTCCAGTGTGGTGAGCACATGCAATGGGCCTCTACACAGTATGACGCCTTTAAAGGTCGTTTTGTGGGTTTAATCCTTGAGGGATCTATACCCATTTTATGCGACCGTGTCTGATAAAGCAGGTTCAGGTTCTTTGCCGCCGTCCATGAGGACTCAAGTGAGGTGAAATCCGCCGATGATTGGGTCTAGGACCAATGCGCGAATCCGCCATGGCGGATACTAGTGGGATGGTCTCTGCGATCGAAAGTGGTCGGACAGAGGACCATGGGTTGAACTTTAGGCGTGGCTCCAACGCCAGATATCGTCCCTAAGCGCCTTCCGCTCCTTCTTGGGAATGTGGGTTGCGTATATCATGTTCACCGTCCGCACTTGTGGGGGGAACCTCTTCTATCCTCCGGTGTTCGACGGTCGGGGCTCCTCCTCGTCATCTCTATGTAGCCCCTTGTCCTTGTTTTTGGCATTTAACTTGCCGGCCTGCTTGAACACCCAACAATCCCTGTTGGTGTGGTTGGTTGGCTTGTCGGGGGTGCCATGTATTTGACACGAGCGATCGAGTATACGGTCCAAACTGGACGGGCCCGGAGTACTTCTTTTGAATGGCTTTTTCCGCTGACCGGGCTTGGAGCCTCTGAATCCGGCGTTGACTGTCGTATCCTCTGTATTGTCGCTGTTAATGCGGCGTTTGTGTTTGTTGCGACGTGACCTCCCATTGCTGTCCTTGGTATCCGAAGTACCAGGGTTCTTTGAGATGTTATTGCTGCGAGCCAGCCAGCTGTCCTCTCCCGCGCAAAAGCGGGTCATTAGTGTCGTGAGGGCTGCCATAGATTTCGGCTTTTCCTGGCCAAGGTGCCGGGCGAGCCACTCGTCGCGGATGTTGTGCTTAAAAGCTGCTAGGGCCTCTGCATCCGGACAGTCGACGATTTGATTTTTCTTGGTTAGGAACCGTGTCCAGAACTGCCTGGCCGATTCCTCTGGCTGTTGAATTATGTGGCTCAAGTCATCGGCATCTGGTGGTCGCACATAAGTGCCCTGGAAGTTGTTGAGAAATGCGGCATCCAGATCTTCCCAGCAACCAATGGATTCTGCTGGCAGGCTATTGAGCCAATGCCGAGCTGGTCCTTTAAGCTTGAGTGGGAGGTATTTGATGGCGTGTAGATCGTCACCACGGGCCATGTGGATATGCAAGAGGTAGTCCTCAATCCATACCGTAGGATCTGTTGTGCCATCGTATGATTCAACATTTACGAGTTTGAAACCCTCTGGGATTTGATTACCCATTACTTCATATGTGAAGCATAAGGGGTGTGCGGCGCCTCTGTACTGGGCTATATCACGACGCAGCTCGAATGAGTTTTGTCTGCTGTGTTCGGCCCGGCCGGATTTACTTTTACTGTATCCGGCGTGACGGTTATCGTCTCTTGTAGTGGGGCGCCCTCGCGATCCGTAGATCGATCTTGCTTGCTTTGCTTTGTCCTCCAATGCGTCTCGCAGGTCTAGCGTATTTCCCCGTGCACTGACATTTTTCTTTGAGTGGCGTCGGGGTGCGGCCTGGGATTTTGGCTGAAATGCCTCTCTATCGTGGCCACGAGGTGGCCGATCAGCCGCGTCATACGCTGGGCATGTAGGCTTTAGTGCTTCCTCCTCTAATCGGGGTAGCAGCCTGCGCTTTGGATAACTCTTGGAGGGGCGTTCAAGTTCATATTCCTCGGCCGCAAGGACTTCAGTCCATCTGTCAGCTAGCAAGTCTTGATCAGCTCTAAGCTGTTGTTGCTTTTTCTTAAGGCTATTCGCCGTGGCCATAAGCCGGCTCTTGAAGCGCTCTTGCTCGACGGGATCCTCAGGCATGACAAATTCGTCGTCGTCGAGGCTTGCCTCGTCTTCGGAGGGAGGCATGTAATTATCATCCTCTACCTCTCTATCTGCCGCTCTCTCGGGAGGCTGGCTTCTCCATCCTCTGCTATTTGAATCTTTCTGGAGGGAGTTGTCGTTGTCTTCGGCACTGTCCGGAGTGTTATTATCTCATGTGCCGGTATCATCGCTTTTGCTTTGGCAAGACTTAGAGCGGCGCCGCTGACGTCGTCGCTTGGGTTGCTTCTTAGAGGGGTCATCCCCTGTTGTCTCGTCGCCATTGCCTTCTTTGGGTGTGTCCACCATATATATATCATATGATGAGGTGGTTGTCCAGTGCCCTGTGGGCAGTGGTTCCTGTTCGTCTCCTGCATCGTCGTCCATACCGTCGATGTCTTCGGAGTCGAAATCGAGCATGTCGGTTAAATCATCGACAGTGGCTACCAAATGGGTGGTGGGTGGGCGTCGAATTTCTTCGTCATCCGCATCCCAATCTTGCCGGACATAGTCCGGCCAAGACTCTCCTTACAAGGAGAGGGACCTTAGAGAGTTTAGTATGTCGCCAAAGGGTGAGTACTGAAAGATATCTGCGAAGGTGAACTCCATGATCGGCGCCGGTCGATTCGATTAGCGCAGTAGCGCAGTTGAGTCCGTGGCCGGAGAAGAATCCGGTAGCTTGGATTCACGACTCTCATGAAGGGTAAGGTTGGAACTCGGCTCGATCGCCGCAGAAACTGCGGCCTCCTGTGCGGGGCCTAGCCACCCGTCCACGGATGGCGCACTTGGCTCCGAATTGAAGGTCGAAGCGGTTGCAGGTGCGATCTCCTCAACACTGTCTGACGGTAGAGCTAGATCATGCTCGTCGTGACAGTGCGGTGCACTCGGCAGGGGCTTGAATCCGGTGAAGATCAAGTATCCGCGGATGTCGGCCGGGTATTTTAAGCTTCCAAACCTGATCTGGTGGCCAGGGCGTAACTCTCGATCTTCTCAAGATGGCCAAGCGAGTTGGCCCGCAGTACGAAGCCACCGAATACGAAGATCTGTCCGGGGAGGAAAGTCTCACCCTGGACTGCATCGCTATCGATGATCGAAGGGGCCATAAAGCCTAACGATGATGACACAGAGGAACTCTCAATGAAAGCACCAATGTCGGTGTCAAAACCGGCGGATCTCGGGTAGGGGGTCCCGAACTGTGCGTCTAGGCGGATGGTAACAGGAGACAAGGGACACGATGTTTTTACCCAGGTTCGGGCCCTCTCGATGGAGATAAAACCCTACTCCTGCTTGATTGATCTTGATTATATGAGTATTACAAGAGTTGATCTACCATGAGACCAGAGAGGCTAAACCCTAGAAGCTAGCCTATGGTATGATTGTTGTTGGTCCAACGGACTAAACCCTCCGGTTTATATAGACACCGGAGTGGGCTAGGGTTACACAGAGTCGGTTACAAGGAAGGAGATCTACATATCCGTTTTGCCAAGCTTGCCTTCCACGCCAAGGAGAGTCCCATCCGGACACGGGACGAAGTCTTCAATCTTGTATCTTCATAGTCCAACAGTCCGGCCAAAGGTTATAGTCCGGTTGTCCGGATACCCCCTTATCCAGGACTCCCTAAGCGCGAATTTAACAATATTGTTCAAAAGACTACTAGGCAAGAGATAAAGATAAAAGTCGGCCACCTAGGCCAAGGAAGTAGCAGGCGGGTCCGGCAGGTTGGTGGAGTCGGCAGCGCTGGCTGGTGGAGTGGTCGGCCGGCAAGTCTCGGCTTGGTCGTCCCCAACAGCAGTCAACGCGCTCGCATGCGACTTGTTGCTTGAGGCACGGTCGAGTGGAGGCTGTCCGTCCGCTCCATCCTCCGACGCGGCGTCTTCACCATCCTCGCTCTTCTCATCTTCGCCCTCGTTGCTGGAGGCGATCTCCTCCGTCGAGTCCTCGCCGTCTTCTGGGTTCAGCCCGAACAAGTCCGGCGGCACCTCAGCACCATCCTCGTTCCGCTCGGGGACGAAGAAGTTGGTGTCGGTGTAGTTGGCGATCGCCGCAACACGATGAATGAGAGCGCCCCTCACCGCCACCAACTCTTCGTTGGCCTCTGATGGAACGTGGCAATCAAGCTAGATCCAGCCCAGGATACCACGCCCTGACAAACTCCAAGGCCCGCCGTGCGCCTGCCCAGGCCGAGGAGCCCTTCCATGCCTCGAAGCGGCCGACTGCCACGCCAAGCCAGTCGGTAGTCTGACAAGGGGTGCGCGGAGCTTGGACGCCTGGCCAGAGGGCGAATATCACCTGGGCTCCGACATGCTGCAGCCGGCTGGCGGCAACGACGTAGCCAGGGAAGTACTCTGCGCAAGAAGATAAAAAAGAAATATGAAGTCGGAAGCCGGATCATATAACAATCGGCAGACGAAAGAAAGAAGAAGGCAACTCACCATCGACCATGTCCTCGATCCACCCGTAGCCGTCGTTCAGCGCCCTCTCCGTGTCGGCCCAGTTCGAGCACTGAGTCTCGAACTCGGCTTGGAGGGCGGCCTCGCTGTCCTTCGCCGCTTGAAGGGCCGCCTTGTGAAGCTCCGTCTGGTCGGCCATCTCCTTTACCAGTTGGTCACGCTCCTGGGCCGCCTTGCTGCACTCCTCCTCCTTGGCGCTGGCCAGCAGTTTGAGCCTCGCCCAACTGTTCTTACAAGCGGCGTTGGCCTCTGCAAAGATAGAAAAGAAAGAGGGTCAGTAAGCAAGAAAGAAGACAAGAAGTTGCCGAAGAGATCCGGCCCGACTGCTCAGTAGTCGGCCCGAATCTCGGGGACTACACCCAGCGGGTGCGCTGACGCACCCCCGCGAGAGAGAGAAGGCGGAGTGCTTACTTCGGCTCTCGGACAAGTCAGCTGTCCGCTGGGCCAGCTTCCGGGCCTAGGAGTTGAAGGAGGCCACGTGGAGGTTGTGATAATTCTGCAACAAAGACAAAAGAAAAGAAAGCAAGTCAGCGCCCGATCCTGCTTGAAAGTTCCAAGCCGCTTTGCTCGTGACCGGCCCGAAACTCGGGACTACACCCGGTGGAGTGTTGGCGCCCCCACGAAAGAGTACAAGAATCATAGACAAGGAGCATACCCGGATGACCGCCCGCGATGATAGGAACTCCTACGCGTAGTGCTGAAGAGCGGCGGCCTAAGCCTGAAGCTGGGCCCGGACATCCTGCGCGGCCGCATTCAGAACGGCCGTTCCGCCCCCAGGCGTCCACTTCGGTGAGCCGATGCTGATGGCCTCCGTCGGTGTCAAAACCGGCGGATCTCGGGTAGGGGGTCCCGAACTGTGCGTCTAGGCCGGATGGTAACAGGAGACAAGGAACACGAAGTTTACCCAGGTTCGGGCCCTCTCGATGGAGGTAATACCCTACTCATGCTTGATTAATATTGATGATATGGGTAGTGCAAGAGTGGATCTACCACGAGATCAAGGAGGCTAAATCCTAGAAGCTAGCCTATGGTATGATTGTTGTATGATGAAGTTGTCCTACAGACTAGAACCCTCCGGTTTATACAGACATCTAATAGGGTTAGGGTTACACAAAGTCGGTTACAATGGTAGGAGATCTTGAATATCCGCATCGCCAAGGAAAGTCCCTTCCGGACACGGGACGAAGTCTTCAATCTTGTATCTTCATAGTCCTGGAGTTCGGCTGAAGGTATAGTCCGGCTATCCGAACACCCCTAATCCAGGACTCCCTAAGTAGCCCCTGAACCAGGCTTCAATGACGATGAGTCCGGCGCGCAAATTGTCTTCGGCATTTCAAGGCGGGTTCCTCCTCCAAGTTCTTCAAGAAGATTTTAAACACCAAGAATAGTGTCCGGCTCTGCAAAATAAGTTTCCACATATTGCCATAGAGAGAATAATACTAACACCAATCTAATCTGCTAACGTATTCCGTAGCGCGACATCATACTACGGCCAAGTCCTTTTCTCGAATCATTTTTACTCTTCCACCTCATCGTGTTTTGTGAGGCGGTTTCCTTGGCACGTCTTGTCAAAGCAGAGATCGTGTGCCCCTTTTTACGGGATTCTCATCAATACGGACGTGGGTAACCCAATCGTGCCCGTTAGCACGTTTCCTCGATTAAAGGCGAGTCCCAAACGGTTACGGAGGGGCTCTTGGTATTCAACCTCTTATAAAGAGACCAAGGCCTTACTCCTTTTTCCCACCTCAAACAAGTTCGCCCGTCGCCTCGAGTTCCATCACCCTAGGCTCCAGATTCCAGGCGCTTCGGACCTTCGACCATGTCCGGTTCCGACCTTCAAGGCCGATGGACGCCCTCCTCCGTCATGGAAGAGGACGTGCTAAAGTTGAGAGAGGCTAAGTTCCTGACCAGCAAAATTTCGCACAGGTTGCCTGTTCAAGGGCAGGCCATTCCCAGTCCCCAGCCCGGTGAGAGCGTGGTATTCATGTCTCACTTCCTTCGAGGGTTAGGCTTCCCGACGGATCCCTTTGTGAGGGGGTTGTTGTTTTATTACGGGCTGGAATTCCATGACTTAGCTCCGAAGTCCATCCTCCACATTTCCTTATTCATCGTCATGTGTGAAGCGTTCCTCCATGTTACC
Organism: Aegilops bicornis; assembly: GCA_021605145.1. Classification (NCBI taxonomy): domain Eukaryota; kingdom Viridiplantae; phylum Streptophyta; class Magnoliopsida; order Poales; family Poaceae; genus Aegilops; species Aegilops bicornis. The sequence goes on along the minus strand of CM038669.1, from coordinate 353,570,688 downwards.
CCTCACTTCGGATTATGGCTCAAAACATTTAAAGTGGAGCCGAAGATAATCGAGGGACGGCACGCAGAGTGCGGAGGCGCTGTTATAAGCAAGAATGTCGATGCTCCATGGCCCGAGGGGTCTTTTCAAGAGGAGCTCGGTTTGTGGCAACGAGAGTGCTTCTATATCACCGCTCCCAGGGGCACTAAGTGGGTGACGCCCCCTGCCTTTCGCTCGGGTCCCCCACCACAGCTAACGCCATGGGTCAGCAGAGGGTTAGATTGGGGGTTACCCAAAGACGTGCCCTTGTTACAGGGCCGCATTAGGGATCTCTTAGAAGGAGACCTCAGCCTGGTCAAGGTGACGCAGGTCATGTTGATTGGCCGGATATTGCCCGGCAAATGTCGCTCCCTTCGCCTGTGGGAGTTTAATCCAGAGGGACCGCGGGCTCTCCAGAATTTCATGGGCGCAACGCCCGCGGAGATGTATAAGCTGTTCTTCGGATCACAAGCGATGTGTCCGGATTTGACCGAGGACGCAGGCCTAAGCTGCAATCGCCCAGATACTCAAGTAAGTAACCTTGTCCCCGGACACGCTATCAGTATAATTGTCATGAATATGCCCCTAAAAGAGATGTCCTTTTAAACAGGAGTGGATAGCGAAGGCAAAGCTGATCTGGTGTCCGGCTCCCCTTCCCGAAACCAGGCCGGATCCCGTGCTTGTCAGGATGTTGAAGATAATGCCTTTGGAAGGAAGTAAGGGGAAGAACAAGGGAACTATGGCCTCCTCGAAGGAGGCTGCTTCGGAGGGAGGAACCGACAATTCCTCTCCTAAGGGGAAGAAGAGGGCCGCCTCTGACGACCAGGAGACCAAGGCCTCAAAGCGGGGGGGAAATCTTCGTCAGAGGGTTCGATGCCGGGGAGTTCCTCGGCCGAACTACGCCCTCAAAGGGATCAGCCTTCCAGCGAGCCGTAAGTAGAGAAAGGTTTCCCTTTTGAGGGATGAGAGAAATCCTTGATTTATATCTGAGAATATTAATTGAAATTTTACCTTGTAGCTCGGACCTCAGTCCTTCTCGTGAGCTTCGTCTTGAGGATCTTCTTAGGAAATGATGGAGAGCGGGACGCCTCCCCCTGCCGTACCGCCTAGCGAGGCGGGCGAGGCTGAGGTGTCGTCGCGGAGGGTTCCTCCGAATCTAACAGGGGAGGAAGATAGCCATATGGCCCCCAAGATTCTCCGCGTCCGGCCTTCGTAAAAGGCCATAGGACAAGTCCGGCATCGTCTGATGTTCGGCCGGAGGAGCTAAAGATTCGGCTGAGGCGAGCTTCTATCTCAGAGGAGCACCGTGCATTGATGGGCACGGTGATTGAAAGGATTTCATCCACAGAAAGCGGATTGCACGAAGCCGTCAAAAGTTTACTGACGAGTTTTGAGTACGTTAGATAATGTACACTTTTTTCAGTTGCGTGTAAGTAAGTTGCGCCTTGTGTAGATAATAGCCCCTGAGACTCTGCGCGCTGTCAAGAAATGACGGAATGCAGAGGATCATATTCCCAGGTCTAAGGTGTCGCCCTTGAATGTAGGTGGCGAGGTGTCCGGAATCGAGCCGAACTGATGATTTTGCCAAACTAAACCGGCAAATGGACGTGGCTGATGCCGACATCGCCCTTGTTAACAAGCGGCTTGATGAGGCTCAAGGTATGTAATTCCTCGGGCAGCATTGGGTAAGAGGAGTTTTATGCCATTGTATTACAGTGTATGTGCTTGACGCAGATGGTGCGGCCGCCGTGGAAAATCTTAGGGCAGAACTTGCCCGAGCTAAAGATCAAGCCCGAAAGAGCGATGCGGCTGCCCAGAAAGCTCATGATGAGCTGAGAGCCGAACAGGCTGCTCACTGCCGAAGCAAGGAGGAGATGGCCGAGATGACCGTGAAGTTAGAACGCACTGCTGATCGTTGCAAGGTTCTTGAAGAAGAAGAACGGGCAAGGCAGACGGACTTGGGGAAAGCCATTGCTGATGCCGAGGACGCTCGCTCTGCGATGAGAGCTGCGAAGGAGGAGCCGCGTCAGGCCGAACAGTTTGCGGCTGGAAAGCCCTTTATGCTGCGGAGGAAGTTTTGCAATCCGGAGTTTGCTCCGCTAGACCGGATGTGGAGTGTGGAGGACACCTATCTGGATTTGGCAGCAAGTGCTGCTGATGCGACCGAACACTTTCGAGATCTAAAAGATCGCGAAGTGGAAAAGCTTTTCTGGTCACAGTTCCACAATCCAGAACGCCCACTGGTTGTGGACGATCGCTTGGCTCAATGGGCCGAACTGAACAGGTTGTCCGCACTTGCCATGAAGTACGTCATGGGTCATCTGTGGCCGGGGAGACCGGAGCCGAAGAGTTATTTCAGCTTGGTGCAGCAATTCCTTGACGCGGTGTCGCGTATTAATGCGATGAAGAGGTCAGCATGCATAGAGGGCGCACGGATGGCTCTTGCCCATGTCATGACATACTGGGCAGAGATGGAGACCAGCGTTGGTGCGTCCCGAGATTCGGACAAAAGCCGAGTACCCGCCGAGCACTATTTTCAGGAAGTCCTTGAGGGCGCTCATGTAATAGAGACGCAGTGCTCGAAGGATGCTATGTTAGGATAGCATATGTAAAGCAATATTTTGATAAATTATAGTGGCCTTTTATACTTGTGCCTTCAAGTATTTGGAACACCTCATGTGCGGCCGTTTTTTAAAATATATGTACAAAATCTGAAAGATGGCAGTCGTTGACTTCAGCCCCCACGCACATAGTGCGGGGGTAATCGCAGAAGACGCATTTTCCCACTTAACCCAATGTCTTGGTCCTACAAAGGAGGTGATAGCACAGCGGGCCAGGCAACCGGACTATAATGCTTTAACACTTTCACTTAGCCATAGGAGCTTGACAGGGGGACTATTTAGGTAGCCCCTTGGTGGCGACTGCGCTCGCCCGAGTTCGGGGCGCGTATGTGCCTGGCCGGGAAGCGGCCCTTCGTTAAAGCGGAGGAATCCTATATATTCCGGTAGGTCATCGAGTGGCTGACCAGTCTCACGCTACATCATGACAGTCAGTTTTAGGCTTTCTCTACTGAGGTGCTCGCCCGGCCTAACCGGGGCACAATCGCAGTAGTTCTCCCGGTGCTACCTTAGCCGATAGAGCGGAACGTAAGGTAGCCGAACTCAGGAGCCGGGCAACCCGTCCTTTGACCAAAGACATGATTCGGAGCTGATGCATATAATGCCAAAACTCGCGACGCCGAACACTCCCTAAGGTGTTCGGTCTTTATAAGTGCCGCCAAAACAGCACTCCTTATTGAAAAGCCCCTAGTGTCCAGGTACGCGCAAAAATTCTGACGTGGCCACATGCCAAGACGCCAGCCTCCTCCTTGGTTATGGCAGAGAAAACCAGGGGATATGTAGCAACAAGAGACAGTAAAAAAGGTTTACGCAGGGTCTTAATCTAAAAAGAATCCTTAGGACTGGTCCCTCTTGCGTCTGCGCTTTGTGTCTCCATTGTGTAGTATCACGGGCCGCGCCTGACGTTCATCTGTAAAAGAGAGGAACTGAGTTGAAAATGGGTCGTGCCGAACAAGATTTTAAAATAAACAAAGTATAAAGTAAAATATATAAAATTGAGCTTTATTGTCTCTTATTGTATATATACGGAGCCCCTAGTGCGGAGGTATATGACCTCTAAGCCTGCATCAATGATAATTTTGTACCGAACTCGTCTATCCGCGCTCGTGGTCTTTTTAAAGACCCATTCCGAAGTTTTTGGCCGGTGAAGCCATTTTACTGTGCGGCTGTTAAAGCGGCCGCACAGTCCTCCGCTTGTGGGAGGCGCACCTCAATGCTTCCCTTTAAAGAGATGATGCCTCGTGGACCGGGCATTTTAAGCGTTAGAGATGCATAATGCGGTATTGCGTTAAAGCGGGCGAAAGCTTCACGTCCTAGTAGTGCTTGATAGCGACTTGAGAATGGGACGACGTGGAAAATTAACTTTTCACGACGGAAGTTATCGGGGTAGCCGAATGTAACTTTAAGCCGGAGGAAACCCATGCATCGAGTGTCCGGACCTGGCGTTACCCCTTGAAAGGAGGTTTTGCTGTGACGGATTCTTGTTGGGTCTATCCCCATGCGATGGATTGTGTCCTGATATATCAGGTTTAGTCCACTGCCGCCGTCCATAAGGACATTTGAGAACTTGAGTCTGTCGATTTTTGGATCGAGTACCAAGGCAGACCATCCTGCGTTCCTGATACTTCTAGAATAATCCCGTTGATCGAAGATGATTGGTTTTGACAACCAGTGGCGGGACCTCTTTGGGTTAGGTTGTGTGGTGCGTACCTTTATGGGCGCCGCACGTTTTGTTATGTGAAGTAAGTTTACTGTCTTTACTTCTTGTGGGAAGTTCTTTTGTTTCCTGGTGCTCTGCTTTTGGGGTTCGTCTTCGTCCTCACTTGGTGTTTCGAGCCCCTTGTGTTCGGCATTGAGTCTGCCGGATTGTTTGAAAACCCAACAATCTTTGTGGGTATGGTTAGCAGGCCTCCCGGGAGTACTGTGTATTTGACATGTCCTGTCCAGGATTTTGTTTAAGTTGGATGGATCATCCCAGTTATCCTGGAGGGACGGCTTTGTCTGATTCTGTCGTGAGCTTTTGAATCCGGCGTTGATTGCCGTGCTCTTCGGACTTTTTTCCTTAGTCCGGCGACGGTCCTTGCTGCGTCGCAGTTTTCCATTTCCATCCCTAGTTTCAGATGTACTTGGGTCGCTGGGGCTGCGTCTTGGCAACCAGCTGTCCTCTCCTGCACAAAAGCGGGTCATGAGGCTTGTTAGTGCGGCCATTGTTCTTGGCTTCTCTTAGCCGAGGTGTCTGGCGAGCCATTCGTCTCGGACGTTATGCCTGAAAGCTACTAAGGCCTCGGCGTCCGGACAGTCGACTATCTGATTCTTTTTAGTGAGGAATCTATTCCAGAATTGCCGAGCTGATTCTCCGGGCTGTTGTGTTATGTGACTGAGGTCGTCAGCATCCGGAGGACGGCCATAAGTCCCTTGAAAATTTGCTCGGAAAGCGTCCTCGAGCTCTTCCCAGCTTCCAATTGTGTTTTCAGGGAGGCTTTTGAGCCAATGCCGATCTAGTCCTTTGAGCTTTAGTGGTAAATATTTGATGGCGTGGAGATCATCCCCTCTAGCCATATGTATATGGAGGATGTAATCCTCTATCCAGACTCCAGGTTCTGTTGTTCCATCATATGCCTCTATGTCTACGGATTTGAATCCCGCTGGAAATTCATAATCCAGGACCTCATCGGTGAAGCATAGGGGATGTGCGGCGCCCCTGTATTTGGGTGTGCCGGATTCTGATGATGGTTTTATTGCATTGCTTACGAGACCTTGCTATCGTGGCCCATAAATGGACCTGGCTGGGCCATCTTTTTGATGCGAATCCGTAAGTGGGTCGCGTGCCGGCTTAAGTGCGGTGCCATTTGCCGTTTTATACTGGCTATGGGGTCGTCTATCCGACCGTGTGGCTTTCTTGTTTTTTGAATGCGATGGCTCTATGGCCTCTTCGTCAAATTCAGGCAGTAGCTTTCTCTTCGGATAGCTTTTAGTGCGGCGACTGTTGCCGTATTTATCTGCGGTATTGATTACTTTGCTCCATCTGATCCTGAGTGCATCTTCCGCCGTTTTTAGCTTCAGCTTCTGCTTCTTCAGGCTGCGTGCTGTTGCCACGAGCCTCTTGTGGAGATTCTTCTGCGTCGTGTTTTTGTCCGGCGTAAGGTCATCCGGAGTGCCGTTTTCGCCAGGGGAGGGGTGTTCGGTTTCTCTATCCGTGTTTCCCTGTTCGGACGGTTTCTCTAAGGCCTGCTCGTCTTCTACCGGCTCATCCTCCTCTATGGCTAGGTCTTTATCGAGGCGGGGCTTGGGTCGGCGTTCTGTTGGCAACTTTGATTGCTTTTCGAGGGATCGATCCCCCGTTCCATCCCCTTTTTCCTCGCTATTGTTTCCTTTAGGGGTGTCCACCATGTACACATCATGAGATGGGGTGGCTGTCCAATGCCCTATGGGCGTTGGCTCATCTGCATCTCCTGCATCGTCGTCTATACCGTCGATGTCTTCGAAGTCGAAGTTGAGCACGTCGTTTAAATTGTCTACAGTGGCTACCAAGTGGGTGGTGGGTGGGCTTTGAATTTCTTCATCGTTCGTATCCCATCCTTGCTGGCCATAGTCCGGCCAGGGCTCTCCCGATAAAGAGAGAGACTTTAGTGAGTTCAGGTTGTCGCCAAAGGGCGAGTGCTGAAAGATGTCCGCGGCGGGGAACTCCATGACCGGCACCCAATCGGATTCGATTGGCAGGGGCGCGGGAGGTTCGGAGTCTGGAGGGGAATCCGGATCCTCAGAGTCACGGGTCATGCAGAGTGCGGGGCTGGCGTTCGGCTCGATCGCTTCTGAGATCGCAGCCCTCGGGGTGACGTCTAACCGATCACCCTCGATCAGCGCCGCCGGTTTCGAATTAAGAATTCGGAGCCGGCAGCGTCTGAGCTTCGAGGCAACCTGTTCGGTAGAGCTAGATCATGCCCGTCGAGACGGTCTTGGCGCTTGGCTGTGGCTCGAATCCGTCGAAGATCAAGTCCCCGCGGATGTCAGCCGTGTAGTTCAAACTTCCAAACCTGACCTGATGGCCAGGGGCGTAGCTTTCGATCTGCTCCAGGCGGCCAAACGAATTGGCCCGCAGTGCGAAGCCGCCGAAGACGAAGATCTGTCCGGGGAGAAAAGTCTCACCCTGGACTGCATCGTCGTTGATGATCAAAGGAGCCATCGGGCCTAAAAGCGACGACACAGAGGAACTCTCAGTGAAAGCACCAATGTCGGTGTCAAAACCGGCGGATCTCGGGTAGGGGGTCCCGAACTATGCGTCTAGGCCGGATGGTAACAGGAGACAAGGAACACGAAGTTTACCCAGGTTCAGGCCCTCTCGATGGAGGTAAAACCCTACTCCTGCTTGATTAATATTGATGATATGGGTAGTACAAGAGTGGATCTACCACGAGATCAAGGAGGCTAAACCCTAGAAGCTAGCCTATGGTATGATTGTTGTATGATGAAGTTGTCCTACGGACTAGAACCCTCCGGTTTATATAGACACCGGATAGGGTTAGGGTTACACAAAGTCGGTTACAATGGTAGGAGATCTTGAATATCCGCATCGCCAAGCTTGCCTTCCACGCCAAGGAAAGTCCCTTCCGGACACGGGACGAAGTCTTCAATCTTGTATCTTCATAGTCCTGGAGTCCGGCTATCCGAACACCCCCTAATCCAGGACTCCCTCAGCCTCCACCTCAAGAGTCAACGAGCTCGCGGCCACGGCCTCCTGTGGTCGTGGCGCCAAAGCCGCCTTCGCCGCACACCGGCGTGCCGGAGAGCGGACCGTGGGGTCTTCTCCCGCCGCCAGTTCGCCACCAGCCGGCGGCACCGGTGGTGCGTCAGGCTGGCTGTCGTGGTCCTCGACGGCCGGCGCCGGCAGAGGCATCTCCGCCCCCAAGGCGATGCCGCCGCCCCCTCCCTCTCCATGATCGGTTGGTCGCCGCCAGCCCCTCCAGCCGGTGTCGAGACCTCATGCGTGGGTGGCCCGGCGCGGAGGGGGATGACGAGTTGCGGGGCCTGGCCGCGTGCGGCCTCTTCCGCCTGTGCCCTGGCCGCGGCGTCCACCTGGGCCTGGTCGTGGCGTCGGCTTGCGCCTTTGCGGCCGCGTCCGCCTCCTCCTACACCGTCTTGTCCGCTGCCGCCTTCTACCGCTCCGCCTCCTCCTGTTCCTCGCGCGCCTCCTGCGCGTTCCTCTTCGTCGCCTCCTGGAGCTCGGCGCGCGGGTCCACACGGCGGGTGTTGGCGGAGCCCTCAGCCGCCCCAACCACAGAGGCAGTGCCAGACCGCTCAGAGAGAACGGGGCCCTGGTCAAGCAAAACAAAAAGAACTGAGAATGACGTGCGCAAGAAAAAAAGAAGAAGGGACGCGAGAAGAAACCAAATACTTACGCAGACACCATCTGGGGCTGCTTCACGGCCTTCCGAAAGCAGTTCGCCTTCGCGGCGGCGAGCACGCGAGCCTGTGGCGAAGCGACGGCATGGCGGCAGCAAAGGAAGGAGGAAGGAGATGGCGAAGGAGGAAGAGGGAGCGCGTGCATCTGCCGCACCCCTCCTCCCCCTACTTATAACCCTGGGCGGCGGAGCCGAGGGGGCGGGGCGTGGGGAACGTGGGATTAACTGGGCCCATGTCCCCACGACCCCGCGTTCACCACGCCATAACGGCGCGCCTTTACCGCGCCCGGAATGCCAACAGTCTGCCCGGGCCACAGCGGATCCGCACACGTGCTGAGGCGCGTAGTGGCGGGCCCCAGCCTGCGGCGACGTCCCGTCGCGCGCGTGGGCTGGCAGACTGGTCCAGCTAGCAAGCGCCGCGTGGCGCGTGGTCAGCGGGCGGCCAGCTCGATGCCCGGCGAGCACGCCACCTAGCTCCCACCTTCGCATTTCAAAATTACCAGACAGCCTGCCTGATTGCAGCCGACTCCTAGCTGTCAGCTCTTCAGAGTAGGAAGCTGCTGAGGCCTCTCGCCTTTTCAACCGCGATGCCCCACCAGCTTCGGGGACTACTGTCGGAGTAAATGACCACGGGTAGCCTTATCTGCTCCCCATGAAGTTTCAAGACATCGGGGCCGGCTGTGCCCCTCAAGCATCAAAGACAAAGGGCCGCCTTCTTATGGCCGGCTAGTCCGAGCGGCCGGCTGTAAGAAGGCGGCGAGGCCCAAAGAGCGGCCCTGGCTCGGGCCGACTCCTAGCAGGCGACCGCCAGAGCAGCCGACTCCTAGCAGGCGGCCCACCCTCGCACCCTCAAAGTTTGCACCCACATAACAGCGACGAGACGGGGCTTGGCTATAGTACAACCTACCACCCCCGAATCCCGGAGCGGGCGTGGCCACAGTGCAGCATACCGGGCGGCCATCCCTAGCCCGGCGCGGCACTGTTGCCACGCTGCCCATGACATCATCCATGGCAGAGCGACCATGCCCCCATGACGGGCTGTCGGAACGGCCCGCAGGCGGCGGGCCCTACCTGTCTGTGAGATACCAGAAGGCAGCATGCCCAGACCAGTCGGCATACACTACAAGAAATATGTCGACTAGTGACCTTCTGTCAGTGACCCTGGAAGAATTGGTCATAGATCTACGACCATTTGAGACCAATTGGTCAAAAGCTCCTCGGGGGGCTCCAAACCCTCAACTATATCGACCATTTTGGCCATAATGGTCGTAATTTCCTTGCACGAAATGGTCAAAGCAGACAGCACTGATCAGCTGCCTTATTTATAGCCGATCACGACCAATATAGATGGTCATAACCTTGTAAGTTGTGGTGGATTGCTATGACTAGGCGCCACCTCATCAGTTTTGCCTATGTGTCATGTCCATGTGTCAATTTTTGCCCTAAGTTGTGAAGCAACCTATATTTCTGTCATTCCCAAAATTCCCAAAAAAATTGGGCATTCTTTACTATCCAAATCATTGCCTCATGACAATATTCAACTCCATTTGCCTGGTAAATCTTCCTCAGCAAATTTCCAAATTTTTTGTTCAACTCGAACTATTGTGAAGGAAGTATTAGCTAGGCATATCCTAATAAGCTGAATTTTTGCCACATCTTCTATATTCCCAAATCATTGCTCTCCACAAAATTTGAGCCCGATCTAACAATACATGTGAGTGTGGCTTCAACATTCATATTTCATCCGGTGTGGTACGTTGCAAAGCAAGTGACACCTAGGCTCCTCCATTTGAGCTGCAAATTTTCCAAGATAGTGTGCTTAGTAGATGATCATCCTCGGCCAAAACTCAGGACCATTGGCCATGTGCATTTCTCGTACCACTAATCAAACACTTGGGTGCTAATTCATGTTTGAGCATTGTTCGGTCTCCTCGTGAGATTCTTACATTGTTATTTTCTTCCAAGCATCTACCTGGGGAGTGCCAAACCTACTAGACATGCCTAGGCTTCCCAGAACGCATGGCAACACCACGGTCACGCGGTGACCACGTGGCGGGCATGCGAGTCTACGTGCTTTGGAGTTGGGGCCCTGGGCCACCGTCCAAACCTCAACGTATCACCACCAAACCATGTATTTATACTTAAATATATACTTATGTACCTAGAAATGATTTTTGGAAAAAATAAAGAGGAAACTATAAGGCAGCTGCAGTTCAAATTTGACACGCTTCTCTTTGAATCGGCGGAAATTTGTCTGTTTTACCAGAGATGGATCAAAGCTTTTGACACCCAACCATTTTGTCAATTGTGCATTAAATATGGCCTAGTATTTTAGAAAATTGATTTGGTCCAATTTTGCAACTAATATATGGTAGGTCCTTCACAAAAAAAACTCATTTCGGGCACTCGGAAAGTGGAAAATGAATTTTCCGTGCAAAGAAAATGAAAACTCCCTTAGGCAACATTGTTTGGAATTCCAAGATGCACCCTTTTGCATAATATGAGATCATTTGAACAAACTATGCCATGAATGTGGCCATAAGATTGATCATTTGTATTGAAAGCCATGAATCTTCACGCATGATAGCTCATTTCTGAGAACACTTTTTTTAAATAATTGTTGTATTACAAGTTTATTATTTTTCCTGGTAATTTGGTCACATATAATGACACAATGCGAAGGTTTCCCTATTTTTTGATTTTTTTAAATTTTTGATGCTCGTTTCAAAATGCGATCAAAGCGGCGGGAATGACCGTTCCTAGCTAGTGGTTGAATCTTGGAATTTTTTTGGTGTTCCTATAATTCAATAGATACTTATGTACCTAGAAATGATTTTTGGAAAAATAAAGAGCAAACTACAAGGCAGCTACAGTTCAAATTTGACCCACTTCCAGCTGAATCGGCGGAAATTTTTCTTTTTCATGAGAGGTGGATCAAAACTTTTTACACCCAACCATTTGGTCAATTGTGCATTAAATATGGCCTAGTATTTTAGAAAAAGTATTTGGTCCAATTTTGCAACAATTATTTGGGAGGTCCTTCACAAAAAAACCTCCTTTTGGGCACTCGAAAAATGGAAAATCATTTTTTCGTCCAAAGAAAATGAAAACTTCCTTAGGCAACATTGTTTGCCATTCCAATATGCACCATTGTGCACAATATGAGATCATTTGAACAAACTATGCCATGAATGTGGCCATAAGATTGATCATTTGGCTTGAAAGCCATTGATCTCCACACGTGATAGGTCGTTTCTGAGAACATTTTTTTAAAATAATTGCCGTATTACAAGTTTAGTATTTTTCCTAGAAACTTGGTCAAATATTATGACACAATAAGGTTTTCCAATTTTTTGATTTTTTTTTATTTTTCATGCCCGTTTCAAAATGCGGTCAAAACGGCGAGCATGGCCGTTGCTAGCTAGTGGGTGAATCTTGGAAAAAAAATTATGTTTCTCTGATTAAATAGATACTTACGTACCTAGAAAATATTTTTGGAAAAATATATAGCAAACTATGAGGCAGCTGCAGTTCAAATTTGACCCGCTTCCTGCTGAAACGGCAGAATATTGTCTTTTTCACCAAAGGTGTATAGATACTTTTGACAACCAACCATTTTGTCAATTTTACATTACATATCGCCTAATATATTATAAAGATTATCTGCTCCCATTTTGCAACAAATATATGGTAGGTCATTTAAAAAAACTCAATTTGGGCACTCGAAAAATAGAAAATGGATTTTTTGACCAATTTAGATGGTCATAATGTCGTACTGTATTCTGATTGGTCCGTGGACGTCTCACGCGGATCATGCATCGAACACCGTCGGATGATCGTGGATCCAATGGCAGTCCTCAGCCCTTCGACACCATGCCCGAAACCCTAGCTCTGCCATGTGGTCATTTTGCATCCACCCCCCCCCCCTCCCCGCCTCCTTTCTTTGCCTCGCTCTGTTCTCCTCCTCCCCCCTTCCAGATCCGTTGAGCTCCTCTCGATCGCCTCCCACTCCAACCCTCGCCGCCACCCGCCCCTCCCCTCGCTCTCCTCGATCCAGATCACCATGCTCTGCTCCTTCCTCCCTCCCCTCCGACAAGATCCCCATGCTCTGCTCCTCCCTCCCTCTCTCCCCTCCGGGAGGATCCAGCATGCGGCCTCCCTCTCCTCGATCCAGATCGAGGCACCCTGCCGCCCCGCCTCCGTATCCCTCCGTCTCCCACCCGTGGAAAGCTCCACCGCCGTCGCCACCATCCAACACCGCCACCTCCACCCAACGCCGACCTCGTCTCCACCACCCACACCCCCCCCCTCGCCATGGCCGCTCCCAAGGTCGACCGCCACTTCAGCAACGTCCTCCTCGACCGCTTGGATGGATGGATGGGGAACCAGGACCGGCGCGCTGTCGTCCACATGTTCCTAGAGGGAGGCCTGCCGGCCATGGAGGCCCGACCCCAACCGATGCATGGACGGGCCGATGGATTGATGGCCGGGGTGAAACCCTAGCCCCACACCCACTCATCCCCATCCCCATCCCCAGGGAGCTCTTCTCTGTTCCTCGGCAGGGACCCGAGCTTGCTGATGTGGTGGCCCTCGACTCCGGCGAAGCCAAAGGTATGTAGGCCCCCCTCCTTCCCCTTGTCTTCTTCTTCTTCTAGATTTTCCCATCTGATTTGCACAGTTGGTTTGTGCAGGCCATCACCATCACCATGGAACAAGTCAAGGAGGAGGCCATTGCCATGGAAGGAAGGTCATGGTCAGAGGTGTGTGTGTGTGTGTTCCAGCCATGGTCAGGTCCAGATTTCGTGCTACTGTATTTACGGAGTAGTTAAGGATGTTTAGGTTGATGGTCAGATTAGCCCCTTTCAAATTTCATATATCAATCAATGGAGCACTAGCAGCCAACCTTGGAGATGGGCGTGCAAGTGTCGACCTCCAACCACAGATGTGTTATTTCCATATTTCTCAGCCACTAGTACCAAAGCGCCATTACAAACATGTCATATATATGAGTTGCTTATGTTCAGTAAATTTCATGAATGTATGAGTGTTTGTCCATCAAAATCAAGAGGTGTAGTATATATCTACCAGGGATAGTAATCATTGTTGCTTACAGGTTACCAAAGTGTTGCAGTTCATAGTAAATGCAAGTCTAGTAGAAGTCATAATATATCAAGGACGGATAAGAGATCATCTACTTTCAGAAGGTTTTACTTGGTTGGTTGATTAGTGTTTTTTACGTAGAAACGGACTCGGGCTGTGTATAATGGGCATTTCGGGCTGTGTATAATGGGCATTTCTAATTCACGTGTATCATTGAGTGTATTATTTTCCTGTTGAGTGAGTTTTAACTATAGAAGAGAAATCATCTATTTCTTTGCAGTTTTGTTAGACTTATCCTTTGGTTTCAAGTATAAATCAGAGTGTACCATTGAGTGTATTATTTTCCTGCTGAGTAGCTTTATCTGTCATATCTAGCTCAAGTAGCAGTGAAAAAATTTCAGTACCAGAGATGAATGGTTGATTAGTTTTAGCTTCAAGCCATTTTAGTATATTTCTTTGTACATGTGGCTTGTGGCTAAAACTAGTTTACTTTTAAGTTCATCCGTAATGGCCCATAGCTATGAGATCTGAGGGATGCGGACCGTTCGAGCCATGCAGCCTATTTCATCTTTGGTGAACCTCATTTGAGGCTTAGTGTAATTGATGTACTAGTGCCTTTGCTTGGCGTAAAATTATAGCGATACACATAGATATGCAATGAATGCTTCTAGTATCTTACACATGTATATTTGACATGAATGTGTACTGCTTGCTCTTCCTTTGCTGACATTCTTTTTACTTTTCAACGAGGAACAGGATTGTCAACACCGTTGACAACATCATCTGTTTCTCAAATAACATCTGCAGCAGAGCAGGCGGAGTATCTGAAGCATTTCAGGGTAGATAACATAGTTAAGGACGCAGAGTTTATTCATCGGCATCTTGACCAGATGCCAAGCCTTGGACAATTCCGGGACAGCTATAGCTGACCCATGTCTTTTAGTAGACATGTTTCTTAATTTTGGGACAGTGATACATGGACTTCAATTAAGGTTTCAGATTAGTATTATGCTGCTACTGATGTGCTACTTATAGCTACAGTTTGACACTATTAATTAGGCTTCTTTGGACATGTCATGGTACACGCCTTTGTCTTTTTTAGCATCAACAAATGTTTATCTACTGTAAAGTATTATTAATTAGGCTTGCTTCCTTCTATTAGTGCATCTACTGCTAATTACACTTCAAATGTAGTGTAGATTACAGTTGTAATTCAATAGTTAGTGTACTTAAGTATCTTAGTGATGTTCACGTGGTGGACTTAAGTATCTTAGTGACTTCATTTGATGTGTGTATTTATGTTAATTTTAAGCTTCTGTTGCTGTGAAAATGTACCTCACTGACCATCTGTCTATTTATTGTGTACTTCTTGCATGAGGAGGTGACTAGTGATGCGGTGCAAGCAGCGATGAGGGAAGGGGTCTCTGCTCGAGGAGGCGGAGGAGTAAAGGCGTGCCCAACCCGGCAGTCCTGTCCGCTCGTAGAGAATTGTATTTATTGTTGACAATGTTGTGTAAATAGAATACCTGATTGTCTTCTGCAACTTAATTTCCTTGCATTTTCAACTCTGATTTTGAATGATTAAGGTTACTCCCACGGACAATTTTGCTAAACATTTATCACATCTTAAGTGAACCATAATTCGTATTTTGTTTACCTTTTTAGATCTGTTCTACCGCTTACATTTAGTGTTGCCATTGAAGTTGTTTGGTTTTGGCCTCAGCAGTAGTACAGTATAATGGTAGCTTTATGTTCACTCTTTTACAACAAACCTTTTTAGCTCTTTCTCATGATCCTTGTGGGCATTTATTTTAGTCCATGGACTTGTTGCTCTAGCAGATGTTGCTCTGCTTGACATCTCACAGACCACTGGATCGGCTATGACATCTCATAGTCCATAGTTTACAATCAGGTTTACGCTTGTGACTTCACGATCCAGCGGTTACATGATAATTCTATAATGTTGAAGCTATATTCCTATCTGCTCCATGATTTACATTATAATTCTATAATCTTTGAAGCTATATTCATACGCTCAACAGTTACATGATAATTTCGTAATGTTGAAGCTATATTTGCTGCTTGTGTCTTAATTTTTTTAATCTGTAATGATGATATGAAATTTCATGCAGGTCATTGTTGGTGTTGTTGCTATGGTTGTCGGAGGTGTTGCTGTTGCATCTGGCGGAGCTGCAGTCCGAGAAGGTCAAGGATGAGATCGTCCTCGATGGCAATGACATCGAGCTCGTCTCCCGCTCTGCCGCCCTCATCAACTAGGTCAATCAAACAGGACCCAGAACCTGTCTTTGTTCATGTGCATATTGTGCTCCCTGATAATTTGGTTGATGTGATGCAATTGATATTTATCATGCTTGCTTATGCTCTTTGCGGAAACTAGTATGCTAGATGTGCTTAGAAATCATTGCAATGTCTTCAGATGTTGGATGTCGAGTGTTCTTTGTTTGCGATGCATATATGAATGCTTGTGCTCGTCAACATAATGCAAACAGGGCTACTTGTCCCGTTGTGCTGTTGTTGTTTGTGGTTTGTCCAGTTTTGGCCTGTATAGTTGCTTCTTTCTCTTCATGTATTATTATGTTCTCCGTAATGATTGGTTTTGCTTCCATATGATATGCTTCTACATTATGTTCCTGTGTAATCTGATCTACAATGATTCAGTTTTTGGTTCCATATAGTTAATCCGCTTCCATGCACTATTCTTGGATAATTTTCCTGTTGTTCTTGCTGTTCTATGTGTTCGCCTTCCAGGGACAACATATATATGCTCAATACACTCTACTTGTTTTCCTGTATAGTTTTCTTACTTGTTTTCCTTTATGCGTTCACTTTTTTCAGGAGCTCCAAGCCTATTTTTTTCCTTTTTGTTCACTCTTTTACAGGAGCTCCAGTCCTAATTTTTTTGAGTGTGAAGCCATGAAGCCAAGTGCGAAGCAGTGAAGCCGTACTTTGCAAAGAGTTCTTTTGGCTCTGTAGTAGACTGTGAATTGTAATATTGTAACGGATTGTAAAAGGCTAATGTAGTGTTATTTGATGAACTATGTTTGTTCTATCCTGTTTGAAATAGTAGTTATGTATGTTGAGAAGATATGGAAACTTCACAGTGGGACCCACTTATGAATATAATCTGAGCAATTTTGAAATTTCTGACATGTGGGACTCATGTATGGCATTATGACTTGTGGCACCCTTTTGACTAGTGGGACCAGCTCCAGAATATAATGACTGAAAATAGAAAATCAATTGATTGTAAGAAGGCCAATGCCCAAAAACAAAGAAGTTGAAATACTAGGCTTGGCCCAAGTAGCCCACAAGAATTGACAGAAAAAATAAATATAGAAGGCTGAATTGTTGGGCTCGGCCCATGTAAAGCGTCGAATCGGACCGGGCTGAATCTTGTCAGTAACCTTTTAAATTGGTCGCAATTTTGCCACGTCAGATTGCCACGTCGGATTCGATGTGGCACAGGCGAAGACAGCGGTGACCAAAACAAAAGGTCATGGGTTCAACGACCTTACATTTTTGGTCATATGCGTCTCGACCTTCTCACGAGAGAAGGTCGTTAATTTCATTCTGACCGCCCGACTTTTGACCTTCTGTTTTTGGTCACAAAAGGTCGCAAATGAAAAACTATGACCTTTCAGTGACCAATAGTGAGGGTCACAAGTTGACATATTTCTTGTAGTGATAGGGGAGGCGGGTCCCAACAAATGGCTCTCCCCTTCCCTGGAAGTTTGTGCGCCATTAACCAAATAAGATGGGGTGTGGCTACAGTGAATGCCCACCAGGCGTGATCAGTAGCCACGCCCCCGACCAAGCGCTCGTCGCCGAGGCAGGGCTACGGTGATGAGCACCCGGCGAGGCCCTACTGTCGACCGAGAGCCGGCGGCCAGGCCCCAGCAGCCGGAGAAGCCGTGACCCATAGACACCGACGGCCCCTACACCACCTGCCAAATTACCGTTGTACCCCTGGGGGTAGGCCTATATAAACCCCCCCCCCAGGGCACCCATGCAAAGGGTTCAGCCTCTTAGAATACACACACACGTACAGAGAGGAGTAGAGCTAGCCTTGCCCTTCTTCCTCCTCTAGCCGAACAGCTCAAGGAGCAATCTTGTAGCCACTTGTCGATCTAGTGATCATGCAGAGACCCCGCAGAGCAGGACTAGGGGTGTTATCTCCTAGGATAGCCCCGGACCTGGGTAAGATGCGCCGGCGTGCATGTTTACGCCTTATCCCATTTCCAGGCACCGGCGATGTCTTACTAGCTCCCACTATGATTAGCCATCCTTTGGCATATGTCACACCAACCACCCGACATCTCTCGAAAGAAGTGAGTGGGAGGAAAGTAGAACTTGATGAGGTAATTGTACCTTCTCCCTTATTGGAAAGTAGTTCATCACAGAAATCAGTTCCAGTGATTCCTACATCAATTAGTGAGGAAGGTAATGATGATGATCATGAAAATTTAGATCAAGTTACTACCAAACCTCGTAGGTCTTCCAGAGTATGATTCGCACCAGAGTGGTACGGTATTCTTGTTCTAGAAATCATGTTACTAGACCATGATGAACCTACGAACTATGAGGAAGCGATGATGAGCCCAGATTCTGCGAAATGGCTTGAAGCCATGAAATCTAAGATGGGTCCATGTATGAGAACAAAGTGTGGACTTTGGTGGACTTGCCCGATGATCGGCAAGCCATAGAAAATAAATGGATCTTTAATAAGAAGATCGACGCAGACGGTAATGTTACTGTTTACAAAGCTCGACTTGTTGCGAAAGGTTTTCGACAAGTTCAAGGGGTTGACTACGATGAGACTTTCTCACCCATAGTGATGCTTAAGTCTGTCTGAATCATGTTAGCGATTGCCGCATTTTATGATTATGAAATTTGGCAGATGGATGTCAAAATTGCATTCCTGAATGGATTTCTGGAAGAAGAGTTGTATATGATGCAACCAGAAGGTTTTGTCGGTCCAAAGGGTGCTAACAAAGTGTGCAAGCTCCAGGGATCCATTTATGGACTGGTGCAAGCATCTCTGAGTTGGAATAAATGCTTTGATAGTGTGATCAAAGCATATGGTTTTATACAGACTTTTGGAGAAGTCTGTATTTACAAGAAAGTGAGTGGGAGCTCTGTAGCATTTTTATATTATATGTGGATGACATATTGTTGATCGGAAATGATATAGAATTTCTGGATAGCATAAAGAGATACCTGAATAAGAGTTTTTCTATGAAAGACCTCGGAGAAGCTGCTTACATATTGGGCATCAAGATCTATAGAGATAGATCAAAACGCTTAATTGGACTTCCACAAAGCACATACCTTGATAAAGTTTTGAGGAAGTTCAAAATAGATCAGTCAAAGAAAGGGTTCTAGCCTGTATTACAAGGTGTGAAGTTGAGTCAGACTCTTTGCCCGACCACTGCAGAAGATAGAGAGAAAATGAAAGTCATTCCCTATGCTTCAGCCATAGGTTCTATCATGTATGCAATGCTGTGTACCAGACCTGATGTGCGCCTTGCTATAAGCATAGCAGGGAGGTACCAAAGTAATCCCGGAGTGGAGCAATGGACAGCAGTCAAGAACATCCTGAAATACCTGAAAAGGACTATGGATATGTTTCTCGTTTATGGAGGTGAAAAAGAGCTCGTCGTAAACGGTTACGTTCATGCAAGCGTTGACACTAATCCGTATTTTTATTGAATGGAGGAGCTGTCAGTTGGTGCAGGTCCAAGCAAAGCGTCGTAGGGGGAACTACATGTGAAGCAGAGTACATTGCTGCTTCGGAAGCAACAAATGAAGGAGTTTGGATGAAGGAGTTCATATCCGATCTAGGTGTCATACCTAGTGCATCGGGTCCAATGAAAATCTTTTGTGACAATCTTGGTGCGATTGCCTTGGCAACGGAATCCAGATTTCACAAGAGAACTAAGCACATCAAGAGACGCTTCAATTCCATCCGTCATCAAGTGTCGGAAGGGGACATAGAGATTTGCAAGATACATACGGATCTGAATGTTGCATACCCGTTGACTAAGCCTCTTCCATGAGAAAAACATGATCAACACCAAAGCTCCATGGGTGTTAGAATCATTACTATGTAATCTAGATTATTGACTCTAGTGCAAGTGGGAGACTGAAGGAAATATACCCTAGAGGCAATAATAAATTTATTATTTATTTCCTTATTTCATGATAAATGTTTATTATTCATGCTAGAATTGTATTAACCGGAAACTTAGTACATGTGTGAATACATAGACAAGACATATTGTCCCTAGTATGCCTCTACTTGACTAGATCGTTAATCAAAGATGGTTATGTTTCCTAAAGATAGACTTGTGTTGTCATTTGATGAACGGATCACATCATTAGGAGAATGATGTGATGGACATGACCCATCCGTTAGCTTAGCATTATGATCGTTAAAGTTTCATTGCTACTGCTTTCTTATTGCTTATACAAGTTCCTCGGACTATGAGATTGTGCAACTCCTGAATACCGGAGGAACACTTTATGTGCTACCAAAATTCGCAACATAAATGGGTGATTATAAAGGTGCTCTATAGGTGTCTCTGAAGGTGTTTGTTGGGTTGGCATAGATCGAGATTAGGATTTGTCACTCCGTGTTTCAGAGAAGTATCTCTGGGCCCTCTCGGTAATACTCATCACTATAAGCCTTGCAAGCATTGTGACTAATGAGTTAGTTGCGGGATGAAGTATTACGGAACGATTAAAGAGACTTGCCGGTAACGAGTTGAACTAGGTATGATGATACCGACGATCGAATCTCGGGCAAGTAACATACCGATGACAAAGGGAACAACGTTTGTTGTTATCCGGTTTGACCGATAAAGATCTTCGTAGAATATGTAGGAACCAATATGAGCATCCAGGTTCCGCTATTGGTTATTTACTGGAGACGTGTCTCGGTCATCTCTACATAGTTCTCGAACCCGTAGGGTCCGCACGCTTAACGTTCGATGAGGATTGGTATTATGAGTTTATGTGATTTGATGTACCTAAGATTGTCCGAGTCCCGGATGAGTTCACGGACATGACGAGGAGTCTCGAAATGGTTGAGACATAAAGATTGATATATTGGACGACTATATTCGGACACCAGAAGTGTTCCGGAGAAGTATTAGATAAAACCGGAGTACCGGGGGGTTATTGGAACCCCCCAGGGGATTAATGGGCCACAATGGGCCTTAGTGGAGAACAGAGAGGGCCGGCCAGAGGAGGTGGCGCCCCCCCTCCCCTTGCCCAATCCGTATTGGACAAGGGAAGGGGGGCGCCCCCCCCCCCCTCCTTCCTGCTCTTCTCTCATCTTTCCCTTCTTCTCCTTCTTGGACTAGGAAAGGAGGAAACCTACTCCTACTGGGACTAGGAATCCTCCCCTTGGGCGTGCCCCTTGTGGTCGGCCCTCCTCCTCCTCCCCTCCTTTATATATGGGGGAAGGGGGCACCCCATAGACACACAAGTTGATCTTTAGCCGTGTGTGGTGCCCCCCTCCACAGTTTTCCACCTCGGTCATATCGTCGTAGTAGTGCTTAGGCGAAGCCCTGCGCCGGTAACTTCATCATCACCGTCACCATGTCGTCATGCTGACGGAACTCTCCCTCGGCCTCAGCTAGATCTAGAGTTCGAGGGACGTCACCGAGCTGAACGTGTGTAGATCGCGGAGGTGTCGTGCGCTTGGTACTTTATCGGTTGGATCGCGAAGATGTTCCACTACATCAACCGCGTTACTTAACACTTCCACTTTCAGTCTAAGAGGGTACGTGGCCACACTCTCCCCTCTCGTTGCTATGCATCACCTAGATAGATCTTGCGTGATCGTAGGAAATTTTTTGAAATTACTACATTCCCCAACACATACCTAGTTCAATCTCGTTACCGGCAAGTCTCTTTACTCGTTCCGTAATACATCACCTCGCAACTAACTCCTTAGTCATTTGCCTGCAAGATTATGATGTGTATTACCGAGAGGGCCCAGAGATACCTCTCCGATACTTAGAGTGACAAATCCTAATCTCAATCTATGCCAACTCAACAAACACCTTTAGAGATACCTGTAGAGAATCTTTACGATCACCCAGTTAGATTGTGACGTTTGATAGCACACAAGGTATTCCTCCGGTATCCGGGAGTTGCATAACCTCATAGTCGAAGGAATATGTATTTGACATGAAGAAAGCAATAGCAACAAACTGAACGATCATTATGCTAAGCTAACAGATGGGTCTTGTCCATCACATCATTCTCCTAATGATGTGATCCCGTTATCAAATGACAACTCATGTCCATGGTTAGGAAACCTTAACCATCTTTGATCGACGAGCTAGTCTAGTAGAGGCTCACTAGGGACACGGTGTTTGTTTATGTATTCACACATGTATTTAAGTTTCCAATCAATAAGACTAGGATCCGTGGTCGTGGAAGGGGCAGTTTTGCAAAAACACCCGGAGCTCCATGATTGCTAGGTGATCTGGCGGCGGAAACAGAGAGAGGGAGTGAAGGCGGTGAACCCGGCGGGGACCTGGCGGCGGAGAACCAGCGGTGACCACAGTGGCGGAGTTCCGTGGCTAGTGAAGCCATGAGCGAGGGGGGTTTCTTCGGGGGCCCAACCAGCATGCTGGATTGGGAATCCATCAAGATGGATTCGAGGCGTATCCTCCGGCGATCTCCAGATCGGGAGAACTGCTGGAGGCGAATGAAATCACGTGCAAAGGAGCTGATGAACGGGATCCCAGGTGAGATTCGCTTCCATCAGAAGGGAAGAGTGGCGGCCAAAAGAGGCAACAACGACAATCAGGAGGTACTGCCATACATTAGGAGATCTTCTCCAAAGGAAGTGCTCCCGTCCAGAGTAGGATTTGTGGATTTGAGTATTAATTTTTTGGAAAGAAATGCTGCTGATCAGATTCCTAGAGTGATTTTCTCGTTGAGAATTATAAAAAAGGAAGAGGGAAATCAGGGGAGGGCTTTTACCTGCACATTAGGGAAAAGAGAGAAATTAGGGGGATTTTAAGTAGGAAACTGCTCTTTCAAGACCCTTTATTTTTCTTTAAATGCACAAATTTCGTCCCGTTTGTGGCGCGGAGACACTATTTTAACACCGAGGGGGATTGCTCGAGGTCCATGATTCATCATACAGGAAAAAAGCCTCTGTCTTCCTATCGGGTTTTCTTGTCTAGACCTGCTAGTTTGGTGAAAAGGGGAGATATGGAGAGGAAAGGGGAGATGGAGGAGGTAGGAAAGAGCTCCGGAAGTGTGCCGGCGATTATGGAGAAGAATCCTCCTGCTCCGGCCTCCTCGCCTGAGGGTGTGGGGAAGACGGCGCCGAGGCGGCCCCGTGGGGATGGCTCCCCTATGATCATCGACATTGAGGCCGCACGGAGAGCGGTCAGAGGATGCTTGGTGGTAGGGTGATTCCTCTCGCCTTTCCAAGTTAATCCTCGGATCCTCGTCGACAACCTTCGTGCATCGTCGGCCTGGAGGTTGCAAGGCGGGGTCACTATTCAGGAGGTGGCCAGCACCGATGGGAGGTTCATCCTCAACTTCCCCAACGACGTAGACAGACGTTTCATGTTGAAGGCCCAGCCATGGCACCACAACCGCGATGGGATCATCTTCGCCGAGTTCGACGGCAAGGGCGGCCCAGCGGAGGTGGACCTTGGATCTATGGCTATATGGGCCCAGGTTCGTAACCTACCATTTGAGCTTAAATCCGAGGATGTGGGTCAGTCTCTAGGGGGCCAACTCGGTGAAGTGATCACCGTTTCACACCAGGATCATTTGATTGTTGAGAAGTACTTGTGTGTGCATGTGAAAATCCCACTACATGAGCCAATCAAGAGTAGGGTAGAATTCACCCCTTTAGGTAGTAAAGAAGAGCTTCGGTTTGATGTTCGCTATGAAAAATTGCCATCGTATTGTGAATGTTGGGGGCTGGTAGGACATATGTCGAGAGAGGTTACAGAGTATCCCTAAGGAGAGTAGAATAGCTAAATTTGCAAAAAATCTCAGTGTAGAAGCTTACTGGAAAGGACAAACATCTAGTAGAAGAGCTATGTTCACTGTTTATAGTAACAATAGCATGTCCAGGGCCACCGAAGGATTGGTGATCAAAGTAACCAAAGTTGTAAATGATCTCATTGTGTAAGAAAAAGGGGCTGCGTCGTCCACGACGACGACTATCCTGATGACTGGAGGTCAAGTCCAGGGAGGGCTTTCGCTCGGAGCGGCTTCGGGCCAGGTGGTCCTGACTGGAGGGCCATCCGTCCACGCTAGCCTTGGCCAGGAGGGCCAAGGTTTAGCGATAAGGGGGCTTCCAACAAGGGAGTGCAGCGGCTCGGCCAGGTGGGCCGACCCCCTGCTGCATTTCCGAGCTCCCTGGGGGGAGTGTCCGTGGTCAGGAGGACCGGGGGGCAGCTCCAGCCCCTGTTCTCGCCGCTAGACAAGGCCAGGAGGGCCAAGGGTAGGTGGCGAGGACTGCTCACCCCACTGCTGTTGTGCCTGGCCAGGAGGGCCAGGATGGGGTGCTGGTGGGGTTTGAGAACCCATCAAACGAGTCTGCTGCTGCTTTGGCTGGGTTCCAGCCGAAAGTTACTGGCCAGGAGGGTCAGGGGGTCATGCAGCTAGGTAATCCTGAACATTTTCTCTTTAAACCCGGCGTGCTGGAGGCTCTCTCGGGAGCCGTTGCTGCAAGACTAGCTACTCAAAACGCCACTGATAACCCAGTTTTCACTTTCAATGCTTCAAAGAATTCCATGCAGGGCAAAAAAGGAAAGGGAAGGAAGGGAAAGAGGGGAGGAGGAACTGGGTGTTCAGAGGAAGCACGCAAAAACATCATAGGTAAAAAAATAAACCTATTTGAAGCCCCAGCAGATGGTAGTGAGCAGGATTTCTCTTTTGAGAAAGCCATGGATAGTTATGAGCGTATGTCAGACGGGGATATAAATGTATATTCTAAGTGAGTGTGTACGGGTAGAGTGGAAACAGTGAGAGATGGGAATGGGGTGATAACACACGTAGCTAAAGAGGTTGAGGAGAAACAAGAGGTTGTCGGGCAGCAGAGAAGGGAATCAGTTGGAGATGATGGCACATCGGCGGCCTCCGAAGAGGAGGTACGCCGGGCCAAATGAAAAATAATTGGTTGAAACTGTCGTGGTATGCTCTCTCCCACGGCGGTTCGTTAGCTCTTGGACCTACAGGAGCGCACCAAAGCAAAGTTAATTTTCCTTTCAGAGTCTCATTTGAATAAATGTAAAGCCGATGAGCTTTGTCGTGTTTTGAGTTTTGATTCTATGTTTGTAGTGGAGAGTGATGGCCGAGCAGGTGGCCTTGTCTTGTTTTATCAGAAAGTGAATAAAGTTGATTTTAACTATGTGTCAAATAATTTTATTGATGTTCTTTTTATGAATGGGAATACTGTACAGTGGCGTTTCACCGGCTTTTATGGCCATCCGAATTGGAGTGACCATGCTTTGTCACGAGATGATATTCGAAACTTGTACAATAAGGGCGATCACCCGTGGGTAGTTTTAGGAGATTTTAATGAAATTTTGTACTCATCAGAGAAAGAGGGAGCGAATGCCAGACCAAATGCGATGATGCGAGATTTTCGTAATTGTTTGGGAGATTGTGGACTAGCAGATATGGGATGTGTGGCTGACTTATTTACATGGAGGAGGGGCGAAATCAGGGAAAGACTGGATCGAGCGGTCTGTAATGTTGATTGGGCGAATAAATTCCCTCGAGCGGCGATTATAAACGAAGAGCATGTACACTCAGACCATCGCCCTATTATTTTAGACATGGAGTATTTTGACAATAATATTTTCGACAGCTCAGAAACTCGAAGGAGACAATTTGAAGCTCGATGGCTGAAAGAAGAGACGGTTACGGAAGTTGTACATACAGCTTGGGAAAAAGCGAAGATGATGGGCATAGGGCCGTCTCTCGCTGATCGTACACGAGCGGTACACGCAGATTTGCATACTTGGGTTCGTGATATCCTCAAGGGTTTGAAAAAAATAATTAAAAAATTAAAAAAATATTTAGAAAAACTACGGAGGGGGCCTATGAATGTTAACTCTCTTGCACGTCAAAAGGAGACTATTGTACTGATTGAAAATTTATTGGAACAAGAGGAGATATACTGGCTACAACGGGGTCGAGCTAACTGGTTATTGCATGGTGATCGCAATACTTCTTTTCTCCATAACGGCGCAACAGCTAGAAAGAATAGAAATCAGATAAAAAATTGCTTGACGATAATGGGGTTTCGGTAAAAGACACGGAGATGAAGAATCATATTCTGGGGTATTTTTCTAACATGTTTACTTCAGAAGTTAATCAACCGAACCAGGAGGTTCTCTCCCTTGTAAAAAGGAAAGTAACAAATGAGATGAATAGGGCTCTCCTTGCCCCTTACACGGCAGAAGATGTTCAGAAATCCCTCTTTGACATTGGTGATTTAAAGGCGCCGGGGCCAGATGGCCTTCATGCCATTTTAATAAGAGATTTTGGGCTATGTTAGGGGATGATTTGACTGAAGAGGTTCTCCAAGCGGTGAATACATGTACTATACCTGATGGTTGGAATGATACTACAATAGTAATGATCCCAAAAGTTAACTCCCCGGAAAAGGTAACTCAATTTAGACCAATCAGTTTATGCAATGTGGTGTATAAGGTCATTTCAAAGATGATTGCTGCTCGTCCAAAGACAGTCCTCCCAGATAGCATTAGCCCTACCCAAAGTGCTTTTGTGCCTGGAAGAATGATTACAGATAACATCTTAGTGGCTTATGAATGTTTCCATAAAATAAAAAATAAAAGGACCGGTAAAGAGGGCTTGTGTGCAATCAAACTGGACATGCACAAAGCATATGACCGAGTGGAGTGGCCCTTTTTAAAGGAAATCATGTTGAGACTAGGTTTTCAGCGGGATTGGGTGAATTTAATTATGGAATGTGTGTCCTCGGTGGATTACCGAGTTTGTTTTAATACCGAAGAAACAGAGAGCTTCAAACCATCTAAAGGATTGAGACAGGGAGACCCTCTCTCCCCGTATTTATTTTTGTTATGTACGGAAGGCCTGACTGCACTCTTAGCTAATGCAAAGGAGACTGGAAGTATTTCCGGAACTAAAGTTAGCAGAGATGCCCCATCTCTGTCCAATCTCCTCTTCGCGGATGATTCTTTAATCCTGATGCAAGCTAATTCAATGAATGCAGAGGCGCTGAAATCAGTTTTGGATGCTTATTGTGCTACATCGGGGCAGATGGTGAGTGTTGAAAAATCTAGTATATTTTTTAGTCCCAACACTAAAGTGGAAGAAAAGGCGCATATATGTACTATTCTGAACATTATGAATGAAGCTTTCAAAGGAATATTTGGGTCTCCTTCAAATGTGGGTATGGACAAAAGTGATTGTTTTCGTTCTTAATAGATCGAATCATTATGAAAATCAAGCTTGGAAGGAAAAGCTGCTATCAGCAGGAGAAAAGGAAATCCTTCTCCAATCGGTTGTACAAGCTATCCCAACTTATGCAATGTCCGTCTTTAAAATTCCTAAAAAAATATGCAAAGGAATCATTGACGTGATGTCACATTTTTGGTGGGGTGATGAAGACAATCAGAAGAGAATGCATTGGATGGCATGGTGGAAGATGTGTGTACCAAAAGACCAAGGAGGGATGGGTTTTCAAGACATACATTGTTTTAATTTGGCCTTGTTAGCCAAACAAGCGTGGCGCCTGCTTGATAATCCCGATTCTCTATGTGCCACCATTTTGAGAGCTAAATATTTTCGGATGGAGATTTAATGAATGCGAGTCTTAAAAAAGGATCTTCGTTCACTTGGCAAAGCATTATGGCGGGAGTGGATTCTCTAAAAAAATGGTTATATTTGGAGAGTTGGAAATGGACAAAATATAGATATTTGGAGAGAAGCATGGATCCTGAATGGGGCCAATAGGAAAATTATCACTCCTAGAAGAGGGCAGCTTCTAACAAAAGTTGTTGATCTTATAGATCCAATCAACAATTGTTGGGATGAAGATTTGGTAAGACAAACGTTGTGGCCAATTGATGTCCAGAGGGTGCTTGCAATCCCCCTCCCCACGTATAACATGTCGGATTTCATAGCTTGGAGTTTTACAAAGAATGGACTGTTCATGGTTCGCTCGCTTGCTCTGCAGGAATGGAAAAAGCAACATGGGAGGAAATTGCAACATTCTAATGGCATGGGAGGAATAAATGTCAATACTATTTAGAGAAACATTTGGAAATTATCTTGTCCAGCAAAAGTGAAGACTTTTATTTGGCGTACCTTACATGGAACCCTCCCGTGTCGTGTTACACTTGCTAATAGACATATGAAAGTTTCGTCCACCTTCCCATCATGTTCGAACGGGCCTGAAGATACTAAACACTTGTTATTTATGTGTCAAAAGGCAAAAGAGGTGTGGGAGAAGCTGGGACTGCACGAAGCCATTAAAAAAGCTTGTGTGGTCGATCGTGTGGGAGAGGCAAGATTTCAATTTTTACTTCTTATGCCAGAACACAGGCTATCTACAGTGGGCAATACAGAATGTTCGCGAACTGGTCGCTATAACAACCTGGTATTTATGGTGGGAAAGACGTTTGCTAGTCCATCAGGGGAAGACCCAAGATGCATACCAAATTTCGATGGGAGCACGTGCTATAACGACAAACTATGTTATTGCCCAATCCTCCGGGGCAACGAAGAGAACAGAGGGATGGACGAGACCCCCTCTAGGTTTTGTGAAATTAAATGTCGATGCTTCGTTTGATCAAGACATGCTTAGAGGCACAGCGGGAGCTGTACTTAGAGATGATAAAGGAAGATTTATTGTTGGAGGGAATTGGAAGATGGATTGGTGCGTAGATTTTTTAACAGCGGAAGCCATGGCACTACGTTTCGTCATATTACTTGCACAAAAGGCGGGAAGCAACCGACTTGTTGTTAACTCCGACAATTTGGAAGTAATTGACACAATGAAGAATGGAGGACATACTGCGGGAGTGGTGGCGGCTGTGTTTGATGATTGTTATTTTATGGCTTGTGATTTTTCGTTAGTTAGCTTTGAACATTGTAACAGGGAGGCAACTAAAGTAGCTAATGAAATTGATAGAGTAGCTAAATTTTCTGAGACAAGGGATTGGTCTGAGGAACCTATGAGTGATATCAGAATTTTCTTATAGACGATGTCACCATTATTACTAATAAATAAAAGGATGTTTCATTTCAAAAAAAAGTTTCCGATGAATAAAATTCTAGCATGAATAATAAACCTTTATCATGATTTAGGAAATATAATAATAACCATTTTATTATTGCCTCTAGGGCATATTTCCATCACAATCATGTCCTTATTAGTATATATGTTGTTGTTCTCTATGCAATCACATCGCACACGTACCACACACATCTTGTTAAGTTCAACCGTTTCTATTCTCTTGGCTCAACGCAAACAGTTCATCTGAGTGAAATATATACCGTATATCACACACGTTGATCTGGTTGACCGTTTCGTTGTGTTTCCTAATCACAAACAGTTCATCCGAAAGTGAACCGTATATCGTATATCACACACACCTTCATCTAGCTGCCCGTTTCTTTTGTTATGCCTCATCACAAACACTTCATTGGAGTGAACCGAATGCCACGCATAACACACGTAACTATAATGTGAATCATGTTTGATGTCTCCTCCATTGAAAATGTTTCGTACCATTTTTAACGGTTTCTTTACATCACCGTTTTTGATTAATGCATCGCACACAGTTTCGTCGAAGGGTCTCTAATTATAGTGTCGCGTTAGCAGCATCCTACAGTAGTGATAGTTCAGATGGATAGCACAGGTATGCATGTACAACTAACAACACTATTGGATCTGTTTTGATGCTAGTAATCTACATGATATGAGAAGACTATTGTCTATAGAATTAAAATTGCAATCAACATAGAGCAATTTAGAAGAGCAAACCAGTTAAACAAACAAGTTTAAAACATACATATTGTGCCATTGGAGTTTTGATTGGATCCTTCAATTTAAAAGTTAGTTGGTATGAGTAAACACTAATGTAGGATGCTGCTAACACGACACTACAATGAGAGACCCTTCGACGAAAATGTGTGTGATGCAATAATCACAAACGGTGATGTAAAAAAACCGTCAAAAAATATGCAAAACGTTTGCCATGGCGGATGCATCAAACGCGGTTTGTATTTTAGTTTGCGTGTGTGATGCGGGGCATACGGTTCAGTACAATGAATTGTTTGTGATGAGGCAGAACAACAGAAATGGGTAGCCAGATGAAGGTGTGTGTGATATACGGCATACGGTTCACTCAGATGAACTGTTTGTGATTAGGCAACATGATGCGAAGCATCCTACGGACATCACCATGTCAAGAGTCCATTTGGCAAGTGACATGTGCGACATCTACTTCACATACATAAAGGTGAATCATGTCCTTTACACGTGTCCACTTGACCCCTTCGAGGATGGTATACTACTTGACACTCCACTCGTGTGCATGCATGGGTATTGCCGGAGGTTCACGGATGACGAGGAAGAGTGCAAGTGCCAATGTAACGCATGGGACTGGGGCAACTTCTCATACGTTTATTCTATGGCGATCGTTAGTAGACGCTCGCCTATCCCCGACGGTTTTTGGGTTGTGTGGGAAGGACCCCCTATTGCACACATTCACTTGGCGACGGTTCAGAATGCCATCGCGGAAAGGGGTTAAAAACCGTTTGTATAGCACGTTACATCAAAGGCATGCTCGTGTATTGAGTGAAGTTGAAAATGCTTAAGCGCCGTGAAAAAGTACGAGTCAAATGCTTGGTTAGGCAACCGGGTGTTCATGATTTATGCTTTACGGAGGAAGCCATTGCTTACATGATTAAATGAGTGAGGACAATGTTCTTTAGCATTGTTATTGTGAAAGGCAATAATGAATTACATGCATGTTTTCTATTATTGTTTCAATATCAAATTGATAGACTATTGCCTTTAATAATTCCTTTCCTAATAGTTATGCCAGGATTATATTATTTGATTAAGATTATGTTAGGTAGCATTCCACACCAAAATTATCTTTGTTTTAACATTTACCTACTCGAGGACAAGATAGAATTAAGCTTGGGGATGCTAATACGTCTCCATCGTATCTATAATTTTTTATTGTTTCATGCCAATATCCTACTATTTCCACATACTTTGGTAACAACTTATATGATTTATTGGACTAACATATTAATCTAGTGCCCACTGTCAGTTCCTGTTTTTTGCATGTTTCTTGTTTCACGAGAAAACCTGTTCAAATGAAGTCCAAACGTGATAAAATTTTACGGATACTTTTTATGGAGTATATGTGATTTTTTTGGCGTTGGAATCAAGAGAAGAGGATGTCCACATGCTTCACAAGGCCGGGGGCGCGCCCTGCCCCCTTGTGGCCACCTCGTACGTCAATTGGAGCTCTCCTTCGGCGTAAGGAAGCCTATATCAAGAAGAAGAAACCGTGTTAAAACTTCAGCCTGATTGGAGCTACGGATCTCTGGATATTTAATAAACGGCTTTCGGTCTGTAACAGAGAACAAACAGAGAGAGAGAGAGAGAGAGAGAGAGAGAGAGAGAGAGAGAGAGAGATCCAATCTCGGAGGGGTTCCTTCCCTCCGGGAGCCATGGTGGTCAAAGACTAAAGGGGAAATCCTTCTCCCATCTAGGAAGAAGGCCAAGGAAGAAGAAGAAGAAGGAGGAGGGGGGCCTCTCCCCCTCTCTTCTGGCGGCGTCGGAGCGTCGCCGAGGGAACCATCATGACGGCGATCTACATCGACAACTCCGTCATCTTTACCGTCACCTCCATCACCTTCCCTCATCTATTATCAGCGGTCCACTCTCTCGCAACCCGATGTACCCCCTACTTGAACATGGTGCTTTATGCTATGTATCCAATGATGTGTAGCCATCCTGTGATGTTTGAGTAGATTTGTTTTGTCCTATGGGTTGATTGGTTTGACTTGTATGTTTTACTTTGGTGTTGTCCTATAGTGCCTTCCGTTCCGCGCACACATGGGGGATTCTCGTTGTAGGGTGTTGCAATATGTTCATTATTTACTTACCGACTGAGTACGTGGGTGTCAAAAACACAAAAACTCGGGTAAGTGAGTTGTTGCATATGGGATAAAGGGGGATTTGCACTTAAAGGTATGGTTGGGTTTTATCTAAGTGATCTTTAGTACTTGCAGATGCTTGCTAGAGTTCCAATCATAAGTGCATATGATCCAAGTACGGAAAGTGTGTTAGCTTATGCCTCTCCCTCATATAAAATTGCAACGATGACGACCGATCTAGATATCAATTACCTAGGACAATCTCGCAAATCCTACCACCACTTATCCACACTAAACTAACCTAATTATTCTTTTATTAAAACAACACCTAACTTTTATTTCCATGTTTTTTATTATCTTGCAAAACTATCCAACTACACCTACAAACTAGTTTTATTTCTTGTTCTAGGTAAAGTAAACGTTAGTGTGCGAGATTTAGATCGGTGGTCGGTAGAACTTGAAGAGAATATTAATCTATCTTTAGCACCTCGTTAGGTTCAACACTCTTATTTATCGAAAAAGGCTACAAACAATCTCCTACACTTGTGGGTTATCAGTTCATATCAGCCATCCTCCTCTTGCCAGCAACGTGCATGTGTAGGATGCAGGAGGAGCTACCAAGTGCACACTATCCTCTTCATGTTTGTTTCATCTTCATGAGCTGACCTTGATACAGAAAATGATCTTGATCCGATCGCCGGAGCTCGAGGCAGAGGCGTTGGCCCGGGGGGCGTGGGAGCCCTGTGGAGGAGGCGCTAGAGCAGGAGTTGCATGGAGGTCGAGCTGCTTGGACCTGTTGGGGAGGAGGCAGACCTGCCTGGAGCTGGGGAAGGAGGCCAGAGCTGGAGGCAGAGTTGCTGGGATGGTGTGTTGGAGGTGCTTGCTGTGGGAGGGCGCGCTAGAGATCGTTGTGCGGAGGAGGCGGAGTTGCGGATATAATTGGGGAGTAATTTGGATTGTCGAGGGTGTTATTGTAAAATATGATTTCTATACAAAATGTTGTCCCTCGCGTCACTTAATTCCTGGCGGAGGAGGGAGTACATATTACATATCTAGAGGGAGTACATGTTACGTACATGGTACCCAGAAATTCAATTCGGCTCACGGGTGCATGTGCTCCTACGCACGGAAATGAATTTTAAAATGTCACAAAAATCCTAAAAAAAATATTAGTTCATAGTTACATTCAAATACTACTTACAATTTTTTAGGCAAAAAGGTTAAGCATTTTGGCCTGCGCAAAATAAACAAATTGAACACCAAATATTACCCTCAAATGTCACATCCAAATTTATTTATTTCACGCACAAAACACTGCGCTACATTTCACACAAAAATTGTCAACCATGCTTGCCACACTAACACCAACATCTACAAAAGAAACTTTTTTCTACTTTTTTGAACTTGTTGTTCATGCGGGAGCAAATGCTCCAGGGAGCCAAAACGCATTTGGAAGTGACGTTTTGGATCTTGGGTGCATCTGTACCCGTGAGCGAGTGGTAAAATTAACGAAAATAATAAAGAAATTCAAAAAATTCTAAACTTTTTTTGTGATGCGAGATGCTTATGTGAGTATAATCCTTGGCAAATTTCATAGAGTTTAGACATTTCGGTAGCTCTCAGCAAAAAAGACAAATTTCAAACCTATGAGAAACTTTTGAAAACATCACTATTGGAATTCATTTTGTCTTTTTTGCAACGAGCTCCTCCAGTGTCATTTAGCCATGAAATTTTGCACGCGCACTCGAGTATCCTTTTTTTGTTAAAGAATTCTAAATCGAGCATTAGTTTGAACGACATAGAAAACTCTTTTCCAACTGAGAGCATCAAGCAATTATATGGTTTGGATTCAGAATGGTCAGAACCCTTTCATGGCTGGATATGCACAGCAACAGTTCATTAATGGAAATTCACTTTTCTTAGCGCCTAGCGTTTCAAAGCACAGGAGTATCCTTTCCCTTCTCCCCTTCCCTTTCAAATGAAAAAGAAGCAAAAAAGAAAAATACATGTTCTTTTCGAATTTTTCTGCTATTTTTATTTTTCTGTTCACCGGAAGGGGAGCCTTGCGTAACGGTAAAGTTGCTGCCTTGTGACCATAAGGTCACGGGTTCAAGCCCTGGAAAGAGCGTCTTACAGAAATATAGAGAACGGCTGCGTACTATAAACCCAAAGTGGTCACACCCTTCCCCGAACGCTGCGCAAGGAGACATAGATGAGCCCAGGCACCAAACTGAATATCGGACACGGAGGAATTGATCCCGGGCACTTGATCTCGGATGAACAGTAAAATCTGAAAAAATAGTAAAACAATTCAAAAAATCTGAAATTATTTGTCAAGAAACTTTGATGTTTTTTCTACATGCGTACCAATTTTCGTAATGAAATGACATTTGTGGAGGTCCCGGCAAAAAAAACAAAATCATGCTCCAAAAAAACTGTTTTTGGATACATTTTGGAGCATCGATTTTGTCTTTTTTGCCGAGACCTGCATGAATGTCATTTTGTCATGAAATTTTGCACGCATGTGAAAAAGATATCAATGTTTGTTGCCAAAAAAATTCAGATTTTTTTGAACTATTTAAATATTTTTTTTCGTTTGTACTGTAGCAAAGGGTGCCTGTGAGCTCGAGCTCACAATAGCACTTTCGCTGAATATCCGTATCTGCTATCTCTACTTCATTCTTTCGAACTCCCCTCATTGCCTCCTTGACAGGTGTTTTGAAGTGCGCGTCACTTTCACTATGTACACGTGTTGCAGTGAGGCAGGTCGATAGGAACTGGCACTGTCAAATTTAATCGTACAGAAAGTTAACTACTCCAACTAGCAACAAGTATTTTGCAATGCACGACTTGCCAACTTATAACGAGCTAAAATGGCTGAGCTGACCATATTGTCACAACATCATATAATATATATATATAGGAGTATATAGCATAACAATGCTGCTTCCAGAACGCCAAACCACTGGTCTAGGAGTATAAGAGCAAACAGAAGTGGAAGTGACAAGTCGATAAGTGATGGATGGTGGTCACTGGCTGGCACGCAAAGCAGCCCTGCGTAACAACAGCTGCCACACTTGGATCTAAATCACCTCCATCATCTCAGTCCTCTTCAGATTCCTCAGTCATCTCGCAGTCATTTCCGCCCTCTTCAAGTTGCTCCATCTCAGAGTCATCTCCGTCATCAGATTCCTCCATGGTCAGAGAGTGATCTTCGTCTTCTTCAAGTTCATCCAGACCTGGAGACATAATTCTCCACAATTTAGCTTTGGAAGAGTTGGTCTTATGAACTTCCTTTAGCCCAGCAATACCCAATAATTAATGCATTCCCACCCAAAACATTGGAATGAAACAATTGGAGCCTAGATCTACATACCCCTGCCAAACAATTCAGGGCGACCTGAAACAAGAGCACATTCATTAGGTTCTGAAACTAAGACACTAGTATAGCAAATTGATGTTTTAGAGTAACGCCAATAATGATTGACACACATGAGTGAAATACAGGCTCACCTGCTCATGACAGCTACTGCTTTCTCAAGAAAACCATCCACCGAGTTATAGTGAACCAGGAAATGAAACCCAGGGACGTGAGACTCATCAGGCCCTTCGAATTAAGCAAAGAAAATAAATGCCAGCAAAATTTAATATACTAGCCATCTGAGCACTAATTAGGAATTTAGGGCAAAAGTAAGCAACATAAATTTGGCAAGAACACATGAACTAATGAAATATTGTTAAAACAACTCTGATATTTCCAGCATGCAAGTTGGTCACCCTAGAATTCTGATATGCACAGCTATTTCTGAACGACTGCATAATACATCATCAATGAGCCATATTATATAAATAGTAAATGAAGATCTAAACTGTTCTCTGTTAAATAGATCATGCGCGCATTTCACCACATTGTGATGTCTTTATTGCTTCACGCATGCATTATTAGTTCAATAGAAACAGAGATACTCCTTTTGGTTCCATGAATCAAGATACATGTGAAGCATTCAAATAGCTTTGAGGTTTCAGGATAGAATGTATTCATACTTTTGTTGGTCTAAGAATGTTAGGGTACATGTGAGGTTTGGGACAGCATGTGCAGTAAAGAAAACATGTGCCTGTCAAATTGCTGGTACCAGCATATTAGTAATGTTTGCATGCAAGTCTTGTGAAGCTAGGCCTTTAAATTTCGCTATAAAAATTCCAAGGTTTGTTGTCTCCAACTCTCTTTCCGGATAATCAAGGTAAGGGGGTCCGAGGGCCATATTGCAGAGAAGATGATGGGTGGCAGCGGAAGGCCAGGAATAGCGGTAGCCCAGAGGAAGATGACTCCAGTGGACCCCACAAGCCGGCAACCCATGAAACATGTTCCTAGGTAATATAAAAAGTCAACTTTGTACAATTCCTTGCTTGCCAATAACATAAG
Source organism: Aegilops bicornis (assembly GCA_021605145.1). NCBI lineage: Eukaryota > Viridiplantae > Streptophyta > Magnoliopsida > Poales > Poaceae > Aegilops > Aegilops bicornis. The sequence goes on along the minus strand of CM038669.1, from coordinate 353,534,944 downwards.
GTTGACTTTTAATATACGGAGATGCGGGAATCCCGGGTTCAAATTGGTGCAGCAACAGGCCACCAAGATTTCAGTAGAAGCGCATATGAAGAACAATGGCTGCTTCGGTTGTTTCCAGCAAGAAAACAGATGTGAGTGAACAAGGGATGAGAGAGAAGAGTGGTGGACTTTTTACTTTAAAACAAGGTGTGATGTCTGCCATGATAGAGTAAATTTCAAGCAAATAGACACATGAATATAATGAGTGCCTTTGAGCTGTGCAAGAACAATCTAATAACAAGACAAGCCTCCGCCAAGTATGATGCATTATGTCTTAGCGAAGAACCTCGTTACTCCAAACTATATGTGTCTATCTAAATATCTATCTATCTAGAATAATAGTCATTCACATTTGCACAAGCTTGTGGATAAACAAAAAAGCATAATAACAACAGAAACAATTTTATGTTGTCAAGCATTAATTAAATGGCACCAGCATGCGTTCGACCTAAGCCAGGATCAAACTGTCCATGCCATTCACAGTTGCATTACTTATAGCTTCCTTGTTCATAGACAAAGTAGAAACAATAACAACATGCACTATGTGCTCAACCAAATCAGCATTTTAAAGCAATTTAGCATGTAATTGTGAACCAAACAAAATCCTCAAAGAATTAAGACAGAATAGGAGCGAGATGTACCAGACGAATGGATTTTTGTGGTCCCTGCCCGCAAATTCCAGGAATGGACCACGAGGGAGGAGAGTGACGGCAGCTCCTGATTGTCCAACTCCAGACACTGCATCAGTTTCTTTTTCTTCAGGTTGACACAGAAGATGTGCTGGCCCAGGAAGAAGTAAACCTTGTAGGCATTCCTTGGGTGGACGAGCGCCACCGTGGGGACGATCTGCGGAAGCATACTAGACTTGTAGGTCTGGTGGCTCCAGATATCAGTCAAGTCCACCTTAAGCTTAAAATCCCAGGACGCGACCGACGGATTGTTGGAGGACAGCTTCCAGATGCTGACTTGGGGGGGGTCGCCATGGATCTGCACGTACCATAGCCTGCCTTTGCTCACCTTTAAGCAGCGGTATTTGTCACCTTGAACTGGGAACCACGCTGCGCGCAGCCGGTCAGAGACATGCGGGAACATGATTTGGTAAAACGTCGGTCTATCCAGGAAGGGGTTGCAGGCAAGTATACAAGAAGAGAGGTCGAACCACCACAGGAATCCCTCGTGGGAGAGGACGCCATCCCAGCAGCACGGTTTTGTCTCCCTGATGTGGCCGCAGTCGGCCTCCTTGTTGACCCACTCGCACAGGTCAATCATGCAGGAGAGTGTGATGCGGGCCTGTGTACTGAAGAACCCCGTGTTGAGCATGGCCACCATGATCCCACTGCCGCGGCGATTGCGGATGAGGCCGACGGATTGGCGGCTGTTGAAGCCGCCGTCGGGGGGGGAGGATGCCCAGCGTCCTACGGAAATACGGGTCGCAGATGTAGTAGGTGAGCCCGACAAAGGTGTAACCGCAGAGCAGCAGGAGGCCGCAGTCGTCGGTAGCTGCGATGTACGGGTAGTCGACGCTTCCGGCGGGGGTAGCGACGTTACCCGGGACGGTTAGGTGGGAAAGGAGCGGAACCTCGTTGAAGGTGAAGGCCGCATTGGGGAATTCCTTGCTCATCTCACCCGACGCCTTGGGGATGCCGTACATGATGAACCACTCCCCCTGCGCCGCCGGGGCCATTGCTTTGTGCTTCTTTTTTGTGGTCGCCGCCAGGGCCATCGCTGGATGGGAGGAACTCGATCGATTTAGGGTTCCGTGTATTGTGGACGGAGATGTGGAATGTGGATGCGGTCTGGATCTGGATCCTCACTTTCAGTTATAAATAAATATCTTGACGACAGCACGCCCCTTCGGGTCAGATTTAGCCCGGTCCAGCCCAATATCGGATCGGATACACGCATCAAATGCGCGGCAGCTATATCTCGCCTACTGCGAGATGATAGGCGATCGCTTTTTCGGGATTTGTTTGCCTCTTTTAGCGTTACTGGCAAATGGGAGACAAAAAATTATGGCTAACCAAATAAGTATGACTCAATATCTTGATATATGATCTGCTTCAATAAAATGGGGAGGGGGGGGCACCCCTTCGCTCAAAAAATATCTTGATATATGAGCGCATTCTATTTTCACATAGTGGTTCACCATGTTGCCATTTTTTTCTCACCCTAGCCGATGATGGTCGCGATGTTCACGTGATCACAATGCACTCGACGTGGTAAATCCTAAGGCTATGAGTTTGTCAGTGCATGCCACACTTTTCACTATGTTGTGCAAGGGAACGTTTAAAACTTTAAAAACAAATCTCATTGACCACGAGCTACTCCCAACGCCAAGACATATAAAGATTTTCGAAAGACTAACCAAATCCTAGACATAAAATACTTTCGAATCAGTGAACAATTTTTTGACACGACAAACTTTTTTTTTATTTTCTCAAAAAAAATCATGGACATTTTCTAAAATTTCATGGACATTTTTTTCAGATTCCCGAATATGTTTATTATTATTATTGTGAACATTTTCTAAAATTTCATGGACATATTTTTTCAGATTCCCGGATATGTTTTGAATACACGTTCATTTTTTCAAAATCATGAGCATGATTTTATTTCCTGACCATTTTTTACAAATTGTGATTTTTTTTATAATTTTGCGAACAGTTTTGCAGAACCACCAACATTTTTTGAATCTGCAAATTTTTAATGATTTTCTAAACATGTTTGAATTCACATATATTTTATGTTTTTATCAGACTTATTTCTTTTTTTTTGAAAACTCGCAACTTTTAGAATATTAAAATCCATTATTAATTTAAAGATGAAAGAAGAAAGAAAACAGAATGAGAAAAGAAAAGACAAAAAAGTAATGTTGAAGCTCAGCAATGTTGTTAGTAGGAGCTAGGATCCTACCTGGTCTAGGGCGTAGGTTGTACGGGAAGGGGGAGGGTTGACGGAGATGCGATTGCGGCTGCCGGTGGCGGGGCGCCGTGGCGCGATGAAGAAAAGGCGGCAGCGGCGCAAGAGGCGGCTAGGGTTAGGTCTCCCGGCTTCTTCGGGAAGCCGAGCAAATAATGATTGATTTTTGCTTGATTAGATTGATACATCTCCTCTCCTTATATAGAGAGGTTTCCGGCTCCTTCGGGAAGCCGAGCAAATAATGATTGTTTTTTGCTTGATTAGATTGATACATCTCCTCTCCTTATATAGAGAGGTTTACTTGACTCCTAAGCAAACGATCCTAATAACGATAAGATAATTGGGCTAAGCCCCTAATAATGATAAGATAACTTGGGCCACAACCCGCTGGGCTAAACCCTTAATATACCGGTCATAACACTTCTCCCCGCCTACACAAACATCTCGTCCTCGAGCTGTAAGGTGGGGAAACGCTTGCTGAACTCCTCGAGGTGATCAACCAGTGTCAAACACATTCGCGACAACCGGGCGGCCGTGTCGGCGGTGACGGCGTCCTCCTAATGTAGTCTGCAACCTCCGTGTAGAAGAGTCGCGGCGACATGACCGGGTGTGTAGGGCTTGTGGCGCTTGAAGCACAACCCTTGGCGGCGACGCCGAGTAGCTCGGCCGAGGTGAGCCGCTGGAACGGGCAAGGCTGCCATGGTCGCTGGCGAGAGGTGCCGCGAAGTTCGAAAGCAGCCGACCTGCGGGGAACATCCGCCAGGTAGCGACTCAAATGCCCGGACGGTGATTCTCGCCGATGGCTACCGCTGGCGCCGAATGCGCGGGCATAGTACATGGCCGTCTGGAGATCCTGGGGTCCCCGAAGCTCTACGTCCACGCGGATGTGATCCGGAAGTCCACCGACGAAGAGGTCGGCCCGCTGCTGCGTCGTCACGCCCGATGTGCGGCATGCCAGGGCCTGGAAAACGGTAGGCGAAGTCCTGAACCGTGGAGGTGAAGGGAAGGCGGCCTAGCTCTGTCAGGCAGCTCCCGCGGATCGGTGGCCCAAAATGAAGGAGGCAGAGCTCGCGGAAGCGCTCCCAAGGGGGCATGCTGCCCTCCTCCTGCTCGAGGGCGTAGTACCAGGTCTGTGCCGCACCGCGGAGGTGGTAAGAGGTGAGCCAGGTACGCTCCGAGGCGAGGGTGCCGCCCGCGAAAAGAACTACTCGCACTAGTTGAGCTGGGTTGTGGGGTCCTCCGTGGTCGCCATAAGTGGCGAAGTCCAGCTTTGGCAAACCGCGACGGTGTTCGAGTCGGAGCGCCGCGGGCCGATCGCTCGTGAGGTGAGAAGCGGCCGAGGATTGGGCGCCGATCGCGATGGTCGCGCCCATGGAGTGCCCCGCCGAGCCGAGGGATCGCCAAACCGGCAGAAAGGTGCGCCGAAGTCTCCACCGACGGTAGACGGGTGGCGGCGATGATCCGGCCACCAGCCGGTATTGGGGACGGTGACGGCGGTAGCACACTTATCGGATCGGTACGCCTCCTGCAGTGACCCGGCCCGTCGGGCGGTGGCGGGCCGGCAGCTACGGTGGTGGTACGGACCTGGTGGCATGGGCGCAACGAGGGTCGGGCCGCCATTGTGGCTATTGAGGCGCCAGCAGCGGCGGCGGTGGGGCAGCATGGGTCATGCGGCCGCCGGACCCGGAGGCGCTGGCGCATGAGGGCCGGGCCGGGCCGCATTGTGGCTATTGAGGCGCGCAAGAAGCGCAGTGGGGCCGGCAAGCTAGGTTGCGCTGCCCGGACCCGGAGGCGCCGGGCGTAACGATCACGGAGTCGCCATGCGGCCGCTGGAGGGCCGTGGATGGGGTGTCAGGGGGTTTGAGAACCCATCAAACGAAGTCTGTTCATGCTTTGGCTGGGTTCCACCGAGAGTTACCGCCGGGAGGGTTAGAGGGTCATGCAGCTAGGTAATCCCTAACATTTGCTCTTTAAACCCGGCGTCGGAGGCTCTCTCGGAGCCGTTGCGCAAGACTAGCTACTCAAAACGCCACCGATAACCCAGTTTTCACTTTCAATGCTTCAAAGAATTCCATGCAGGCAAAAAAGAAAGGGAAGGAAGGGAAAGAGGGAGGAGGAACTGGTGTTCAAAGGAAGCACGCAAAAACATCATAGGTAAAAAGAAACCTATTTGAAGCCCCAACAGATGGTAGTGAGCGGATTTCTCTTTTGAGAAAGCCATGGATAGTTATGAGCGATGTTGTACGGGATATAAAATGTATCTTCTAAGAGAGTGTGTACGGGTAGAGTGGAAACAAGGAGAGATGGGAATGGGGTGATAACACACGTAGTTAAAGAGGTCGAGGAGAAAGAAGACGATGTTCCGGCAGAGAAGGGAATCAGCTTGGAGATGATGGCACATCACCGCCTCCGAAGAGGAGGTACGCCGGCCAATTGAAAATAATCTGTTGGAACTGTCGTGGTATGCTCTCTCCCACGGCAGTTCATGTAGCTCTTGGACCTGCTGTGAGCGCACTAAAGCAGAGTTAATTTTCCTTTCAAAGTCTCATTTGAATAAATGTAAAGCCGATGAGCTTCGTGGTGTTTTGAGTTTTGATTCTATGTTTGTAGCGGAGAGTGATGGCCGAGCAGGTGGCCTTGTCTTGTTTTATCAGAAAATGAATAAAGTTGATTTAAACTATGTGTCGAATAATTTTATTGATGTTCTTTTTATGAATGGGAATACTGTACAGTGGCATTTCACCGGTTTTTATGGCCATCCGAATTGGAGTGACCGTGCTTTGTCATGGGATGATATTCAAAACTTGTATAATAAGGGAGATCACCCTTGGGTAGTTTTAGGAGATTTTAATGAAATTTTGTTCTCATCAGAGAAAGAGGGAGGGAATGCGAGACCAAATGCGATGATGTGAGATTTACATAATTGTTTGGGAGATTGTGGACTAGCAGATATGGGATTTGTGGGTGACTTATTTACATGGAGGAGGGGCGAAATCAGGGAAAGACTGGATCGAGCGGTCTCAGAATGTGGATTGGGCGTAATAAATTCCTCGAGCAGCGATTATAAACGAAGAGCATGTACACTCAGACCATCGCCCTATTATTTTAGACCTGAAGTATTTTTACGATAATATTTTTGACAGCTCAAAAACTCGAAGGAGACAATTTGAAGCTCGATGGCTGAAAGAAGAGACGGTTACGGAAGTTGTACGTACAGCTTGGGAAAAAGCGAAGATGTTGGGCATAGGGCCGTCTCTCGCTGATCGTATACCAGTGGTACACGAGATTTGCATACTTGGGATCATGATATCCTCAAGGGTCCGAAAAAAGAATTAAAAATTAAAAAAGATTTAGAAAACTACAGAGGGGGCCTATGAATGTTAACTCTCTTGCACGCCAAAAGGAGACTATTGTACTGATTGAAAATTTATTGGAACAAGAGGAGATATACTGCTACAACGTGGTCGAGCTAATCGTTATTGCATGGTGACCGCAATACTTCTTTTTTCCATAACGCCGCAACAGCTAGAAAGAAGAGAAATCAGATAAAAAAATTGCTTGACGATAATGGGGTTTGGGTAAAAGACACGGAGATGAAGAATCATATTCTGGGGTATTTTTCTAACCTGTTTACTTCAGAAGTTAATCAACCAGACCAGGAGGTTCTCTCCCTTGTAAAAAGGAAAGTAACAAATGAGATGAATAGGGCTCTCCTTGCCCCTTACACGGCAGAAGAGGTTCGGAAAGCCCTCTTTGACATTGGTGATTTAAAGGCGCCGGGCCGATGGCCTTCATGCCATTTTTATAAGAGATTTTGGGCTATGTTAGGGATGATTTGATCAAGAGGTTCTCCAAGCGGTGAATACATGTACTATACCTGATGGTTGGAATGATACTACAATAGTAATGATCCCAAAAGTTAACTCCCTAGGAAAGGTAACTCAATTTAGACCAATCAGTTTATGCAATGTGGTGTATAAGGTCATTTCAAAGATGATTGCTGCTCGTCTAAAGACAATCCTCCCAGATATCATTAGCCCTACCCAAAGTGCTTTTGTGCCTGGAAGAATGATTACAGATAACATCTTAGTGGCTTATGAATGTTTCCATAAAATAAAAAATAAAAGGACCGACAAAGAGGGCTTGTGTGCAATCAAACTGGACATGCACAAAGCATATGACCGAGTGGAGTGGCCCTTTTTAAAGGAAATCATGTTGAGACTAGGTTTTCAGCAGGATTGGGTGAATTTAATTATGGAATGTGTGTCCTCGATGGATTATCAAGTTCATTTTAATAAGGAAGAAACAAAGAGCTTCAAACCATCTAGAGGATTGAGACAGGGAGACCCTCTCTCCCCGTATTTATTTTTGTTATGTACGGAAGGCCTGACTGCACTCTTAGCTAATGCAGAGGAGACTGGAAGTATTTCCGCAATTAAAGTTAGCAGAGATGCCCCATCTGTTTTCAATCTCCTCTTCGCGAATGATTCTTTAATCCCGATGCAAGCTAATTCGATGAATGCAGAGGCGCTGAAATCAGTTTTGGATGATTATTGTGCTGCATCGGAGCAGATGGTGAGTGTTGAAAAATCTAGTATATTTTTTAGTCCCAACACTAAAGTGAAAGATAAGACGATATATGTACTATTCTCAACATTATGATCAAGCTCTTAGTGACAAATATTTGGGTCCTTCAAATGTGGGTATGGACAAAAGTGATTGTTTTCAGTTCTTAATAGGTCGAATCATTATGAAAATCAGTGGTTGAAGGAAAAGCTGCTATCGCTAGGAGGAAAGGAAATCCTTCTCAAATCGGGTTGTACAAGCTATCCCAACTTATGCAATGTCCGCCTTTAAAATTCCTAAAAAAATATGCAAAGGAATCATTGACGCGATGTCGCATTTTTGGTGGGGTGACGAAGACAATCAAGAGAATGCATTGATGGCATGGTGGAAGATGTGTACCAAAAGACCAAGGAGGAAGGGGTTTTAGACATACATTGTTTTAATTTGGCCTTGTTAGCCAAACAAGTGTGGCGCTCGCTGATAATCCCGATTCTCTATGTGCCACCATTTTGAGAGCTAAATATTTTCCGGATGGAGATATAATGAATGCGAATCTTAAAAAAGGATCTTCGTTCACTTGGCAAAGCATTATGGCGGGAGTGGATTCTCTAAAAATGGTTATATTTGGAGAGTTGGAAATGGAGAAAATAAAGATATTTGGAGAGATGCATGGATCCCGAATGGGGCCAATAGGAAAATTATCACTCCTAGAAGAGGGCAGCTTCTAACAAAAGTTTTTGATCTTATAGATCCAATCAACAGCTTGTTGGGATGAATATTTGGTAAGACAAACGCTGTGGCTAATTGATGTCCAGAGGGTGCTTATGCATCCCCTCCCCACGTATAACATGTAGGATTTCATAGCTTGGTGTTTTACAAAGAATGGACTGTTCATGGTTCGTTGTACTTATCTGGAGGAATGGAAAAGGCAACATGGGAGGAAATTGCAACATTCTAATGGCATGGGAGGAATAAATGTCAATACTATTTGGAGAAACATTTGGAAATTATCTTATCCAGCAAAAGTGAAGACTTTTATTTGGCGTACCTTACACGGAACCCTCCCGTGTCGTGTTACACTTGCTAATAGACATATGAAAGTTTCGTCCACCTGTCCATCATGTTCGAACGGGCCTGAAGATACTAAACACTTGTTATTTATGTGTCAAAAGGAAAAAGAGCTGTGGGAGAAGTTGGGATTGCACGAAGCCATTAAAAAAGCTTGTGTGGTCGATCGTGCGGGAGAGGCGGTACTCGAATTTTTACTTCTTATGCCAGAACACGGTCTATCTACAGTGGGCATACAGAATGTTCGTGAACTGGTCGCTATAACAACCTGGTATTTGTGGTGGGAAAGACGTTTGCTAGTCCATCAGGGGAAGACCCAAGATGCATACCAAATTTCGATGGGAGGACGTGCTATAACGACAAACTATGTTATTGCCCAATCCTCGTGGGCAACAAAGAGAACAGAGGGATGGACGAGACCCCCTCTAGGTTTTGTGAAATTAAATGCCGATGCTTCATTCGATCAAGACATGCTTAGAGGCATAGAGGGAGCTGTACTTAGAGATGATAAAGGAAGATTTATTGTTGGAGGGAATTGGAAGATGGATTGGTGTGCAGATGTTTTAACAGCGGAAGCCATGGCACTACTTTTTGGCATATTACTTGCACAAAAGGCGGGAAGCAACCGGATTTGTTGTTAACTCTGACAATTTGGAAGTAATTGACACAATGAAGAATGGAGGACATACAACGAGAGCGGCGGCGGCTGTGTTTGATGATTGTTATTTAATGGCTTGTGATTTTTCGTTAGTTAGATTTGAACATTGTAACAGGGAGGCAAATAAAGTAGCCAATGAAATTGCTAGAGTAGCTAAATTTTCTGAGACAAGGGATTGGTCTAAGGAACCTATGAGTGATATTGTAAATTTTCTTATAGACGATGTAACCATTATTACTAATAAATAAAAGGATGTTTCATTTCAAAAAAAATCCGATCAATAAAATTCTAGCATGAATAATAAACCTTTATCATGGTTTAGGAAATATAATAATAACCATTTTATTATTGCCTCTAGGGCATATTTCCATCACAATCATATCCTTATTAGTATATATGTTGTTGTTCTCTATGCAATCACATCGCACACGCATTTCACACACATCTTGTTAAGTTCAACTGCTTTATTCTCTTGGCTCAACGCAAACAATTCATCCGAAAGTGAAGTATATGCCGATATCACACACATGTTGATTTGGTCGACTGCTTCATTGTGTTTCCTAATCACAAACAGTTCATCCGAAAGTGAACCGTGATATCGTATATCACACACACCTTCATCTAGCTGCCCGTTTCTTTTGTTATGCCTCATCACAAACACTTCATTGGAGTGAACCGTATGCCACGATAACACACGTGAATTATAATGTGCATCATGTTTGATGTCTCCATTGAAAATGTTTCGTATCATTTTTGACGGTTTCTTTACATCACCGTTTTTGATTAATGCATCGCACACAGTTTCGTCGAAGGGTCTCTAATTGTACTGTCGCGTTAGCAGCATCCTGCATTAGTGATAGTTCAGATTGGTAGCACGGGTATGCATGTACAACTAACAACACTATTGGATCTGTTTTGATGCTAGTAATCCTCATGATATGAGAAGACTATTGTCTATAGAATTAAAATTGCAATCAACATAGAGCAATTTAGAAGAGCAAACCAGTTGAAGAAACAATTTTAAAACATACATATTGTGCCATTGGAGTTTCGATTGGATCCTTCAATTTAAAAATTAATTGGTATGAGCAAACACTAATGCAGGATGCTGCTAATGCGACACTACAATGAGAGACCCTTCGACGAAAATGTGTGATGAAATAATCACAAACGGTGATGTAAAAAAACCGTCAAAAGATATGCAAAATGTTTGCGATGGCGGATACATCAAACACGGTTTGTATTTTAGTTAATGCGTCTGTGATGCGGGGCATACGGTTCAAAGACAATGAACTGCTTGTGATGAGGCGTAACAATGTAAATGGGCAGCGATGAAGGTGTGTGTGATATACGGCATACGGTTCACTCAGATGAACTGTTTGTGATTAGGCAACATGATGCGAAGCATCCTACGGACATCACCATGTCAAGAGTCCATTTGGCAAGTAACATGTGCGACATCTACTTCACATACATAAAGGTGAATCATGTCCTTTACACGTGTCCACTTGACCCCTTCGAGGATGGTATACTACTTGAAACTCCACTCGTGTGCATGCATGGGTATTGCCGGAGGTTCACGGATGACGAGGAGGAGTGCAAGTGCCAAGGTAACATGTGGGACTGGGGCGACTTCTCATACGTTTATTCTATGGCGATCGTTAGTAGACGCTCGCCTATCCCCGACGGTTTTTGAGTTGTGTGGGAAGGACCCCCCTATTGCACACATTCACTTGGCGACGGTTCAGAATGCCATCGTGGAAAGGGGTTAAAAACTGTTTGTATAGCACGTTATGGTACCAGTGCATGCTCAGGTATTGAGTGAAGTTGAAAATGCTTAAGCGCGTGAAAAAGTACGAGTCAAATGCTTGGTTAGGCACCGGGGTGTTCATGATTTATGCTTTACGTGAGGAAGCCATTGCTTACATGATTAAATGACTGAGGATAACGTTCTTTAGCATTGTTATTGTGAAAGGCAATAATGAATTACATGCATGTTTTCTATTATTGTTTCAATATCAAATTGATAGACTATTGCCTTTAATAATTCCTTTCCTAATAGTTATGCCAGGATTATATTATTTGATTAAGATTATGTTAGGTAGCATTCCACACTAAAATTATCTTTGTTTTAACATTTACCTACTTGAGGACAAGATGGAATTAAGCTGGGGATGCTAATACGTCTCCATCGTATCTATAATTTTCTATTGTTTCATGCCAATATCCTACTATTTCCACATACTTTGGTAACAACTTATATGATTTATTGGACTAACATATTAATCTAGTGCCCACTGTCAGTTCCTGTTTTTTGCATGTTTATTGTTTCATGAGAAATCCTGTTCAAATGAAGTCCAAACGTGATAAAATGTTACAGATACTTTTTATGGAGTATATGTGATTTTTTGGCGTTGGAATCAAGAGAAGAGGATGTCCACATGCTTCACAAGGTCATGCGCCACCGCCCCTTGTGGCCACCTGGTATGTCGATTGGAGCTCTCCTTTGTCGTAAGGAAGCCTATAGCAAGAATAAGAAACCGTGTTAAAACTTCAGCTTGATTGGAGTTACGGATCTCTGGATATTTAATAAACAGCTTTCGGTCTATAACAGAGAACAAACAAACACACACACACACACACACACAGATCCAATCTCGGAGGGGTTCCTTCCCTCCGGGAGCCATGGTGGTCAAAGAATAAAGGGGAAATCCTTCTCCCATCTAGGAAGAAGGCCAAGTAAGAAGAAGAAGAAGAAGGAGGGGGGTCTCTCCCCCTCTCTTCTGGCGGCATCGGAGCGTCGCCGGGGGAACCATCATGACGTCGATCTACATCGACAACTCCGTCATCTTTACCGTCACCTCCATCACCTTCCCTCATCTATTTTCAGCGGTCCACTCTCTCGCAACCCGATGTACCCCCTACTTGAACATGGTGCTTTATGCTATGTATCCAATGATGTGTAGCCATCATGTGATGTTTGAGTAGATTTTGTTTTGTCCTATGGGTTGATTGGTTTGACTTGTATGATTTACTTTGGTGTTGTCCTATAGTGCCTTCCGCTCCGCGCATTAATGGGGGATTCTCGTTGTAGGGTGTTGCAATATGTTCATTATTTACTTACCGATCGAAAGTAATGCGGGTGTCAAAAACACAAAAACTTCTGTAAGTGAGTTGTTGCATATGGGATAAAGGATTTGCACTTAAAGGTATGGTTGGGTTTTATCTAAGTGATCTTTAGTACTTGCAAATGCTTGCTAGAGTTCCAATCATAAGTGCATATGATCCAAGTAACGGAAAGTGTGAGCTTATGACTCTCCCTCATATAAAATTGCAACGATGACGACCGATCTAGATATCAATTACCTAGGACAATCTCGCAAATCCTACCACCACTTATCCACACTAAACTAACCTAATTGTTCTTTTATTAAAACAACACCTAACTTTTATTTCCACGTTCTTTATTATCTTGGAAAGCTATCCAACTAGACCTACAAACTAGTTTTATTTCTTGTTCTAGGTAAAGTAAACGTTAGTGTGCGTAGATTTGTATCGGTGGTCGATAGAACTTGAAGAGAATATTAATCTATCTTTAGCTCCTCAGTAGGTTCAACACTCTTATTTATCGAAATGGCTACAAACAATCCCCCTACACTTGTGGGTTATCAGTTCATATCAGCCATCCTCCTCTTGCCAGCAACGTGCATGTGTAGGACGCAGGAGGAGCTACCAAGTGCACACTCTCCTCTTCATGTTTGTTTCATCTTCATGAGCTGACCTTGATAAAATAACACTATGTTACCTCAACGGTGATATGCACATCCCCAAGAATAAGAATATCATATTTCTTTTTGACAGTAGGAAGAGGAAATTCAAAACCTCCAAATATAATTGATGGAAATTTTCCAATAGAATTGATACTATGAACTTGAGGTTGTTTCCTCGGAAAGTGTACCGTATGCTCATTACCATTAACATGAAAAGTGACATTCCTTTGTTGCAATCAATAACAGCCCCTGCAGTATTCAAAAAAAGGTCTTCCAAAAATAATAGACATACTATCATCCTCGGAATATCAAGAATAACAAAGTCCGTTAAAATAGTAACGCTTGCAACCACAACAGGCACATCCTCACAAATACCGCTGGTATAGCAGTTGATTTATCAGCCATTTGCAAAGATATTTCAGTAGGTGTCAACTTATTCAAATCAAGTCTTCGATATAAAGAGAGAGGCATGACACTAACACCGCCTACAAGATCACATAAAGCAGTTTTAACATAATTTCTTTTAATGGAGCACGGTATAGTTGGTACTCTGGATCTCCAAGTTTCTTTTGGTATTCCACCCTTAAAAGTGTAATTAGCAAGCATGGTGGAAATTTCAGCTTCCGGTATCTTTCTTTTATTAGTAACTATTTCTTTTCATGTACTTAGCATAAGGATTCATTTTGAGCACATCAGTTAATCGTGACACGCAAAAAGATAGGTCTAATCATTTCAAAGCAAAGCGCTCAAAATCCTCATCATCCTTTTTCTTGGATGGTTTGGGAGGGAAAAGGTATGGGTTTCTCGAACCCATGGTTCTCTTTCTTTACCATGTTTCCTAGCAACAAAGTCTCTCTTATCATAACGTTGATTCTTTTCTTGTGGGTTATCAAGATCAACAGCAGGTTCAATTTCTATATCATTATCATTGCTAGGTTGAGCATCATCATGAACATCATCATTAACATTTTCATTAGGTTCATGTGCATTACCAGATTGTGTTTCAGCATCAGAAATAGAAATATCATTGGGATTCTCAGGTGGTTCAGCAATAGGTTCACTAGAAGCATGCAAAGTCCTATCATTTTTCTTCTTCTTCTTTTTAGAAGGACTAGGTGCATCTATATTATTTCTCTGAGAATCTTGCTCAATTCTCTTAGGGTGGCCTTCAGCCCAAGTGTTCAATCATATAAGCATTTTGTTTTATCTGCTCTACCAAAATAAGCATTAAAATCTTCTTGCTTAACCATAAAGTTATCAAACTCATCCAAACATTGGCTAGCAAACTTAGTAGGAGGGATTTCAGCTTTATGATATCTATATAGAGAGAATTTACCTTTACTACCTGCGTGTCGGGTTATCAAGACCATGAGTTTCTTCAATAGGTAATGGATCAAGATCATATATTTCTTCAACAGTGATGAATTAAGACCATGTATTTCTTCAATAGGAGGTAAATTCTTAACATCTTCAAATTTTAATACCCTTTTCTTTCATAGATTTCTTTTGCCTCTTGCATATCTTCGTGGATCGAGAAATAGAACACCTCTCTTCTTCGGAGTTGGTTTAGGAATAGGCTCAGAATTGGCTCAGAGCTGGCTCAGAAATGTCCAATTATTTTCATTAGTCAAACATATTATTCAATAGAATTTCAGCTTCATCCGTGTTCTTTCCCCGAAATGTAATCCAGCACAACTATCCGTGTAATCTCTGGAAGCATCGGTTAGTCCATTATAAAAGATATCAAGTATTTCATTTTTCTTGAGAGGATGATCAGAAAAGCATTAAGTAATTGGAGAAGCCTCCCCCAAGCTTGTGGGAGACTCTCTTCTTCAATTTATTAAAATTGTATATTTCCCTTAAGGCAACTTGCTTCTTATTAGCAGGGAAAAATTTATCAGAGAAGTAATAAATCATGTCCATGGGACTACGCACACAACCAGGATCAAGAGATTTGAACCATGTCAAAGCATCACCCTTTAATGAGAATGGAAATATTTTAAGGATGTAAAAGTAGCGTGTTCTCTCATCATTAGTGAACAGGTGGCTATATCATTTAATTTAGTAAGATGTGCCACAACAGTTTCGTATTCATAGCCATAAAAGGACCGGGTTCAACCAAAGTAACTATATCGTGATCAACAGAGAATTCATAATCCTTATCAAGAATAATGAGATAGGTGAAGTAGCAAAAGCAGTGGTCGTGTTTCATTCTAGCATTAAGAGATTGCTGCTTCCATTTAGCTAATAACTTCTTAAGATCATATCTATCATTTCAAGCTAAAATAGCTCTAGCAAATCTTTTCATCCATAACATAACCCTCGTGAACAACAGTAATTCATATTTATTAGGGGAGAGTCTTCATTATCACTATCATCAATATTATCGGTTTCAATAATTTCATTCTCTCTAGCCCTAGCAAGTTGTTCATCAAGAAATTCACCAAGTGGCACAGTAGTATCAAGCATAGAAGTAGTTTCATCATAAGTATCATGCATAGCGTATGGCATCATCAATAACATGCATATATCGTAATTAATTGCGTATGGTGTTTAGGTGTCGCAAGCTTACTCAAAACAGAAGGTGAATCAAGTGCAAGAGCTAGATGGTAGTTCCTTACCTCCCTCGTAGTTGAGGGATAGATTTTTGTTTTCTCGTCTTTCAAGTTCCTCATAGTGACCAGCAGATATAAATCCCAAGTGACTCAAAGAATAGAGCTATGCTCCCGACAGCCTTGAAAATAGTCTTGATAACCCACAATTATAGGGGATCACAACAGTTTTCGAGGTAGAGTATTCAACCCAAATTTATTGATTCGACACAAGGGGAGCCAAAGAATATTCTCAAGTATTAGCAGTTGAGTTGTCAATTCAACCACACCGGATAACTTAGTATACTCGCAGCAAAGTATTTAGTAGCAAAGTAATATGGAAGTAACGGTAACGGTAGCAAAAGTAATATTTTTGGGTGTTGTAGTGATTGTAACAAAGCAAATGAGAAAAGTAAATAAGCGAAGAACAATATGTGAAAAGCTCGTAGGGCATTGGATCGGTGTTGAAGAATTATGCCGGATGTGGTTCATCATGTAACAACATAACATAGGGTGACACGTAACTAGCTCCAATTCATCAATGTAATGTAGGTATGTATTTCGAATATAGTCATACGTGCTTATGGAAAAGAACTTGCATGACATCTTTTGTCCTACCCTCCCGTGGCAGAGGGGTCCTAGCGGAAACTAAAGGATATTAAGGCCTCCTTTTAATAGAGTACCGGACCAAAGCATTAACACATAGTGAATACATGAACTCCTGAAACTATGATCATCACCGGGAGTGGTCCCGATTATTGTCACTTTGGGGTTGCTTGGGATCATAACACATAGTAGGTGACTATAGACTTGCAAGATAGGATAAAGAAGTCAGATATATTCATGAAAACATAATAGGTTCAGATCTGAAATCATGGCACTCGGGCCCTAGTGACAAGCATTAAGTATAGCAAAGTCATAGCAACATCAATCTCGTAACATAGTGGATACTAGGGATCAAACACTAACAAAACTAACTTCGATTACATGATAAATCTCATCCAACCCATCACCGCCCAAAGCAAGCCTACGATGGAATTACTTCATGCACGGCGGTGAGAATCATGAAATTGGTGATGGAGGATGGTTGATGATGACGACGACGACGTATTCCTCTCCCGGAGTCTCGAGCGGACTCCGTGCATCAACCCTCCCGAGAGAGTTTAAGGCTTGGCGGCGGCTCAGATCGTAAACGCGATGAAGCTTTCTCTCTGATTTTTCTCTCACCGAACACGAATATATGGAGGTTGAGTTGAGGTCGGTGGAGCGTCAGGGGGCCCACGAGGCAGGGGGCGTGCCCCCACCCTCGTGGACAAGTGGAGGCCCCCCTGACGTGGATTCTTCTTCCAGTATTTTTAATATTTTCCAAAAATATGTTCCATGGAGTTTCAGGTCATTCCGAGAACTTATGTTTCTATACATAAATAACACCATGGAAATTCTGCTGAAAACAACGTCAGTCCGGGTTAGTTCCATTCAAATCATGCAAGTTAGAGTCCAAAACAAGGGCAAAAGTGTTTGGAAAAGTAGATACGTTGGAGACGTATCACTTTGCAAAAGGCGCCTTGGTCCATTTTTGCGCGACGCAGGGCATCCAACTGGACTTAGTGTCCGCTGCCCATCCGCAGTCAAACGGCCAAGTCAAGCGAAGCTGACGGCCTCATCTTGTCGAAGCATCAAGCCACATTGGTTGAGCCACCGGAGCGCCTTCGGCCAGTCGGATCGATGAGCTTCCGCCGCCCTCTCGAGTCTCGGACCACGCTTCGAACAAGTCAACCGCCTTCACTCCCTTCTTCCTCGTGGCACGGGCCGAGGCCGTCATCCCAACAAACATCAAGTTCGACTCGCCTCGCGTCACCATGTACACGGAGGCGGAAGCGAAGGAGGCGCGAGAAGACGGCGGCGATCTACGGGAAGAGAGTCGGCTGTTGGCACTCAACCGGTCCGCCATCTACCAGTAGAGCCTGCTTGCGCTACCATAATGGAAGGTCAAGCCACGACTCAAGAGGGAGACTTGTGTCCGCCGATCCAGCTTAACAGCCGGCCAGCATAAGCTCTTCCGGCCCTTTGGGAAGGGCCCTTCATCATCAAAGAAAGCCTTGGGAAACGACTCCTACTACCCGATCGACGCACGTAAGCCTGTGGCACGCAAGAGGGACGATTCGCAAAAACGGAAAGCGCCCATGGAACGCAAATCTTCTTCGAAGATTTTATATCTGAATGCAGTATGTATCACGCTACCTTTTGTACTAAGCACAAGACATCTGGTCACTCGAGGAGCACTCGGGACTACCCTTTTTATCTATATGATAAGTTTTATGCCTATGAATGTGTTATTTCATTCCTTCGCCCGGCACCGGGTCCGACCAGTCGGCCCGGGGGCTTGCCGCCTTGTCCTATGTTGATGCCACCTGCAGTCGGACAAGTAGTGTGCCGGCACCTAAGCCCTCTCTTGCCTTAAAGCCGCAGCTCATGAAGCGATCATCCACCGGCAAGAGCTAAAAGAAGGAAATGGTGTCCACACGAAAAATGGCTAAGGAAAAAAGCACCTACATAGGCCAAGCCGGCTCCTCGCCTCATCAGCCGATCACCGAGCAGCTGATCAATCAGCTTCTCACTTGGTTTACACGTTCTAAACGGCTAAAGTACTTTTGCCTTCCTAAGATGGCCAAGACCACGACTCCAGCCACAGAACCCATGAGAGAGGCTGTCTCACATTTAGTCAAAGCTGACAACAAAGGAAGGCGGCAAAGGAAATAGCCAAAAAAGAGCATAAAAGCAAGACAAAGTCGTATCCCTGACAAAGCACAAACTTGCTAAAGCGAATAAAGTTAAATTACATAAGCAAGGGCTCCACCAAGCCAGCATTCAACAGAGTTTGAATACACCCCAGAGTGGTGGAATTGTGCGAATTTAACAAACTTGTTCAAAGATTGCAAAAGCAGTGAAAATATAAGGTAAAACTGGCCGCCCCTAGGCCAGGAAGGGCTGACTAAGCGGATCAAACAAAGAGGTTGGTGGAGGCAGTGAAGGCGCCATTGGCGGAGCGGCCGACTGGTGAGTCTCAGCTCTGCATCGGCATCGCAACCCAACGAAGTCGGCAACCACATGCGGCTCCATTTCTCGAGGCTTGATCAGCCGAGGCTGGCCGTCCGGCCCCGTCTTCCGGTCACGTCGTCTTCGCCATCCTCGTCCTGCGCCTTTCATCGCCATGGTAGCGATTTCCTCCACCGAGTCCCTACCACCGTATCCTTCGGGTTCTGACCCGAACCAGCCTTCAGCTGACACCCTCGGCGCCCATTTCGTCTGAATTCGGGGATGAAGACACGGTGTTGGTGTACTTTCATTGCGATTGGGCCCGCCAGCTTGATGGGTGAAATTGCTTCGCGGTCCACCGCTGCCATAACTCCGGGTCTCTGGCTTTCCTGTAGAAAGGTGGCCAACTGGGCCTAGGTTAAGCCTAGGATACCATGCCTTGGTGAACTCCAAGGCCCTCCAGCGCACTCCACTCGGTAGCTGCGGACGCCCCTACCAAGCACTCAAAAGCCGGGCCGATACGTTACCTCCAACCAATGGCGACGACCGATTTGGGGTGCCTGAGATTTGAGCCTTCTAGAGGCCGGAGGCGATCAGCTCTTTGGGCCCCGACGCTGAAGATAAGCCGGCAGAGCAAATGGTGGAAATGCATTGCTGAAGTAGCAAAAGTGCAAGGATGGCGAGAAAATTGCTCGCTACCGAGGTTTTGAGGGCACGTTACGGCAATCTCACTCCAACCCTCTTACGCTTGGTCAGCAACACGCCTCGATGGCCTGGCCGACGGGCGGCGTGGGTAGGTGTTAAGGAAGAATTTACTCGGCATGAGAACAAAATCAAAGATCGAAGTCGGGAAGCCGACCTACTGCAGCCAGTCGGTGGTCTGTTCAAAAGAAGAAGAAAAACTTACCATCGATCATATCCTCAACCTCGTTGAAGCCCTCGGCTGAGAGCTTCTCCTTCTCGGCCTAGTGCCAGCGTTGCATCTCGAACCTCGGCCCGGGAGGGAGTCCTCTTTCTCCTTTAGCCACGGAGCTCCGCCACTTGTGCCTTTTGTCACTTTGGCACATGCCCAACCTCCTTGCAGCGGTGATCGCCTCTGAAAGCCGCCTTCGCGGTGCTCCTCCTCAACTTAGATGTGCGCAGGCTCCGGTTTGGGCATCGCCCAGAGGCACCTTGCTGTAGTCTACGCGCGGCCTCTCCAAAGATAAGAAAGAAGAGACATCAACAATCAACAAAAGAAGACAAGTAGTTCTTGGAATCTCGGGGACTACATCCAAGGCAGATGCTTGATGCATTGATCGCCCCCGAGAGAGAAGACGGAGTCCTCACTCGGCTCTCGGTCAAATCGATGGTCCGCTTGGCCCAGATCACAGACATGGGAGTTGAAAGGCGGCCGCCATGGATGTTGTGGTGGTAATCACAATGCAATGAAGACAACGTAAGAGAAAACAAGTTAGCGCTCGGAACTTACCTTGAAGTTCCGAGTCGCACGCTTTCAACAACCGGCCCGAACTCGGGATCTACACCTAGTGGAGTCTTGTTGGCAGCGCTTCTACGAAGATTACAAAAATAAAAAGCGCAGCAAGAAGCATACACCCAACAGCAGTACCCGCCGCCAGAACTCCTAACCAAGTGTCTTGCTAGAGAGCAAGAGCCCTGGCTTTGAACCGGCTCAGACGGGCACTGGGCGTCCTGCTTGGCCGTGGTTCAAAATGGGGGCAGTTGTATCATTGCCCGAGGCATCCACTCCAAAGGGAGGCGGCACTAAGGTCAGGCCTCGCCGTCGGGGCCTTGATCGACAGCCAGGTAGCCCCGATCTCAGCAACCCGCAGCCACGGCTACGTCGAAGTCCGCCTTCTCCATATCGACGCCAGCGTCGAGTACTTTGGATCATGGGAAGTGGAGCGGTGGCAGCCGGTGCAAATGGGGCAGCACCTCCGCCTCCCAAGACAGCAGGGGTCACCTCCCCTCTCCAAGACCGGCTGGTCACCGCCACCCCCCAGTCGTGGCGCTTATGGCCATCCGGAAGACCTCACGGCTCCACAGGTGCCGCAGGGGCCGAGGGAGGCTCGGGCAGCTGTCGCGACCCGCCTCTTTTACTGCGCCTACGGTGGCAGGGTCAATCCTTCTTTGCTGCCATTGGCAAACAGTTTTGCCACGGCCGCCTCCGCCTGCGCCAGCCTTTGGATTGCCCTCCGCCTTCTCCCCGATCTTCTCCAAGCGCCTCTACCGTGTTCCTCTCCGCTGCCTCTGGAGGTCGGCGAGCGAAATGGATCCACGCGGCAGACTCGTGCCAAGCCGCCCATTACGTTACAATCTCATCGAAGCAGAAGGGGCCCACAAGTGAGAGAGAGAGCGGGCCCTATGAAGACACGGTGTAGCAAGAAGCCGATAAGAGGACTACAAGGGGAAAGAAGAAAACAAACACAAGAAAAGACCGAACACTCAATGCCGAAAAGGCACTCATTGGGGGGCTGCTTTGGGGCCTTCGGAATTGGGCCGCCTTGGCGCGCTGTGTTCTTAGGGCTTCTTGGGCCGTACTGTCAGACAACCCGGTTGGCGTCGGGCGTGGCGGCACTTCAAGGCGCCCGCTTTGGTGCGATTCGGCAATACCGGTCGAGCTAGCGCCCGCCTGCCGTCGGCGCCCAGCGGGTTGTCAAGCGGCCTAGCTTGGCTCTTCCTCGTCATTCATCCGGCTAATCCTCAAGCGTAAGCCTCCTTAGGGAGCCACCTCGCTCCACCACCACCACCACCTGTGGCGTCGTCCTCTTTCCCATAGCGGCCGCCCCCAAGCCGGGGTCGCCCACGTCGCTCCTTGAACCGATCCGACAGATAATGCACTGGGCTCCGAGGCCAGAGCGTTAACCACCGGCTGGGTTCGAGAAAGATTCACGACCATGGCTGGGACTGGTCGAGCGTGCAAAAAGAACCCATGACGGATAAAGGAAAGAAAAGAATTAAGAGGACTCCATCCGTGGCGTTGGGTGTCTTGGCGGTACGATTTGGCGACTTGCCAAACCGCCTACTCCTTTTCTCCGGGGAGAGGCTTGCAGTTGGAGGAAGTAGTCTACCAACTGGACCAACCTCCACGTCCGGCTCCTTGGTACACATCTCAAGATGTGGATCCAGGTGGCCCGCTTTCATACGTATTGATGATGTGGGGCGGCAGACTTGGAGTGAGCGCTCGGCGCACCACAAAGCGGCCAGCAGGATCCTCGAGGCCCTTGAGGTTCTCCGATCAGGCCTCGTCATCACCTCTTGAGTCAGGGCGAGAGCGGGGCGGAGGCGGCGCAGCGAGCTGTATCTTCGGCCGATCTGCCAGATTGGTGCGCTGAGCTCATTGATCAAGGGCCGAGCTACATAGGCTTCGGTAGCCAGAGTTGGCGTAGGTCCATATACGTTGGGTGAATGTTACGGACATAGAAGTAGGATTTACGCCCACACGGTTTGGCTGCGATTGCTTGACAAAGGCGATGCAGCGAAGTGGACCCGAACTTGAGCGCTTTGCACCATGACGCAGGCTGCGCCTTTGGGCTGCGCTTGGCTCTTTGGCGGCCCGGTGCCGAGCTTGAGGTAGAAGAGCTCCCCGAGAGCTCAAGGGTGGGGAGTATCTGGTATGTACGAAGGTAGCAGTCCACGAGAAGGTGGCGGCGGCCAGCAGCACCACCGTGTTCGGTGTGAGGTGGTGCGGCTGGACTTTTATCAGAAAAGAAAGGAAGGAGGCGGAAGAAATCGCTCGCTTAGCGAGGCCCGAAGCCGGGTTACGAAAGAAAGTCACGGCCGAGGAAGATGGCGTGCCCTGCCTTCCTCTGGCGTCGACAAGATCTCCACCATGGGAGGAACCACGCACCTTACGTGTGTCTCGCGAGGCAACCTTCCCGACGTGCCGTGAAAGCGAAGGAGAGATGGTCTGCATGGGCGCTTGGAACCGATCCCTAATCAGCTGGCCCGTTTCGCGCCTTATGCGGATGTGGTGGCTCGGCGGCGGAGAGCACGGAAGGCGCATGGCATGAAAGCGAGCGAATCCAGCAGCCCATGGCGAGGAAAAGGCGGTACTTGCGTAAAAAGCCCGGTGATGGCGAAATTCTTTGCAAAGCGCTTCGGCGAAAGCGAAGCAGGGGCGTCCCGCGCCGGGGAGGAAAGGAGAATAAGGATGTCGAAGGGAAAGGAGAGGAGGTGTGTGTGTGCATACGCGCCCCTCCTCCCCTATATGAGCCAGTGAGTGGAGCCGGTGAGAGGCGTGGGGGTGCGTGGGATTAGCTGCGCCCTACCCCCGCGATCCCATATTTACGCCGCATAAAGGCGTGAATTAAGTGCCATAGAAGCCCAAGCTGCCCACCTGCGTCGCGCAACCAATCCGCGCGTGTCGAGGCCTCAGCAAAATGGCGGGTCCCGGCACTGAGGCAACGTCCGTCGAGCGCGTGGGCCAAGAAATATCAGCCGGCAACTGGCGCCACAAGGGCAAAAGCGGGCAACAGGCGGAAAGTTCGACATCCGGTCGGGCAACCACCCGGCCTCCCACTACGACGTTTCAATTCACCTGTGGCCGTTTACCCTAGCCGCCGCCCTCTAGAAGATGGACGAAGCCAACTTCAATGTACTCACTCGGAGTATGAAGCCGCCGAGGCTTCTCGCCTTTTCGGCCGTATGGGGTGCCCTACCAGGTTCGGGGACTACTGTCAGTAGTAAATGACCACGGTAGCCTCATCAACCCTCATGGCATTTCAAGACATTTGCAGTAAAAGGCGCCCTCATACTTCCATTGACGCAGCAGCCGCCTCCTTAGGCCGGTTGGGTTCCAAGCGGCCGATCACTAGAAGGCGGCGAAAACCTCAAAAGGCGGCCATTTAGAGTGGTCGGCTCTCAGCAAGCGTGCCCTTCGCCTTCTCAAGGTCAGCGCCCCATTACCATGATACAAAGTAGGCGTAACAAGTGCGTACCTGCCACCCCGAACTAGGAGTGGATGGCTACAGCAACAGCATCAAAGTGACACTTCATCTGCAGCAGCATCAGAGCCACACAGGCCCGAGGACATCACGTGATGGCCAGAAGGGACCATGCTCCCACGACGACTGTCGGGCCGGGTTCATGCAAGCCGGGCGGGTCTCTACCCGGTGGGCAAGCCCGAGAAGGCAGCGAACGCCCAAGCAAAGGCCGACAAGGGCGGGTTTAATTCCCAGCGTGCGGCCTCCCCCTTGGAGTCTATGCGCCCATTAACCGGATGAGACGTGGGGTGTAGCTACAAAGGAGCGCCTCGGGCCAAAGCGAGGGACTGTAGCTACCCTCCCTCGACAAAGCCTCCGGCCATCGTGAGGTGAGGCTATAGTATAAATCTGACCAGACACTGGCAAGTGCCCTACCCGTCAGCCAAGATCATGGCACATGGGACCCACCAAAGGGCGCACAGAGATCAAGCGGCGGGTCCTACACCCCGGCACGGGACACATTAGATCCACTGGGGAGGGCCTATATAAACCCCCTAGGCCACCCCATGCAAAGGGTTCAGACTTTTAGGCAGAACACACACACCACATAGGGAGAAGGAGTAGGCTAGCCTTGTTCTTCTTTCTCCCCAGTCGAACAACTCAAGGAGCAAGCTTGTAGCTACCTTGTCAAGATATTGACCATGCGGAGACCCCACAGAAAGGGTGACTATGGGTGCATTCCCTAGAAGAGCCCCGAACCTAGGTAAGACTCACCGCGCAGGCGATCTCGCTCACTCCCGCTTTCTAGAGCCCGGGCGACGTACTCTTGTCCCCATCCATGATAAGCCACCCCTCGGTGATATGTCGCATTTATTATCCCCTCATAATCCGTGACAATTCCCAAGGTAACAATAATTGGGATTCTTTTCGGTGATTACCGTAGTTTGAGGAGTTCATGTATTCACCTAAGTGCTAATGGTTTCATTCAGCCTCATATTAAAAGGAGGCATTAATATCCCTTAGTTTCCATTAGGACCTCACCGCCACCGTGAGAGGGTAGGATGAAAAGATGTCATGCAAGTTCTTTTCCATAAGCACGTATGACTATATAATGAATGCATGCCTAAATTATATTGATGAATTGGAGCTAGTTCTATGTCACCCTAGGTTATAAGCTGTCAGAAGATGAATGCAATCCGGCTATAATTATCCATCACCGGGTCCAATGCTCTTCACGAGCTTAATTCACGTATTGATCTTTGTTAAGTTACTTTTCATTGCAACCATAATTGCTACAAAATTGCTATCAGCATTACTTTTGCCATCGCTTACTGCTATTTCCATACTACTTTGCCAATAAATATTTTGCTGCAGATATTAAGTCTTTTCAGTGTGGTTGAATTGACAACTCAACTGCTAATACTCGAGAATATTCTTTGGCTCCCTTGTGCTCTAATCAATAAATTTGGGGTTGAATATTCTACCCCTAAAACAAATTGCCATAATCTCTTATACTTGTGGGTTATCACTACCCAAGGGCTTATGCCTAGGAGGGTACAGCACCTTTGGGCTAGTGTGCCCCCTTGGCCCATATGGCCCAGTTGAACCTCCTGTGGTGTCCTAACCCTTCCGATGACCCGATTTTTGTATGGTACATCCCAAACTCTTTCCGTGTTCAAATATCATCGCCTCTATATATCAATCTTTCCTCCGGACCATTCCAAGAGCTCCTCATCGCGTCCGCGGATCTCATCCAGAACTCTAACGGCCACCAAATCATATAACCTTATATAACACTACATCACAATTCAACGTGCCGCGGCGTGCACTATGCGGGTTCGAGAACTATGTAGACATGACCGAGACACTTCTACGGTAAATAAATCAATAGCGGTCTGAATGCCCATATTGGCTCCTGCGCATATTCTACGTAAGATCTTTATCGGCTCTAACCGCTATGACAACATACATAATTCCCTTTGTCCACATCGGTACATAAGCCATTTGCCCGAGATTCGATCTACCGTATCTTCATACCTAGTTCAATCTCATTACCGCAAGTCTCTTTACTCGCTCGGTAATACATCATATTGTAATTAACTCCTTAGTCACTTTGCTTTCAAGGCTTCTTATGATGTGTATTAATGAGAGGGCTCAGAGATACCTCTCCGATACTCGGAGTGACAAATCTTTATCTCCATCTATGCCAACTCAACAAACACCTTCGGAGATACTAGTAGAGCATCTTTATGATCACCCGGGGCCACATTGTATGCGTTTGATAGCACACAAGGTATTCCTCCATATCTAGGAGTCGCATAATCCTTGCTAGTCGAAGGATATGTATTTGTCATTAAGAAAGCAATAGCAATAAAGTGAACGATCAATATACTCAAGCTAATAGAGTTGTCTTGGTCTTATCACATCATCCTCCTAATGATGTGATCCTGCTATCAAATGACAAAATATGGGCCCATGGTTAGGAAACCTTAACCATCTTCGATCAACGAGCTAGTCTAGTAGAGGCTCACTAGGGATACGGTATTTGCTTATGTATTGACACATGGTTTAAGTTTTCAATCAATACAATTTCAAAAGGAATAATAAACCTTTATCAAGAATAAGGAAATATAAAAATAACAACTTTATTATTGCCTCTAGGGCATATTTCCTTCATCTCCCACCTGCAATCATAGAGTCAATAATCTAGATTACATTGTAATGAATCTAACACCCATGGAGTCTTGGTGCCGTATCATGTTTTGCTCAAGGAAGAGGTTTAGCCGACCGGGTCTGCCAGTATCTGCATCCGTATGTACTTCGGAAATTTCTATGTCTCCATCCTTGACCTTTTCAATGAATGGACTTGAAGCGCCTCTTGATGTGTCATTCCTCTTCTTGTGAAACCTCGATTCCTTCCTTAAGGCTGGTTGCTCTAGTGTTGTCACCAAAGATTGCTCAGCTGGACCCGATGCACTAGGTATTACACCTATATTGGATCTGAACTCCTTCATCTAGATTCCTTCATGCGCCGCTTTCCCTATACTTCGCCTCACAAGTAGATCCCGCCATTTATCGGCCTTCGCTTGGAAATCGCACTAACCGACAGCTCCACCATTCAACATAAAATGTATCCGGTTTGTGACTTAGAGTCATCCTCGATCGCTGTCAAAGCTAGCATCGACGTAACCCTTTACGACGAGCTCTTCATTATCTCCATGGTGAGAAATATATCCTCGGTCCTTTTTCGTACTGTGATGTTCTTGATCACGCTCCAAAGGATCCACTCGGATTAATTTTGTACTTCCCCGCTAAACTTATATAAGGCAATACATCAGGTCTGGTATAGCATACATGATAGAACTCGTGGCTCGAGGCATAGGAATGACTTTCATTTTCCCTTTATCTT